>VTFQ01000008.1:42634134-43834134 GCA_036281575.1 Ancherythroculter nigrocauda | reverse complement strand
TGAATGCGAGCAGAAACATTCTCTCTGCTTGCAGTGCGTCCACCACACTTGTCAGGAAACAGTTTTATTGAAACATACGGCATCAAAAGCGGTTCACTTCCACGATTTAGTACGATTGCATTCATATCAACAGTGAACTGTACCAGAGTTAAAATGAACCGTAGGCCTACTCTCCAGACCAATCGAACTCTAATCGAACCTGTTTGTGCACCAAAAGTGCTAGTGTGAAAGCACCCTTTGAGTTTCATCAGCTGTGCATCCAGAAGCTTTGCACATTATAAACGTTGTGCTGATGTCTGTCTAACAGAAGGTCTGATAACATCAGTTGTTCTTTCAATAACAGACAGAAGTAACACCCACATCACAGAGATGAACAGAGATGGAGTCAGTGACACAGTAAGTTTGAGCAAACAAACAATTTAAATTAAAACTCATAACTGCAAGACTCAGAAAATCTGATGTGTTTATAATTATTCACAGGGAAACGCTGTCAGTTCATCATCAGTGGTTGCAGAGAATGACGTGACTTACAGCTCTGTGACAGTACGACCTAAAACTAAAGCAGTAAGTGAATTCACAAGAACATGCTCAGAGATTTGTACGGTAATTGTCAGAATTCTTCTTCATCATCTTTCGTATCTCCAGAGCAGCCCAGTATCTGAGGAGGACGAGGTGACCTACAGCTCTGTGAACAATCAGTGAGAAGTTACAGGTTTGTTGAAGTTAATAATCACAGGATGTTTTACACACACTGAACATGTGATTTCATCTCATTGTTTAATCTTTTAATAACAGGTGCATGTTCCTGAGAAAATATGAACATAACAATGCTGAACTTGAAACAAGCTATTTTTTTCCATGCATTATTACAAATGCAAAACAATAAAACTCTCAATACAGATAAAATTACTAATTGATAATAAAATATATGAATTTAATGATCATACTTTATAATTTACTGTCCCTAGTAGTAACACAGCGCAAGTACAGTACTTCCATACAAAACAAGTGATTTAGTCTGAAAAGAAGATTCAGTTAATTTCAAAGTGAATTCACTGCCACTTCATTATATATTTTGAGTGATTTTATAATATCAATTAATTAATCAACATTTTTCCTTCTAAATATTAAATTATTTGAATGTCTTCTTCAATGTATGTTAAAGCATTTATTTTCCTTTTCACCTTCAAACACTAGAGAATAATGATGAATATTTTCTGTACCTCTCACTGACAGGAAAGTACAAATTATCAGAATGTTTTGGGAATCTCTCCTGTTTATAGTTTAAGCCTGGGCCTTGAAGAATCTGTGAATCATTTGTATCTTTGTATGTGTGCTGTTTTCTGTACAGGTCCTTTATGGGCACGGGTGGACAACTGGCATTCTGCTCTGCAGACACCTTGTCATGATCTAGATGGACATCCTGTGCCTAAATCCAGGGTTCAGGCACCAGCTTCTTGATGGATGGAGATATGCTTCTGACTATCTCTCCATGTGTGGAAGATGTTTTTTCTGTCCATGTTTTTTCTTAGCCAATCAGAATGATTTTAGCTTAAGTAATGACATAGTTAGTAGACTCTGTTAGAGTATAATTGTTGTGGAAATGTGAATGTACGCAGAGCGGCCAAACTCCTCGTGAGACTTGAAGCTGACTTCTGCTGATGAAACTGCAAACTATTCTTCAGTAAATTTGTCTCTTTTTTTTTTTTTTTACTCTGACTCTGGGTCTTCGTTCTTCATATCTGGCCTTTTGGGTAAGGAATCAAATGTGTGTGTAAATTGTTGATCATAAAAAGCATAAAGCATTCATAACATATTGCAACATTTTTGACATTTGTAATGTCAAAAATGTTGGCAAATAATATTTACTTTTACGTTATTTGATATTGATTGATACATGGTATGTAAATATTTAAGTGTACATTATCAATTTATTTTCAGACTTTTTTTATATATTTTAAAATGCATTAAAAATATCATGCAAAAAAAAAAAAAAAAAAAATTCTGGTTGGTGAATATGTTTCCAGCCTTTGCTGCTCCACAGCTGTATGCATATGTAATGTAGGGCTTGTTACACTTGGCATTAATGTGACCTGTATCCAGATGTTGCCCACGTACACACTGAAAAGACAAGTGTGAATGTATTTGTGATCGGTAAGTTATCCAATCTGTGTCCTGAAAAAGAGCTAGTTGAGGATGCATTGTGATCAGATCTCAGTGTAATGTAAACACATCGTATCAGCATTCACAGGTCAACATCACGGGAATCACTACATGTGTGTTCATACGAGACAACTGAAGAAGGAGTAGAGTGCATAGTCGAAATTTAGTTTTAGCACAGCCAGCCATTCACTGTCTGTAAAGGATACACAATTTTCAATATTTTGGTTCCATATGTCTCTTTTTTACCATTTCAGTCGCAGAATCAAATCATTTTATGAGATCTGAAATGCGTAGCCATGCAACTGAAAACAAATTTTGCAGTTTTCCATTACAGACTTATTTGAAATATTGTGCAGGAAACAGGGATCCGATCATTTATCCAGATACAGAAGCCACTTTATATTGATAAGTCAGATCACAGTGATCACATATTAATGCTGAGTGTAAATGCAGCCTACATGTATAGTAGCAAATACTGACGTATAAGAGACTGATTTGTGCAGTTCGCTCACACCATTTCCTCTCCTCTGTATGGTGTGAAGAACCATTTATTCTGAGAAGACAAGAGGAAGTTTATTCTTATAGAGTTCAGAGATGCGCAGAGAAGAAACTTTATCACAACACTTTTACAAGCGGATCCTCACCGTCATGCAGTTCATCTTGATTTTTCTTTGGCTTAAAGGCAAGTGTTCTTTCTATTTTTTAATTTATTCATATTCTTCATGAATGTGTTTTTAAAAATATAAACAAATGCTACAAGCATGCAAACCCTATTTCAACATCATCAATTCATAAGTTTTGACAAAAAGTAAAACAAGTTACAATGACTATATTGTGTTTATCATGATTGATCTTTTCTTCACTCAGGTTCTGAATGCACAACAGGATCAGCCAGCAGAATGTTAACAGTTCAGACTGGAGGATCGGTCATTATTCCATGTTATTATGACAGGAAATACACAAAACACAAGAAATACTGGTGCTTTGATGCCTATGGAGCATACAATTACTGCAACATTCTGGCATATGCTAATGAAACCAAAGGAAAAGTGTCAGTAATCGATCATCCAGATCAGAGTTTCTTTACTGTGAGTATGAGAAACCTGCAGAATAAAGACACTGGAGCTTACTGGTGTGTTGTGGAGATTGAAGGAATATTTGTGGATGAAACAGAGCAGCTTCATCTCACAGTTCAATCAGGTACGAAATGAGTTTCACATTAACTTTAAATTTCTCAATTGTTTACACACAAATATTGGTACTTGAGACACAATGACCACAACATGTAACTCATGCATCAACCCCCTGAACCAATTCTGCTAAACTACAAGCACAATTCCTGCTTTACACTCACATTGCAGTTCTAAAACACACTTTTTTCAAAACACTACACACAATTCTTTGCATTTGGCACAATTTTCGGGCAGAAAAATCTCGTTTTCACAAGGAACACACTGCCATTCAAATATGCACACTGACTCATCACATGGGCAAACACCTGTCACACATTTTTACAATTAGCAAACAGAGCTTTAGCATAAAAGGGCAACAGGTGAGCTCTTCTGATTTGGATGCAAACAATGGAAACAGAGGCAGAGCAGCATACTGTAGTTTGTTTTTATACTGTAAACAGTAAAATGTATTACTGTATACAGTAAATTATTCTGTTGTTTTTTATGTATACCACTGTATGTGCAACTTTGCATTGGTTTGGATGTGCACTGTACATTGTTTTTGTTGGAAAAATAAAATATATTTGTTACCATGTATTTGTGTGTTCTGTCTATAAAAACTATTATATATATATATATATATATATATATATATATATATATATATATATATATATATATATACATCCAACCAGTTGAACACTGATGTGCTCTATGTAAAACACAATGATGAATGGAAAACACTTCTCCATTCATCATAATGACTTTGGTCTTTATTTGGTTCAATGTTACACTTACTACAGACAGTTCATACATAAGTGTGTTGTAAAATATTTGTAGTGTGTGTATATATATATATAATAAAGACCAAAGTCATTATGATGAATGGAGAAGTGTTTTCCATTCATCATTGTGTTTTACATAGAGCACATCAGTGTTCAACTGGTTCTTATAAATGTCTATTCATATGATGGTTTGTGTGTGTCATTTGAAAACAAAATACCATTTTGAGAAGAAAGAACATTGTTTTGAATGTAAAGTTTCATTTTGCAGGAGAACTGAGGAGTTTTGCCCATTGTGTGTGTGTTTTTTGATTTGTGTGTAGAGTTCTGAGAGTATGAGGCATGCTTTCAGAAAATGTGTGTAAGCAATCGAGAAAAACTGTAAATCACAATCTCAAATGACCCGTGTCTGTGTGTTCAGCTCCTGATGTGTCTGTGGTGAACAGCAGTGTATCTGGACATGAAGGTGGTAATGTCAGTGTCCAGTGTTTCTACAGTTCTGGATATCAGTATAAACTCAAACAGTGGTGCAGATATAAAGATCAGAGCTGTTACACAGTGGGGAGGACTGACACATCCCAGAGATCATCAGTCCAGATCAGTGATGATGGGAGAAGCTCCTTCACTTTGCTGATGACTGGACTGAGACTCAGTGATTCTGGATGGTTCTTCTGCTCTGCTGGAGATCAACAGGTTCCTGTTCAACTCACGGTCACTGGTAAAACTCATTCACTGATCAAATCTACATGGGTTTCTTGCTTTTCTAGGTTTCTAGGCTAAAATAAGTTTCCATCTTTTTCTGTGTTCAGTTCCTGATGTCTCTCTTGGAGATCCTCATGTTCCTGTTTCTTTCACTGAACCAAGACCAGGTAATACAGACTCGTATTGGTTGTTATTATGACAAATTCTTAATAAATCATTTTAATCTTTTCTTCTTTATCAGCAGTTGTGACCACTGAAGCTTTTGAGAGAAACAGGTTAGTAGGCAAATATTTTCTGTCATAGGCTTGATTAGACGCTTATACTGTAAATTTACTGCACTTTATTTTGATAGTCCAGTTTAGACATTCTAACTCTAATTTTGCAACATGTGAACTAGCAGTCATTAGAGTATTTATATACTGTCCGCTTAACCCTGGAGAACCCAGGAACCTGATAACACTTTATTTTTTTCCCCAACAGACATTCTACTGACTATAAGTGACTTTGCAACTGCATGTAAACTTATTCAACTCCCCTCTAATCCTAATCATAACCTAACAATCTAACTAATACTCCAATGAGTGCTAGTTGACATACAGTTGCAAAGTTACTCATAGTTAGTATGTCTAAAGTGGACTATTGAAATAAAGTGTAACCAGTTTATTGATCTGTAACAGAGTTGAATTCATTGTCTTTCTAAACATTTTGTCTATTTTTGCATGTGGTGTTGTCTTTTCTTTAGGTTTCCAAAACCAGGTAATATAAGTGCTTCAAATAATTAATAAAAATAAGCTTTATTCTCACTTTTTAAAAATTGTTTTCCATTTCTGACAGCAACTGTGAGAACAGATATCGGCACAGAGAAGAACACATTAGTATTATCACAGTTTCATGGTTACTTTTTTTTTTTTTTTTATGTGTCCTAAATCTACAGATGTGACTTGTTCAGCACTCATATGTGCATCTTTGAGCTGTTTTCATATCTTTCTATCTATTCTCTCTTTCAGATGCCACATGATGGAGTGCTTCTGTCTGTCACAGAATTAGAGATCACAGGCTGTTCTCCACATTGACCTGAAGGACTTTTGTGTCTAGATAAATAACAGGATCAGTAAAACCCCTCAGATTTGTATTTGCTACTGTTAAGTTTAAGTTTAGCAGTTAGCAGACTTTTGTTTTGAAGTAGGAAGTCCTCATTGCAGTTTATTCTAGTCAGGAACCACCCACACAGACAGGAAGTGACAGTATGATTGACATATAAAGTGACCAACCACAGTTCAGCTTGTTTTCAAGTGTCATTTAGGGGAAAAATCACTTACTGCAATAATTAAATTAGTTGCACAACAGACTCACATCATAAAAACACAAAAGCACAGATTATTTTGTTTTCAGTACAAAACTGTATGTTTAAAATGAAAATAATTATGGTAAGAAATACCAGTTTGCAATATCAAGCAGCATAACAAGCTGTTAGCTAATTATTAAAGTGTGTAGTGGAAGTGAATTACACATTAAGTGTTTTCAAATTGAAACTTGCTGTATATATATTTTTCGTGGAAATTATCTTTGGAGGTGGATGCAAGTTTTGCTTGTGAGTATACCAGTTTTCTCCTGTTTATTGGACAGTATGGGATTAAGGAAAGTATATTTTATTTTGGTTATCACATATTTTCTATGTAAGTTATTTCTAAACACCTTCTAGGAAGATTGATCTTTTGTTTGTTATTTTGGCCTTGTCCCCTCCTGAAGCGTGATGTTCATGTATCTCCACTTATGATTTTGAAAAACAAATATAAAACATTTCATATTAACACTTTATTTTACAGTGTCATTGTTACATATGTTACATGTATAGTTATAAATGAATTTATAAAAATAAATTATGCATAATTACATGCAACTAACCCTAAACCAAACCCCAATCCTAAACCTATAGTATACATGTAGTTACTTATATTACATAGTACTAATAATGTAATTACAGTGTAACAAAGACACCTTAAAATAAAGTGTAACCCATTTCATTTATGTCAACTAAAATAAAAAGAATCTACTTCTTTTTTCTTTTTTTTTTTTTTCATTTAGCTCTTGTGGACTTATTGAACTGGGACCTGGGAATGGGAATGTTACTGCTCTCTCCTTGAACTTTTTGTTACCTGCCTTCTTTAACCCCTAGATTTTTAAGGAGGTTCATAACAATATCCGCCCGACTAACAAGGAATGTTCCCACAACTTTCACTAACATTTTGGGTTTGTCACAGAGTCAGTTCCCACCACCTTCACTCAAAGACCATCATCACCGGATCTCCATGCTCCGCCCACTCGTTCCCGATCACCAGAGTTCTAATCGACGACACCTGCACCGCATTACACCAGCACTATAAAGACTCTCACTTCCCTCACCTCAGTGTCTCGTCTTGTTAACACTTACCTGGACTCCTTAACCCTTCTGATGTTTCCATGTCTCCACTCCATCATCATGTGGGGCATCGCTCGACAGAACTTACCAATGACTTTATCAATGAACAACATGATTGAACAAAGCTTCATTTGGTCCAAAAGATCCATTTCCTGACAGGAAACACCTAGCCTTAACAGAAGTGATGACGTGACTTCTTTTAACAAAGGACTCTGTCTAAAGGACTTCTTAGCTCATCAGCAATAAACTAATCAGAACCCATCACGTGGATCTGATCACATTAAATCTATTGATTCTCTCACAAAACCCTCTTGTATTAGCGGACAGAACAGGAAAACACCCATCAACGGATTTAAAGACGAATCTGTCCTATCAATACCTCCCTTGTGTGAGCAATCCATCCTGACCCGGTCACTCGTGACTCCGGTCAAAGTTTAAACTATGCTTAAGGACTCAATCTTGAATCTCAAAAGGGACAATTGTCGATTACTTAAAGTATTAACTATATCCAGAATAACATTTGCTATGATGTGATTACTAACATGTTGGATTCAATGCATTATATGTTTGTATTCCCGTATGCATTTTCTTTCTCTTGTAATCACTGTTTTTAATTAGGTCAGTCTAGTAATATGTGTGGAAGAAGTGTGTCATGTTTGAGCTCTAAATACAGAGTTTATAATTCTCTGTAATTCTGTGTGAATGAAACATTGAAATTCAGTATCAGGAAAATATTAAGAACTTTATAAAGAACTTTATAAAGACTTTATAAAGTTGTTAATCAAACAGGAGAATGTTCTGCAGATATCACGCGATGTGATCAATAGACAATAGACGAGGCGTGTCTAATCTCCGTAGCAACGTCTCATTGGAGGATCGCATCTGAAGGATGGAGCCAAAATTGCTCCCTTAAAACTATGCTGTCCGAACAAGCTAATGTCAGAAGCTGGAAGTCGGTCAGAAATCGCTCGAAATCGGTCAGAAGCCGGACTGAAGCACAGTCGTCGAAGCCCGGTAGCCGAAGCACCGCTACTTTGACCACGGCGGAAAAGTTGCATGGGTCATTGATAACTGATTGACCGGGGCTGATTTTCCATCTAACACCCGACTTCAAACACGAGCTGCGCCGCTGATCATTCAACAGCCGTCACATCCAGACTCCAAAACCCTCTGTGAAATATCTGACCAAAGTCTCCCAAGAAGAGAGCCGCTCAAGCCAGACGCTCAGATCAGTGCGCTGCACCGCAACATCCTTCAAAGCTTCCGCGCAACCCACAGGGCTTTCCCGAGAAGACGTCACCTGAAAGACAGCCAATCCAGAACGGGATTCCGCTGTACACGAGTCACGGAACAACCCGACTACCTCAGCTGTCAGAGCAAACGCAGGTACAAGCAAACTTCTCTCTCTTGCTGGAAACTGGTGAAACTCCTTTAAACCTAAAGAATCAAGCCAAAGCTCTGCTTTTGTGATTTTCCTCAGGGTATGAGTTAAGTTAGCACTGAACTTGGGACTTTTCATAACTCATCAACTCCGCGAATGTGTGTGCCAACCCGATCTCACGGCAATTCGTACGTATTTTACGAGGTGTCTAAATCGTATGAATTCATACGACCTCACTCGTACTAATTCATACGTTTTTTGCTAAATCGTATGTATTTTACGAGTTGACAAATTCGTATGAATTCATACGAATGACCTACCCCAGACCCCGCCCCTAAACCTAACCGTCACTGGGGTTTAGACAAATCGTACGAATTCGCACGAGTGAGGTCGTATGAATTTATACGAAATAGCCACCTCGTAGAATAAGTACGAATTGGTCGTGAGATAGCGTTGTGTGCATGTATGTATGTGTGTGTGTGTGTGTGTTTAGCCTTAGTTTCCTGTAATCATTAGAAGTAGTCAATAAATCTTGTTTTGATTTTCACATATACGAGTTTCTTGTGCTGTGTGTCAAATTACTGCCTTAAACTTAAAAGATCAAGTTACCTCTTGCTTATAATATAATAATTACAATAATAACAATAATCATAATAAATATTGTTACTGTTGGCCGCAGAATAATATTTTATCCAGAATTGGTAAAATACTCTAACCTCAATTTTCGCTGGACGAATAATTGATGAAGTGTTAAATATTAATTCTGAATCATTTACAGTGAATCATTTACAGTTGATTCAATTCTTATTCCCTGTAACAATTAAATTGAGCTAATAAATAGGCTAAGTCCTTGCAATCAAGTCTCATCTTCCGTCATCGTGTAAACTTAAAGAGAAAGGACTCATTATCTGTTCAGCTAAGTGACTGTCATCAACGTGCTCATATCTGCAAACCTTCCTGTGTTCGTGCCTCTGTTTCATAATAAACTACGTGTTGACTGTTTACCCTCTTGTTCCCGTCTGTTGTCTGACAGGATTACAACATTTACGATAAAGTTAGTTCAAGTAAAATGAGTTAACTATATTAGTTAGCATGAACTAATAATGAACTGCACTTCTACAGCTTTTATTCATCTTTGTTAATGTTAATTTCAATATTTACTAATACATTATTAAAATCAAAAGTTATATTAGTTAACATTAGTTAATGCACTGTGAACTAACATGAACAATCAATGAACAGCTGTATTTTTATTAACTAACATTAATATTAACAAATACAGGAACAAATGTATTAATGTTAACAAATTAACCTTTTTGTAAAGTGTTACCATATTTTGTAAAGGTTATGTAAATAATGAGGTAAACATTCTTTGAATAACACTAATAGAATGTTCGTATAACATTATTTGATATGTATTCTCTGTCACATATGTTCTGTTTTGTTCACTTTCTGTCTTGTTGGCATTAGTTCTCATTTGTTGCTATGGTGTCTAATTAGTTATCTCTGTCCAGCAGTGCCTGTTTAGTTCCCTCATTATCCATGTATATTTATACTCCCTGTATGGCTGTCGGTTATTGTTTGTTACTAATGCTCCCTTACTTATTTTATTATTACTTATATACTTATTTGTATTTCTTTTGTATCTCTGCTTGCTTGTGAGGTGGTGACCTTGGGTGTTATGAAAGGCGCTATTAATAAAATGCATTATTATTATTATTATTATTATTATTGCTCCCTGTGTTCGTCATTCATTAAACACTGTTTACCACCAGTTCCTTCGTCATGCACTTTATAAGCTACATTCTCACAATGTAAAAAGAAAACTTTGAAAACAACCTTCTTGGAACGTGAAGTTTTCATAACAGTGAGACAAAATGTTTTGAGAACAGCATTTTCAGAACATCCTTATGATATATTTGTACTTGATGAATGTTCTCATAATGTTGAGAGAAAATGCCATTAGAACAACATTCTTGCAATGTCATGTTTGATGAATTCATGTTAATGTTCTTAGAATATTACAAATAAATGTTCAATTTCAGTATTATATTGTGAGTAAAAATAAGGTAATGAGAGTGTTGTACTATAATTATTGTAACCTTTTAAATACCATTCCAATCACAACAGAGTGAATCATTAAATAACTGTTCCCACAAAGTTTTCAGAACACAAATCCATCAGCTGGTGATTAATGTTCACAACGTTCACAATTTTGACAACTGATACTGAACACCCATCAAACAATGGAAAAAACTATTGATTGCATTTTATTTTATGAATATATGTGCACCCTTTAGACAGGTGGCGCAAGACATCTAAGAACATTTTTTCTTGTCTATGATATGTGTCACGACCGTCAGTGAGAGTGCCCGAATTAGCCACTTGAGGGCACTCCATCCTGGACTGTTTTCACCCCAAGGACTACATATCCCATCACGCACTCCCCGGACTCATTAGACAGAACGAACCACCAGATAATAGATCCAGCGGCATGGAGTTCCGGATCCCTTTCCCGGTCCACAGTAAGGAGCGGATGGCTCAACTTCGGGCATTGAGGGCCCTACGGCAAGACGGATGGGAGGTAGGCTGCTTTGCCAAGGTCTTTTGGGCGATGGCGGTGGGGCTGAGTTACAATGATGCGGCTTTGAAAGACCTTTTTAATTGCTGCATTGATGAGCCGTTGCCCCAATGCGAGATGGCGGGGCTACAGAGTGTAGACTTCTGGAGATTTGCCGCTTATCTCAGCCGTCGGAGAGAACGGGCTTCGCAGAGTCATCCTCATATGGGTACGGAGGCCGCTCCAGCCCGTGACTCCGCTCCAGTCCGTAAGCCCGCTCCAGCCCGTGTGTCCTTTCCAAGGCCTGCTCCAGCCCATGAGTGCGTCCCAGCCCGTGAATCCGCTTCAGAGGCCTCAGAGGAGGTTGGCACTGAGTCTCCGCTTCACACTTGTAAAAGGAGGAGGAGGAGGAAGGCTTTAGTCATCCCTCAAGGCCTGGAGGTTTTCCCAGAGCCCGCTCCAGCCAGTGAGTCCGCTCCAGCCAGTGAGTCCGCTCCAGCCAGTGAGTCCGCTCCAGCCAGTGAGTCCGCTCCAGCCAGTGGGTCCGCTCCAGCCAGTGGGTCCGCTCCAGCCAGTGGGTCTGCTCCAGCCAGTGAGTCCGCTCCCGTCAGTGAGTCCACTTTAGAGCCCGCTCCAGTCAGTGAGTCCACTCCAGAGCCCACTCCAGAGCCCGCTCCAGTCGGTGAGTCCACTTCAGAGCCCGCTCCAGTCGGTGAGTCCACTTCAGAGCCCGCTCCAGTCAGTGAGTCCACTTCAGAGCCCGCTCCAGTCGGTGAGTCCACTTCAGAGCCCGCTCCAGTCAGTGAGTCCACTTCAGAGCCCGCTCCAGTCGGTGAGTCCACTCCAGAGCCCAATCCAGCCAGTGAGCCCACTCCAGAGCCCGCTCCAGCCAGTGAGTCCAGTTTGGGTGAGCCACTGCCTCACTCTCGTAAGCGGAGGAGAAGGAGGAAGAGGGCTTCCTCCGATCTGCAAGACCCTCCGACCATAGAGACTGCTCTGGCTTCACCTAAGCGCCTTGCCCTGCCGGCGCCAACGAAGCGGCTTGCCCTGCCGGCGCCAACGAAGCGCCTTGCCCTGCCGGCGCCAACGAAGCGCCTTGCCCTGCCGGCGCCGCCGCCCAGGCCGCCAGCCCTGCCACCGCCGCCGCCCAAGCCTCCTGCCCTGCCGTCGCCGCCGCCCAAGCCTCCTGCCCTGCCGTCGCCGTCCAAGCCTTCTGCTCTGCCATCATCCAGATCTTCTGCCCTGCCGCTGTCATCCAAGCCTTCTGCCCTGCCGCTGTCATCCAAGCCTTCTGCCCTGCCACCGCCGCCCAGACCTTCTGCCCTGCCACCGCCGCCGAGACTCTCTGTTCTGCCGCCGTCATCCAAGCCTTCTGCCCTGCCGCCACGGCCCGGGCCGTCTGAACCACTGGAACCAGCCTGGGCGGTTCCTCCAGCGCCAGCCTGGCAATCAGTCAGGACTCCAAACCTGCCAGTGGTCGCCTGGTTAGATCCTCCAGCACCGCCCTGGTGTCCAGTAGGACACCCAGGATCTGACCCGCCAACCCTCCCCCTGATCCTCCTCTTGTCCACCTCCCTCCTGAGTTGCTGGTGTTTTTTTTTTTGTTTTTCTGGTGGAGCGTCTGGTAGCCGCTCCTTTGAGGGGGGGTATTGTCACGACCGTCAGTGAGAGTGCCCGAATTAGCCACTTGAGGGCACTCCATCCTGGACTGTTTTCACCCCAAGGACTACATATCCCATCACGCACTCCCCGGACTCATTATCTCATTATCATTGCACTCACCTGTTTGGCATCATTTCATTAGTGTTTGTGTATTTATACTGAGGTGTTCTGTCTGTGTTTGTGGTTCGTTGTTTGATGTCACCCTCGTGTCTGATCCCTGGTTTTCATGTTCTCCCGTTTTGGTTTGTAGTTTTCTTGTTTCGTGTTTCTTGTTTTATGATTGGACTGCTGTTTATGGATTATGACCTTTGCCTGTACCCTGGATTACGCCTTTTGGATTTGCCCTGAATAAACACCTATTGCTGCACTTGGATCTACCTGTTTGCTTTGTGTTCTGCCGTGACAATATGAGGGTAGAAAGAAGAAGTTGACCAGTTGTACTCCAGTGAAGACCTCATACAGGAAACACAAGCAAGAGCAAACACAATGGCTGTGTATGCTAAGACAAAAATATTCTACACTTCAATCTGGTTTTGGCTCATTTTAGGTGAGAGTATTAAATGCTGTTCTGTGTTTGTTTCTAATGTATCCTGTTTAAGATTTTAAAATGACATTTTATGCTCAACTGTTCATGATGCTTTTAATGTGTTTTATGTGAAGATTGAACAAATCAAGAAGTGATTTATTGTTAATCCTAGTCATTAAAACTGTGTGTGTGTTTAGGTGTTGAATGCTTCATTGATAGGTTTCATGTTTTAACTATTAAGCCTGGAGGATCTGTCACCATCCCAGTCATTATGATGAGAAAAACCCTCCGCAGAAGAAATACTGGTTCTCAGACATTGATCAATCTAAAATATGATAATAATGATGATAATAAACTGCTGATTCTGCTTTTGCTTTACACTCAGTCAGACTAAAGATCTGTGTGAAGAATATATTACACATCTACATTTGCTAAATGCCTGTAATGTATTTTTACCTTTTTTTTTTAAATATATTTTTTTCTTTTATTAAAAGTGACTTACAAATGAGGAACATACCAAATAAAATGTTATTTATTTATTTTTCAATTTAGCCATAATTTTATATAATCATTATGATATACAGACCTCACAGACATAGAGCACTATGTGCCATTCATTCACCATATTGAACATAGTAAATGTGTGAAAAAAGTGACTGATTTCAGCCACAGTGTCAGTGTCTTTTATGATGTAGGGGGCGGGACACTTCAGATTCTAGAGAGCACCAGAAATCCACACTATGTCTAATTCATCATACTGAAGAACATACGTGGCCCAATTTTGCATCATGTCTAGGAAAACTTTCCAGTGTAAGTTAAATTAAATATGTTACATGCAATTTGGTTGTAAAAGAGATTATACAGTATTTTGTAAAATGTTTGAAAATGAAGCCGCACAATCAAGATGTGATTAAGTGTGTCCCATTGAGTAAACAAAAAACTTTTTGTGGTCTTCACGTGCACTTGAACACTTTGGCCAAACTGCAAGTGTGGGTATTTGTCCAGTGGACTCAGACTTGAGTACACAACACTGGCATTTGACAATCAAGCAAAGGAGAACTGAAAGAGTTCAGCTGCATTTTGTGTGCGAATTTCGGGTGTGTGTTGGGATGACATGAATATCATGTTGCGTTTTTTTTTTTTTTCTTTTAACCTAAAGCATGTTCTGCGCTTTAATAAGTTATTTATGCATGTTTCATTGCCATAAATATCATCATACCACCGTAGTGTCTAGATTAATAACCGATTTTAGAGATTTTTCTTTTTCTTTTTTTTTTTTTTTGGACAGGCATATAGGCTATTTCTTTGCTTACATGTATTTTACACAAATCAGACCCAAAATAAACAATTTCTGCAGTAGTCCTAAATATAATTGTAAAATGAGAACTGGAAAAGGGAACATGACAATACTAGACAGTAACACCAGAGGGAACCGCTTTGACATTGACTGCATTGCAAATAATTCTCATTCAAAATAAATTATTTTAGACTTCTCCACCAGATGACACATTTGTCACTTATGATGTCTGCAACATTTACAGTCAAACACCACAGCAGCATTGAGAATAAAGCTGATGATTCAAGCAACCACAGAGCATGACTACAGGAGTGAGATTATGGACAATATTTATACATTTTGATTTTAAAGTATAAAACATAATATTCAACACATATTTCAGAACAAAAAAAAAAACCCACTAAAATATTTCTAAATACTTTTGAATAATATAATTTTTTTTAACACACACACACACACACCTACACACACACACACACAAACAGGCGCACCTATCTTAGTGGGGTCTCTCCATAGGCGTAATGGTTTTTATACTGTACAAACCGTACTTCCTATCCCCCTACCCTACCCCTATCCCTAAACCTAACCATCACAGGAAACATTCTGCATTTTTACATTTTCAAAAAATTTCCCTCGTGGGGACCGCTGGCTGGACCCCACAATGTAGGTGATCTCAGGTTTTTATTACATTGTGGGGCCATTTGGTCCCCACGATGTAATATAAACAAGAACACACACACACACACACACACAATATCTTTTCAGACATTTTCTATATTTTAAAAACATGAAAATACACATCAAAAGTATTTATTTTATATATAGGCTCTGTGGTGGCCAGCCTTTACTTCAAAACAGTATGTGTGTGTAATGCACTCCATTTAGATGTTTTTCTCCCTTTTGTGTGGGATGCTTTCATAATTCACAGAAGACAAGAGGAAGTTGATGTCAGATTATACTACAGAAGAAACACAATCATGACTCTTTCACAACCAACAAACGCAATTCATTCTATTGAATCAATGGCTGAAGAGATGCACTTCCTCTTTAAATTTAGAATGTCATGAAACAGTTTCAAGTTACGTGTCGCCTTGCAGCAACCTACACATCCTAACATATAGGCTCCCAGTATCGTATTTGTTATTAAAGCAGCTATTAACAAATCACTGTGAATGGAATAATCTGAACAGAAAAGGAAGCATACCCCAACCCTAAACCTACCCTTAGTGATTTATAGTGCATATACACATTGTGAGCTCATGTGTTCCCTGGGATCAAACCCACGATCGCATGATCAAGATTGCATGTTGTTATTTATTGCAATGCTCTGAGCTATGCGAAACCGAAATATGATGCTGATAAAAGGGAACAATGTATTAAAATGAAAGTCCTGTCCTGTTGTCGACAGGGGCACAAATGTAGTAAACGCTCCTATGGGTTGTATTTCAGAGAAGTGACAAACGACCTATATAGGCGTATTGGTTGGAGAACATGTTGGAGATTTGGCATGGCAGCCAATTCAAATTGCCTTACCTATATATATATATATATATATAGAGAGAGAGAGAGAGAGAGAGAGCTCCCTTTATATTCATTAAAAAGCTGTCAGTCATCTCAATTCATTGTGATCTCTCAAAGTTCTGCTATAATCAATGAAGCGGACTGCACAATTGTTATAAATTAACTTATAACAAGAGGATTTGTAAGAGTGCAGAACTCAGCACTAGACAAAAACTCTGGCGAATCTAACTAAAAAACTTGCACTTTGAAACCAGTTTTCAAAAGTTTTGATTTTCAGGCTGTTGTCGTATAAATGAACCCCCAAAATGCATGAAAAGGTTTCTGCTTTTAGTTGAAAACAGTGTTATGTAAACAGCCCCTTAAACACCTCTAACTGACCATTGCATTCAAGATATGAACAGATACGTTTGTGACATGGCTACATTGATCAACGCTTAAAACACATTTTAAATAGAAACATTTGACACTCTAAAGAGCACAAACACCAAATCTCTTTCGACCAATATGCTATATTATGGAGAAACCTGATCCTAGACCAGCAGTTATGGTCATCTTTTCCCTCTAAAAGCATTAAGAAGCAGCAACAGTCAGTGGTTTGAGTGAGAAAAGTGACAGCTCCACGACCCAGGCCCGCTATTGCCATGGCATTGTCCTGGTCCCGGCCCCCTTCACGGGCCTGGCCCTCCATCCCTCCCACAAAATTGGGTTCTTCAATCTCTCTGCCAGTGGATAACATTACAATTGTGCCTTTAATGTTAATTTATATAGGCTTGAAATGTTAACAATTTAATAGTATATAGAAATTAACATTAATCTAGATTAATAAATGCATGTTATTCTTTATGAAACATTAATAATGTTACCAAATTGAAACCTTACTGAAAACCCATTAAAGGATAAATTCAAATATTTATTTGTTTTATTTTATTCATATGTGTACCCTATATAGTCTACACACATATATATATATATATATATATATATATATATATATATATATATATATATATATATATATATATTCAACAGAGTATATACACAAAAAAGTAGTTTGTCTTTTATCATGTACTTTAACTGTTTCAATAAAGCATGAAGAGTCATACATTTATTTGCAGTAAGTAAACAAATGCAATAAATAACCTTTTTCTTCAAATATATTAATCAGTTTATTAGTAAAAACTAAAACTAGTCAGATAAATTACTGTTAATTATGCATTTTAAAGATTATCATTTTCAGTTGGGTTGGCCCAGATTTCACATGAAATTGAATTCATATGCCATACGTGCGTGCATGTCACGTTATATCAGTAAACAGAAGAAGCTCCAGTTACACTGGTGTGTATGGTGTGAGAGGCTAAGCTTGAAATTAGTTGTCACAACAAGCGAGAAATAAGACAAAATACGCCAAACCTCTGAGGAATCACCCTTCTGTTCCAGAAAGCAGGTTATCTGACGGGTAAGTTTAGTCAGGGTAAGTGGATAACCTCAACTTCCAGTTACAAACTTGGGGCCTAGGTAAGCCAGTTTAGGTGGGTAGCTGGGTATGTCTCAGATTATTTTGTGCCAACTCTAGGTTTTAGGCTTTTAGTGGTATTCATCACCATAGAGTGGTGTGGGTGTGACATCACTTTTAGGCCAAAATGTGGAAACGAGTTAGAAATTTAGCACTTCTGGTTCCATCGTCCGTAAGTCAAAGGGATTTTGAATGGGATTTTGGTTAAATGGCTGAAATAAGGACTGTGGTGAACACAAGCTCAAAGGCCAAAACTTTCAAGTAAATATTTGATATGCAAATTATTTTATATCTCAAAATCAGTTGCTAATTGTTTCAGAATGTTTAGAGAACATTCAAAAGTTAAGTTTCCATAATTTTTGCAAAACTAATAAATGGAATGTTCACTAAACATTCATAACCAAGAAAAAAAAATCAAACTCTTAAAAAACATTTTGAAAGTTGAGAGAACATTCAGAAATAATATTTTCATAACTTAATATGGGAACATTAGCAAAATTATTTTAGAACATGTATGTAATGAACAAATTTTGTCTGTCACAATTGCCCCCTACTACTGAAACAGATCTAAATAAAAGTGTGACCAGATCATTTCAGTGTTATGAGGGGGAAAGGAAGTGCAGCAGTTACTACAAACACATAAACAGCTCAAGATACAGGAAGAGAAACTTACATAATGGCTGCATACACAAAAGTATTCTACATTTCAATCGGGTTTTGGCTCATTTTAGGTGAGTATTAAATGTTGTTCTGTGTTTGTATCTAATGTATTCTGTTTATCATTTTGACAGATTTTATGCTCAGCTGTTACTGTTGTGTTCAATGTGGTTTATGTGAGGATATCTGATTCAGTGATTTATTGTTAATCCTGGACATAATAATAGCTTGTGTTGTGTGTTTAGGTGTTAAATGCTTCATTGGTGGGTCAAATCACATTTTAACTATTACGCCTGGAGGATCTGTCACCATCCCATGTCATTATAATGAGACAAACCCACATCAGAAGAAATACTGGCACTCAGAAATCGATAAATCTAAAATATACACAAACACATCAGAGGAGAATCTGTCAGTAATTGATCATCCTGATCAGAGTCTCTTTACTGTGACTATGAGAAACCTGCAGGATGAAGACACTGGAGGTTATTCTTGTACTGTGGAGACTGAAGGACTGTCGACTTTTGGATACGATCTTCATCTTAGGGTTCAGCGTGGTATGAGATTTTGTAATTGTTTTAATCACATTCTAATGTCTAATTCTCTGACTTCACACACATGTATTTAATAATCTCAAATATCTCTTTTTTTTCAGCTCCTGATGTGTCTGTGGTGAGCAGCAGTGTATCTGGACATGAAGGTGGTAATGTCAGTGTCCAGTGTTTCTACACTTCTGGATATAAGTATGAACTCAAACAGTGGTGCAGATATAAAGATCAGAGCTGTTACACAGTGGGGAGGACTGACACATCCCAGAGTTCATCAGTCCAGATCAGTGATGATGGGAGAAGATCCTTCACTGTGCTGATGACTGGACTGAGACTCAGTGATTCTGGATGGTTCTTCTGTTCTGCTGGAGAGGCAATGAACCCTGTTCAACTCACTGTAACCAAGGCAAAACAAGGTGCATTTTTTTCTATAATTAAATATTAGTTTTATTATTATTCAAGCAACCACAGAGCATGACTGCAGGAGTGAGAGAGATGTAGAAAAATATATTTTTTTAAATATTTTGGACAATATTTCTACATTTTTATTTTCAACTATAAAAAATAATTGCCAACACATATTTCAGATAAAAACAAACTACATTTTCAAAATACTTGTGAACAATATATTTTTGAACACACACACATATTATATACATTATCAATATCTTTTAAGACATTTTCTATATTTTAAAAACATGAAAATACACATCAAAAGTATTTATTTTATGGCATATATAGGCTCTGCAGTGGTCAGCCTTTACTTCAAAACAGTATGTGTGATGCAAATAGTCCTATATATAAACTACAAGAGTTATAAATTGACTGATTTTCCATTTAGATGTTTTTCTCCCTTTTGTGTGGGATGCTGTCATAATTCACAGAAGACAAGAGGAAGGTGACGTCAGATTATAGTACAGAAGAAACACAATCATGAGACTTTCACAAGCAACAGAAGGAGTGTGTGTGTGTGTGTGTGTGTGTGTGTGTGTGTGTGTGTGTGTGTGTGTGTGTGTGTGTGTGTGAGAGCGAGGAGAGCCATGAAATAGTTTCAACAACCTACACATCCCAACATATACGCTCAGTATTATTTGTTATTGAAGCAACTACATTCACAAACCACTGTAATATGAACAGAAAAGGAACCGTACTGTATGCGTGATTTGACATGGCAGCCAATTCGAATGGCCTTATAGCAAAACAAAATTTTATTTGAACTCTGAATGGATATATCGCCTAGAAAGTGTGCAAAGAACTCCCTTTATAATAATTAAAAAGCTGTCAGTCATCTCAATTCATTGTGATCTCACAAAGTTCTGCTATAATCAATGAAGCGGACTGCACAATTGTTATAAATTAACTAACGAGAGGATTTGTGAGAGTGCAGTACTCAGCACTGGACAAAAACTCTGGCGATTAAAAACTAGTGTTTTCAGGCCATTGTCATATAAATGAACCCCAAAATGCATGAAAAGGTTTCCGCTTTTAGTTGAAAATGGTGCCGTGTAAATGGCCCCTTAAACTCGTCTGATTGGCCATTGCATTCAAGAAATGAACAGATATGTTTGACTTGGCTACATTGATCAACGCTTACAAACACATGTCAAATAGAAACATTTGACACTCTAAAGAGCGCAAACACCAAATCTCTTTCGCCAATATGCTATATTATGGAGAAACCTGATCCTAGACCAGCAGTTATGGTCATCTTTTCCCTCTAAAAGCAACCAGAAGCAGCAGCAGTCAGTGGTTTGAGTGAGAAAAGTGACAGCTCCACGACCCAGGCCCGCTATTGCCATGCCATGTTCCTGGTCCCTTCACGGGCCTGGTCCTCCATCCCTCCACCAAGATCACCTCTGCTCCACCACCCTCCTGATCTTTATGGGTTTTGTGTGGGCGTCTGGAGCCCCCCATAGAGGGGGAATATGTCACAGATGGTTTTGGGTTCTGTTTCATGTTTCATGTCTTATTTTGAAGTTTAGTCATGATTCATGTACCTGTTTGCCATGTGCTTCCCTTGTTTGTTTCATGTTCTAGTCATGTGATCCTGCCATGTGCTCCCCTTGTCATGTGTCCTATGTTGTCATTAGGCTTGTTCGAGATGCATCGGCGCTGCGCAGACCGATCAGTGTATGACATCAAAGTACTGCGAGAGCGATTCAAAAGCATAAGGAGTCGTCTGGTCTCCAATCGCTCTCGCGGTACTTTGATGTCATTCGCCGATCGGTCTGTGCAGCGCCGATGCATCTCGACAAAGCCTATTGGTTAATTGTCTTAATCATGTTCACAGGTGTGTCTGTTTAGTCAATAGTCTGTGTATTTAAGCCCTCATGTTTGCCATGTGTCTTTAGTATTGTTCCCTGTAACCACTGTTGGTCACTGTTATGTTCCTGTCTAAAGTCAAGCAGCTAAACCATGTCAAGTCTTTGTTTTGTATTTTATTTGTTATTTAATAAACTGCACTTGGGTTATTCAATCTCACCTCCAGTGGATAACATTACAATTTTGCTGTTAATGTATTTAACTTGAAATGTTAACAATTTAATAGTATATATGTAGAAATTAAATAATCTTAATGCAAACGGTGTGTATATATATATATATATATATATATATATATATATATATATATATATATATATATATATATATATATATATTCCATTTAACATTTAACAGTTTTGCAAAAAATTGCATATATATATATATATATATGCAATTTTTTGCAAAACTGTTAAATGGAATGTTCACTAAACATTGATATAACCAAGAAAAAAAAAATCAAACACTTAAAAAAACATTTTGAAAGTTGAGAGAACATTCAGAAATAACATCTTCATAACTTAATATGGGAACATTAGCAAAATGATTTTAGAATACATTTTTGTTAGCTGGAAAATTGACATGATTATTTGTGAATGACAAAATTTTATCTGTCACAATTGCCCTACTGAAACAGATGTTCATGTTGTGCTTAATGTGGTTTATGTGAGGATATCTGATTCAGTGATTTATTGTTAATCCTGGACATAATAATAGCTTGTGTTGTGTGTTTAGGTGTTGAATGTGGCTGGTCAAATCATTTTTTAACTATTAAGCCTGGAGGATCTGTCACCATCCCATGTCATTATGATGAGAAAGACCCTCTTCAGAAGAAATACTGGTCCTCAGTATATGGCAAATTTAACAAATACACAAACACATCAGAGGAGAATCTGTCAGTAATTGATCATCCTGATCAGAGTCTCTTTACTGTGACTATGAGAAACCTGCAGTATAAAGACACTGGAGGTTATTCTTGTGCTGTGGAGACTGAAGGACTGTCGACTATTACATACAATCTTTATCTTAGGGTTCAGCCTGGTATGAGATTTTGTAATTGTTTTAATCACATTCTAATGTCTAATTCTCTGACTTCACACACATGTATTTAATAATCTCAAATATCTCTGTGTTTTCAGCTCCTGATGTGTCTGTGGTGAGCAGCAGTGTATCTGGACATGAAGGTGGTAATGTCAGTGTCCAGTGTTTCTACAGTTCTGGATATCAGAATGAACCCAAACAGTGGTGCAGATATAAAGATCAGAGCTGTTACACAGTGGGGAGGACTGACACATCCCAGAATTCATCAGTCCAGATCAGTGATGATGGGAGAAGATCCTTCACTGTGCTGATGACTGGACTGAGACTCAGTGATTCTGGATGGTTCTTCTGCTCTGCCAGAGAGGCAATGAACCCTGTTCATCTCACTGTAATTGAGCCAGAACCAGGTAAAACCAATTTAATACTGTATTTAAAAACTGATTAAAAAGATAAAACTCAGTCCATAATCTATACTATAATGTTTTTGCTGTTATTTTGACAGTGAGTGTGACCGACATTGAGAAGGACAAGTAAGTATTGACAAATTCTAATTTTTGTGATTTATTCTTCAGCAACATCTAAACTTTGCATGTCTTTAATGTTATAAAACAGTTTTTCCAAGTGTTTCTTGAAAATATACATAATGTGACAGAGAAACATGTTCAGTTGTAACATTTTCCTCTTGATAGTGTGTTATTGTCTTTTATCTTTCAGATGGCGTTTCTGTCTGTCACAGAACTAGAGATTTCTCCACATCGACCACAAAGATCAGATGATTATAAACTGCTGATTCTGCTTTTTGATGTATTAGATGTCTACATTTACTAAATGCCAAAATGTCTGAAATGTATTTTTTTCTCACACATTTTCTTCAAATGTGTTTGTAAGTGACTTACAAATAAGGAATATACCAAATAAAACTTCATTTAAAAAAAAGTTTTTCAATTTAGCCATAATTTTTTATATCATTATGATATACAGACCTCACAGACATAGAGCACTATGTGCCTTTCATTCGCCATATAGAACATAGTAAATGTGTGAATAAGTGACTGATTTCAACCACAGTGTCAGTGTCTTTTATGATGTAGGGGGCGGGACACTTCAGACTCTAGAGAGCATTTGGTTGGACAGAAAATCTGATGAGAAGATGAATATTAGTGGTAGAGAGTAATAGACTATTAATTTTAAATACACATATCTTCCAAATGTGAATTTAGGTATTGTTTTGAACACACTAGCTTAGAGATAACCTTAGGTCTATCATATTCATTCTAACAGCCAAAAACTATTTTTAAATGACCACGTTTGTCAGCTATAATGAATATTTTATGGCATGTATCCTGTATATCTGCCTATATACTGTAAGTACAAGCCTTGTTGGATGTGTTTCCATTCATGGAAGGTTATTTTCAATTAACACAGAATGTGTGAGAAAAATGTGTGAATGTTTACAAAAACAGACAGACAGAATATTCCCTTGTTTTTACTTTTACATATTTCAGGCTGTTTTGTCATGCATTTAATCAGCTTACATAAATGATGAAATGCTATTTTCCATTAATAACTTCTATACAGGAAAATGCTCCATTGATATACTTTCACATCATGTTTCAAATCAAGTCTTATGAAATTTTGTAGATGTTTTTTTTTTCTCACATGTATTTTTTTGCTTAAATGTTTTGACCACAAAACAAACTAAAAATAACCAGTTTCTGAGGTGATGTACTCCGGTAGTCCTATAAATGTAAAATGAGTTCTAGAAAGGAAATGTGAACACCAGAGCAGAACAGTTTTGGCACTGCTTTGCACATAAAATAAACATTTCTCATTCAAAATGTAAACAAATTATATTTGATTTCTCTTAATTTTCATTTTGAGAATTACCTTCACTCAACTGGGTCACATATTTGTACCTGGTGATGCAACATTCACAATCAAGCATACATGGAGGCTGTTTGACACAAGCAACAAGAGAGAACGAACACAGGAAGTGAGAAAGACGGTAGAAATGTATGATGACTTTAAAGGCGCAGAAGAGAGAGGCATGATGGCAGCAAGATAGGAGGAGGTGGTGTTTCTGAAGTGTCATTGGGAAAGTTTTTAGGTTGGACGGTATTACAACCAACATAGCTCATATATTATATGAATGAACAAATAAACAAGATTGTTGATTAATCTCTCATTTTGAGCCAAATTTATGGGCAGAAGAAAAAACAAACAAGCTCCAGTTGTTACCATGTCAGTACCTGCTCCTTGTCACAGATGGATCCTGTTCAAAGTGCATGTACAAGAAAAACGCATCGAACAAGTGGTTTGACTCTCAACCCAAAATGTGTGACCTCCTAGCTACTCCTCTTCCTGACAGCCCCTTAAAACCCAGTCAAAAAAAGAGAGAGTACAGTGAGCGTGATGACACGTCCTCTGAAATTTTGGTGGCCATTAGCGGTTTTTGAGACGAGATTTAAAAAAATTCAGAAAATTTCAACTATTGACAAGACAACTGCCGTTACAGCACATCAAATTGAAAGCTTGTCTTCAGCTTGTTACTGAGGTGACTACCCACAAAGAGGCGTTGAAACTTGAAAGTCGTGTCTGCTGAAATCCAGGATCTTAAACAGATGAACAAAACTTTAAAAGAAGAGGTTGGAGACTGCAAGCAGTACAGTTGGAGGTGGACGCTGAAGCTGCACGGTGTACATGAAAAGGATGGAGGAGATGTCCAGCGTGTTGCAATCAATATTCTTGGCAACGTGGTTGCTGGCATCAGTGAGAGGATGGAGGCTGCGGTGGATATCACCCATAGTCTCGGCTCATGGAGAAAGGATGGTACATACAGGTCTATAATTATCCTCTTTGCTCTTCGTCATACCGAGATACCTTCTGGCAAGCTGCCCGAGGTTGTAAGTTCCTGCGTGACAACAAGCTATGACTCACTGAGGCCTTATCCCCAGAGGACAGGGTGGCAAGAGAAAAGCTTTGGCCATTGGTCAAGAAGGCCCGAGATGAAGGAAAAAAGGCTTCTTTCCGTGGATCGTTTGCTCTGATTGATGGGAAGAGATTTGACTTTGCCAGTGTGAAGTAGGATATATTTGGCCTATGCATTCTTCTGTTCTTTCTGGGTTTAGATGCTATTCAGCTTTTTTGTTTTAGCTGATTTGCCTGGTTAATAAGTGCCTTATATTTGAGCACAGACTGATTTTTCAATGACACATCCCAGAATTCATCAGTCCAGATCAGTGATGATGGGAGAAGCTCCTTCACTGAGACTCAGTGATTCTGGATGGTTCATTTCATGTACTGGTGTTATACAGTAAGTGAATCAGCTGCATCAGTGAGGTCATTCTTATTTTTCATGTACTGTTTCTATGTTAGTTTTCCTGGAATTTAAGTGTGCCATATGAAATGGTGTAAAACTACAAATGGTTGTCAAAGGGATAGTCAAACAAAAATGAAATTTCCGTCATCATTTATACACCCTCAAGTTGTTCCAAATCTGTATGAATTTCTTTGTTCTACTGAACACAAAAGAATATATTTTGAAGAATGTATGTAACCAAACAGTTGATGGACCCCATTGACTTTTTCTAATACTATGGAAGAAAGAAAGAAATTCATATAGATTTCAACAACTTGATGCTAAGTAAATGAAGAATTTTCATTTTTCGGTGAACTGTCACTTTAAGTGCATTTAAATATAATTAAAAGTCATTAATAAAGTAAAATCCATTTAATGACTTTTAATGCTTTTCAGTGCTCCGTGGAAACCATGTAGTTTGTGCTACCCACTAAAAATCACAAACTGTAGCCTGGCACATACCTTGTGAAATACAGCTAGATGGTCCATGGCCTGAGCTGCGCTGATCTTCTTTTTTAAAGTTTGTGGTGGCAGGATATGCAGAAACAGCAGAAAATATGTCATATCACTATCCCACTCTAAAAAAAAAAACAAAAAAAAAAAAAAAAAGTGATTTTTTCCCCTCCCTTTTTTGTGTTGTTGTCACACGAGTGCTGTCAAATGAATACCTGGGTAATCCTCTAAAGATTCATCATGGTACTGATTCCTGGCAGACTTCAGCAAACTCTGGAGCACTGAGGTGGTAGTAAGGTTATCTGCTTCTCTGATAACCTTTTCCTTATAGAATGTAGGCCACTTCTCCAGCAGTTTGACAGCTGTTTGTGGACCAAAGAAGAGGCTACAACCTTGAGCCTTGAGGTATTTTATTAGTTTATGTGACACTTATCTTCAATGATAATAAGCAATTTAACGAGTTCGTTTGCCCATATAATCTTTAGGGTATTAGGTTAGCTAATTTGGCTTGCTGTCCACTGAGGAGGGGCTCGATGAAGCATCTTCAACTCGAGCTCTGATACACCCTCCAGTGAATAAATATAGGATGTGATTACATAGGGCAAGGTACCTGAAATGAAGGTGGAGTTTGGGGAGGTGGAGGGATGCTGAAACAGCTGAGACTGAAGAGAGGTAAGCAACTGCTTATATGCTCTGGCTGTTGATTGGAAGATTAGATGGGCTCGCTCCTCCCTAAATTACGTTTAGGAACTTCACTAACGTTGACGTTGCTTAGATTGCGTGCAATAATACAGAATTACAAACAAAACCCCAGAAATAGCTGCCCACTAAAACTTTAAAAGTCGGTGTGCAGCAGAGTTTCAATGCGCTTGGCTTGGTTGGTCCTTTCCAAGAGGGTTTCTCCGGCGGGGTTTTCAAACGAGGTTTAACTGACGTGAAAGATGACAGAGAAGAAAGAAGAGAGAGAGTCCAAGGAGATGGTCATCCTGGAAGGAGCTGAGCGCGTGATGACAGCACTGTCGCCTGAGGCAGTTCAGGGGCAGTCGAGAGACAATCGGGAGACAAAGGAAAAATTGTGTGCTGTTGTTTTTATGGAAAACCAAGCTAACATACCTCCTGAATTAAATTATAACGGCCAATAGATGCGTAGCACTATTTGGCAGGCAAAGTTCCTTTGTCTGGTCTCCTAGCTGAATTTGCATACTACATCGGATTTCGAGATGGAGTACTTTCTTCACAGCATCATTAAACAAATCGAACAATGCATTTGACAGCCATGTAATATACATAGATGAATGAGACGTGGAAATAGCTTTAAAATAAATCTAAACTTGACATATAAGAAAAGCATGTAGAAGGTATGGTTTACAGACAAAATTCCATCATTGAAACTAACACTAACTCAACTACAGTTATTTAAACTAAGTCTAAACACTAGGAAACATGCAATGCACTTGACATACATGACAGGTACATGTTGGCATAGTTATATTTTAAGAATAGCTGTACATACAATCTCTAAGCATGTTTGTGCGTTTTTGTGTGTGTCTGTGTGTGTGTGTGGTGTGTGTTGGAATGTGATCTGGCCCTTTGATGTCCCAAGAGCTAGGAAATGGGGCCCTCTGTTTTACCTCGGAGGGTAACAAAAATGTCAGAGTGTCTGTTTTTCTCTGGACCGGCTGGAGCCGAGGTCAGATTACAACACAGTCCAGCATGTGAGAAGCATCCTGAAGATTCCAGATTTTATTGGCTGTCCTGATAAATGTGCATATGCTACACTCGAGATGAAAGCGAGTGATAGAAAATTGTGTCTCAAATAACTTTATATTATTGTTGGAATCATCCCTCAGGCCGGATTGGACACCGTGGCAGAGCCGTTGAAAAAGGGCTCTGCTCCGTGGGCTATGCTCTGCCTGCAGGCCTGCGATTAAGTGTGTAATAAGGTACAACATACCTGGGACTGATTACCCATGCACCTGCTGCCAATCACTCACTCACTCACTCACTATAAAGCACGCTCTCTCTTGCAGTCCATTGCGAAGTCTTGATTAGCCACGGTTGTCAATTCTGAGTGTTTATTCTGTATTGTTGTTTTGTTGCTGACTTGGACTGATTTACTGGACTCTGATTCTTACTGCCTGCCTCGATCTCTGCATGTTTACCGATTATCCCTGTCTGCCACCTGCCACGACCCTTTGCCTGTTACTGTTTATCCTGTCTGCTGCCTTCCACGACTATCTGCCTGTTTCCTGGTTTGTGTTTGCTGTATTGCCCTTGTTAACAATAAACTGCAAATGGATCAATACTCTTCTGACTTGTCACAGAAGACTTCACCAACAAGCAATCCAGCAGCGATTATGCAGATATCTACCGAACTGTCTGCTCAGGCCAGTCAGCTCGCCGTTCACCAGCAACAACTAACCCGGTTGACTTCTCTGACGGAGGATCTGGTGAGATCGCTACAAGGCCTAAAACTGCAACCCACCGCACCACCAGCAGTGTTATTTCCAACGCCCAGCCATCCTCCCAAAAACCCAACTGCCACAGTTAATCCACGACTGGCTTTCCAAGAGAAGTTCGACAGGGAATCTAACAATCTAACAGGTCCAAGGGGTTCTTGTTACAGTGCTCGCTATTTGTCAACCAGCAACCTACATTATACTCCTCCGATTCAAGTAAGATTGCTTTTGTCTGCTCACTGGGAAGGCCCTAGACTGGATTAAGGCAGTTTGGAGATCCGATGGTTCCAGCTTTCATTCATTCAATCATTTCGTGCAATGATTCAGAGAGGTGTTCGAGCAATCCAACAGTGGACGAAGCGCGGGTGAGCAACTTCTCATTCTAACTCAGAATACAAACACCGCAGCTGATTACACCCTGGCTTTTTGCACTGTCGCTGCACAGACTGAATGGATAGAGGACACATTAAAACTGTTATATCATCATGGTCTGAGTCAAGAACTACAAACAGAGATGGCCTGCCGTGATGAGGGTCGGTCCCTGAGCGAATTCATGGAGTTAACCATTCAAATTAATGCGACAAAGTTAACCGACAACTTAATGTGCTCACGTCGCCCTGCACACCCCACTTCTACCTCAACTTCTCTCTCCTCCACCAGTCCTGAACCCATGCAGCTCGGTTACACTCACCTGTCACCTGAGGAATGAGAATGCCGAGTTCAACGTCATCTGTGCATGTACTGCAGTCAATCCGGTCACTACAAGTCATCATGTCCAGTATGACCAACCTCGAGTAACACCAAGATGGTGAGTGACCAGATTCAATCTAATCAATCCATTTTCTGTGTTTAAGTTCCAGTCAAACTATTCAGTGGCAGTAAATCCATAGCTTTTGAGGGGCTATTAGATTTTGGGGCTGCTGGCAATTTCATTTCCAGAGAATTTGCAGACAAATATAACCTTTCCCTATCACCCTGTACTTCTCGCTTGGCAGTGGAGGTGCTAGACAGTCGCCCGAGCGGAGAGGGTCAAATCTCACACATCACCGAACACCTACAGATGCACACCGTTTTGCTTCACCACGAAACTCTCTGGTTCTACGTCATCAACTCACTCATTCATCCTCTAATCCTGGGGTTACCATGGTTACGCAGACATGATCCTCACATTTCGTGGCGAGAGGGGGAAATCACTCAATGGAGCACATCCTGTCACCAGAACTGCATCACCCACAGATCGCTCATTCCAGTCAGCACCATCACTCTCACCCAGCCAAAACCTGACATTCCTGGACTTCCCTGTGAATATGCTGATCTCTCTGAGGCCTTCAGTAAAACCAAAGCCTCCTTACTACCACCACACCGCTCCTGGGACTGTTCTATCGACCTGCTTCCTGGTACCACGCCACCCAGGGGAAGAATTTTCCCATTGTCACAACCTGAATCAGACGCTATGAAGAAATACATAGAAGAGGAGTTAGCCAAGGGGTTTATTCGGCCTTCCACCTCTCCAGCATCAGCCGGGTTCTTCTTCGTGAAGAAGGATGGGAGTCTCAGGCCTTGCATTGTTTATAGCGGTCTCAATGATATCACCGTGAAGTTTAGGTACCCTCTTCCACTAGTTCCTGCAGCTTTAGAACAACTCCGCCAGGCCAAATATTTCACCAAGTTAGATCTGCACTCTGCCTACAACCTTATACGCATAAAGGAGGGGGATGAATGGAAGACAGCCTTTTCCACATCCACTGGGCACTGTGAATACTCTGTTATGCCATTTGGCCCAGCCAATAGTCCGTCAGTTTTCCAATCCATGATTAACGACATGTTCAGAGACATGCTCGATAGGTGGGTGGCAGTATACATCGATGATATCCTCATTTATTCAAACACCATGGAAGAACATATTCACCACATCCGCACTGTACTTCGTCGCCTCATACAACATCAGTTATATGCCAAGGCAGAGAAATGTGAGTTCCATCAGACGAGAACGTCTTTTCTGGGTTACGTCATCAGTCATGAGGGAGTAGTGATGGATGATCAGAAGGTGAGAGCAGTGGTGGACTGGCCCCAGCCACAAACACTCAAGGAATTACAGCGTTTTCTGGGTTTTGCAAATTTCTATCGACGATTCATCAGAAAATTTAGCACTGTGGCAGCACCTTTAACTTCCATGACTTGACGAAATTCAAGACCCTTTCTTGGTCTCCCGAAGCTCGTCAGGCCTTTCAAGAGCTCAAACATCGCTTCACAACCACACCCATACTTCATCATCCAGATGCATTCATTGTGGAAGCTGATGCCTCCAGCATGGGGATTGAGGCAGTTCTCTCACAACGACTTGAGCCATCCAACAAGGTGTTCCCTTGTGCTTGCGCTCGACTGCAGAAAGTTTTCTCGAGAAGTAACTATGATGTGGGAAATCGAGAGTTGTTAGCAATAAAGGCAGCCATGGAGGAGTGGCGTCACTGGCTCGAGGGTGCTCAACAGCCATTCATCGTCCTGACCGATCATAAGAACTTGGAGTATTTGAAATCTGCTAAACGTCTGAATCCGTGTCAAGCAAGGTGGGCGCTCTTCTTAACTTGTTTCCATTTCACTGTTACATATCGCCCTGGCATCACTTTTCTCCTCGCGTCAGGAGCCACTCGCAGGGTGGGGGCTCTGTCACGATCGAGTCTCCTGCACCAGATCTTCTGAACCGCCAGAGGGAGCCTTCACCCAAGTATTAGTTTACATTGGACTTTATTTCCCATGAACCCACATACATGGGACTGATTACCCATGCACCTGCTGCCAATCACTCACTCACTCACTCACTATAAAGCACGCTCTCTCTTGCAGTCCATTGCGAAGTCTTGATTAGCCATGGTTATCAATTCTGAAAGTTAATTCTGTATTGTTGTTCTGTTGCTGACTTGGACTGATTTACTGGACTCTGATTCTTGCTGCCTGCCTCAATCTCTGCCTGTTTACCGATTATCCCTGTCTGCCGTCTGCCACAACCCTTTGCCTGTTACTGTTTATGCTGTCTGCTGCCTTCCACGACTATCTGCCTGTTTTCTGGTTTGTGTTTGCTGTATTGCCCTTGTTAACAATAAACTTCAAATGGATCAATACTCTTCTGACTCATCACAGGAACATTAGCAAAATTATTTTAGAACATATTTTTGTTAGCTGGAAAATTGACATGACTATTTGTGAATGACAATTTTGTCTGTCACAATTGCCCCTAGACTCCCTACTACTGAAACAGATGTAAATAAAAGTGTGACCAGATCATAACTTAGACTCTATCTTAACTCCATTTAGCCAGATGTTGCAAGATATTCAGTGTTATGAGGGGGAAAGGAAGTGCAGCAGTTACTACAAACACATAAATAGCTCAAGATACAGGAAGAGAAACTTACACAATGGCCGCATACACAAAAGTTTTCTACATTTCAATCGGGTTTTGGCTCATTTTAGGTGAGTATTAAATGTTGTTCTGTGTTTGTCTCTAATGTATTCTGTTTATCATTTTGACAGATTTTTATGCTTAGCTATTCATATTGTGTTTAATGTGGTTTATGTGAGGATATCTGATTCAGTGATTTATTGTTAATCCTGGACATAATAATAGCTTGTGTTGTGTGTATGTTTAGGTGTTAAATGCTTCATTGGTGGGTCAAATCACATTTTAACTATTACGCCTGGAGGATCTGTCACCATCCCATGTCATTATGATGAGACAAACCCTCCACAGAAGAAATACTGGCACTCAGAAATTGATAAATCTAAAATATACACAAACACATCAGAGGACAATCTGTCAGTAATTGATCATCCTGATCAGAGTCTCTTTACTGTGACCATGAGAAACCTGCAGGATGAAGACACTGGAGGTTATTCTTGTGCTGTGGAGACTGAAGGACTGTCGACTTTTGGATACGATCTTCATCTTAGGGTTCAGCGTGGTATGAGATTTTGTAATTGTTTTAATCACATTCTAATGTCTAATTATCTGACTTCACACATATGTATTTAATAATCTCAAATCTCTCTGTGTGTTCAGCTCCTGATGTGTCTGTGGTGAGCAGCAGTGTATCTGGACATGAAGGGTGTAATGTCAGAGTCCAGTGTTTCTACAGTTCTGGATATCAGAATGAACCCAAACAGTGGTGCAGATATAAAGATCAGAGCTGTTACACAGTGGGGAGGACTGACACATCCCAGAGATCATCAGTCCAGATCAGTGATGATGGGAGAAGCTCCTTCACTGTGCTGATGACTGGACTGAGACTCAGTGATTCTGGATGGTTCTTCTGCTCTGCTGGAGAGGCAATGAACCCTGTTCAACTCACTGTAACCAAGGCAAAACAAGGTGCATTTTTTCTCTATAATTAAATATTAGTTTTATTATTATTCAAGCAACCACAGAGCATGACTGCAGGAGTGAGAGAGATGTAGAAAAATATTTTAAAAAATATTTTGGACAATATTTCTACATTTTTATTTTCAACTATAAAAAATAATTGCCAACACATATTTCAGATAAAAACAAACTACATTTTCAAAATACTTATGAATAATATATTTTTGAACACACACACATATTATATACATTATCAATATCTTTTAAGACATTTTCTATATTTTAAAAACATGAAAATACACATCAAAAGTATTTATTTTATGGCATATATAGGCTCTGCAGTGGTCAGCCTTTACTTCAAAACAGTATGTGTGATGCAAATAGTCCTGTATATAAACTACAAGAGTTATAAATTGACTGATCTTCCATTTAGATGTTTTTCTCCCTTTTGTGTGGGATGCTGTCATAATTCACAGAAGACAAGAGGAAGGTGACGTCAGATTATAGTACAGAAGAAACACAATCATGAGACTTTCACAAGCAACAGAAGAAGTGTGTGTGTGTGAGTGTGAGAGTTGGGGGGGGGGGGGGACGCACTTCCTCTTTAAAAATAGAATGCCATGAAATAGTTTCAACAACCTACACATCCCAACATATACTCTCAGTATCTTATTTGTTATTGAAGCAACTACATTCACAAACCACTGTAATATGAACAGAAAAGGAACCATACTGTATGCGTGATTTGACATGGCAGCCAATTCGAATGGCCTTATAGCAAAACAAAATTTTATTTGAACTCTGAATGGATATATCGCCTAGAAAGTGTGCAAAGAGCTCCCTTTATAATAATTAAAAAGCTGTCAGTCATCTCAATTCATTGTGATCTCACAAAGTTCTGCTATAATCAATGAAGCGGACTGCACAATTGTTATAAATTAACTAACGAGAGGATTTGTGAGAGTGCAGTACTCAGCACTGGACAAAAACTCTGGTGATTCTAACTTTAAAAACTAGTGTTTTCAGGCCATTGTCATATAAATGAACCCCAAAATGCATGAAAAGGTTTTCGCTTTTAGTTGAAAATGGTGTCGTGTAAATGGCCCCTTAAACTCGTCTGATTGGCCATTGCATTCAAGAAATGAACAGATATGTTTGTGCCTTGGCTACATTGAACAACGCTTACAAACACATGTCAAATAGAAACATTTGACATTCTAAAGTGCGCAAACACCAAATCTCTTTTGCCAATATGCTATATTATGGAGAAATATATATATATATATATATATATATATATATATATATATATATATATATATATATATATGCTATATTATGTTTGGGCGTCTGGAGCCCCCCATAGAGGGGGAATATGTCACAGATGGTTTTGGGTTCTGTTTCATGTTCCATGTCTTATTTTGAAGTTTAGTCATGATTCATGTACCTGTTTGCCATGTGCTTCCCTTGTTTGTTTCATGTTCTAGTCATGTGATCCTGCCATGTGCACCCCTTGTCATGTGTCCTATGTTGTCATTGGTTAATTGTCTTAATCATGTTCACAGGTGTGTCTGTTTAGTCAATAGTCTGTGTATTTAAGCCCTCATGTTTGCCATGCGTCTTTGTCTAGTATTGTTCCCTGTAACCACTATTGGTCACTGTTATGTTCCTGTCTAAAGTCAAGCAGCTAAACCATGTCAAGTCTTTGTTTTGTATTTTATTTGTTATTTAATAAACTGCACTTGGGTTATTCAATCTCACCTCCAGTGGATAACATTACAATTTTGCCGTTAATGTATTTAACTTGAAATGTTAACAATTTAATAGTATATATGTAGAAATTAAATAATCTTAATGCAAACGGTGTATATATGTGTGTGTATATATATATATATATATATATATATATATATATATATAACACACCTGCTAATTATCACATCAATATCTATAGGTCACAGATGATTGGTTCCTGCTGTTTTAGTAGCCAATGAGCTGCGTGCTTAATATTTAAATACATGAGTTAGCATTGTTTAGTAGCGCATCGTGCTTCAGAATCATCTAAGATAAGTACATGGGTTTTACACTATATCACTGCATTTTGCGTAGTCTGCTTTACCAATTCTATGTCATATCAACAGTCTGTTTAATGCTTATTAATGTTTAATAGAGAATTACTAAGCATTTGAGCAGCTAGCACATATGCATGTGTATAATGATACAGAGACAAGCTTGCTGAACTTAAACGGAAACAGGTTTCGCTTTGTATCACATTCTAACGAAGCTACAGCAAGTATTTTGTACAGGAGCAGCAGCAGTATGGATAACAATTCAGATAGCAATGGAGCGGATATCAACAACATAACATAGAACGCAGCAGACGTTGCGCTGCGTGCAGGGCTAAAGTTACCTGTTGCAATTGAGATGAGTTTGTGTCGGCTAATGAGTGATCATGCAATGTGAATATATCATGATTAAAATGCAAACAATGTTTTCATCTTATTTACATACTAAGTACATGAGCAGCTGTATTCGGATTTTATTGGGCATATACTTTTTCATACTACAGGACGAACAGCGATTTTGCAAGGTTGGTAAGTCATTTATATATCGCAATATCACGTTCATTATCGAAGGCGATACATCTGCGATATGAACGCGATATTGCGTGGCTTATCAGTGATCTACGGCTCTGTCTATTAAATGCCGCTCCCTTTGAAAGCAGGTGATGGCGATTTAGCGGCAATCAGGGAACCGGCTTTACTGACAAAATGCGCGTGACAATCGCATGCGATATATTGCCCAGCCCTAGACATAGGCCACTAGAGCTAAGCCATTCGGCGTGGTAGCCCAGGCACACTAGACCACCTAGGTAGTGGTCTATTACTAGGTCTAATAGACCACTAGAGCCAAGCCTTACAGCCCAGAAATACTTGTCGTGGCAAAAAATGGGCCAGGCACACATAGATAGCATACACACGGTTCCTATGGCTCTTCGGAGCAACAGAAGTACATATGTTTTGGCGGTAGATCTGCTGGGGGGTTAGGGTGAATCATCATCTTGCCTTCTGCTTTGATGGGGGATCTCTGACATACAATACACTGGATTGTATTGTCCAATATCATGTCACCTGCTCTGTTGGGTTATTCATGTACGCTATATTGTACGGCAGCAGCATGTCTACTTGCTCACAGCAGCGGGTCGTGTATGTATTGGCAGTAGCAATTCCCGTACTTGCTCTGCAGCAAAATCTATTCCGCCAAGACCAAAAATATCTACATTGTCATAACTATTACCATACCAAACACTCTGAGAGTTGTCATGACAGAAATACAAAGTTCTGGCATGAAACTCTAGATGGCACAGGCTAATAGGTCCTTTAACACACCTGCTAATTATCACATCAATATCTATAGGTCACAGATGATTGGTTCCTGCTGTTTTAGTAGCCAATGAGCTGCGTGCTTAATCTTTAAATACATGAGTTAGCATTGCTTAGTAGCACAGCGTGCTTCAGAAACCCTCCACCTTCCCCAGCTCCACCTGTATAGATCTGCTACGGTTATTCATGTACGCTATATTGTACAGCAGCAGCATGTCTACTTGCTCACAGCAGCGGGTCGTGTATGTATTGGCAGTAGCAAGTCTTGCTCTGCAGCAGCAGCAGCAATAATCAACAGCAGCAGCAGCAATTAAGCAGCAGCAGTGTAGCAGATCTATTCCGCCAAGACCAAAAATATCTACATTGTCATATCCATTACCATACCAAACACTCCAAGAGTTGTCATGACAGAAATTACATTTTCATAACTTAATATGGGAACATTAGCAAAATGATTTTAGAATACATTTTTGTTAGCTGGAAAATTGACATGATTATTTGTGAACGACAAAATTTTGTCTGTCACAATTGCCCTACTGCCCTACTGAAACAGATGTTCATGTTGTGCTTAATGTGGTTTATGTGAGGATATCTGATTCAGTGATTTATTGTTAATCCTGGACATAATAATAGCTTGTGTTGTGTGTTTAGGTGTTGAATGTGGCTGGTCAAATCATTTTTTAACTATTAAGCCTGGAGGATCTGTCACCATCCCATGTCATTATGATGAGAAAGACCCTCTTCAGAAGAAATACTGGTCCTCAGTATATGGCAAATTTAACAAATACACAAACACATCAGAGGAGAATCTGTCAGTAATTGATCATCCCGATCAGAGTCTCTTTACTGTGACCATGAGAAACCTGCAGTATAAAGACACTGGAGGTTATTCTTGTGTTGTGGAGACTGAAGGACTGTCGACTATTACATACAATCTTTATCTTAGGGTTCAGCCTGGTATGAGATTTTGTAATTGTTTTAATCACATTCTAATGACTAATTCTCTGACTTCACACACATGTATTTAATAATCTGAAATGACTCTGTGTGTTCAGCTCCTGATGTGTCTGTGGTGAGCAGCAGTGTATCTGGACATGAAGGGTGTAATGTCAGTGTCCAGTGTTTCTACACTTCTGGATATCAGAATGAACTCAAACAGTGGTGCAGATATAAAGATCAGAGCTGTTACACAGTGGGGAGGACTGACACATCCCAGAATTCATCAGTCCAGATCAGTGATGATGGGAGAAGCTCCTTCACTGTGCTGATGACTGGACTGAGACTCAGTGATTCTGGATGGTACTTCTGCTCTGCTAGAGAGGCAATGAACCCTGTTCATCTCACTGTAATTAAAGACAAAAGAAGGTACTTTTTTCAATAATTAAATATTTTGCTACTACATATGAAATAGAACACAACTAAAATTGCTTTGCTTTCTACTTCTGACAGTAAACGAGGCCACAGACAACCAGACAAACTTGTTAGTGTTGTTATTTCTCATTAAAATGAGCTTCCTCTCAGAATAATCTTCCTGGGATTATTCTATATTTGCCTATTTTGTCGTCAGTGCTCTATTGCCTCGATTTCTTTGTCTTTAATGCTTAATCATTTTCTCATTGCCCTGGTGAATTTTCTTTCTTTGTTCTGTTTTTTGCAGAAATTTCTAAGAATAACAATACAACTAAAGTCACTGAAGAAATACAAATGTACTACATCTTTACTGTTTAAAGTAAAATAAAGCTTAAACTAATTATAAATACTTTTAGGCTGAAATACATTAACAAAATTTAATAAAGGTCTGATCAAAGTTTAGATCAGATTTCTTTTATCCAGCTGAATTAGTTGAATGAACAGATATTAAAATGTTTTCTTATTTCCCACAGAAATAAAGAGCTTCTGACTGTGTGGCTTCCAGTTTCAGCTGCACTTCTGCTGCTGTTGATTCTGATTGGTGTTTTTTTCACCTGGAGATGGAAACAGAGATCCAGTCAGTTTGACCTGCACTCCATTCTTCTTTTAAAGTTAATTTCGTGCCCTGCCATTTTATCATTTCAACAGCACAGATTCAATAGTCTAAACTCTGTTAATGTCATATGTTATTGTTTCCCATTTTAAAATAAAGAGCAAGATAAACACCAAAACAGAGAGAAAAATGACAGCAGGACCATTGACCCAGTAAGTCTTTTAATTTATGAGCATCTAGTTATGAAAATGTTCATATTACAAGAACTGTGTATTCGTAATGTAATTGCTTTGTGTATAAAACTGAGCTTTTTAGATAAAGATTTCAACAGTAGTTAAACGTTACCTTTCAGAACATTCAGAAATCATTCAGAAATATTTTGTAATAAATTAATGGGCAAAGTTGAATTAGAATAGAATAGAACTGATCCAAAGCGATTGATATGAGACTCTCTTTGTCTCCCTCTTCTGGTTTACACGGGTTAACAAATGCCAGGATCCATCTAGTAGACATGTCATCAATCTCCAGGCCAATCAAAACTTTTTAGAGCACTTTAGAGATCTTTTCCCCTTATTTCTCATAACATTTCATTGGTTTGGCCATGGAACCTGTTGTCCATTTAGTGAATCATATGTCGATTTCTTGTGTGAAATGCAGATCTACTGTGAACCTGAAGATCCTGTGATATACAACACTATAAATGATGAACGCTCAAATGTAAGTATACCAGACACACTACTGACATAATAGTTCAGAGTATGACATATTAAGAGTAAGATTTGATGAACATGTTTAATTAGGATCCCATCAAAGATAAAACCTGCAATACTATCAGTGATGCTCCTGTGAATGCAGCAGTAAGTTTTGCAGAAATATATTAATTCATGGATTTATTGTGATGCTGGCAGTATGTTAAAAATGATCTTGGTCTTCCAGAAGCCTCCAGCAGGGGCACTAATGTACAGCTTGGTGGGTCCACACAAACAGCAGTGAGAAGAACACAGGAACAGACACTTCTGACTGGACTGAGTGATTCTGGATGATTCTGCTGGAGAGACTCTGAACCCTGTTCAACTCACGGTCACATTAGTATTACAGTTTTTCTGCTCTATGGTACAATTGTCTACAAATTGTACAATAACTAAATGCACATGGCTTGTTGATCAAAACCGATGAGTTGATTCTCAGTGAAATTGTCAAACTCTTCAAAACTTCTAAGCATTCTTTCATCTTGTGAGCGATCACGCGCAAAATGGACTATTCAGTTATCAAATACTGTCAGACATTCATTTATATTTCATATCACTACATTTATTTTGGCAGAAGTGTGTTCAAATTCACAGTTGAATGTCGTGGAAGAGCAATAGGTAGAATGTGTTAGATGAAGACATAGAGATGAACAAGTAAAAATGAACAAGACACTGTGCATTTTCAGTCTACATATAACAAATGTTAATTTTCTTTTTGTGTTTCACAGTATTGATGTCTGAATCTGTTTTTAAGCATTAGTTTTTCATTTCTTTTCTTTTGCATGTAGAGGTCATTTAGGTAATTTTGTCTGTTGTTTTGGCCAGACCCTCTCCTGCGGTCTGTTCTCACTTAATACATCTGAGATGATTTGACAGATGCCAGATCTTCTAATCGCAACTGATCTCATTGATCTAATTTGGTTCTTCAAATGAATTTGTGGGTTTGATTAAAATACCTGGATTAAGTTGTCTGAGATTACTGCACGTTCTTTGGAAAGGGCAGATATATTGATACTCAAAACCATGATCAGCAATGCAGAAATTGGCTGGCGGCAAGACAGCGACGTCATGACATCATATTAAAAAAGAAACAAATTTCTGGGCTGTTATAAGGAAACAGCCAAGCGACCAAAATTACATAAAAGTTGACGTCAGATTATAGTACAGAAGAAACACAATCATGAGACTTTCACAACCAACAGACCAACAACCACCATTTTTTCTTTCTTTGACTCATAACAAGCAACCATAGGGTTTTGGGGGGTGGGGTGGGGTAGGATGTGAATCAATGGCTGAGGAGATGCACTTCCTCTTTAAATATAGAATGTCATGAAACAGTTTCAAGTTACGTGTCGCCTAGCAACAACCTACACATCCGAGCATAAACACTCCAGATGTATTATTTGTTAGTAAAGGAGCTACGTTCACAAACCACTGTGAACAGAATAATATGAACAGAAAAGGAAGCATACTGTATGCGTGATTTGGCATGGCAGCTAATTCGAATTGCCTTACCCAATGTAGCAAAACTAAATTTTATTCTAACACGGAAAAGATATATATCACATAGACAATGTGCAAGAGCTCCCTTTATATTTATTAAAAAAGCTGTCAGTCATCTCAATTCATTGTGATCTCACAAAGTTCTGCTATAATCAATGAAGAGGACTGCACAATTGTTATAAAAATAAATCCTGTATTTGATACATTGTAATTTCCTTTATGGTACTGTTTTCATTTAAATGCAAAATTCTTCTTATAAATTCTGATCTCAATTACACCTGTATCCGTGTTTAAGGACTAGCAGTAATACAATTGGATGAAAGGTCAATGTTTAAAGGGTTTTCTTATTTTTATATTAGTTTCTGTTCTAGATACCCACATCTTTAATCTGCAAGCTATATTGGGTTGTGTAGTGTCATGTAGTTAAGTAGAGACTTACTAAAAACTGTACACATTTGTGTGTGTTTTTTAGTAACACTTTACAGTAAAGGTCAACCATTAGCTGCATTAAGTATGATAAACTTAAAAGGTTCATTTTAATGTTAATTTGTCAATACTATTAGGCTCATGGTCATCTCATGACCCTACAGAGGATAAGCAGTATAGAGAACGTTGCTAATTCATGGTCAATCATTATATATTAAAGGCACAATATGTCATTTTTGCCACTAGAGGTCGCTTATTCAAAACAAAGGCATTGCTTGACTCCTTGATTTCGTAGAATCATGGGAGGTGTTGTCTTCACGTCTACAGCCAGTGGAAAAGAATCCGATGGGACTCGGGCAGAAATCATATTCATGGTGGGGGGTGCTATAGGTACCTTGCCGCCCATGCTCCATGGCCAAGGTGTGCCCATGGTCTACTGCCCAGGCCCACGACAGCTCCACAATCCAGGCCCGCCATTGCCATGTCCTGGTCCTGTCCCTCTTCACAGGCATGGCCTGAATATCACCTCCGCTCCACCACCCTCCTAGACTTTATGGGTTTTGTTTGGGTGTCTGGAGCTGCCGATAGAGTGGGGAGAATATGTCACAGATGGTTTTGGTTATTGTTTCATGTCTAATTTTTGACGTATAGTCAGTTTCATGTACCTGTTTGCCATGTGCTTCCCTTGTTTGTGTCATGTTAGTCTTATGATCCTGCCATGTGTTCCCCTTGTCATGTGTCCTATGTTGTCATTGGTTAATTGTCTTTCACAGGTGTGTCTGTTTATCATTAGTCTGTGTATTTAAGCCCTCATGTTTGCCATGTATGTTTGTTCCCTGTAACCACTATTGGTGACTGTTCCTGTTTAAAGTCAAGTAGCCAAACCATGTCAAGTCTTTGTTTTGTATTTTGTTTCTTATTAATAAACTGCACTTGGGTTATTCAATCTCGCCTCCAGTGGATAACATTACGATTGTGCCTGTAATGTTAATTTATATAACTTGAAATGTTAACAATTTAATAGTATATATGTAAAAATTAACATTAATCTAGATTAATAAATGCATGTTATGCTGTATGAAACATTAAAAAAATGCCAAATTGAAACCTTAACGTCCATCAAAGAATAAATTAAAATATTTATGTTTTATTTTATTCATATGTGTACTCTATATAGTCTACACACCCCTTAGCCAGATACTGAAAGGCTTCTAAGGGCGTTTTACATATAAGACAACATGAGGACAGAACAAAGGAAGCTGCCCAGTTGTAGGCTAAAACACAACGGCCCCATACACAAAGGCAACATATTGTACATTTTAATCGGGTTTTGTAATGATAAAATGTATTTTTTATTTAAAATGTGTTAACTGTATCAATAAAGCATATAGGGTCATACATTTATTTGCAGTAAGTAAAAAAATACAATAAATGCAATAAATAACCTTTCTTAAAATATATTAAAGCTGCTGTCCGTAACTTTTTTTGGTTAAAAAATATCCAAAAATCCATTTTTGAGCAAGTGCATAACCAGCCTGTGTTCAAAACTATCTCCTTATCTTAGCTCGATTCACAATGGTAAACTTGTAATAATGTTTTATAATAAGAGTGACCTGGTGGATTTCTGAGGGAAATTCGAGCATGCGGTCATTCGTCTTTGTGTCATTACGTCATGTCTGGAGGAATCCAGGCTAGTCGGCTTTATCATGTGAGGATGCTGCTTGTAGCGGATCATTTACAGTCTGTTCTCACGGCAGCTAAAATAATTAAACCTCAATCTGACACTGACAATCATCAGTGAAAACTGGAGATTCACCTGTATTCTAAAGCAAAAGACTTTGGATGGCAGGGTGGTTACAGAAATTGAAATCTACAGGTAATGCTAATATACACTAACTACATAGTTATGCAATGCTGATGTTGTTAACATTAACAATTTGAGAACAAAGTATAACTGTAATAATAATTTGTATCGCAGTAATAATAATCCAGGCTAAGTAATCATTAGATTTAATCATAACTGACAGCACAATTTATTGTAGGCCTAATGCTTTTTTCCTCAGATGGTCAAAAGTAGCAGAAATGTTACTTACAGTACTTGTTTAGATGACATTTTCCAGTGAAAATTCTTATATTGGTCATACTTTCAAGACGTAGAATTTGAGATTCTACCAGAGATTATATCAGTAAATGGAAGAAGCTCCAGTTACACTGGTGTGTGTGAGAGGCTAAGCTTGAAATTAGTTGTCACAACAAGCGAGAAATATAAGACAAAATATGCCAAACCTCTGAGGAATCAACCTTCTGTTCCAAAAAGCAGGTTATGTGATTTACCTGGTAAGTTTAGTCAGTGGATAACCTCAACTCAGATAACCTCAACTTCCAAAACTTGGGGCCTAGGTAAGCCAGTTTAAGTGGATAGTTGCGTATATTTCAGATTATTTTGTGCCAACTCTGGGTTTTAGGCACCATTAAAGTGTCTTGGCTTTTAGCGGTATTCATCGCCACAGAGTGGTGTGGGTGTGACATCAATTTTAGGCCAAAATGCAGAAACGAGTTAGAATTTTAGCACTTCCGGTTTCATCGTCCATAAGTCAATGGGTTTTTGAATGGGATTTTGGTTAAATGTCTGAAATAAGGTCTGTGGTGAACACAAGCTCAAAGGCCAAAACTTTCTTTGACTTATAGCCAACAACATACAAGTAAATATTGGCTATGCAAATTGTTTTATATCTCGCAGTTACTAATTGTTTCAGAATTTTTTGAGAAAATTCAAAAGTTACGTTCCCATAATTTTTGCAAAACTATTAAATTGAATGTTCACTAAACATTCATATAAACCAAGAAAAAAAACTCTTAAAAAACATTTTGAAAGTTGAAATAACATTCAGAAATAACATTTTCATAACTTAATATGTGGACATTAGCAAAATGATTTTTGAACATATTTTTGTTAAATGGAAAATTGACATTATTTGTGAATGACAAAATTTTGTCTGTCACAATTGCCCCCAGACCCCATACTACTGAAACAGATGTAAATAAAAGTGTGACCAGACCATAACCTGAAATAATCTTAACTGCATTTAGCCAGATGTTGCAAGATATTCAGTGTTATGAGGGGGAAAGCCAAGGAAGTGCAGCAGTTACTACAAACACACATAAACAGCTCAAGATAGAGGAACAGAATGGTCACAATGGCTGCATACACAAAAGTTTTCTACATTTCATTTGGGTTTTGGCTCATTTTAGGTGAGTATTAAATGTTGTTCTGTGTTTATGTCTAATGTATTCTGTTTATCATTTTGACAGATTTTATGCTTGGTTGTTACTGTTGAGTTTAATGTGGTTTATGTGAGGATATTGGATTCAGTGATTATTGTTAATCCTGGATGTAATAATAGTTTGTGGTTTTGTTTAGGTGTTGAATGCTTCAGTGGTGGGTCATATCATGTTTTAACTATTAAGATTGGAGGATCTGTCACCATCCCATGTCATTATGATGAGAAAAAACCACTGCAGAAGAAATACTGGTACTCAGACACTCTATCTAATATATACACAAGCACATCAGAGGAGAATCTGTCAGTAATTGATCATCCAGATCAGAGTCTCTTTACTGTGACTATGAGAAACCTGCACTATAGAGACACTGGAGATTATTATTGTGCTGTGGAGACTGAAGGACAGACGACAATTACATATGATCTTTATCTTAGGGTTCAGTCTGGTATGAGATTTTGTCATTTTTTTTAATCACATTCTAATGTCTAATTCTCTGACTTCACACACATGTATTTAATAATCTCAAATATCTCTGTGTGTTCAGCTCCTGATGTGTCTGTGGTGAGCAGCAGTGTATCTGGACATGAAGGTGGTAATGTCAGTGTCCAGTGTTTCTACAGTTCTAGATATCAGAATCAGCGCAAACAGTGGTGCAGATATAAAGATCAGAGCTGTTACACAGTGGGGAGGACTGACACATCCCAGAATTCATCAGTCCAGATCAGTGATGATGGGAGAAGCTCCTTCACTGTGCTGATGACTGGACTGAGACTCAGTGATTCTGGATGGTTCTTCTGCTCTGTTGGAGAGGCAATGAACCCTGTTCAACTCACTGTTGAGGCAGAACCAGGTAAAACCTGTTTAATACTGTATTTAAAAACTGAATAAAAAGATAAAACTCAGTCCATAATCAATACTATAATGTTTTTGCTGTTATTTTGGCAGTGAGTGTGACCGGCACTGAGAAGTAAGTATTAGCAAATTCTCGTTTTTTGTGATTTATTCTTCAGCAACATCTAAACTTAATGTTATAAAACAGTTCTTCAAGTGTTTCTTGAAAATATACATAATGTGACAGAGAAACATGTTCAGTTGTAACATTTTCCTCTTGATAGTGTGTTATTGTCTTTTATCTTTCAGATGGCGTTTCTGTCTGTCACAGAACTAGAGATTTCTCCACATCGACCAGAAAGATCAGATGATTATAAACTGCTGATTCTGCTTTTTGATGTATTAGATGTCTACATTTGCTAAATGCCTAAATGTCTGAAATGTATTTTTTCTTGTATCAAAAGTGACTAATAAATGAGGAATAAACCAAATAAAACTGAATTTAAAAAGAAAAAAAGTTTTTCAATTTAGCTATAATTTTTTATATCAATATGATATACAGACCTCACATACAAACGCTGAAGAAATTGCCAAGCTTTCCGTGGTTGTTTGTACACATCTGGCAAATCTTCTGACCATTTGTCAGCTTGCTCTGGAGTAGCTGGCTGGTATGTTCTGTGTGCAACATATTTCTTCACCACTTTTGTGACAGTTCGACTTCGTCGTTCACCATTTTCCTCATACTCCTCCTCATTGTCAATTTCAGCTTCAGTCCTTCTGTTTTTGACAATTACAGGAGCAAGCCTAAACTTCAAGTTGTCCTTTATGATATCATCATGTGTGTTTACATCGCTGTCAGAGTTCACTGTGGAACTACTGTCACTTTCTCCAAGCAGATAAAGGTCTTGTTGTTCCTTATTCTTCTGGAGATCACTGAATGGATAGAGAAACTCTTGTTCTGCTTTGCAGCTAGATCTTTGCTGCTAGATCTTTTTTCCAGAACAGTCTTTTGATTCCAATCGTTTGGAAAGCAAATTTAACAACTTGGTCTTCTCATTTAGTAGTCTTTCTTTGTTTTTCTTTTCATTCTGCAATTGAGCCAGTGCTCGAACCTTTGCTTTCTCTGCTGTGTTCTCACGTAGTAATTTGTCAGTCTCACACTTCTGTAGATGCTGTTGAATTTGTTTGACCAAAATTACAGACAAGCCATCTCTGTTTGTGTTTGGTTTTGAGCGCTGCATCTTTCCCTTTTAATGTCCGGCAAGGCCCATTGTCCATTCTCTGAGTGCCTGATGTTGTACTTCTGGCAGATGTCACCCTGGCACTTCCTTAGTCCCAGCCTTTTGTCCAAATATTCATTCAGATTTTCCATCATTTGATCAATAGTAACATTTGGAGGTTCTGTTCCATGTCTTTCTGTTTAGCTTCCTGTTTTTGATCATCCTTTCGGCTAATCTTTCTAGCTTAGAATGTAGGCCTGTTTGTTACATAGCCTCTTTTTAGTTAGCATTGGCTAAGTTAGCATGCTTTGGTTTGATCTATTTATGCTCACATTGTGTACACTGCCACAGGCTGTGCCACGTGTTGTTTGAAGCGTAGGCCCTATACATGGGTTTCATGTGACGTCACTGTATTCTATTGCCGCCATATTTGGGACCGGTCACAGCTGCGCGCCCTGTTTAAGTCTATGGTGACAGCAGCTACAACTACCAGAGGAAGGCCAACGAAACGCTCTCAGAAGGTTCACAACAAGTTTATAATATATCTGGGATATGTGGTGCTGTTAGCCGTTTCAACAGTCGTCAGAACTACAAATTTATTTGATCCCAAAGTAGTTAGATCGAGTTAGATCGGCAGAGTTATTGGCTTCATTCAGAAGGGACCACACCACTGGCAGCCAAACAGCAACGCACAACATTAATAACTGCTGGGACTGTCATTTACGTAACATTATAACGAGAACACTATTGTAATAAAATGTTGTGAATTCTCTGTGTTGTTGTTTCAGCGTATTGTTGTGGTAAGAGCGCGTCGACTGAGTTAAACATTGATTACATAACTTGTTCAAACTTCACTTGTGCATTCGCGTCATTTTGTACAGATAAAACTTATTAATTTTATTAAGTATAAATATCTGATTATTCTCATAAAGGATGTGTTTCGTTGAGGTAAATAACCCACAAAGGCTGATGATCATAGCTTTAGCACGAGCGCTCAAAAAGTAAGACAAAACATTAATATGATTGGGACTGTCTTCTTCTTATACATGATATTATAATCGTATATACTTGTAAAATAACGTTGTGAATTATTTGGGCTTATTTGCTGTGTTTCGGTGTTTCAATGACGTTACTTCAAGTTCATCTGTGCGTGATTTTGTGCAAATACTAGTTGTAATATTATTTTTATTTTGTATTAATATCTGGATTATTTTATATAGGATGTGTTCCGTTGAGTTAATTAACTTTCAGTTTATGGGTTTTTTTATTCTCTTCAGCTTCAGCGTGCGCAGCTCAAACAGCAATGATTAAGACATTAAAATGTTTAACGTTACTACACAGTAATATTAAAACTTTAATATTTCTTTTAGAAAATGAATGCATTATTTTTAATAACTAGCTCTTATATTGTTCTAGTATTATTTTCATCAACACATAGTTTGATTAATAATAAGGATCATGAACAATATCAGATTTTTTTGTAAAACATACTTGAACTAAGTAATTTAGTCAGCTGGTGTCGTGAATTTGTTCATCCTGTAACAACACGCCGAAACACAGCAATTAGAATTCATAATATTTTCAAATAAATCAAATAAATTTGTAGTTCTGACGACTGTTGAAACGGCTAACAGCACCACATATCCCAGATATATTGTAAACTTGTTGTGAACCTTCTGAGAGCGTTTTGTTGGCCTTCCTCTGGTACTTGTAGCTGCTGTCACCATAGACTTAAACAGGGCACGCAGCTGTGACCGGTCCCAAATATGGCGGCGGGCATAGCGGAAGTGACGTCTTTGAAACCCATGTATAGGCCTCCTTTAGACCATGCTGGCTGTGTTGGCTCTCTTCAGCCAATTTTATGACATTGCCTGTTGGAATGTGTATTAGCGGTAAGCTCAGGGTAGCTCCCCTTAAAAACTGTTCTCCTGTAGCTTGGTTCCCTATTAGATCACGAGCTGTTGCCACATGCGGCGTGAATGAGTAGGCCCTCTTAGGCCTCCTTTCTGGGCCTATGTCGGCATGGTGGGTGTCTCTTAGTGTTCCAATTGGGCTGCTGCCTCTTGTCTCTGATTTGGTCAAAGCTCTGAGGAGCTTCTTTATCAGTTCACCTGTTGGCACAGTCTGGTAAACCTTACAGCTGCTGTAGCCACCTGTTACTATAATCGTTAGCCCTCTTTAGGCCTTCTTTCTTAGTTAACTGGTTGGTTCAGCCTGCGAGTGTATATTCACAATGGCGAACGCCACTTGCCATTAGGATAGTAGGCCCTAGGGGCCTCTTTCTTGGCTGACTTGTTGTGCGGGATGCCTTGTATCTGACCACTTCAGGAGCACGGTATTTTGTGTATCCCTTCTGAGGAAGTCTTGATACACTGCTCTTCAGTGGTCTAGATGACTGCCAATCTGGCTTCGACCTCTTGTTCCTGATTTGGTTGGCTCCGAGGGGCCTTCCCTTTCAGTTGACTGGTTGGTACAGTCTGGTATTGACTACAGAAAGCCGTAAAGCCATCTGTTGCTAAGATCGTTGGCCCTCCTCAGGCCTTCTTTTCTAGCCGGCTGGTTGGCTAGTTGCGACCACTTTTAGACTCATGACCTGAGCAAACAGCCCACTTCAGGCCTGTTTTGCAGCATGGAGTAATATCATGTATTTCCTTCGAGGAGGATTTATACACTGCTCGTTGGTGGTCTGAATGTGGCAGCCACTTGCTGATGCCAGATGTATACTAAGGTGGGCCTCCTTCTCGGCCTCTGATGTAACATTTGGAGTTCAGCTAGAGTACTCTTCTCGCTGAGGAGATAGTGTGTTTGCTAAATACTCTGAGTGGCTAGCCCCTCAGTAGACTGTAGTAAACCTTACTGAGGTTTGGTTTTCTTACTATACTGTCTCACTAAGCCTAAGGGAGATGCTAGTTGAGCTCCAGCCACCTAGATGTCTAAGGTGGATCTTGTATGCCCCTAGTAAAGGCCAATGGACTTATGCCATATGTTAAAGGTTTCTAGGCCTTATAGGCCGCCTTTTTCAACATATGGTGTATGTTGATGTGTTTTTTTGATCCGAGGATCTTTTCACACGCCGTTGGCCACGGGTCCGGATGGTACTTAACCTCCTTCGTGTCGGTTAGTATCTTTTCTGGTGCCTAAGAACACTGGGCTGATGCCACGCATTTGTCGAGGTGACAGGCCTGTATAGGCCTTCTTTGATGAAGTGTCGGCGTATGTGGTACTCCTCTTGCTGATAGAGTAAAGGGTGCTTTTACCGAGTACACTGCTCGTTGGTTCGTGTTGGGTAGCGTGCAAGCGAACAAGTGTTCTGTCTGCTAACCAGAACATACAGATGTTCAGGGTGGCTCCTTTAGGCCACCTTCTGAATATTCTGCTGTTGTGTATCCAGTGTTTATCATGCTGTAGGAACCTCTTTGGCCTCCTTGATTGTTCGCCCATTGCATGGTCTACCTGTTAGGTGAGCTTTGTACTTCCCTTTGGGGTTGTATACATAATAGTGCTTAGCTCCCTAAGCTGATTTCAGTGGTTGGCTCTGTTCAGGCCTCCTCCTGTGTTTCAGCCCGTTGACTGGTTTGTGCTCCCCTGAGGGATCAGGGGTTTAGCGCACAGCCGCCTTAGTGCGTTAATCAGGCACTAAGTAGATCCTAGATGAGCGGAATACACTCCCCTCGATACGAGGGTTCATAGCACTCTAGCTGAGTTCTGCTCTCCGGGATGCCCGTCTCTGCGCACAAGTTTGAGTGCTCCTGCCTTACTGCAGTCACTCTTACCCGCTTCCTTCCGTGGAGATTGCGTTTTTGGAGATTCTGTGTTCAGACAGGGATGGCTTTACACTTGGCATGTCTTATGATAAGACCAGGTCAGCTTCCCTGGTGGCATTGAGGGTGACACTGTCCCCTCTAGTGGCTGGGCGGGGTCCCTTTCTTGGCTCCCTGCCCTCATTCCCTAGAAGAGACCACTCTGTCTGCGGAAGGGTGGATGTCAGAAGCTCTAACGGCCTTATCAGGCCTTCTCTCCTTCGAGGAAGGCCTCTTATAGGCTTAGTCAGGTGTGACCCGAGGGGGAGTTGCGACAGTTCCTGTAGAACTGTACGGGCGTTGTCTCAGCCATTCTAATTGGCATGCACTCCCCTTAGCATGGAGGCGTGGGCATATCATTCCCCGTTGCGTCATCGAACGCAGAGTAGAAGTTCCCTTCGAAAGGGAACGTCTCAGGTTACGTATGTAACCATAGTTCCCTGAGAACAGGGAACGAGACTCTGCGTTTCCTTACCATGCTTGGGGCTGCCTGTGGAACAGTCCCTCAAAGACGATGAATACTGACTGCTTCCGTAGGCGCGCCTTTATACTTCCGGGTCGCGCCATTTGACTGTCGCTGGCCCATAGGATTGGAGTTTTTGGAGTTTTTTGGTCACCGGGTCACGTGGACGTTCCCCATTGCATCATCGAACGCAGAGTCTCGTTCCCTCTTCTCAGGGAACTATGGTTACATACGTAACCTGAGATGATTTTTGGTGTGCCAAAAAAACAAAATAATGACTTATATAGTGATGGCCGATTTCAAAACAATTCTTCAGGAAACATCGCAGCATAATGAATCAGTGTGTCGAATCTGCTGTTCGGAGCGCCAAAGTCACGCGATTTCAGCCGTTTGGTGGTTTGATCTGAATCTGGATCTGAATCATGGTTCGATACACTGATTCATAATGCTCTGAAGCTTCCTGAAGCAGTGTTTTGAAATAGGCCATCACTATATAAGTCATTATTTAGTTTTTTTTTTTTGGCACACTAAAAATATTCTCGTCGCTTTATAATATTAATATTGAACCACTGTACTCACATGAACTAATTTAGATATGTTTTTAGTACCTTTATGGATCTTGAGAGAGGAAATGTCATTGCTCCCTATGAAGGCCTCACTGAGCCATCGGATTTCAACTAAAATATCATAATTTGTGTTCCGAAGATTAACGAAGGTCTTAGGGGTGTGAAACTGCATGAGGGTAAGTAATAAATGACAGAATTTTCATTTCTGCGTGAACTAACCCTTTAAGTGTGTCCCACTGAGTAAACAAAACACTTTTGCGGTCTTCATGCGCACTTGAACACTTTGGCCAAACTGCAAGTGTGGGTATTTGTCCAGTGGACTTAAGTACACAACACTGGCATTTGACAGTTCAAGCACAGGAGAACTTTGTGCGCACTTTGTGTGTCGGGGATGACATGACTACATGACTACCATGTTGCGTTGTTTTTTGAGGCTTATTGTACTCAATAACTAATTTTAACCAAAAGCACGCCCACACTTATTATGCATGTTTCTTTGCCATAAATATCGTCATGCACCATAGTGTGTAGATTAATAACAGATTCTAGAGTTTTTTTTTTGTTTTGTTTTTTTGGACAGGCCTATAGGCTATTTCTTTGCTTACATGTATTTTACACAAAACAGACCCAAAACAGATTTTGGACAATATTTATACATTTTGATTTTCAATTATAAAACATAATTGCCAATACATATTTCAGAACAAAATAAATAAGTAAAATATTTTCAAAATACTTTTGAATAATATATATATTTTTTAACACACACACACACACACACACACACACACACACACACACACACAATCCATATCTTTTCAGACATTTTCTATATTTTAAAAACATGAAAATACACATCAAAAGTATTTATTTTATGGCACATACAGTGGGTACGGAAAGTATTCAGTCCCCCTTAAATTTTTCACTCTTTGTTATATTGCAGCCATTTGCTAAAATCATTTAAGTTCATTGTTTTTCCTCATTAATGTACACACAGCACCCCATATTGACAGAAAAACACAGAATTGTTGACATTTTTGCAGATTTTTTAAAAAAGAAAAAATGAAATATCACATGGTCCTAAGTATTCAGACCCTTTGCTCAGTATTTAGTAGAAGCACCCTTTTGATCTAATACAGCCATGAGTCTTTTTGGGAAAGATGCAACAAGATTGTCACACCTGGATTTGGGGATCCTCTGCCATTCCTCCTTGCAGATCCTCTCCAGTTCTGTCAGGTTGGATGGTAAACGTTGGTGGACAGCCATTTTTAGGTCTCTCCAGAGATGCTCAATTGGGTTTAAGTCAGGGCTCTGGCTGGGCCATTCAAGAACAGTCACAGAGTTGTTGTGAAGCCACTCTTTCGTTATTTTAGCTGTGTGCTTAGGGTCATTGTCTTGTTGGAAGGTAAACCTTCGGCCTAGTCTGAGGTCCTGAGCACTCTGGAGAAGGTTTTCGTCCAGGATATCCCTGTACTTGGCTGCATTCATCTTTCCCTCGATTGCAACCAGTCATCCTGTCCCTGCAGCTGAAAAACACCCCCACAACATGATGCTGCCACCACCATGCTTCACTGTTGGGACTGTATTGGACAGGTGATGAGCAGTGCCTGGTTTTCTCCACACATACTGCTTAGGGCGAAACGTTCTATCTTGGTCTCATCAGACCAGAGAATCTTATTTCTCACCATCTTGGCAAACTCCATGTGGGCTTTCATGTGTCTTACACTGAGGAGAGGCTTCCGTCGGGCCACTCTGCCATAAAGCCCCAACTGGTGGAGGGCTGCAGTGATGGTTGACTTTCTACAACTTTCTCCCATCTCCTGACTGCATCTCTGGAGCTCCGCCACAGTGATCTTTGGGTTCTTCTTTACCTCTCTCACCAAGGCTCTTCTCCCCTGATAGCTCAGTTTGGCCGGACGGCCAGCTCTAGGAAGGGTTCTGGTCGTCCCAAACGTCTTCCATTTAAGGATTATGGAGGCCACTGTGCTCTTAGGAACCTTAAAGGTCCCATGGCATGAAAATTTCACTTTATGAGTTTTTTTAACATTAATATGAGTTCCCCTAGCCTGCTTATGGTCGCCCAGTGGTTAGTAAAGGCGATGGGTGTAAACCGAGCCCTGGGTGTTTTGCTTCGCGTTTGTGAAAATGAAAGCTCAGATGACCCAATCTGGAATCTTCCCCATATGTCATCATAAGGGGAAAGGTTACCTCCCTTTTCTCTGCTTTGCCCTCCCATGATTAAATGAGCTACTACAGTGCGGGGGGGCGCGTTTTTTTTTTTTTTTTTTTTTTTTCCTCGAGACATCATGGCTTGTAAATGAGCCAAACATGGCAGTTGCTAAGTGTTTGGATGTACAGATGAACACCGGAGTCTATTTTCAGTTCCTTCATCCGAGCCTATAAAGCAACAGTGGGTTAATTTTATTTTCCAAAACAATGTGCCGACATAACTTCCCAAAGTTTTGTGTGTCTGCGCCAATCATTTTACGGACGACTGTTTGCTCAACTTGGGCCAATACAGTGCTGGCCTTTCTGAACGTCTGAAAATAAAGTCTGGATCAGTACCAACTCTTTTTGGCACAGCTACAAACCTCGGACAAGTAAGTCAACTAACACTATACGATTCTTTTGCTTTACTGTGTATGGTTACCTATCTTGTTATCCTTAACTTAGCTGTAACATTAGCTCTGCCGCTAACAGCCCAGTTAATGTCGCTAATGTAAAGGTTGATAGCATCAAGTATGTGTGTCAATACACACACTGTAATGCGAGTATAGTACATTTCTTTTTTTTGTTTGGATAACCGTTCTGCTGTTGGTGTTATGGTGCACGTGATATCCACATTTACAAATTGCAGAGCTTGATGTAATTGAAGACTTCAGATGCAAAAGCCTCTAAGTGCCGTCTGAAATCGTCTTCTAAAATTAGTTTTTTTTTTTTTATCAAGCTCGTTTGCTTAGGTTCAGAAATTTCACATTAATGGCAATTAACAGGTCATTTTGAAAAGATTTTGGTCACTGAAAGGAATTATATTAATATACATCATCTGTGCATGAGGTAGGGCCTTAAAAACATCAGCCAATCGTTTATCGCGTAATGACGCGTAATGACATCACGTAATGACATCACTGCCATGACGTTCCTTGTGTGAGACATGCGAGACGTGCACGCTCCAGTAACTTTCCACACTCTACAGGTGCCACATGCAATGTTTTTGTCAGGAGACAGGAGTAACAACTGCAGATTATGAGTTACCTGCGGTGAGTCTGACATAATGAATCCACTAACACGACACAGCGAATGCCGGTGGTAAACAAACACTCGTGTTCCAATACTCGTGCACGAGTTTTGGGAGGCGTTCCCTCGAAATGAGCTGTGAAGGAGGGGGGTTGTTCTTACGCATGCGCTCATTTCAAAAACTCACTAACAGTCTTTGGTTTCTCAGTTGATGAAAAGATCCTCTTTAGCACCTTTAAGTCTTCATGCACAAACACACACACACACACACACATATATATATATATATATATATATATATATATATATATATATATATATATATGATAGCAAATCAGAGAAACATGAAAAGCCAACAACGTAGGCTAGGCTATATTACATGATAATACATTTTAAACTAAAATTTAATGATAATTAATTTTAAACTAACCACTCTGAGACGTCCTGCTGTAGCCGCTGAGTTGCAACTTCTTCATCCGGTGCTTCTCCATCTGGATCGGATTCTGGGTCAAACTGAAAGCGACTGCGTGTCTACGAGCCATTGTGATACATCCACTGTCAACATTAGCGCATGGTACCGTGGCCGCAAGCTGATTAAAGCCACACCCACCATCCACCTTGCCCCGCCTCTCTCCTCCTCATTAGCATTTAAAGCTACAGACCCAGAAACGGCACGTCCTGAGGAAAGCTCATTGTGGGACTGTCTCGTAGTGGCTGAAATTCTGCACCAAGGCTGAATTTCGGGGAAAAGACTTCAGATACAGTACTAGGGACCACTTAGGCCTAAATAAAAGCATCCAAAAAGTAGCATGTCATGGGACCTTTAAGTGCAGCAGAATTTTTTTTGTAACCTTGGCCAGATCTGTGCCTTGCCACAATTCTGTCTCTAAACTCTTCAGGCAGTTCCTTTGACCTCATGATTCTCATTTGCTCTGACATGCACTGTGAGCTGTAAGGTCTTATATAGACGGGTGTGTGGCTTTCCTAATCAAGTCCAATCAGTGTAATCAAACACAGCTGGACTCAAATGAAGGTGTAGAACCATCTCAAGGATGATCAGAAGAAATGGACAGCACCTGAGTTAAATATATGAGTGTCACAGCAAAGGGTCTGAATACTTAGGACCATGTGATATTTCAGTTTTTCTTTTTTAATAAATCTGCAAAAATGTCAACAATTCTGTGTTTTTCTGTCAATATGGGGTGCTGTGTGTACATTAATGAGGAAAAAAAATGAACTTAAATGATTTTAGCAAATGGCTGCAATATAACAAAGAGTGAAAAATTTAATGGGGTCTGAATACTTTCCGCACCCACTGTATAGGCTCTGTGGTGTCCAGTCTTTACTTCAAAACAATATGTGTGTGTAATGCATATAGTCCTGTATATAAACATAAATTGACTGATTTTCCGTTTAGATGTTTTTCTCCCTTTTGTGTGGGATGCTGTCATAATTCACAGAAGACAAGAGGAAGGTGACGTCAGATTATACTACAGAAGAAACACAATCATGAGACTTTCGCAATCAACAGAAGGGTGTGTTTGTGTGTGTGTGTGTGTGTGTGTGTGTGTGTGGGTGGGTGGGTGGGTGGGGGGGCGGTCTGAGGAGGGCTGAGGGGCTGACCAGATGCACTTCCTCTTTAAAAAAAGAATGTCATGAAATAGTTCCAAGTTATGTGTCACCTAGCAACAACCTACACATCCCAACATATACGTTCAGTATCTTATTTGTTATTAAAGCAGCTACGTTCACAAACCACTGTAATATGAACAGAAAAGGAAGCATACTGAATGCGTGATTTGGCATGACAGCCAATTTGAATTGCCTTACCTAATGTAGCAAAACTAAATTTTATTTGAACTCTGAATAGATATGAATATATCACCAAGAAACCGCACAAAGAGCAACCTTTATAATCATTAAATAGCTGTCAGTCATCTCATTTCATTGTGATCTCAAAGTTCTGCACAATTGTTATAAATTAACTTATAATGAGATGATTTGCGAGAGTGCAGAACTCAGCACTGGACAAAAACGTAAAAAACCCGATTTCAAAAGTTTGCATTTTCCGGCCGTTGTCATGGCATGAAAAGTGCAAAATGCATGAAAAGGTTTCCGCTTTTAGTTGAAAATGGTGTCGAGTAAACGGCGCCTTAAATACGTCTGATTGGCCATTGCATTCGAGAAATGAACAGATATGTTTGACTTGGATACATTGCTCAACGCTTAAAAACACATTTTAAATAGAAGCCTTTGACACTCTAAAGTGCACAAACACCAAATCTCTTTTGCCAATATGCTATATTATGGAGAAACCTGATCCCAGGCCAGCAGTTATGGTCACCTTTTTCCTCTAAAAGCAACCAGAAGCAGGAGCAGTCAGTGGTTTGGTCCTGGTCCCGGACCCCTTCACGGGCCTGGTCCTCCATCCCTCTGCCAAGATCACCTCCACTCCACCCCCATCCTGATATTTATGGGTTTTGTTTGGGTGTCTGGAGCCCTCCAATAGAGTCGGAAGTTTAGTCATGATTCATGTACCTGTTTGCGATGTGCTTCCCTTGTTTGCATCACGTTCTAGTCATGTGATCCTGCCGTGTGCTCCCCTTGTCATGTGTCCTATGTTGTCATTGGTTAATTGTCTTAATCATGTTCAGTCATTAGTCTGTGTATTTAAGCCCTCATGTTTGCCATGCGTCTTTGTCTAGTATTGTTCCCTGTAACAACTATTGGTGACTGTTATGTTCCTGTCTAAAGTCAAGCAGCCAAACCATGTCAAGTCTTTGTTTTGTATTTTGTTTGTTGTTAATAAACTGCACTTTATTCAATCTCACCTCCAGTGGATAACATTACAATTTTGGCTTTAATGTTAATTTATTTGGTAACACTTTAGAATACTGATCCTTCATTAATGAATAACTACTCAGGAACAAATGAGTAATGCATTATTAACACTCTAGTAACTAATATTAACAATAAACTCTGATAAATGAATTAGTAAGTAACAGTGCTCAGTTGAAGGTAGTAGTTCACTATTAACTAATCAGTAAATACTGTTTTTTCATTCCTCCCAGAGAACTACTATATACAGGTTCATAATTAACATGAATGATGCATAATGTATAATTAATTCTAGAGTAAAGACCTTGGTAACCCACTAGTAATGAGTGAAGTATTACTAAATACTTAAGAAGGAATGACTAATTATTTGGATCAGTATTCTAAAGTGAAAAACATGACAACTACTGAAGTCACTGTAAACTTTTGATGTTTTTGTATGTTTTTGTACAGTAATTCCTTATGATATATTTGGTAACACTTAAGTAATTACTAGTGGGTTACCATGACCTTCACTTGAGAATACTGATCCAAATAATAAGTAGTTACTTTAGAGTTATATAGTAACTCTTGAGTTACTACTATCCAATACTTTACAAAAACCTCAAAAGTTTACAAAGACTACAGTAGTTACTAGAGAGTTATCATGTTTCTCACTTTAGAATACTGATCCAAATAATTAGTAATTCCTTCTTAAGTATTTGGTAATACTTCAGTTATTACTAGTGGGTTACCAAGGCCTTTACTCTAGAATTAATTATACATTATTCATTATTCACATTAATTATGAACCAGTATATAGTAGTTCTTAGCAGGGGCGTAGGAGCGATTTTGAACCTGGGGGGGACAGTAAATGCCAGGGGGGTTCGGGGGAAATTCCCCAGACTTATATAAGCACTTAAATGCTAATTTCTAATGACTTTTGGGAACGGATTGCAGTGTTTCCCACAGGATTTTGTGAGACTGTGGTGGGTGGACATCGGTTCCTCTAGGGGGGTCCGGGGCATGCCCCCCCAGAGGAAAATTTTGTACATTTTAAATTTAAATGCATAAATCTGGTGTATTCTGAGAGCAAAATTACGTGACTAGATCAATAAAGAAATTTGTTCTCTTGTAAACAATTTTGTGCTCTAAAAGTAATTTATTTATTGGTGATGGTAGGGCACATTAGTCATGTACACAACATATAGTAGGCTAAATGATAGTTCATAAGTGGTCAAACATGTAGAGTACACATTTAAACCATTAAAAATATGTAGCAAAAGAGGTTACCTTTGTTGAATTAATTTATTAGTGGGAGCCTGTATCTTTGATTTGTTAACCAATCCAGAATGCACTAAACACAATATCTCATTATAGAGAAAAATAACAAATGAATAAAAATATATTCATAAGCTGACCAATAAATAAATAAGTAAACTAGGCGAGTATATAATTCAGCAGCAAAAAATATTCTAGCCTAAAAACTTTGCACAATAATTTTATAAATCCAAATGTTAATAAAAAGTTTAAAATGACTATTTGTATTATGAAATTAGATTTATATGTAAATAATTATATGTATTTATATTAATATAACATTAAAAGACGCTTATTTTAAATGTATTGTGCAGCTTTTTAATGGGACAACAAGCTATAGATACGACAGAACAAAATAGGCTATTAATAATCTTTCAGTGTGCAAAACCATGATAATATGAAACGCTTCAAAACAACAGCAAAAAACCGCTAATGCACATCCCGGGTGCAGAATGATGCGCTTGAAGCAATATCGAGTCAGAGCGCGCAGTGCTGCGCATTGAAAAGTTCACGGTACAAAGAGAATCCCTGTGTACAGTTTATTAATCATATGTTTCTTTCATTTTTAAATTCCAGTTATTGTGCGTGTGATTCAATTCATAGTCCTTGTGTTGTGCGATCTAACAGACATCCTGTAGCCAGTATGATGACATCGTTCAGAAACAGCAATAAACTCCAGCAAGATAAAGTCATTTTATGCAAATCCACAGCCCTTTATCTACATATCAAGTATTATAATGGGAATATATCATATTGGAGAGTTTTACCGTGCTGACTGTCGTTACCGAACGCGACGCGCTGTTTTACAGTTTTTTTCGATTGCTAAACGACAGTGAGCACAACTGGAGCTACATGTGCAAAACTCTAACTACAGTCTGCACTACCAACAGTCACCTGAGCTAAACAGTTAACACATGACTCAAAACAGGCTCAGTGCAGCCAAACACTATGCACAACCCTCACTGAGATAACACACACTGTCACTCAGAACACACTGAGAGTAAAAACACTAGCATCAAACACCAACACAGAAAATACAAACTTTTCATCTTTACAGTTTAAACAATTTCAGTGACTTCATACAAAGTAATATTTTCTTCAAAGAAAAGAGTGACATTCTTTCACATGATTTATTTACATTTTTAGAACATAATTCTTTAAGGTAGGCTAAATGAAAATGAGCAGTTTGCTTCAATAGTCTGTAGTAATTTATGGAATTACAGTAATGAGAAAAAAAAAGGTATAAACTAAAAGTACATACTGTAATTCGAACAAATAATTGAGGGGCTAATCCTGCAAAATTGCAATCAGCAGTGTTTGAAAGGCACAAGGCTGAAATCTATTCTGTTTTGAATGTGTGGTTCACAGTTTTGACAGCAGTGTGTTAGCATTTGAACAAAGTGCTGTAAATCCACAGTGTTGTGCAGGTTGTGCTTAAAGTCATGGGATAAGTGTGTAGAGTTTTGAAAACTGTGTTCAAGCAATGAAAAACGAACTAGAGTTTGGTCCACATGAACTGCTGCTGTGCAGACTGTAGTTAGAGTTTTGCACATGTGACTCCAGTTGTGCCCACTGTCGTTTAACAATCGAAAAAAACTGTAAATGCTGAATGATTGACAGCTGTAGCGGAGGGAAGACGGGTTTCTGACCGTGAACTTATCGAAGTATATTTCTTCTGTCCCTCACATGAAGATATGTAATGGTTTCAGATGACTTTGAATATAGTGCACGAAAACTTAATTGTTGCTAGTCTACTTATTTTGCTCTATGTCTCCCACTTTTGCCATATAAAAGAGCGCAATTTACGGTGCGTGTGTGTGTGTGTGTGTGTGTGTGTGTGTGTGTGTGTGTAACCATAGCGACAAAACGACCAACTTTCGGAACCTGCACTTAAGCCTATAATTTCGTTTTTAAAAATTTAATTATGCATTTAAAAGTTGCAGAATGGATTAATTTGGAGACTCTGAAATCGGCAGAGATAGGCAGGCAATGCGTGTCCCCCCCCCCACATATAATGGCTCCTACGCCCCTGGTTCTTAGTAGTTCTCGGTATGAAAAAACAGTAGTTACTGATTAGCTAATAGTGAACTACCACCTTCACTGAGCACTATTACTTACTAATTCATTACAGTTTTTTTCGATTGCTAAACAACAGTGGGCACAACTGGAGTCACATGTGCAAAACTCTAACTACAGTCTGCACAGCAGCAGTTCATGTGGACCAAACTCTAGTTTGTTTTTCATTGCTTGAACACAGTTTTCAAAACTCTACACACTTATCCCATGACTTTAACCACAACCTGCACAACACTGTGGATTTGCAGCACTTTGTTCAAATGCTAACACACTGCTGTCAAAACTGTGAACCACACATTCAAAACAGAATAGATTTCAGCCTTGTGCCTTTCAAACACTGCTGATTTCAATTTCAGCTGAAAGCCTAAGCAGGTGTCTTGTTTTTTTTTTTGACTTGTTAGTGAACACACACACACATATAGGCTATATATAGTTTCTACCTTTTTTTTTTCTCATTACTGTAATTCCGTAAATTACTACAGACTATTGAAGCAATTTTCATTTACCTTAAAGAATTGTTGTTCTAAAAATTTAAATAAATCATGTGAAAGAATGTCACTCTTTTCTTTGAAGAAAATATTACTTTGTATGAAGTCACTGAAATTGTTAAAACTGTAAAGTTGAAAAGTTTGTATTTTCTGTGTTGGTGTTTGATGCTAGTGTTTTTACTCTCAGTGTGTTCTGAGTGACAGTGTGTGTTATCTCAGTGAGGGTTGTGCATAGTGTTTGGCTGCACTGAGCCTGTTTTGAGTCATGTGTTAACTGTTTAGCTCAGGTGACTGTTGGTAGTGCAGACTGTAATTAGAGTTTTGCACATGTAGCTCCAGTTGTGCTCACTGTCGTTTAGCAATCGAAAAAAACTGTAATCAGAGTTTCTTGTTAGTTACTAGTGTTAATAATGCATTACTCATTTGTTCCTGTGTAGTTTTTCATTAATGATCAGTATTCTAAAGTGTTACCATTTATTTAACTTGAAATGTTAACAATGTAATAGTATTAGTGGTGGGCCGTTATCGGCGTTAACGTGCTGCGTTAACGCGAGACCATAGACTGTAAAAAAATATGGACGTATAGCGTCCGTGACGTCACCCATAGAGTTCTGAACAGCAGTTTTGAAGCGTAAATGAGGCCGCGGCCATCTTAGCTGCGTGTCACTGCACGTCACTCCCGGATAACTGAAAACGGGCAAAGAGGCGGGGAGGTGGTTTGAGCTGATATGACTGGTTGCTGAAACCACGCTCGCCTAGCTCGACGTGACCATGTTAGCAAGCAAAGGAGCTATCTATCTAGATACTATCTAAAATATTAATGAAGATAAGTTTTATCATCAGAACGTTCTAAAAGTTTACTGTCAATCTGCGATGTTTCTTTAAGATATAGATGCTCCAACACCAGTAGTGTTGGGTGTGCAAATATCAACATGGAAAATCAAATGGGACTTCATACCTTTATAATGAAATAGAGATCGCGAGATGAATCCAATCTGTGGCACAAGATAAAATATGAGTGTCCATTGCAAAAAAACATTTCACATTTCTTCTGAATGATCTGCTCTCTGTCATCGTTCTTCAAGAAAGGATGCAATCTGAGCAGCGTTTATGTTGTAAAACTGTATACGATCGTATCTAACAAACAAATGAGCCGTGTCCAAAGTATATTTTTTTCAAAATAGTGCAGCAGTTTTAGTTATAATATCCAAGCAGTGCTGTCGGATTTTGATATCCTCCCGCCATTGTCATTGTAGTAAATCTCACAACCAAAACTTTCAGCCAATGCCACGATCCAACAACGTGTGTTCTGTCTCTTCCGCATGCATGCACTACACAGACACACATCAGTCTCGAATATTATGCAGCAAGCCATATTTTATAATTGTATAAAATAATCGAGAAAAAAAGCACAAAAACGGCTGAGATGCCAAATTCAGCGGCATCTGAGGTAAAGTGACGGCTCACAGAGAGCAGTGCCAATCCACCTGTCACTCAAGTGACCACGCCCTTAATTATGCAGAACTTTAAGGCTTAATATAATTTAAACGGATAAAAAATTCACCCCCCTCAGAGTTGTCATGAAGGGCAAAAATAGCAGTATAGACCAAAACCACAATTTGAACCAACTTGTAAACATGTTTTTTTCTGCTATAAACTTGGCCAATTTCTATGAGATTCTGCTCTCTTTTGGAGCCTGTCCCTAGCGGCCAGTCGATGAATCGCAGTTTAAGTTACTTCTGTATTGGCTTCACGAGAGAAAGGGGGAGGTTGCCGCTTGCGCGAGACTCTTATCGGGCGATAAAAAAATATCGCCGTTAATCTATTCTCAAAGTTGGGTTGGGAGCTGGATCTATACTACGCAAGCTATGATGACTTTCACCTTGATATTTTAGCGCGGATGTATACCTAGCCGAATTGACCCTTCGCAAAGACCCGCCCCCCTTAGTTACTGTTGCTTTGTCTGACAAGCCGTGACGCTGTCACGCCACACACAGTGATAAATGCATCACGGAGCAAAGAGGATACTGACAACACGTCGACAGACAAGACAGAGCAGGTTACTTATGATATTAAACAAAGTCCCAGCTTTAAAACTGTGTAGTTTTTTAAGAAATTCAAACAATAAAAACCGTTTTGTTGCTCTTTAATGTGTCGTGACCATGGTCGTGACAGATTGCTGTGCCTCAGCTCAAGAATCGATCATCTTTTATAACGAGTCCATTTATAGCATATAAACATCAATGAACATGAGAATCAATGTTGTTTCAAACGCGTAAAGATGTCAACATACAAAATTTTTCAAGTTTAACTCCACCGAGGTTCTAAAACTCCTATCTGCTTTGTCGGACAAAATGGCGGATTACTTTTAGTCATTTGCTGCGTCCCAATTCGCCTACTTATACTACGCCCTAAAAGTATGTACTCTTTCTGTGAACAAAAAGTACTTACTTTTGAGTGTGTAGCAAAAGAGTAGACAAGCTTTGGGACATACTATCACGCCATACATTTGCGTCTTTGCTCTCTGTCGCATCCAGTCACCGTAAACTGGCCTGTCAATCATCTTACATCCTCCACATTTCATTTAACTAATTTCCTACCGTATCAGAGAGAAATGCAGCACGTTGATCTGCAGTCGAGTCTTTCATGTGGAGAACTGTCCTCATATCAATGCATAATGATGCATTTAAAAGTTAATGGCCAATCAGATCTTTATAAAAGTCCACACATTGGTATTTGCAGATGAAAAATAACACATATAACATTAAATAAATATTTTCTATCAGTTTGAACTGATTATTAGTCACTCAAACAACCTCTCAGCGTCGATCGTGCATATTCGCCATGTTTTGTAGTTTCGTTCCCATCAAAGGTTTCGTTCCCATCATTTTTGCAAAACTAAATGAAATGTTCACTAAACATTCATATAACCAAGAAAAAAAATCAAACACTTAAAAAAAACATTTTGAAAGTTGAGAGAACATTCAGAAATAACATTTTCATAACTTAATATGGGGACACTAGCAAAATAATTTTAGAACATATTTTTGTTAGCTGGAAAATTGACATGATTATTGAACTAGTGAATGACAAAATTTTGTCTGTCACAATTGCCCCCAGACTCCCTACTACTGAAACAGATCTAAATAAAAGTGTGACCGGATCATAACTTGAAATTTAGACTCTATCTTAACTGCATTTAGTCAGATGTTGCAAAATATTCAGTGTTATGAGGGGGAAATGGAAGTGCAGCAGTTACTACAAACACATAAACAGCTCAAGATACAGGAAGAGAAACTTACATAATGGCTGCATACACAAAAGTATTCTATATTTCAATCGGGTTTTGGCTCATTTTAGGTGAGTATTAAATGTTGTTCTGTGTTTGTCTCTAATGTATTCTGTTTATCATTTTGACAGATTTTATGCTCAGCTGTTACTGTTGTGGTTAATGTGGTTTATGTGATGATATCTGATTCAGTGATTATTGATAATCCTGGACGTAATAATAGCTTGTGTTGTGTGTTTAGGTGTTGAATGCTACAGTGGTTGGTCAAATGTTTTAACTATTAAGACTGGAGGATCTGTCACCATCCCATGTCATTATGATGAGACAAACCCTCCGCAGAAGAAATACTGGCACTCAGACATTGATCAATCTAAAATATACACAAACACATCAGAGGAGAATCTGTCAGTAATTGATCATCCTGATCAGAGTCTCTTTACTGTGACTATGAGAAACCTGCAGGATAAAGACACTGGAGGTTATTCTTGTGCTGTGGAGACACACATTCCAATGTCTAATTCTCTGACTGCACACACATGTATTTAATAATCTGAAATGACTCTGTGTGTTCAGCTCCTGATGTGTCTGTGGTGAGCAGCAGTGTATGTGGACATGAAGGTGGTAATGTCAGTGTCCAGTGTTTCTACAGTTCTAGATATCAGTATCAGCCCATACAGTGGTGCAGATATAAAGATCAGAGCTGTTACACAGTGGGAAGGACTGACACATCCCAGAATTCATCAGTCCAGATCAGTGATGATGTTGGGAGAAGCTCCTTCACTGTGCTGATGACTGGACTGAGACTCAGTGATTCTGGATGGTTCTTCTGCTCTGCTGGAGAGGCAATGAACCCTGTTCATCTCACTGTAATTGAGGACAAAAGAAGGTACTTTTTGTTTTTTAATAATTCAATATTTTGCTACTACACATGAAATATAACACAAATTGTTTTACTTACTTATGACAGTAAACGAGGCCACAGATAATCAGACAGACTTGTTAGTGTTGAAACATTTCTCATTAAAATGAGCTTCCTCTCAGAACAATCTTCCTGGAATTCTTCTATATTTGTCTATTTTGTCATCAGTGCTCTATTGCCTCGATTTCTTTGTGTTTAATGCTTACATCATTTCCTCATTGCCCTGGTGAATTTTCTTTTCTTTCACGCAAAAGTGAAACAGGAATTTCAAAGAATAACAATAAAACTAAAGTCACTGAAGAAATACAAATTTAATACATCTGTACTGTTTAAAGTAAAATAAAGCTTAAAATAATTATAAATACTTTTAGGCTGAAATACATTTTTATAAATACAATACAAAGTTTAATAAAGGTCTGATCAGATCAGATTCCTTTTATTCAGCTGAATTAGTTTCAGAACTCTTTCTGAGCTTTTTGAATGAACACATTTTAAAATGTTTTCTTATTTTCCAGCAGAAATAAAGAGCTTCTGACTGTGTGGCTTCCAGTTTCAGCTGCACTTCTGCTGCTGTTGATTCTGGTCGGTGTTATTTTCACCTGGAGATGGAAACAGAGATCCAGTCAGTTTGACCTGCACTCCATTCTTAATTCTTTTAAAGTTATTTTCATGCCCTGATATTTTATCATTTCAACAGCACAGATTCAATAGTATAAATGATATTGATCAAATGTTATTGTTTTCCATTTTAAAATAAAGAGCAAGATAAACACCAAATCATAGCGAAAAATGACAGCAGGACCATTGACCCAGTAAGTCTTTTAATTTATGAGCATGTAGTTATGAAAATGTTCATATTACAAGATCAGTGTATTCGTAATGTAATTGCTTCATTGTGTTTAAAATTGATATGACATTCTCTTTGTCTCCCTCTTCTGGTTTACACGGGTTAACAAATGCCAGGATCCATCTAGTAGACAAGTCATCAATCTCCAGGCCAATTAAAACTTTTTAGAGAACTTTAGAGATCTTTTCCCCTTATTTCTCATAACATTACATTGGTTTGTTCATAGAACCTCTTGTCCATTTAGTGAATTATATGTCGATTTCTTGAAATCTTTTTTTCTTATTGTTTTGTGTGTTTGTGTGAAATGCAGATCTACTGTGAACCTGAAGATCCTGTGATATACAACACTATAAATGATGAACGCTCAAATGTAAGTACACCAGACACACTTCTAACATGAAAGTTCAGAGTATGACATATTAAGAGTAAGATTTGATGAATATATTGTGTTTAATTAGGATCCCATCAAAGATAAAACCTGCAATACTATCAGTGATGCTCCTGTGAATGCAGCAGTAAGTTTTACAGAAATATATTACAGTTTTTTACAGACGCTAGGACACATTTCTCAATACTTAGGTCACTTTTGCAAAACTCTTCACACAGTGAGCACAACAGAAGTCTATGTGGGCTAAACTGAGGATCAATTATCATTGCTTTGGCACAAAATGCATTCAGTGACTACATCTCTCAAATTTCATCAATTCTTTTCTCACTCAGACACAACAACTGCCAAAACTCTTTGTACGTACAGGCCAATTTGCGCATGCTTACATACTGTTTTCAAAACTGTTAAACTTATGTTCAAAACAATAACATCATACAAAACTGAATAAGACAGAAATATGCTGCATTTCTATAGTAATATTGTAATGAAATATATTCTAAATATAAAAATTCAAATACTATCAGAGGAATTAGATGAAACTGAACACCTACACAAGCATTGGTTTTTTAGTTTCATTACCATCCATTCAAAAGGGGAAACTTAGGAATAATTTTGTTCTGTAATGTAAACATCGACCATGTAACATGTACTGCGGTGAATTATAAGCAGTAGAGAGTGTCATTCTTGTTTTATAAAGAAATTTTAAAAAAGAAAACAGTGTATAATGCTAACTGATGTTAGTGTTTTTAAGGTCGATGTTTTATGACTGACAAAGTGTGTTTGTCAGCTGTCAACCTTTGCTAGTGTTCTGGAAGAATGAGTTGATTTGAGACATGAATGAAGTGTTTTGGTAGATTTAGTGCATTTTGAATGTGAAATGAACTGCTGTGCCAAGATGAAAGTTGGTTAGGAGAACTGTGTGAAGAGTTTTGAAAAAGTGACCTAAGTATTGAGAAATGTGTCCTAGCGATTGTAAAAAACTGTAATTCGTGGATTTATTGTGATGCTGGCAGTATGTAAAAAATTATCTTGCACTTTTTGTCCACACTAACAGCAGTGAGAAGAACACAGGAACAGACACTTCTGACTGGACTGAGTGATTCTGGATGATTCTGCTGGAGAGACTCTGAACCCTGTTCAACTCACGGTCACATTAGTATTACAGTTTTTCTGCTCTACAGTACAGTTGTCTACAAATTGTACAGTAACTAAATGCACATGGCTTGTTGATCAAAACCGATGAGTTGATTCTCAGTGAAATTGTCAAACTCTTCAAAACTTCTAAGCATTCTTTCATCTTGTGAGCGATCACATGCAAAATGGTCTGTTCAGTTATCAAAATCTGTCAGACATTCATTTATATTTCATATCACTACATTTATTTTGGCAGAAGTGTGTTCAAATTCACAGTTGATTGTCGTGGAAGAGCAATAGGTAGAATGTGTTAGATGAAGACATAGAGATGAACAAGTAAAAATGAACAAGACACTGTGAATTTTCAGTCTACATATAACAAATGTTAATTTTCTTTTTGTGTTTCACAGTATTGATGTCTGAATCTGTTTTTAAGCCTTTTTTTTCCATTTCTTTTCTTTTGCATGTAGAGGTCATTTAGGTAATTTTGTCTGTTGTTTTGGCCAGACCCTCTCCTGCGGTCTGTCCTCGCTTAATACATCTGAGATGATTTGACAGATGCCAGATCTTCTAATCGCAACTGATCTCATTGATCTAATTTGGTTCTTCAAATGAATTTGTGGGTTGATTAAAATACCTCGATTAAGTTGTCTGAGATTACTGCACGTTCTTGTGTTCTTTGGAAAGGGCAGATATATTGATACTCAAAACCATGATCAGCAATGCAGAAATTGGCTGGTGGCAAGACAGTGACGTCATGACATCATATTAAAAAAGAAACAAATTTCTGGACCGTTATAAAGAAACAGCCAAGTGACCAAAATGACATAAAAGTTATAATAGATGAATGAAATGTATAGTGTTTGTTTCATGATTCCCAATTATTTCATGATTTCTAGTATTTGTACAGGCTTTATATTTTTATATCAATGTTGTAAAGCAGATTTGTAACGTGACAGCATTAATTCAAGTTTCTTATGGGACAAGAACTTTTCGCTCTAAGGACACTGTTTTCAAATAAAAATGAAAAACTCTGTGTGTTTTGGCCATTCATTTACACAACGACAGCATTTTGGGGGCCTGACACTGCAAGCTTTTGAAAACAGGTTTCAAAGTGCAAGTTTTTGAAAACGATACCATTATTGTCTCTGTGGGTAAACTACAAAAAAACGTGAATTTGTGAAAGCGGTGATTTTATGCGCATGTGTATTACGTGTTCAGTCTATAGACGCATAGTGTTTTTTTATTACAAAGTGACATCGCCAACTACTGGTCTGGCATGAATAATACAGCGTTTTTAATAACTTTTGCAGATCCGTGTGAGTGGGGAACATTTTCACAATGCAAAGGAATTATATCCTTTCATGTGACAACACTGAAGAAATGACACTTTGCTACAATGTAAAGTAGTGAGTGTACAGCTTGTATAACAGTGTTGCTGTCCCCTCAAAATAACTCAACACACAGCCAGTAATATCTAAACCGCTGGCCACAAAATTGACACTTTGGGCCCAATTTGGACATTTTCACTTAGGGGTGTACTCACTTTTGTGGCCAGCTGTAGACATTAATGGATTAGTTCACTTTCTAATTAAAATTTCCTGATTATTTACTCACCCCCATGTCATCCAAGATGTTCATGTCTTTCTTTCTTCAGTCGAAAAGAAATTAAGGTTTTTGATGAAAACATTCTAGGATTTTTCTCCATATAGTGGACTTCAATGGAGCCCAAACAGTTGAAGGTCAAAATTACAGTTTACAGTGATCCCAGACGAGAAATAAGGGTCTTACCTAGAGAAACCATAGCTCATTTTCTAAATTTTTTTTAAAAATTTTATACGTTTTAACCGTAAATGCTCATCTTGAACTAGCTCTCTTCTTCTTCTCTATTTGAATTCCGGCAGTGTAGACACTTCTAAGTGTATTACTGCCCTCCACAGGTCAAAGTTTGAACTAAATTGTCATATACAATATTCAAGTATATAACAGTTAGTTCAAAAACTTTGACCTGTGGAGGGCAGTAATACAATTAGAAGTGTCTACACTGCCGGAATTCAAATAGAGAAGAAGAAGAAGAAGAAGAAGAAGACGATGAAGAAGAAGAGAGCTAGTTTAAGATGAGCATTTATTGTTAAAACTTATATTATTTATTTATTTATTTTTAAGAAAATGAGTGATGGTTTCTCTAGATAAGACCCTTATTTCTCGTCTGGGATCACTGTAAACTGTAATTTTGACCTTCAACTGTTTGGGCTCCATTGAAGTCCACTATATGGAGAAAAATCCTAGAATGTTTTCATCAAAAACCTTAATTTCTTTTCGACTGAAGAAAGAAAGACATGAACATCTTGGATGAAACAGGGGTAAGTAAATTATCAGGAAATTTTAATTTGAAAGTGAACTAATCCTTTAATGGCTGTGTGTTGAGTTATTTTGAGGGGACAGCAAATTAACACTGTTATACAAGCTGTACACTCACTACTTTACATTGTAGCTAAGTGTCATTTCTTCAGTGTTGTCACATGAAAAGATATAATAAAATATTTACAAAAATGTTAGGGGTGTACTCACTTCTGTGAGATACTGTATATGTGTATTGCACTTTGGCAGTGTTCTCTGGATCACATGGCTGGTGGTGGGGGGAGTCGTCCCTCTCCCAACTTGGAATGCCATTGAAGCTTGTGGAGAGAGTCAAAGGGCCCTATTTTAACAATCTAAGCACATGGTGTGAAGCACATTGGCTCCATTTAACCCACAATCTAATTGTCCCAAAACGTATATTGTGTATTTCTGTGTGGTATGTATGTCCATGCTATATTAGCTTAGTTACCAAATATCAAAATGTGTCTGGCCCACCTCTGGGCCACATATTTTCTTCCGTTCTGGCTGGGTCTGGCCCAAAACTGCCCCACACACTGAAAACAGACACAAACATGTTCCTCTGGCCCACACCCTGTAAAATGACTCTTATGTAGCGTCTGGACTAATCAGGCACACAAAATTATTCAATATAGTTAATGAATTACCTATGAACTCACTTTATCAAAGCTCTGTGAACCCATCCCCCTAAAACTGCAACTAGCATCCCAAACTAGCTAAACTACAGGAAGAACTAGGTGTCCTGTTACAGATACTTGGACCTTTTACGATCAGGAACAATTTTGCAGAGACCAGTGACTCATTCTTTCTGAGAAGGACAAATAAACTCTCTTAATCCTATGTATTCTCTATATAGCCACTTGGGAAATGTATAAACATGTATCCAATTTTCCCATATCACGACTTTACTTTTATAGGCTTTATTCTATGTATTAATTCTCTCTTTTGAACTATTTTGGTATTAATGTTCCATAGTTGCAAATGTATAGTTGACTGAGATCACATTGGCAGCATGTTTGGTATCTACGGACTCCAACTTTAATTTCCTATTTGGTAATTTATGTTACATGTTACTAACTCTGTGACACATTAGTATTATAAGAATTTAGAGGGTTCTTTTCTCATTCATCCAATCCAGTGTCTTATGCTAATATCTTGCTACAGAACAAAGACTCGTAAAACTTCCCTCCGAGGGGGCAACTCCTTATTGGCTCAGACACCTTAAGAGGGTGTGACCTCTTCACCTCTTATATTCACTGAACACAAGATCAAATTTTTCTCTTCCTGCTCTTCCTCCTCTTCTTTTCTTTTACTGACAAATGCTGACGTCAAGATGATGCTTTAAGAAGCTAGAAGCTTCTAAGGAACCCCAAGCTTGTGCCAGGCCTCGGCCTAGACCTTCCATTCACCAAAGATCCTCTGAATCCAACTGGTTCTCTTTCATCAAGACAATATCAGCAAAGATTCAACGGGAGTCTCCACAAATTGCATCAGGACACTTTAATTCAACTTGGAGAGACATGCAAGTATCAAACTTAGTCTCATTATCGGATACATTGAGTATCCTTACCCCTTTTAAAGAAGGGCCGGTTAAAATTAAAACTGATGGTTTGCTCAAGGCTGTTGATCTGCTGAATGTCCAACAATGCTGTAACCTCTTGCTTCCTGTACTCTGCTTTAGCTCTCTCTCTCTTGGTAAACTGTATGCATGTATGTGTGTGATTGTTAGAGTAGTTTAAGTGTTTAGTCTAGTTAATAAAGTCTTGTTCATGTCACACGTAAGGTTGTCCGTGTTTTGCGCTCATATACGGGAGTCCCTATTCATGTCGGTCCTGACTACAGGCTTTTAGTAGAATAAGATTGTTATTTCCCATAACCTGGAAATGAACATTTCTTAGTTAATAAACAATTAACACTGTGTGTTCATTGAACAACAGGTTAATTGATTGTAATATTAATTTTATTACATTAAGTTAATTTTATTAACTGATTCAAATATTAATAATTAATTATAACTAGTTATGATTAATTATTCATATTTATTTTGAGCTAATTTGCTACAAATGGTGGAGAATGAAATGGGCATGAATAAACAAAGGTTATGAGCTTAAACCACTGTCAATTTAAAAGTGTGCATTTGATAATTCCAGTCAGAATATGTCAGACGATGCGCATTTTGGTCACTAATTGCGGGCTTGTTAGATGCTGATAAAGTGATAGCTTGAATTGACATCTCTACTGTAACTGAAAGAGTCTACTCTTGACACATTTTAGCATATGTTCAAATGGTATCAGTGTAAAGTTAATCTGATTTTAGCGAAGAAATCCTAATCTCAGTATTAGAGCATAAGCCTGTGTTGACGAAGGAATCTCAGCTCAGCGGCATGTAAACTGTACCAGAATTGATTATTCTGCTTTGGTTGGAGAAATACCAATTGCAGTATTGCTTAACCTGTTTCTGATGAATGAATCTCAGTACAGTGTTATATAAATGTAGATTTGGGTAATGCTCCCCTTTTATAGTTAAGATTGATGTCATTCATCTAAACTTTGGCTGCATCTACAAGCATAGCTACCTTTTGACCAAAACTGTGTTTCACTCGCTGAAAGGAACATCAGTATTCATGCACAAGACGGACTTAGCTATATATGCTTAAACAAGCTTTGACTTATAGCAAACTGTGTAATTACTCTTTAAACAAGTACAAGACGTTGTTTAAAGTAGAGAGAAAGATTTACATGAGTAAAATTTGCAAACTCCAAAACATATTTGCATTTTACTGAATGTAATATCAAGTTTTTGAAAATCTGAAAGTATAAGCGTCACATTTTAACTCTATACGTAACTTGTTTGAAATGAGCAGACAGTCTCAATAAACTGTTTGAATTGCCCAGATGTGCACTGGTTCCCATGACAACGACTTGTCACAGGAAGTGCTAACTCATCACCCTGTGATGCCATATTGTAAACAAACCAGGCTAGGTGGCTAAGCTAACCTCACCTAGCAGCCCTGCACCTCAGGCTAAGCTAAATAATAGCTTCTACAGTTAGTGGTTAGCATCATTTATGTGAAGCCTTTAACTACAGCTTGTGTGTATGCAGTGTGAACTGATCTAAACCCATTCTGCTGTTTTAGTCACTTCTTTAAATCTTTTTATTGATTTTAATTATAATAGCAGTCAGCTATAAATTTTTACTAGTATTATTTCTTTCATCTTTGTGATTTACTTACATCTTCCTTTTTTCTTCTGTGGTTTAATTTCCCAATATAACCACAAGCAACTAGACATACTCTCCTTCTTGATTTTGTTTATTTACAACAGTTGCTTCAATTTTATGAGCCAGCTACAAAAGTAATCTGAACAATTACTAGGGCATAATTTTGAGCACCACTAATAAGCAGAATCTAATAGGAAAGCTCTCTTCTTCCTCTCCCTTTTTCTTTCCTATTTGTTCAGAGGTCAAGCCTGTCGTGAGCCATCAGTAAGAAATACTAAGAAATAATTTGACCACAAGAACCATCTTAAGTCATTTGTTAAACCTAGCTGTATTTTATACACCTGGCTGCTCACTGTGCCTTTAGCCCTAAATTCTGTTTGATCTTGCAGTAGTCTCTTGCCCTTACTCTCACCACAAGCGTGCCTAAATGTTGCAGATGCTCAGCCTAACTGCCCAGATGGCAGACCAAAAGGACTGGCTATGTGTCGTGAGGAACACCCTCCTAACCAGTGCAGCTGATCAATTACAGCCCCAGAGCCAAAAGCAACTGGACAAAGATGGAAGAGAAGTAAAGGCAGATGATTCAAACCAGAGGTGTGATCACAATGATCTGACTGAAGTCAACTTCTTCTTGGCCCACATCCTCGCTGTTTTGAAACAGGAGGTGAACAACCTCAAACTCCAGATCACAGAGACTCACAAGGAGCTGATGCATGCTAAAAACCACATAGACCAGCTAGAGATGGAGGCTCGGGACAGACACAAGGACCCTGACAGAATAGAGACACAGAAGAAAAGAGAACTGAGACTCTCTTACCTGCAGCAAACAGAACCACTGCAGGAGAAACATCTCACTTCACCACATGGAGTCAGCAGAAGAACCTCCCCCCAGCCAAGCACAGAGGTACAGAGGGGGGAGCCAAAGCCTTCTGCTTGACACCTTATCAGACAATTTCCTGAAATCCTCTGCAGCTTCAGAAGGAGAAGGATTAATTCAGACAGACCCAGGTACCAGACCTACCACAGGAAGAAGCCATGAATGGGAGCATCCTCATCCTGCAGACCCCGCAGGACCTCCAACAGCAGGCAGCAACCACCTCCTCATCCACGCCCTTCACACAGCAGCCATCCAGATGCTGCACAAGGACGAATGGACATGCCTGCATTGGACCCACAGGAGCTTCTAATGCTAGTAAAAGAGCTTCTTGAACAGTTCTTACCTGAGAAGTACTCAGAAGCACAAGATTCTGACCACTCACACAACACCATGCAGCCCTGCTCAAGCCAGCCACACCACAAGAGCAGAGTGACACTGCAAACTTCAGACTGCTTCTGACTGAGAGCAGAGGCTACAATCACCGGTTGCTCCTCTGCCATCAGACCTAGGTGAGTCTGAAACCCTCTTCACACTACAACTCCTGTAACCTCCTCCTACAACCACCTGCTCCACAGGCGTCCAGACGACAGGTGACACTGTCAAGGCACCTGCTACTTCGACACCTGCTGAGCAAGCTCAGAGACCTGAACCTTGCCACCAGCAAACATCTTGCCCGCATTAACTGTACCAACACTAACTGACAGGTGACACACGGTCAAGGCACTGGCTGCCTTGATTCCTGCAGCACCAGCTCAGAGACCTGAGCTTGCCTACTGGCTACATCAACCGCCATGAAACGATCACCACTCCAGGAGACACATACAACCAGAGTCCATCACAGCCTTCCAGCCTTGTGTGCTAGTGGTGTGCCTGATCTTTCTGCACCTTCAATGTCGCTCGCTGTTGTCCACAGAAAGAACAACAACGATCAAAAGGGGGGATATATGTAGCGTCTGGACTAATCAGGCACACAAAATTATTCAATATAGTTAATGAATTACCTATGAACTCACTTTATCAAAGCTCTGTGAACCCATCCCCCTAAAACTGCAACTAGCATCCCAAACTAGCTAAACTACAGGAAGAACTAGGTGTCCTGTTACAGATACTTGGACCTTTTACGATCAGGAACAATTTTGCAGAGACCAGTGACTCATTCTTTCTGAGAAGGACAAATAAACTCTCTTAATCCTATGTATTCTCTATATAGCCACTTGGGAAATGTATAAACATGTATCCAATTTTCCCATATCACGACTTTACTTTTATAGGCTTTATTCTATGTATTAATTCTCTCTTTTGAACTATTTTGGTATTAATGTTCCATAGTTGCAAATGTATAGTTGACTGAGATCACATTGGCAGCATGTTTGGTATCTACGGACTCCAACTTTAATTTCCTATTTGGTAATTTATGTTACATGTTACTAACTCTGTGACACATTAGTATTATAAGAATTTAGAGGGTTCTTTTCTCATTCATCCAATCCAGTGTCTTATGCTAATATCTTGCTACAGAACAAAGACTCGTAAAACTTCCCTCCGAGGGGGCAACTCCTTATTGGCTCAGACACCTTAAGAGGGTGTGACCTCTTCACCTCTTATATTCACTGAACACAAGATCAAATTTTTCTCTTCCTGCTCTTCCTCCTCTTCTTTTCTTTTACTGACAAATGCTGACGTCAAGATGATGCTTTAAGAAGCTAGAAGCTTCTAAGGAACCCCAAGCTTGTGCCAGGCCTCGGCCTAGACCTTCCATTCACCAAAGATCCTCTGAATCCAACTGGTTCTCTTTCATCAAGACAATATCAGCAAAGATTCAACGGGAGCCTCCACAAATTGCATCAGGACACTTTAATTCAACTTGGAGAGACATGCAAGTATCAAACTTAGTCTCATTATCGGATACATTGAGTATCCTTACCCCTTTTAAAGAAGGGCCGGTTAAAATTAAAACTGATGGTTTGCTCAAGGCTGTTGATCTGCTGAATGTCCAACAATGCTGTAACCTCTTGCTTCCTGTACTCTGCTTTAGCTCTCTCTCTCTTGGTAAACTGTATGCATGTATGTGTGTGAATGTTAGAGTAGTTTAAGTGTTTAGTCTAGTTAATAAAGTCTTGTTCATGTCACACGTAAGGTTGTCCGTGTTTTGCGCTCATATACGGGAGTCCCTATTCATGTCGGTCCTGACTACAGGCTTTTAGTAGAATAAGATTGTTATTTCCCATAACCTGGAAATGAACATTTCTTAGTTAATAAACAATTAACACTGTGTGTTCATTGAACAACAGGTTAATTGATTGTAATATTAATTTTATTACATTAAGTTAATTTTATTAACTGATTCAAATATTAATAATTAATTATAACTAGTTATGATTAATTATTCATATTTATTTTGAGCTAATTTGCTACACTTACTTACTGATGTGACCCAAGTCTGGCCCAAGCACTATAACTTTTACAGGGATAAACAGGAAAATAATGATCATTGCAAGCAGAATTTAAATTCAGTGTTGATTCAGTTCAGTTCAATAACTGTGTAAATTTCATTAGTATGAAAAGAAGTTCAGTTCAGCTATAAAGCAGCTCTGTAGAAAACACTGATGTCATCGTTCAGCTCAGTTCGGTTCTCATACAAGTGCAATCCAGTTCTTATCTAAGCCAGTACAATCAAATCAATAATATTGCTGAATATTATGAGTCTCCAACTAAGCAAGCAAGCCAAAAGGTGACAGTGGCAATGAATCAAAATTCTATCAGGTGACAGAAATGGAGATAAAAAAAATATTGGGAGAAACCAGGCTCAGTCGAGGGACCAGGGGCCGCATTCACAAAACATTTTATCTTACCACTAAGAGTTCTCCTAAATAGCAGTAAAAGTTCTTAGTTAAGAGTTTCCTCTTAAATTCTATTCACAAAGCTGCTGATGCAAACTTTTACTAAGGAAAAGAGAGAATCTTAAGAGAAAGGGAGGGGTTGACCTCGCAGCAGGCCAAATACCCTTATTTTACGATCATTTGTAAGTGTGAACCTGTGAAAACAACTGCTACAGGTTATCAGACATTATTATTGATTTATTTATTTATTTTCAAAGTTTTATTTTTTTGTGTTTTACCTCAAGCATTCGTTAGGCCTATGTCTAATTGTAACAACTTTTTTGGATTTCCATTGAGAGTCTGGTCACTGCAGAGCAAATGTGTGGAGCTTGAAGATCCAGACACACCCTAACCCTACAACCCTATACCTAAACCTAATTAGGTCAAGCTCCACCCAGGACATCCAGAGAGGGGTGCTGGACGTCTTTTGGTTCAGCAGAGAGCACAACTTTCTATTGTGAACAGCTGTGCCGTGAACCACATTCAACTGCACAGATGAGCAGAGATGAATCACAACCAAAACCATGTACTTCCGTAAGACAAATGCGGTTTTATTTTTAACCACTAGAAGGCCAAAAGTTTCATAGTGTGGTTTTAACTTGCAGCCAACAACATACAAAATAAACTTTATTATTTAATTATATTATTTATTATTTAATATATATTATTTAATTTCAGAAGAACCAAAACCATTTCACAAAATCAGATTTTGATGTAATTTCTCAAAATGTGAAACAATCACACATCATCTTCTCAGGCAGATAGAGAGAGATCTTTTTTTTTGAGAGAGAGAGAGAGAGAGAGAGAGAGAGCTCTACTGAACATGTGCTGGTAAAGTGTTATGATTATTTATGACTGATAAAATTCACGTGTGCTACTAACTGTTTCAGGTAAAACTAGAGATAGAAACAGAGATGTAAATGAAAGTGTGACCAGAACATAACTTGAAATCTAGAGTTAAAGCATTTAGCCAGGTGGCGCAAGATGTTTGAGTGTTATATGAAGGGGAAAAGGGAAGTGCAGCAGTCTCTACAAACACAGTTAGACACAAGATACAGGAAGAGAAACGTACACAATGGCCGCATACGCAAATGAAAAAGTATTCTACATTTCAATCGGGTTTTGGCTCATTTTAGGTGAGTATTAAATGTTGTGCTGTGTTTGTTTCTAATGGATTCTGTTTATAATTTTGCAACAACAGATTTTATGCTCAGTTGCTCATGATGCTTTTAATGCATTTTTTGTTAAGATAGAACAAATTAAGGAGTGATTTATTGTTAATCCTGGACATAATGGTTTGTGTTGTGTGTTTAGGTGTTGAATGCTACAGTGGCTGGTCAAATCATGTTTTAACTATTAAGCCTGGAGGATCTGTCACCATCCCATGTCATTATAATGAGAAAAAGCCTCCGCAGAAAAAATACTGGCACTCAGAAATTGATCAATCTAAAATATACACAAACACATCAGAGAAGAATCTGTCAGTAATTGATCATCCTGATCAGAGTCTCTTTACTGTGACTATGAGAAACCTGCAGAACAATCAGACTGGACCTTATTATTGTGTTGTGGAGACTGAAGGACTGTCGAATGTCACATATGAGCTTCATCTTAGGGTTCAGCCTGGTATGAGATTTTGTAATTTTTTTAATCACATTCTAATGTCTAATTCTCTGACTTCACACACCTGTATTTAATAATCTCAAATGACTCTCTGTGTGTTCAGCTCCTGATGTGTCTGTGGTGAGCAGCAGTGTATCTGGACATGAAGGTGGTAATGTCAGTGTCCAGTGTTTCTACACTTCTGGATATCAGAATGAACTCAAACAGTGGTGCAGATATAAAGATCAGAGCTGTTACACAGTTAATAAAACATCCCAGAGATCATCAGTCCAGATCAGTGATGTTGGGAGAAGCTCCTTCACTGTGCTGATGACTGGACTGAGACTCAGTGATTCTGGATGGTTCTTCTGCTCTGCTGGAGAGGCACTGAACCCTGTTCATCTCACTGTAACAGAGGCCGAACCAGGTTTTTAAAAACAAAAATCATTAATAAATATTTTGCTACTATATTTAAAATAAAACAACTAAAATTGCTTTGCTTTCTACTTTTTACAGTAAGCGGGCCCACAGACAATCCAGGAAACTCGTTAGTATTGAAACGATTCTCATTAAAAGTAGCCTCCTCACAGAATAATCTTCCTAGAATTATTTTACATTTGGCTGTTTTGTCGTCAGTGCTCTATTGCCTCAATTTCTTTGTCTTTAATGCTTACATCATTTCCTCATTGCCTTGGTGAATTTTCTTTCTTTTTCTACTTTTGCAGAAGTGAAACAGGAATCTCCAAGAATAAAAATAAAACTGACACTGAAGACCAACAAATGTATATATCAGTACTGTTTAAAATAAAATAAAGCTTAAACTAATTCTAAATATTATTAGGCTGAATTGCATTAAAGTTTAATAAAGGTCTGGTGAAAATTTAGTTCAGATTCCTTTTATTCAGCTGAATTAGTTCCAGAAAACTTTCTGAGTGAACAGATTTTAAATTTTTTTTGGTTACACTTTATTTTAAGGTGTCCTTGTTACAGTTTAATTATACATTTAAGTACTGAGTAATAATAATTAACTATGTACTTACTATAGGGTTAGGATTAGGGTGTGGTTCAGGGTTAGTTGTATATAATTATGTACAATTTATAGTATACAATTTTATTATGATAACTACATGTAATATGTGTGTCAAGGACACTGCAAAATAAAGTGTTACTGTGTTTTCTTATTTCCAGCAGAAATAAAGAGCTTCTGTCTGTGTGGCTTCCAGTTTCAGCTGCACTTCTGCTGCTGTTGATTCTGGTCGGTGTTTTCACCTGGAAATGGACACAGAGATCCAGTCAGTTTAACCTGCACTTTATTCTTAATTCTTTTAAAGTTTATTTCATCCCCTGATATTTTATCATTTATTTCAACAGCTCATATATATAACTTCTGTTAATGTCATGTTATTGTTTCCCCTTTTTAAAATAAAGAGCAAGATAAACACCAAAACAGAGAGAGAAACGACAGCAGGACCAGTGATGCAGTAAGTCCCTTAATTTACATGAGTCTAGTTATGAAAATGTTCATATTACAATTTTAAATTTTTTTCTCAATCACATTAGCACATTTTTGTAAAATAATTTTTAAAAAAATCATTATTGTTCTACATTTTGTTGACACTGACTGGTTACTATCTAATGCAATAATGTCAGTTTTGTCCAGCTAAATGTTATTTTATATCACACTGAGCATTTTAGACACAAATTTAGTTAAACACTTACTAGGGGAAAAAAGTCAATAAACTAGTACACAGAAAAAAATATCCCAGCTAACAAGAAACGTTCTCAGTGCTTTGGCTATAACATTCTGACAAGATTCTTTCAACGTTATGAACTATTCTTCCAATAACGTTAATAGAACATTTGTTCAGAGTTATCTGGTCTTTAATATTTTCTTTAATTATCTGGTCTTTATGTTCTCAAATCGTTAGCACAAAAACATTATCTATACATCATTCATGGAATGTTTTCCTTTCTGGGACATTTTTAATTGTTAAATTGTTTAAAAAACTACTTGTTTCAAAACATTCAGAAAACATTCAAAAGTAATGTTGTATTCGAAACACCCTCACAGCAGTGTTAATTCATTTGCATGTCCATTTTGTACACATTTCTTACATGTGAAGTCATATATGGTGAACAGAAAATTGACATCCAGGGCAGTTCCATATGCTTCCAAACATGTTTGCTTGGTAACACCACACTGCAACACACTGGACACGACAAAGCGGCTGTTTCAAATCCATTTGTCTTTCATTTCAGAAGATGCACAAGCACATGGAGTACATCAGAAATAGAATGGGACATCAATTTAATGTCATGAATTTGTCATGTCACAACGCGCCGCTTACTGAGTAGATTATAATGGGTTCTACTTGCTTGTGTCATGTCGTGTCTCGCCGTTTTCATCTGGTGTAGACACAGTGTAAGACTGTGATTTCATTACTATGTAGTTTAGAAAGTTCAGAAGAGCACACCCTATATCATTACATTGGGTTGGCGATGGAACCTGTTGTCCATTTAGTGAATCATATATGCTGATTTCTTAAAAATATCTTTTTCCTTATTGTTTACTGTGTTTTTGTGTGAAATGCAGATCTACTCTAAACCTGAAGATCCTGTGATATACAACACTATAAATGATGAATGCTCAAATGTAAGTAAACCAGACGTACCACTGATGGTTTGGAAATATGACATTAAAGGGTTAGTTCACCCAAAAATTAAATTTCTGTCATTAATTACTCACCTTCATGTCAGTCCACACCTGTAAGACCTCCGTTTGTCTTCAGAACACATTAAGATATTTTTGATGAAATCCGAGAGGTATATGACTCATCCATAGACAGCAATTCAACCACCACTTTCAAGGTCCAGAAAGGTACTAAAGACATCATTAAAACAGTCGTGTGACTGCAGTGGTTCAACCTTAATGTTATGAAGTGACGAGAATACTTTTTGTCTGCAAAAACAAAACAAAAATAACAACTTTATTCATCAATATCTTCTCTTCGGTGTCATTCTCATACGCTGTTTACGTTCAGCGCTTCCAGGTTCTATGTTGGAACGCCGGCTCGGTATTGGCCAAAGCTGATCACGTGAGCAGCACAACATATGCGTGTGATGATGACACAGGTGCCGGCCAATAATAAGTCAGCATTCTGAAGTAGCACCTGTAAGCGCTGAATGTGAACAACATATGAGAATGACACTGAAAAGTAATTGAGTAATTAATGACAGAATTTTTATTTTTGGGTGAACTAACCCTTTTTAAGAATAAGATTTGATGAATATATCATATTTAATTATGATCCATTTCTCCACAGGATACCAACAAGGACATAACCTACAGTACTATTGGTGATGCTCCTAGGAGTGAAGCAGTAAGTTTTATAGAAATATATTAATGTTTTTATTGTACCGCTGACCGTATTTTTATAATGATCTCGCACTTCCAGATGCCTCCAGCAGTTGGAACAGTATACAGCACTGTGGCTCCACACTAACAGCAACAGTGACGCTGCGCCCCAATTCAGAGGCTGCATCATTTGATTACGTCACAGTGGAGCAACAAATGCTGTCTCAATTCGAAGGCTCCTCCAATTGTGTCCTTCATTTCCCATGAAATGAAGGATACAACAGATGGACCCTTTACAGCCTTGCCTACCCCAGAATTCATTGCGCACCAGTGACGACTATATATTTTTTTAAAATGAAATTGCAGAATTACACTTTTAACTTACTCAAATATCTAATGATACAAATGTAAAAATAAAAAACAACTTTAAAGCAGTTTAAATGTTGACATATCTTACTAAGATGCAGTTATATATAGATTATATTCTTTATTATATACAGAAATAGACGATGGTGAACATATTTAGACAGTTTGTGAACCCTGTTTTGTTTTCAGACAAAAAAAGTGCAGTATAAAGTTACTTCCACTCATCAATGACAGCTGTCGCAGTTGCTAGGTGACAAGAACAGTTCTCCATAGGGTAGAGTGTAACATTTAACAACGCTCAGTCCGACCTTCTCGGCATTCAAAGGATGCAGGCTCTGAATTGAGACACAGCCTGTGAATAACACCAGAACAGACACTTCTAACCAAGAGAAACAGAAGAGAACTATCATAACACAACCTTTTTTTTTTATGCTTGTTTTACATGAACATCTAACAGATCTACACTGTAAAAAAAAATCCTGTTGTTTCTACGGAAAAATACCGGCAGCTGTGGTTACCAGAACAATACTGTAAAAATGACATCAAACCGTAAACATACTTACGGAGTTACATGTGAATTTTACATTTTAAATCTGTTAAATTTACGGTAAAATAACGTATTTCATTAACTGATATAATGTTAATTTACCAACCTAATGAAGTACTAATATCTGTTTTGTACCTTTATAATACACTGACAGTCACCAAACACAGTGGTGATGAGAGTCACATGATGAATCAAATTTCATCACAAGCAGCTTTTCCACAAGCTGAGAAGCACAACACTAACATATAGAAGGTGCACACAGTGTCATTCACACACACACTAAACACCATCATGGTAACATGCATGAAATTTTAAAAATGCAATAAACATTAATTTAACAACATTAGATGTAACATAAAACCCTAATGTACATAACTGATTAGAAAAAAATGAGAAAAACTAAGAAGAAACAGAATTATTTCAACGAAAATATATCAAATGTGAAGTATCACGCAGGGAATTGTGGGAATGTCAATATACGGTTTTTCACTGTAAATTTTACAATGAATTGTTATTTTTCACTTCCAAAAACTGCGAATTTAACGGTATTTTACCGTAAAATTACATTAAATGTACCATTAGATCTATTACAGTTATTCACCGTATATAGTACGGAAACTTTCTGTAAACCAATCAACAGTTTTTCACCGCAGCATTTTTACAGTCTTTTACTGTTAAAATCACGGTCATTTTTTACAGTGTACAGATACAAACACATTAACTTTGTGTTTGCTTGATCTATCTCCATTTTTACAAAAGGACCCATATGAACAGATGTGAGGGTCAAGAATATTAAAAAAAAAAGTGTTACATGGATCGTAAATTCATCTATTAGGCTAGTTCATATAGTCTCTTAAAATGAGATTATCCTTATATATTTTGTAGTTATATATATTTATGTCCGTTTCGTTTTATCACTGTAAAAAATACTTTTAGTGTACATGTACAGTGTTCTGTTCTCTGTTATGCATATTTTAAATTAAATAAAAGTATTTTGTAGCTGTAGTCCTTTTCCTCTTTCGACTTTTCATTACATTCATGTATGTATGGTGTGTGTGTGTGTGTGTGTGTGTGTGTGTGTATGTGTGTGTGTGTGAGGGGGGTTGGGACATCCCTACATCCTTATGTTATGGGGACAAAGTGTACCAGAAAATACCAGAAAGTTTTAATTTTGTGGGGAAAATCTTTGGTCTCAATGAGGAAAACAAACTTCCTGTGTCCAAACCAAATAGCTTAAAACAAACATACTAAACAGTGTTTTTTGAAATTCATTCCCTGCCTTTTGTTGTCATGGTTACTGATTTGTCATTATGTCCAGCTGTGTTTTCATTAATCACCTTGTTTCTGTTGTGTACTTAAGTTCCCCTTGGCTTCCCTCAATCACTGCTCCCTATGTTTGTCCATTAATACAGTTCACTTGAAGAAGTGAATGAAAACGAGTGAGTGAATCCGGACAGCCGTTGAACATACATCGGCTGTACACTTCATTCGGACACCACTTCAAATGGCTTTCCCCTCATATAATGCCCTATTTAAGGGTATAGGGGGCGATTTCGGATTCAGCCCTTGTGTAAATGCAGTTGGACACGTCTCGTCGATACTTGTCGTCCTGTACTTTCTGCAACCATTTGTGACAGATGTACAATACTTTTTACTTTTGAATGGCCCACAACAGAGAAGGCTTTTTGTCTGCCCAAATATGTTTCACACTGTGGTCTGTTGCCGTTCCATGTGATGAACTCTGTAAGCAGAAGTCAGTCTCTGCTTGAATGTTTAAGTGTTGCTTCTTTACTTACTCGTATGTTTTTGTGGTTGATTTCTGTTCAACACTCACAGTGTAGATTCACACATTATTTTCTTTCTTGCTCAGAGGTTCAGCACACTCATTACCGGAACCAATGCAGCCACAACACATTTAGAATTGTACTTGAGATATTTTTAAATGCATTTTTTTAAATAATTGGGAATTATTTTCACAAAATATGAGAGACTGGGGATGTTTGCAATACTACTTTTTATCTCAAATTTTGATATAATTTCACATATTTTTCTGCTACAAATTTTGAAATCTTGAGTTGTAACATCTGAAAATATGGACAGTTTAGATGCTGTACATGCATTTATTTTGTTAATCAAATTTACTTGTTCAAAATTATTTTAAATAACCTGCTGAACCTGCTGATTCAGATTATACACTGCTATCATTTAACATGCATTAACCTTTTCGCAAATCAAATTAGCCACAAGTAAAATGTTGATTTGTTATTGTGTTGTGGCTAGTTTGAGATTGCTGCTGCAGCTTATTAACACTTATGTGGTTTCATGCGATATTTCTTCTCTGAAACAGGAGGAAACAGAGAGACACTGCAAGAAGTGACCAGCTCCTCTCATTCTCTATCACACACACACACACACACACACACACACTCCACTGCAGACATGATTCACCCGCTGATTCTCTCCGGGATTTTACTTTACATCTCAGGTAAAACAAAAATATTATTCTGTTTAAAAAGCATTATTACACTATTGTACGGTCTGTTGTTAAATTGTTAAAACATTTTTTAACTTGAATTCTTTTAGCAATAATTATACTATATACAAACCCGATTACAAAAAAGTTGAGACACTGTACAAATTGTAAATAAAAAAGGAATGCAATAATTTACAAATCTCATAAACTTATATTTTATTCACAATAGAATATATATACAATATCAAATGTTGAAAGTGAGACATTTTGAAATGTCATGCCAAATATTGGGCTACACATTCCAAAAAAGTTGGGACAGGTAGCAATAAGAGGCCGGAAAAAATTAAATGTACATATAAGGAACAGCTGGAGGACCAATTTGCAATTTATTGGGTCAACTGGCAACATGATTGGATATAAAAAGAGGCTCTCAGAGTGGCAGTGTGGCAGTATGGCAATACTGAACAAATTAATAACTGTATTGAAGAGAAGAAATGTGGTATTGGTATTTTATTTATTTATTTATTTATTTTTTTGGACCTATCAAAAGCCTTTGATATCATTGCAATATATTGGCATATGCAAATGAGACAGGAAAATATTCCATCACTGATTATCCAGACCAGAATATTTTTATGGTGTGACGGGACAGTCTGAAGACCTCATATTACTGGTGTGCTGTGATATCTTATTGCACAAATTACAACACTATGGTATCAGAGGTCTAGCACTTGAATGGTTCAGAAGTTATCTATATGAGAGGGAACAGTATGTCCATGTCAATGATCATAACTCTACTTATAAGCCCATAATCTTGGGGGTCCCCCAGGGCTCCATTTTAGGGCCACTCTTATTTATTCTATATATAAACAATTTTGTAAATTCATCGTCATTATTTCATAAAATCATCTTTGCAGACGATACAAATTTGTTTACATCACATAGTAATCCAATTATTTTACAAGATATAGTCAATTCAGAGTTAATCAAAGTTGACTCTTGGTTTAAATGTAACAAAATGTCATTAAATGTAAGCAAAACAAATTTTATTATATTCAAATTACTTAAAAACACTGACCACTGCCTGATTAAAAAAAAAGACCAATTGATAAAAAGAGTGTATTACACTAAATTCCTGGGGGTCCTCATTGACGAATCTCTTACCTTCAAATGTCATATTGATCATCTTGTAAACAAACTGTCAATGTATGTTGGCTTGTTTTATAAGATCAGACACGTTCTTCCATTGTCTGCCCTACTTTTGTTGTATAAAACTCTCTTTGAACCACATCTTAATTACTGTAATGTGATATGGTGCAACACCTTCACAAGTCATCTTAAAAACCTTGCATCATTACAAAGGAAAGCCATACGGGCTCTGTCCTGGTCAGAGATAAATTCTCCTACTCACCCTCTATTTTATCGCTTCGAGTTACTAAGATTAACTGAGCTGAATAAATATCATAATGCCTGCTTTATGTTTCAAATTGTTAATAATCTTAACTCTAGATTGAGTAGCCTTGTTCCTATCTCCAGCCCCCCAGCACACATACCAAATGAGAACCAAATCACTCATATCTGGAAAATATCATCGACATGTTTGCACCAGTATGAGCGTTGTCTGTAGGGGGCCGCAGATTTGGAATGGGATTGATGATGGCCTTAAGGTATTGCCCTCTATCTCCAACTTTAAAAGACAACTAAAAAAATATTATTTATCAGCCTATATTTAATATATAACTGTCTTTTCATGCTCTACTGGGATGTATGTGTGTGATTGTATGTGTATGTGTATGTATTTTTATGTTAGTATTGGTGCGCTCTTGCGTGCTTTCAGTTCATTTACCATCGTCTGGTTACAGGTGGAAACTGTGTACCTTGTCTGTTCCATTTCTATTTTTTTTTTCTTTTTTTCATAAACTATGGGCCCCCACCTGTAAGCTTTTTTAGCTTCTTTGGGGGACCCATTCCACTATACCAAATTCGTATTTCTGTACCCCCGCTGTATTGTAGAATTTGCTGGTAGTGGTATTTGTGAATAAACTCTAAACTTGGAAAAAAAAAGTGTCTCTCAGAAGTCAAGATGGGCAGAGGATCACCAATTCCCCCAATGCTGCGGCGAAAAATAATGGAGCAATATCAGAAAGGAGTTTCTCAGAGAAAAATTGCAAAGAGTTTGAAGTTATCATCATCTACAGTGCATAATATCATCCAAAGATTCATAGAATCTGGAACAATCTCTGTGCGTAAGGGTCAAGGCCGGAAAACCATACTGGATGCCCGTGATCTTCGGGCCCTTAGACGGCACAGCATCACATACAGGAATGCTACTGTAATGGAAATTACAACATGGGCTCAGGAATACTTCCAGAAAACATTGTCGGTGAACACAATCCACCGTGCCATTCACCGTTGCCGGCTAAAACTCTATAGGTCAAAAAAGAAGCCATATCTAAACATGATCCAGAAGTGCAGGCGCTTTCTCTGAGCCAAGGCTCATTTAAAATGGACTGTGGCAAAGTGGAAAACTGTTCTGTGGTCAGACGAATCAAAATTTGAAGTTCTTTTTGGAAAACTGGGACGCCATGTCATCTGGACTAAAGAGGACAAGGACAACCCAAGTTGTTATCAGCGCTCAGTTCAGAATCCTGCATCTCTGATGGTATGGGGTCGCATGAGTGTGTGTGGCATGGGCAGCTTACACATCTGGAAAGGCACCATCAATGCTGAAAGGTATATCCAAGTTCTAGAACAACATATGCTCCCATCCAGATGTCGTCTCTTTCAGGGAAGACCTTGCATTTTCCAACATGACAATGCAAGACCACATACTGCATCAGTTACAACATCATGGCTGCGTAGAAGAAGGATCCGGGTACTGAAATGGCCAGCCTGCAGTCCAGATCTTTCACCCACAGAAAACATTTGGTGCATCATAAAGAGGAAGATGCGACAAAGAAGACCTACGACAGTTGAGCAACTAGAAGCCTGTATTAGACAAGAATGGGACAACATTCCTATTCCTAAACTTGAGCAACTTGTCTCCTCAGTCCCCAGACGTTTGCAGACTTTTATAAAAAGAAGAGGGGATGCCACACAGTGGTAAACATGGCCTTGTCCCAACTTTTTTGATATGTGTTGATGCCATGAAATTTAAAATCAACTTATTTTTCCCTTAAAATTATACATTTTCTCAGTTTAAACATTTCATATGTCATCTATGTTGTATTCTGAATAAAATATTGAAATTTGAAACTTCCACATCATTGCATTCTGTTTTGATTCACAATTTGTACAGTGTCCCAACTTTTTTGGAATCGGGTTTGTACATTAACATCAGTACATGTACAGTTTGTGAGTGTTTTATGTTTTTTCCTCTACATTTGTTCTTGTTTTCAGGTGCTGCTGGATTTAATACACTGAAACTTAATATAACAGTGAAACATCGATCATCTGGCATTATTCCATGTATGTATGATAAACAATATAAAGAAAACCGCAAATACTTGTGTGAGGGGCTAGTTTGGATCTCTTGCAATATATTGGCATATGCAAATGAGACAGGAAAATATTCCATCACTGATTATCCAGACCAGAATATTTTTACAGTGCGATGGGACAGACTGAAGACCTCATATTACTGGTGTGCTGTGGAGATTGGTGGTTATGACACTCTAGACGCTGGTTATTATTTGTATCTCAAGGTACAATCAGGTAAAGAACATCTTTCCAAATTACCTTTTTGAAATATGATAATGCATTTTATTAAAATATTGTATATATTGTAAATATGAAACAATGTAGCTAAAAGGAGTTATAAATAATGTAAATGGTTAGTGTTCTTGTTGGGTTAGGTGTGATATTTATTTCAGTACACAAGTAAACAGAACTGAAAAAGGAGAACATGTTAACTGAAGGCGGTGACTAATGAAGAACCCACGTGACACTAAATATTTTTAGTTGCTAAGATATCATGATTGTTCTTCATTTACTGTCGAATCAACATTAATTGATGATTCTTATTCCTCTTAATGATTCTGGTTCCTTGGAGTTCATTAAGTGAATCAGATCAGAGGCCGCTGCAAATGGTGTTTTGATTCATTAAAGTAAGAACTGGCTTATAAGAATCATTCGTTTGGGAAATCAGAAACTCTTGCAGCGCTGAATGGTTTAGATTCATAAAATATAACCAACTTATAGAGGTCATTTGTTCAGGAATGGCCAATGCTGGTTGCCCTGTATGACTGAGTCTGAAATCACATACTCCCTTAGGTACTTATTTTGGATAAGTACTTACTTTGCAAGTGCTAAATAAGTATGTTCAATATAGTATGAAAGTGTGTTGTATGAATGTAATCTGGACATGTTGTCATTATCACATGACCTATCAGCGTCAGTTGCATCACTTCACTGCCATTCACAAATCCTCTCTTGTGGCCTCATGAGATAGTAAAGTGTCCATTTTAAGCACACTTCAGAATCTTGGCAGAAGTAGTTGGTCATCCGGGGAATTTTGGCTACTCTTTTATGAGTACTGTGAATTCGGACATGCAGAACTTCATGAGTTTACTCTGATTATATGTAAGTGTAAAGTATGCGTATTTGGCGTGCTGTCAGAGGGGAGGGCTCTGAGCTCAGAATTTGTCCCAAATCAAGAGTACTCCCCCGTATCCCTGGCTGGGATCCCCAGCAGAGAGTGAGGAGTGGTGGTGATGGAGAGATGCAAAGTACTTGTGAGGAACATAGGCAAGTCGGCTATAGGCCTCCTCACGTGATGATTGGATAGATCATTTGAACATGTTCCTCCTGAACTTTGCTAATAATACATCATATAGTAGGGAAGTTTGGGATTTCGGATGCAGCTTCTGTTTTTGATGCACCAAAAAGAACCATTTGGGAATATGACATCATTGGTTGCGCTGTATGTTTTTAATTTACTAAAAAGAACCGACTCATAAGAGTCATTCGTTCTGATTACTCTGATCGCTGAATGTAGTTTCACGAGTTTGTTTCCTCATAAAATCTTTAAGCTAATAAAGTTAAGCGTATTTGGCTTGCTGTCCTCTGTGGAGGGGCTCGAGGAAGCAGCTTCAACTCGAGCTTGGATATACCCCCCAGGGACTACTAGTGCCTGGAAGAGGAGTACGATAGATGAGATGCCTAATTTATGTGGTGGAGTTGGGGAGGTGGAGGGATATCGAAACAACTGATGCCAGAGCAAGGTGAATAGCTGCTTATATTCTCTGGTCGTTAATTGAAAGATTAGGGTTCCCTCCTCTTGAAATTATGTTTTAATTTCACTAATTGAAAGATTAGATGGGTTCACTCCTCCCGAAATTATGTTGTGAACTTCACTTAAAAAAGCAGTTAAATAAAGTGTTACCATATTGAAAATACTTTACAATATCAAATTTTATAGAAAATACGACAATTGATGGACAAATCTTGTCGTCTTTTGACTGTGTTCAGCTCCTGATGTGTCTGTGGTGAGCAACAGTGTATCTGGACATGAAGGTGGTAATGTCAGTGTCCAGTGTTTCTACAGTTCTGGATATCAGAATAAACTCAAACAGTGGTGCAGATATAAAGATCAGAGCTGTTACACAGTGGGGAGGACTGACACATCCCAGAATCCATCACTCCAGATCAGTGATGATGGGAGAAGATCCTTCACTGTGCTGATGACTGGACTGAGACTCAGTGATTCTGGATGGTTCTTCTGCTCAGTAGGAGATCTGCAGGTTCCTGTTCAACTCTTTGTCAATGAACCCAAACGTGGTAAAATCACAAATTAATTCGGATATAAAAATAGTGTCACTCTTAATGGCCTAAAAATAACCTACTTTTTTCTCCTTTAAAGCTACGACAAATATTCCAACAGCTTCACCATCTGACTCTGAGACAGACATGTAAGTATCATTTTTGACCATTTAAAAGAATCAAATGCATCTAAATAATTTTGTAGCCTGAAAATGTGGGCTGAGGGCTGTAAAAAGGTCAAAACATTTAAACGTTTTAATGCTGTGACATTATTTCTGTATGATACTAGCAAATGTAAGGTCCACCCAATGGCCCAACGACAGAATCCAAAGGTGTGGGTGAAGGATTAATGTGTGCAGGTCCTTTATTTGCACTTCTGTGACGTTCACGTAACTTAGAATTTATTAGAAATTAGAATTTATTTTCATTTTTACTTGATCTCGGTGTAGTAATTCAGATATTTGATTATTATGGGTATCTCATACTTTTAATTTCATTCATTAGGGACCCGATGTCGCACAGAATCTCCAAGTCGTGAGCTCACGGACACAAAATCGCCAATTCTGATCTTAGAGGATGCAAGGTTAACTATTTACCTTTAAGTAGGCCACTCCATGCATGCTCATAACAAAGTGTCATTTTCACAGTCACATTCATACAACTTGCTAAGTCAGTGACAGACAGAAATCAAAAGGTCCCTGATAATGTGGCCCATGCTCCATTCATTTGGGGCCTTCAGTTTGACCTATTCTGGACACAATATTTGCGGTGACACCAGACTCCACTTTATCTATTAGAAATAAATGATTTCAGAAGAATACAGAATCAATCAAATATAACATTTTATTGGTCAGGTAAAAATGTATCATGCCAATTACACAATTAAATTAAAAGCCAGTTCATTAATTGCTCATTCATCAATTGCTCAAAGATAAATCTAAGAGTGAGAAATGCATATGTGACAGTGGAGAAACACACAGCAGTGCACTGCATTGGGGTTTTCTGATAATTCAAGTGACTTTGGTGAAATTGAGACCATTTTACCAATCACACTAGTTAAAATGACCATATATGAAAGGGGAAAAAAAACAATAGTTTAACAAGATACATCATATGTGGTAAATTCTTAGTGAACTTTCAGTGACTTGACTCAGGGGGAGTGAAGAGGGTATAGAAAGAGGGGGATGCATAGATAAGCGGGGATGCATTACGTAAGCATGTATAACCCTCCAAGTTACTGTTTTATTGATTTATTGCAGGGTGTTTGATCTCATGTTCTGTCTTAGCAGGAAAACCAGACTTACGAACAGTTATAGTGATATCGTATATTGTTAATTAAGTGGCCTTTTCTCACAAGAATCAGAAATCACGTGACACAGGATAAAATCAGTTCCGATATGGTTCTGTGGCTATTAAACTGATATGCTCTTTTCTCAAACATCACTTCATACCTTTTCTGTTTTGTCTGTTTTTCAAGTTGCTGTATAATCTACAAAGAAATTATTTCCTACTTGTTTTTAGCTTAGACGGCCACTCAGACCGTTGCTCGAATTTACCGGCGGGCGGTTTTATTTTACCAGCTGTCATACAGTAGCTACATAAAGTCAAGCCATAAAGTGCGTAACATATGCACGCGAAAAACTGCTTATCATATGCACGCCAAAACTCATTTTGGCATATACATTCCACGACATTGCACACTTGTATTATAGATACGCATTTTCATGTGATCGGGCTCGACATGGAGAATATAACCATTTTAATGCCATCGCTTCGAATTAGTTCTTAAATTTAGCTCTTAATGAGAGCTCTGTAGTCTCACCAATAAATCACTAAGACCGTCCAAACATTTTCATGACATTTAATTCGTAAAAAGACTCCCGAACTGGTTCTAAGGCTCGGCTATCTATCAACTGGAAAAACTTTTACCCAGCGTGCGTGGGTCATTCCGGAAGCCAAAAACCTGGAAGTGTGAAAAAGGCTAATACTTTTTCCTTATTAATAAAAATTACATTTTATGGCCTGTTTAACTGATGTGATTAATACTGGATCTGGTTGCAACATTAAATAGAATGGCTGAGTCAGGCCAATTAAACATATTATCTGTAAATATTAGTTTGATTCTGTGTTTTAGCTAAAATATATTAGCTATATCATGTTTTTCCAAACACATATAACTTTCCTTTACTGTTTGCTCTTTTACATGCAATTACAATACATGGGATCTACTTTTAAGCTTTAACAAAGGTCACAAAACCACCAAGATTTTATGAAAGTGGTCCATATGATTAAATTCTAACTCTTCTGAATGGTTTTATTTTAATAACACTGAATGTATTGGCATACCTACCTGGAGTATTCAGGAAAGAAGTAGCGATGTCTGATCATGAATGAATAATTCAGATCTTTTTAATGAACCTGTTGATCCTGTTCCCAAAACAGTCTAAATGATTTGTTCACAATTTGGACTGATCGGTTCCTTTTTGAGGAAAGAAGTGCATGGAGAAGAGTGACATGTACATTGACCTTCTTTCTTCCATCGTTAAGAGACTTTCTTTCTTCCTTGGAGCACAAAAGGCCAGAGAAGGAAATCTCCTTTTGTGCTCCACGGTAGAAAGAAAGTCATACAGGTTTGGAATGACATGATATGATTGTTCTTTCATTTTTGAGTGAACGTTTGTCTTTCTCTTTTCACATTGTTTTGCAGGTTCACAACACAGTCATCTGCCAACAGAAATCCTACAAGTATGAATAAAATAATGAAACAGTAGAAGTAGCTGAACTGGTCTGATCAGATTAAATAGTTTTAATATGTATAATAACTAGTTATGATATGAAATGTGGAAAATCATTTATCCATCAGAAAAGATGATGTAATACTCTGGAGACAATCATTGTTTAGATGCACCTCATACTATGGAAGCCCATTTCAGCCACATACAAAAAATATGGGTAACACTTTACATTAAGGTTCCCTTTGTAAAGGGTTTATAAAGGTGTTTGTTAATGAGTAATAAGTCATTTACAAATGCATTATAAATCATTAATAATGCAGTTATAACTGCATGAATAAAAAGGCGACTTTAATGCAATACCTGCCAAATAGTGAGCCGTTTTTAACTCACATGTTATAAATGCTTAATAAATGTATTTATTAACATATTTTACTCAAAACCAGATTTCTGGTTTATTTTATGATGCAGCAAAAATTGACTATCATAATTAGACTGAAGGTTGTTGTATTTGTGCTTTCTTATTAATATCTCATGACTGCCACTTGTCTTACTATGTTGCTTACCAGAAGTTTTTGTCTTACCCATGATACTCTCCAAAAAGGTCATGATGCCTCTCCACAGTGTATAAAAACAAAATTATTGTTTTTTAAAGACAAAATTCCAACTTTATTTTGAAAATAAAACAAAAGATAATAACCATAACTTGATTAGATATTAAAGTCTGCGTGAACCGGAAGTTGCAAACAACTCTTCTCCAGTGTTGTGACGTATTTCCAAGTGAAACAGAATATTGAATAGAGGGCAGAGTTTTACTTTAGTGCTCCTCCTTTCCATCTCTCGCACTCCTCCTCTCCATATCTCACTCATAGCAGACGAACGGTTGCAGAAGAGTGGTTTACACGTTTTCAACCCAAGCCGTCAAACTGACGTTATCACAGAAGGAACGCCATGCCAGACCAGAAGTAACTTTTCAGATTTTGATTAAAGATTACTGCGGCAAACAAGTTTTTTCTGTGTTTTAACTTGCACGGATTCATTGTTCACCACAAGACCAGTAATATGACCAGTAATAATATTAATGTAAAGTGAAAACCTGTGAACCGTTTATTAATGAGTTATGAACATTAACAACCTATGAAAGGGAACATTAATGTAAAGTGGAAACCCGTGAACCATTTATTAATGAGTTATGAACATTAACAACCTATGAAAAGGAACCTTAATGTAAAGTGAAAACCTGTGAACCATTTATTAACGAGTTATGAACTTTAACAACCTATGAAAAGGAACCTTAATGTAAAGTGAAAACCTGTGAACCATTTATTAATGAGTTATGAACTTTAACAACCTATGAAAAGGAACCTTAATGTAAAGTGAAAACCTGTGAACCATTTATTAATGAGTTATGAACTTTAACAACCTATGAAAAGGAACCTTAATGTAAAGTGAAAACCTGTGAACCATTTATTAATGAGTTATGAACTTTAACAACCTATGAAAAGGAACCTTAATGTAAAGTGAAAACCTGTTAACCATTTATTAATGAGTTATGAACTTTAACAACCTATGAAAAGGAACCTTAATGTAGAGTGAAAACCTGTGAACCATTTATTAATGAGTTATGAACTTTAACAACCTATGAAAAGGAACCTTAATGTAAAGTGAAAACCTGTGAACCATTTATTAATGAGTTACGAATATTAATAACCTGTGAAAGTGAACCTTAATGTAGTGTGCATCGTGTTTATTAAAGCAGACGCAGATCTCTTTTGTTTTTTTCCTGGTGACATATTTTATTGTTGAAATATTAATAAGCAATTAATAATTATTCTTGATATCATGATAAAGGATACTGTAACTTTGTGGGAGTGCCAGAACGGTTATTTATTTAATATAAAAAGCTAACACCGCGAATAAACATATAATATACAAACTAACACAGCGATTATAATATAAACACTTGAAAAACATAGTCTGCAATGTCACTTCAGTTAGCTTACCCATCAAATCAGTAACTTTAAACACAAATTTTACTTTAGAGCATGCCCTGGTAACTGCATGACTTCTTCTCATGATAGTGGCAAGGCTTTATTGGATGCTCACTAGCGCCAACTCCTGTCACACGCCAGAACACGCATGCTTAGTGATGTAACCCTGAAAGAGTATATAAGTATACAGAGTATATAAGTATATAAAGAGTATATATAAAGAGTATATATTAGTATAGCCTAATATATTATTGTCATGTCTAGTTTTCTATAACTTTCTTCATAATAAAAAAAAAAATGCTTCATCTGAATCCTGCTCCCTGACTGCTCTTTACACCAAATGTGACAATAATGTATAATGAGCAATGCATTCTTCTTCTATTTATAATTATTATTATTATTATTATTATAATACGCAGTAGTAGTAGGCTATATACTTTATTATTCTCTTTCCGGTTCTCATCACTATGCGTGTTGATTCTGGCGTGTGACAGGAGTTGGCGCTAGTGAGCATTCAATAAAGCCTTGCCACTTTTGAGAAGAAGTTACACAGTACTGTTCCAACATGCGTTGAAGGGAATTTGTGTTTACTGATTTGATGGGTAAGCTAACTGAGGTGAAATCGCAGACTTTGTTTTTCTAGTGTTTATATTATATTAGTAATCGCTGTGTTAGTTTGTAGTTATCTTAAACAAATAACCGCTCCGGCGCACCCGCGCATGTACTGTACGGATGACCAAAGCCAAATAACGTACTCAAGTTACAGTGGCCTTTATCATATCAGAAATATCTATTAAATGCATATTAATATGCTGCTAATGTTCTGTAATGGTGCATTAGGTTATTGATTTAATGATTTACACAACTGTTAATTAAAAAAAAATACATATTTAGGTGCCTTTATTCAGCTTGTATCAAATATGTTTGGCTTATAGGTGTGATGTTTATTATCTTTTCTGAATACTTGATTGTTTCTCTGAATGTTTTAATTTAAGTTTACCTGCATAAGCCACTTTTCATGAGAAGTCATGCTCTGTAACTTTGTGCTGTAAAAGATTTTTTATTTTTTTCAAGTTTAAAGTTGTGTTTACTGAGACATTCATCAAAAATAAAATATTTCATCTGAAAAAGATATTATCTTCTGTGTACATTAATAATTAATAAATACATGATTAACGTGTGTTCACACTACATTAAGGTTCACTTTAATAGGTAATTAATGTTTATAACTCATTAAATGAGTTCCACTTTACATTAAGGTTCCTTTTCATAGGTTGTTAATGTTCATAACTCATTAATAAATGGTTCACAGGTTTTCACTTTACATTAAGGTTCACTTTCATAGGTTATTCATGTTCATAACTCATTAATAAATGGTTCACAGGTTTCCACTTTACATTAAGGTTCCTTTTCATAAGTTGTTAATGTTCATAACTCATTAATAAATGGTTAACAGGTTTCCACTTTACATTAAGGTTCCTTTTCATAGGTTGTTAATGTTCATAACTCATTAATAAATGGTTCACAGGTTTTCACTTTACATTAAGGTTCTTTTTCATAAGTTGTTAATGTTCATAACTCATTAATAAATGGTTAACAGGTTTTCACTTTACATTAAGGTTCCTTTTCATAAGTTGTTAATGTTCATAACTCATTAATAAATGGTTCACGGATTTCCACTTTACATTAAGGTTCCTTTTCATAAGTTGTTAATGTTCATAACTCATTAATAAATGGTTAACAGGTTTTCACTTTACATTAAGGTTCCTTTTCATAAGTTGTTAATGTTCATAACTCATTAATAAATGGTTAACAGGTTTCCACTTTACATTAAGGTTCCTTTTCATAAGTTGTTAATGTTCATAACTCATTAATAAATGGTTCACAGGTTTCCACTTTACATTAAGGTTCTTTTTCATAAGTTGTTAATGTTCATAACTCATTAATAAATGGTTCACAGGTTTTCACTTTACATTAATAAATGGTTAACAGGTTTTCACTTTACATTAAGGTTCCTTTTCATAGGTTGTTAATGTTCATAACTCATTAATAAATGGTTCACGGGTTTCCACTTTACATTAATGTTCCCTTTCATAGGTTGTTAATGTTCATAACTCATTAATAAATGGTTCACAGGTTTCCACTTTACATTAATGTTCCCTTTCATAGGTTGTTAATGTTCATAAGTCATTAATAAATGGTTAACAGGTTTCCACTTTACATTAATGTTCCCTTTCATAGGTTGTTAATGTTCATAACTCATTAAGAAACGGTTCACAGGTTTTCACTTTACATTAATATTATTACTGGTCATATTACTGGTCTTGTGGTGAACAATGAATCCGTGCAAGTTAAAACACAGAAAAAACTTGTTTGCCGCAGTAATCTTTAATCAAAATCTGAAAAGTTACTTCTGGTCTGGCATGGCGTTCCTTCTGTGATAACGTCAGTTTGACGGCTTGGGTTGAAAACGTGTAAACCACTCTTCTGCAACCGTTCGTCTGCTATGAGTGAGATATGGAGAGGAGGAGTGCGAGAGATGGAAAGGAGGAGCACTAAAGTAAAACTCTGCCCTCTATTCAATATTCTGTTTCACTTGGAAATACGTCACAACACTGGAGAAGAGTTGTTTGCAACTTCCGGTTCACGCAGACTTTAATATCTAATCAAGTTATGGTTATTATCTTTTGTTTTATTTTCAAAATAAAGTTGGAATTTTGTCTTTAAAAAACAATAATTTTGTTTTTATACACTGTGGAGAGGCATCATGACCTTTTTGGAGAGTATCATGGGTAAGACAAAAACTTCTGGTAAGCAACATAGTAAGACAAGTGGCAGTCATGAGATATTAATAAGAAAGCACAAATACAACAACCTTCAGTCTAATTATGATAGTCAATTTTTGCTGCATCATAAAATAAACCAGAAATCTGGTTTTGAGTAAAATATGTTAATAAATACATTTATTAAGCATTTATAACATGTGAGTTAAAAACGGCTCACTATTTGGCAGGTATTGCATTAAAGTCGCCTTTTTATTCATGCAGTTATAACTGCATTATTAATGATTTATAATGCATTTGTAAATGACTTATTACTCATTACCTAACACCTTTATAAACCCTTTACAAAGGGAACCTTAATGTAAAGTGTTACCAAAATATGCTTTAGTAAATCATAATTATGACATAAAAATAGAATCTATGAGATAAAAAGTCATAATTATGATAAAAAATTGTAAATTATTAGATAAAAAGTCATAGTTGTGATATAAAAAGCTATGATATGAAATTATGTCATTAAAAGTATGAAAAAAAAGTATAATGTGCTTTAGTAAATAATAATTATGACATAAATGATAAATTCTAAGATAAAAAAAAAGTAATAATCATGACATTAAGTATCAAAACTGTGACAGTCTACTTCTTATGTCATAATTATGATTTATCAAAGAATTCTTTTTTTTCTTGGTGGCCATAAACAGCTTCTTTCATTAATAATAACACTTTGATCAAACTTACTTGTTTCTCTGTTTCTGTTTTGGCAGAATCTATGATTGCTAAAGTTTTAGCTGTTCTGACAGAAAGTGCAACCACAGACACCGGCCCCGAGGAGGACAAGTAAGTCTTAAAGGGTTAGTTCACCCAAAAATGAAAATTCTGTCATTAATTACTCACCTTTATGTCATTCCAAACCAGTAAGACTTCCGTTCATCTTCGAAACACGACACTTCAAAAAGTTCATGAAGAGTTTGTGAAAATTAATCCATATGAATTGAGTGGTTTAGTCCAAATTTTCTGAAGAGACGTGATCATTTTATATGATAAACAGATTAAATATAGGCTTCTTTTTTTTTTTTTTACATATAAACATTCATCAACTCACACATTAGTTGTGATAAACAGAAGCTCAAGCATGTTTGCTTGATGTGCAAGAACCAATGAGGTTAATTCTTGTTACGCATCACATTTGAGCTTCTGCAAGAACCAATGAGGTTTGTTCTCACGCATCAAGCAGGTTCAGTTGACCTTCTGTTAATGTTCGCTGATCAATGTTTATATGTGAGTAAAATCCTAAATTCAATCAGATTACAAAAAAAGATCTTCATTCGTGTTCCAAAGATGAATGAAAGTCTTACGGGTTTAGAATGACATGAACGTGAGTAAATGATGAAAGAATTTTCATTTTGGGGTGAACTACCCCTTTAACAAATTCTCTTTATTGTGAATTTATTCTTTAGCAAAATCTAAACTTCACATGTATTTGATGTTACATAAAATATTTCTTCTAGTCTTTCTTCTGACAATATATGTGAATAAATATATTGTGTCAGAGAAACATGTTCATTAATATTTATTAGTGTGTTATTGTCTTTTATCTTTCAGATTGCGTTTCTGTCTGTCACAGAACTAGAGATTTCTTTACATCGACCAGAAAGATCAGATGATTATACACTGCTGATTCTGCTTTTGCTTTACAGCAGACTAAAGATCTGTGTGAAGAATGTATTACACGTCTACATTTGCTAAATGCCTAAATGTCTGTAATTTTTTTTTTCTTCAAATTTTTTCTTTTATCCAGTCACTTATGTCACAAATGAGTAACATACAAAATAAAACTACATAATTTGAAAAAAAAAAAAAAAGTGTTCATTATGCATTTAAGGATTTTTTTTTTTTTTTTTTTTTTTAGCTATCATCTTTTATTTCAGCAGTTATTTATTTTATTTATTTATTTATTTTTTTTCTAATTTCCCCTGACCTCACAGACATGCATGCCAATTTGTACACATTTCTTACATGTGAAGTCATACATTCCTGGCCAAAAGTCACCATTTGGATTTAAATGGGCAAAAAAAGTCATTATTGCTGTGATTATTATGTTTATGTATTTTCCAAAAATCCTTGCTGGAAATAACATCACAACTTTTATTTCTATGAAGAGGTGCATCAATTTTTGGTCACGATCTTGTATTGAGGTGAGCACTCTGTAAAGTCTACTTCAGCACATCCCAAAGACTTTCAATTAATTTAAGGTCTGGACTCAGAGGTGCCAATTCATGTGTGAAAATGATTGTTCATGCTCCCTCCAACTATTCTTTCACAATTTTAGCCTGATGAATCTTGACTTTGTCATCCTGGAATATGGCCATGATGTGTCTTCCTACATGGTTGTTTAAGAAATGAAAAGCTACACACTACAGCTACAGAACTGATGCCAAATATAATAATTGTTGCAAGAAAAATAATAAACACAGCAATAATGATCCAGTCATAGACTCTTAAGTATTTAATGTATTTAAATCCAAACAGCGACTGTGTTGTTGTACAAATTGTAAACAATGTACTTAGGCCTATACTCTTTGACACACGTTTGCCAAAACATGCTTAATTTGCTTGAATTCATGAATAAGAATTTCAAATCTGGCATGAACAAGAAAGTAACTGTTCAGAGATCTGAAATTATTGTTTTGAGAAAATAAATTCTCATTCAAGAATTGGTCCAAAGCGGTTGACATGAGACTCTCTTTGTCTCCCTCTTCTGGTTTACACGGGTTAACAAATGCTAGGATCAACATAGAGAGATGTCATCCATTTTGAGACCAATCAAAAACTTTATAGAGTGAAATACAAGCAAAGAAAACACATTTGTTTTTTTTCCCGCTTCTCATATCACTACATTGGGTCGGCCATGGAAACTGTCCATTTAGTGAATTATATGTTGATTTCTGTTCTTTTCTGTATTGTTTTGTGTTTGCGTCATATGCAGATCTACTCTAAAGCTGAAGTAGATCCTCCTGCGATATATATGATGAACACTCAAATGTAAATAAACCAGATACACCTCTAATATGATGGCTCCGAAATATGACACATTACAGTTTTTCTCGATTGCTTAAAAGATTAGTTTACTTCTGAATGAAAATTTCCTGATAATTTCCTCACCCCCATGTCAACCAAAATGTTCATGTCTTTCTTTTTTCAGTCGAAAAGAAATTAAGGTTTCTGAGGAAAATATTCCATATATATTCCATTTTTCTCCATATAGTGGACTTTGAAGCTGCAATTTGGAACTTCTATCCGGCGAACCCCACTGGAGTCCACTATATGGAGAAAAATCCTGGAATATTTTCCTCAAAAACCATAATTTCTTCTTGACTTCAGAAAGAAAGACATAAACATCTTAGATGACATGGCGGTGAGTAAATTATCAGGAAATTTTCATTCAGAAGTGAACTAATCCTTTAAATACATTTCTTGAAATGCCTCCTTTTCTCGAAACTCTAAACACAAATAACTTCTCACCCAATTCCCCAAATGTTCTATTTTCAGATCAAAATGAAGCTACACTCAAAACCTTTGAATCTTGCTGAAAAAACAAACTTTGCCCTCAGACATGACACACACACACACACACACATGCACACACACACGCACACACGCTACAACAAAGTCTTACACACTGATGAGATAAATTCAAAGTAATACTAACAAAATCCAAAAACCAGTAATAAGTTATGTTGCTTGTGGTTCTCCCCCTCAAGAAACTTTTCACATTAACACAAGTGTATACATTTGCACATTTTTTATTCACCAAACAACAACAACAATAACAACAACAAACATTCCAGCAGCATCACATCTTTGGTCTGGGACAGGCCAGAGAATCTCGTCAACATCACAGGCTATATTGGTCAGGCAGCTGGGGTAAAATCCTCTTGCATGCCTGATTCACCCCTGGCACGCATCAACTCAAATGTCTAGGCAGGCTTCTTCCATTCCGTCGTCTCTGTGTCCTACAAAAATTGAATTACTGATTACTGTAACTATAACACATGCTTTTTACAAAATGGAAGCAGACAGAAACTCTCTGTGAGGCAATTTGATGCATTTCTTTTCATTACAGTAGTATAGTGGAACATCTACAGTACATGTATGTGTTGTAACAGAGTACAGCTCTCGAAAGTTACAGTAGAGTATCTGAAGTACACCTGTTTTCCTCCCTGAAGATCAAGTCGCAGCTCATTGCCCAGCCTCCCTCATAATCATACCATGGACAAGGACATGGTCAACTAGTGGCACGAATTTCATCGGAGACTCCTTGTCTCCTTGCCCCTCATCCTCATTCTCCTACTCTTCCTCTTCCTTACTCCTCCTCCACCTCCACTCCTTACTACTCCTCCTCATCCTCTCCTTAGTTCTCCTCCTCTTCCTCCACTCCTTACTCCTCCTCTTCCATTCATTCCTCCTCCTCCTCTCCTTCCCCCTCCTCGACTCTGTACTCTTCCTCCATTCCTTCCTCCTCTTCCTCTACTCCTTACTTCTCCTCCTACACTCATTCATCCTCCTCATCTCCTCCCTCCTCCTCTCCTTCCCCCTCCTTCACTTCTTACTCCTCCTCCTCCACTCCTTACTTCTCCTCCTCCACTCCTTATTTCTCCTTCTCCACTCCTTACTTCTCCTTCTCCTCCTCCTCCACCTCCTAAACTCATTCCTCCTCCTCCTCTCCTTCCCCCTCATCGACTGTGTAATCCTCCTCCATTCCTTACTCCTCCTCCTCCACTCCTTACTTCTCCTCATACACTCAATCCTCCTCCTCTCCTTTCTCCTCCTCCTCCTCTTCTCCTTCCCCTTCCTCCACTTCTTACTCCTCCTCCTCCACTTCTTACTCCTAACCTACTCCTCCTCATCATCTCTCTCTCCTCCTTCCTCGTCCTCCTTCTCTCCTTCCTCCTCCCCAACTTCTTACTCCTCCTCCACTCCTTACTACTCATCCTCCACTCCTTCCTGCGGAGGAGCCATCACCGGCCGCCAGGGGGCGGAGGAGGATCAAGCCATCCGCGGAGCGTCCAGTGCCATCGCATGGCACCGCGAGGAAGAGCCTCCCGGCAGGCTGAGGACCGAGCGGCAGTGTGTCTGGGAACCGGACCCAGAATTTTTTTTCCTTTTTCCTCTTTCCCCTCTCTCATCCTGTCGCTCCCCTTGCTTCCGTCTCCTTTCTCTCGTCACGTCTGTCCTTACCCCCAGGTGTTGCGGCCGCCGAGACAGGCCCCGGGGGGGAGTAAGCGCAGTCGCGGGAGTAACCCCCGGCCTGCGAGGGGCGATGGGGGTATGTGCGACCAGGGCGGGCGAGAGCCGTGAGGGAACGGCGCGAGGCCGGTGGCGCGAGAGTTAATGAGCTTCACCTGGGAGGCGCACCGGCCTTGTGACAGTTCAACAAATCTGACTCATGTGTCAAAGCAGGGGAAATAGTGTTAATAGTTTAGGGTTTGATAAATGGTGTTATGGTTTTAAAATTTAAGTTCAAAAGCCTGGTTATAGTGTTTAAGCAGTCAACATAAACTGTAAGAGTAAGATTTGATGAATCATGTTCTTGTTCATGTCCTCCACGGGATCCCAACAAGGACATAACCTACAGTACTATTGGTGATGCTCCTGGGAGTGAAGCAGTAAGTTTTACAGAAATATATTATGTCATGTATTTGTACCGCTAGCAGTATATTGAAAATGATCTTGCATGTCTAGAAGCCTCCAGCAGGTGGAACAGTATAGAGCACTGTGGCTCCACACTAACAGCAATACTGAGAATATCACAAGAACAGACACTTCTGAACAAGAAAAAAAAAAAAAAATAGAATGTTTTACATTTAAGCTTGATTTACATGTACATCTAACAGATCTACAAATAAAAACACATGAAGTTAACTTTACGTTTGCTTGATTCACCCCATTTCTTCAAAAGGACCCACATGAACAGACGTCAATAGTTGTTTTTTTTTGTTGTTTTTTTTAATCTGATACAATTTCTCACATCTCACGTTGCAAATTTTGAGGTCTTTTGAGTTGTAACATCTGAAAACATGGATAGTTTAGATGCATTTATTTTGTTAATCAATTTTGCTTGTTTAAAATATTTTAAACCAACCCCTTCCACCAACTCCAGACATTTCATTTTAATCGTATTAATTTAAAAAAGGTAAACAAAAGAAAACATTTTTATTGTAAAACAGCAAAATTATTGAACACATGATTAAAAAATAAAACAAGCTAACAATTAAACAACAGTTTGTGTTAATCACTTTGACAGTTTTGTCAAAAGGGCAGCTAATGTAACATTTTGTTCAGTATTTGTGCAGTAATTAACTACCCTCTCTTTTCCAGTAAATGTTACATATTAAATTGCTAAAGTGAACCTGCTGATTCAGATTATACACTGCTGTCATTTAACATGCATTAACTTGTTCACAATTCAAATTAGCCACAAGTAAAATGTTGATTTGTTGTTGTGTTGTGGCTAGTTTGAGTTTGCGGCTGTGGCTTATTTGCTCATTTTTTTAACACTCATGTGGTTTCAGGTGATATTTCTTCTCTGTAACAGGAGGAAACAGAGAGACACAAGTGACCAGCTCCTCTCTCTCACACATACTCCATTGTAGACATGATTCACCCTCTGATCCTCTCTGGGGTTTTACTTTACATCTCAGGTAAAACAAAACTATAATTCTATTTAAAAGCATTATTACACTATTATACAGTCTGTTGTTAAATATTTTAAATGGTTTAACTTGAATTCTTTTAGCTATAATTATACTATATACATTAACATCAGTACATGTACAGTTTGTGAGTGTTTTATGTTTTCTCCTCTACATTTATTCTTGTCTTCAGGTGCTGCTGGATTTAATAGACTGAAACTTAATATAGCAGTGAAATCTGGATCATCTGGCATTATTCCATGTGTGTATGATAAACAACATAAAGAAAACCGCAAATATTTGTGTCAGGGGACAGTTTGGAGCTCTTGCCGTATTTTGGCATATGCAAATGCAACAGGAAAATATTCCATCACTGATTATCCAGACCAGAGTATTTTTACAGTGCGATGGGACAGACTGGAGACCTCAGACTCTGGATATTACTGGTGTGCTGTGGAGATTGGTGGTTATGGCACCGTAGACGCTGGTTATTATTTTTATCTGACGGTAAAATCAGGTAAAGAATATCTTTCAAATTTACCTTTTATTTTTTTTCTGAGAAACATGATAATGCATTTTATTAAAATAGAATATAATATAAATATGAAATAATGTAGCTATAAGGAACATTATAAATAATGATACAGTTACAGTTCAGTTGGGTTAGGTGTGATAGATAGATATTTATTTCTGTACACAACTAAAAAGAACTGAAAAAGGAGAACATGTTAACCTAAGACGGTGACTAATGAAGAACCCATGTGACACCAACTATTTTAAGTTGCTGAGATACCATGATTGTTCTTCATTTACTGTCGAATCAACATTAATTGTTCTGGATTTGATTCCTCTTAATGATTCTGGTTCCTTGGAGTTCATTATGTGAATCAGATCAGAAACCACTACAAATTGTGTTTTGATTCACTAGTCAAATATACTTTATGTATTTAATCCTCATTTATTAAGCAATGTCTTTACTGCTGACCTTCGATGATCTAATTTAACCATGCTAAGAAAAAATATTTAACATATTAAACATTTGTTTAATGTTTTTTATTTTTTATTGCTGAAGTAAGAGTGTTGAACTTTCTTCTTCTGTCCTATTCTTCTGTGGTCCAGAATGGCTGCACAGCTGAAAGTTTGTTCAGCTGCTCCCTCTACTGTACAGGCGTGAATTTCCTTTAGCCTGCGGCTTATTCATTTCACTTTTGGTGTGAAAGGGCCTTAACATTTGCCAAAAATAGAACTGTTTTTGTCATTAAAAAACAAACCAATATCAATAGATATTTAAACATTAAAGCCTATTGATTGACAAATCTTTATTGTCTTTTTGACTGTGTTAAGCTCCTGATGTGTCTGTGGTGAGCAGCAGTGTATCTGGACATGAAGGTGGTAATGTCAGTGTCCAGTGTTTCTACACTTCTGGATATCAGAATGAACTCAAACAGTGGTGCAGATATAAAGATCAGAGCTGTTACACAGTGGGGAGGACTGACACATCCCAGAATCCATCAGTACAGATCAGTCATGATGTTAAGAGAAGATCCTTCACTGTGCTGATGACTGGACTGAGACTCAGTGATTCTGGATGGTTCTTCTGCTCAGTAGGAGATCTGCAGGTTCCTGTTCAACTCATTGTCAATGAACCCAAACGTGGTAAAATCACAAATTAATTCGGATATAAAAATAGTGTCACTCTCAATGCCCTAAAAATAACCTACTTTTTTTTCTCCTTTCAAGCAGTGGCAAATATTCCAACAGCTCCACCATCTGACTCTGAGACAGACATGTAAGTGTCATTTTTGACCATTTAAAAGAATCAAATGCATCTAAATAATTTTGTAGCCTGAAAATGTGGGCTGAGGGCTATAAAAAGGTCAAAACATTTAAACGTTTTAATGCTGTGACATTATTTCTGTATGATATTAGCAAATGTAAGGTCCACCCAATGGCCCAACGACAGAATCCAAAGGTGTGGGCGAAGGTTTAATGCGTGCAGGTCCTTTATTTGCGCTTCTGTGACGTTCACTTAACTTAGAATTTATTAGAAATTAGAATTACACTTTACGATTTTACTTGATCTCCATGTAATTCAGATATTTGATTATTATGGGTACCTCATACTTTTAATTTCATTCATTAGGGACCCGATGTCGCACAGAATCTCCAAGTCGTGAGCTCACGGACACAAAATCGCCAATTCTGATCTTAGAGGACCTTTAAGTAGGCCACTCCATGCATGCTCATAACAAAGTGTCATTTTCACAGTCACATTCATACAACTTGCTAAGTCAGTGATAGACAGAAATCAAAAGGTCCCTGATAATGTGGCCCATGCTCCATTCATTTGGGGCCTTCAGTTTGACCTATCCTGGACACAATATTTGCAGTGACACCAGACTCCACTTTATCTATTAGAAATAAATGATTTCAGAAGAAGACAGAATCAATCAAATATAACATTTTATTGGTCAGGTAAAAATGCATCATGCCAATTACACAATTAAATTAAAAGCCAGTTCAGAAATTATAAATGCATAACATCAATTGCTAAAAGATGAATCTAAGAGTGAGAAATGCATACCTGACAGTGGAGAAACACACAGCAGTGTGTGAGTTCTGAGTGCAGGACTCAAGAAACGGACACTGCACTTTCTGATTATAGAATCCCAATGACTGTTCTGCCAGTTTTCCTTAAATACCCAGACCAGAACAAAAGAGCAGTACAGTATGTACTACACAAATATTTTTGGAATTGTGTTGTGCCTGTTCATGTGCACCTAATTTCAGGGGAGAGGAGCCATGATTATCACATATCTTAAAAGGACACAACATAACAGAATTCTCCTAAGTTTCCAATCTTTCCCATAATTCAAGTGACTTTGGTGAAATTGAAACCATTTTACCAATCACACTCAGACACTTAAAATTAACAAATATGAAAGGGGGAAAAAAACACAAAAACAACAGTTTAACAAGATACATCATATGTGGTAAATTCTTAGTTAACTTTCAGTGACTTGGAATGAAAGAGGGAATAGAAAGAGGGAGATGCATAGATAAGCGGGGATGCATTGCGTAAGCATAGATAACCCTCCAGGGCTGAATTTCCCGAAACCTTCTTAACTCTACGTCGTTCTTAAATTATACCTTAAGCTGTACCTTAACGTTTAAGAATGTTTCAGGAAACACGTATTGTTAAGTATACCTTCTGTAAGTCATACTTAATGTTGGTCTGCAGCACTCTTAGCTATACCTTATCACTGTTGACAGTCAATACGAATATAATTCTGAAGCTGTAATACACCCAGTGTTCGATTAGTATTATGTCAAAGAATAAAATGCATTCACTGCTAAATTCAAATGTGCTTTAGCGCCGATCCAGAGACAGACATGCGCTCCGCGCTTGTCATGTATCACAACTATTCGGTGTTTTTAACCTCATCAGGAATATAACCAATTTAAGTGCCATCGCTTCGAATTAGTTCTTAAATTCAGCTCTTAATGAGAGCTCTGTAGTCTTACCAAAAAATCACTAAGACCGTTCAAACATTTATGACATTTAATTCGTAAATATACTTGGATTCCCAAACTGGTTCTAAGGCTCGGCTATCTATCAACCGGAAAACTTTTACCCAGCGTGCGTTGGTCATTCCGGAAGTCAAAAACCTGGAAGTGTGAAAAAGGCTAATACTTTTTCCTTATTAATGTGACCTTCAGCGCACCTTCTCCACAGTACTAACAGTTTACAAATATATTGTTGGACAAGCAAACAATTACATTAATACCTAGATGCACTATAGGCCAAAACAGAAATTCTACTATTTATCTCAATTAAATGACATAGATGGGTGTAGGTGTAATAAACACTTTATTTCTTAATACACAATATTCAGTTAATACTGAGTTTTACTCCAAAACAGGACACATTAAAATGTCATAAAGGAAGACACATGGGCAAGGCAATTATAAACCCCATTCATGTAAAAAAACCAAAAAAACAATACACAATACTTCACATATAAATAGTCAAACCAGAAACTGATCAATCTCCTTCAACGTGATACACTGCAAACAGCACAATACAAATACATCTACTTTTAAGCTTTAACAAAGGTCACGAAACCACCAAGCTTTTATGAAAGTGTTCCATATGACTAAATTCTAACTCTTCTGAAGCCAATCAATGGTTTTATTTTAATAACACTGAATGTATTGGCATACCTACCTTGAGTATTCTGGAAAGAAGTAGCGATGTCTGATCATGAATTAATAATTCAGATCTTTTTAATGAACCTGCTGATCCTGTTCCCAAAACTAGTGTAAATGCTTTTTGAGGAAAGAAGTGCATGGAGAAGAGTGACATGTAAATTGACTTTCTTTCTTCCTTGGAGCACAAAAGGCCAGAGAAGGATGGGAATCTCCTTTTGTGCTTCACGGTAGAAAGAAAGTCATACAGGTTTGGAATGACATGATATGATTGTTCTTTTATTTTTGAGTGAACGTTTGTCTTTCTCTTTTCACATTGTTTTGCAGGTTCACAACACAGTCATCTGCCAACAGAAATCCTACAAGTATGAATAAAATAATGAAACAGTAGAAGTAGCTGAACTGGGTTGATCAGATTAAATATTTTTTATGTGTTTAATAACTAGTTATGATATGAAATGTGGAGAATCATTTATCCATCAGAAAACACAATGCAATACTCTGGAAACAATCATTGTTTAGATGCACCTCATACTGTGGAAGCCCATTTCAGCCACATAAGAAAAAAAAAAATTTAGTAAATCATAATTATAACATAAAAATTGAATCTATGAGATAAAAAGTCATAATTATGATAAAAAAAAGTCTAAATTATTAGATAAAAAGTCATAGTTGTGATATAAAAAGCTATGATATAAAAATGATGACATTAAAAAGTATAAAACTGTGCTGTCAACCTCTTATGTCATAATTATGATTTATCAAAGAATTATTTTTTTTTCTTGTTGGCCATAACAAACAGCTTCTTTCATTAATAATAACACTCTGAACAAACTTACTTATTTCTCTGTTTCTGTTTTGGCAGCATCTATGATTACTAAAGTTTTAGCTGTTCTGACAGAAAGTGCAACCACAGACATCGGCCCCGAGGAGGACAAGTAAGTCTTAAAGGGTTAGTTCACCCAAAAATGAAAATTCTGTCATTAATTACTCACCTTTATGTCATTCCAAACCGGTAAGACTTCTGTTCATCTTCGAAACACGACACTTCAAAAAGTTCATAAAGAGATTGTGAAACTAATCCATATGAATTGAACGGTTTAGTCCAAATTTTCTGAAGAGACGTGATCGTTTTATATGATAAACAGATTAAATATAGGCTTTTTTTTTTTTTTTACATATAAACATTCATCAACTCACACATTAGTTGTGATAAACAGAAGCTCAAGCATGTTTGCTTCATGTGCAAGAACCAATGAGGTTCATTCTTGTTACGCATCACATTTGAGCTTCTGCAAGAACCAATGAGGTTTGTTCTCACGCATCAAGCAGGTTCAGTTGACCTTCTGTTTATGTTCGCTGATCAATGTTTATATGTGAGTAAAATCCTAAATTCAATCAGATTACAAAAAAAGATCTTCATTTGTGTTCCAAAGATGAACAAAAGTCTTACAGGTTTAGAATGACATGAACGTGAGTAAATGATGAAAGAATTTTCATTTTGGGCTGAACTACCCCTTTAACAAATTCTCTTTATTGTGAATTTATTGTGAATTTATTCTTTAATTCAATTCAATTCACATTTATTTGTATAGTGCTTTTCATGATACATATCGTTTCAAAGCAGCTTTACAGAGAATGCATGTCAACATTACAATTTAAAGAATGCAGTTAGCAAATAATGTAATAATTTAGGCAATTAATTTACAATCACTGTTAGCAGTTTAACTGAACGTAGAAGCAATGAGCTCCTGGAAAAATGAATTACATTAACAATAATTAGGATATAGAAATTGTGCAATGTGCATGTTGATCCAGATGATTGCGTCTTCTGAAATCCTCGCAGGCGTTGGCGCCGTCTCTTCATAGGTGTTGGTCATCTGAGGTCTTCTTAAGAGGCTGGATCCAAACTGAAGCTGATGTCCTCTCTAGTCACCTAGTCACAGAAAAGCAAATGGAGAATAATTAGCGTAGCTGCTGTTCATAACATTAAGCAAAGATAGTCACGTGCAATTGATCTGGTATGAGATGCATTATGTGAACGCTTGGCTAAAGAGATGCATCTTTAATCTAGATTTAAACTGGATGAGTGAGTCTGAGCCCCGAACATTATCAGGAAGGCTATTCCAGAGTTTCGGAGCCAAATGTGAAAATGCTCTCCCTCCTTTAGTGGATTTAGATATCCTAGGTACAACCAGAAGTCCAGAGTTTTGTGATCTTAAAGAGTGTGAAGGATTGTAGGGCGATAGAAGATCAGTTAAGTACACAGGAGCTAAACAATTTAGAGCTTTATAGGTCATTAGCAATACTTTATAATCAATATGGAACTTAATGGGTAACCAGTGTAGAGATGATAAAATTGAATTGAATTGAATTGAATTTAATTGATTTTATTCTTTAGAAAAATCTAAACTTCACATGTATGTAATGTTAATATATTTCTTCTAGTCTTTCTTCTGGCAATATATATGAATAAACATATTGTAAGAGAGAAACAGTATGTTCAGTAATATTTAATAGTGTGTTATTGTCTTTTGTTTTTCAGATGGCGTTTCTGTCTGTCACAGAACTAAAGATTTCTTTACATCGACCTGAAAGATCAGATGATAATAAACTGCTGATTCTGCTTTTGCTTTACAGCAGACTAAAGATCTGTGTGAAGAATGTATTACATATCTACATTTGCTAAATGCCTAAATGTCTGTAATGGGGTTTTTTTCATCAATTTTTTTCTTTTATCCAGTCACTTACAAATGAGTAACATACAAAATAAAACTACATAATTTGAAAAAAAAAAAAAAAAAATTGTGTTCATTATGCATTTAAGGATTTTTTTTTAAATTTAGCTATTATCTTTTATATCAGCAGTTAATTATTTATTTTCTTTCTTTCTTTTTTTTTTTTTTTTTTCTTTTGTAACTGCCCCTGACCTCAGAGACATGCATGCCAATTTGTACACATTTCTTACATGTGAAGTCATACATTCCTGGCCAAAAGTCACCATTTGGATTTAAATGGGCAAAAAAAGTCATTATTGCTGTGATTATTATGTTTATGTATTTTCCAAAAATCCTTGCTGGAAATAACATCACAACTTTTATTTCTATGAAGAGGTGCATCAATTTTTGGTCAAGATCTTGTATTGAGGTGAGCACTCTGTAAAGTCTACTTCAGCACATCCCAAAGACTTTCAATTAATTTAAGGTCTGGACTCAGAGGTGCCAATTCATGTGTGAAAATGATTGTTCATGCTCCCTCCAACTATTCTTTCACAATTTTAGCCTGATGAATCTTGACTTTGTCATCCTGGAATATGGCCATGATGTGTCTTCCTACATGGTTGTTTAAGAAATGAAAAGCTACACACTACAGCTACAGAACTGATGCCAAATATAATAATTGTTGCAAGAAAAATAATAAGCACAGCAATAATGATCCAGTCATAGACTCTTAAGTATTTAATGTATTTAAATCCAAACAGCGACTGTGTTGTTGTGCAAAATGTAAACAATGTACTTAGGCCTATACTCTTTGACACACGTTTGCCAAAACATGCTTAATTTGCTTTAATGAATAAGAATTTCAAATCTGGCATGAACAAGAAAGTAACTGTTCAGAGATCTGAAATTATTGTTTTGAGAAAATAAATTCTCATTCAAGAATTGGTCCAAAGCGGGTGACATGAGACTCTCTTTGTCTCCCTCTTCTGGTTTACACGGGTTAACAAATGCTAGGATCAACATAGAGAGATGTCATCCATTTTGAGACCAATCAAAAACTTTATAGAGTGAAATACGAGCAAAGAAAACACATTTGTTTTTTTTCCCCGCTTACTTCTCATATCGCTACATTGGGTCGGCCATGGAAACTGTCCATTTAGTGAATTATATGTTGATTTCTGTTCTTTTCTGTATTGTTTTGTGTTTGCGTTATATGCAGATCTACTCTAAACCTGAAGTAGATCCTCCTGGGATATATATGATGAACACTCAAATGTAAATAAACCAGATACACCTCTAATATGATGGCTCCGAAATATGACACATTACAGTTTTTCTTGATTGCTTAAAAGATTAGTTTACTTCTGAATGAAAATTTCCTGATAATTTCCTCACCCCCATGTCAACCAAAATGTTCATTTCTTTCTTTTTTCAGTCGAAAAGAAATTAAGGTTTTTGAGGAAAATATTCCAGGATTTTTCTCCATATAGTGGACTTCACTGGGGTTCAATGGGTTGAAGGTCCGAATGTCAGTTTCAGTGCAGCTTCAAAGAGCTCTACATGATCCCAGACGAGGAATAAGGGTCTTATCTAGTGAAACAATCAGCCATAATCACGTTACAAAGGTCATGCGTGACATAGGCAGAAGTACCGATCCAGTGACTATAAAGCAAACTGCAACAATTAAGCCAAAAAAAGGTAAAACAATGATATTACATGATTTTGAAGATGGAGGAGAAAATTAGATTAAGTTTTTCGCCCTACTGTGGTACTTTCATCTATGTCACGCGTGACCTTTCAGTGTAATGTATGGCGCATCACAGAGCAGAGTGCAAGACGAACATTTGTGGTTAAAAAGTATATATATATATATATATATATATATATATTTTTTTTTTTTTTTTTTTTTTTTTTTTTAAATGACCGATCGTTTCTCTAGATAAGACCCTTATTCCTCGCCTGGGATCGCACAGAGCCCTTTGAAGCTGCAATTTGGACCTTCCATCCGGCGAACCCCACTGGAGTCCACTATATGGAGAAAAATCCTGGAATATTTTCCTCAAAAACCATAATTTCTTCTTGACTTCAGAAAGAAAGACATAAACATCTTAGATGACATGGCGGTGAGTAAATTATCAGGACATTTTCATTCAGAAGTGAACTAATCCTTTAAATACATTTCTTGAAATTATGCCTCCTTTTCTCGAAACTCTAAACACAAATAACTTCTCACCCAATTCCCCAAATGTTCTATTTTCAGATCAAAATGAAGCTACACTCAAAACCTTTGAATCTTGCTGAAAAAACAAACTTTGCCCTCAGACATGACACACACACACACACACACACATACGCACACACACACGCACGCACACACACACGCACACACACCTACACACACACACACACACACACACCTACACGCACACACGCTACAACAAAGTCTTACACACTGATGAGATAAATTCAAAGCAATACTAACAAAATCCAAAAACCAGTAATAAGTTATGTTGCTTGTGGTTCTCCCCCTCAAGAAACTTTTCACATTAACACAAGTGTATACATTTGCACATTTTTTATTCACCAAACAACAACAACAACAACAAACATTCCAGCAGCATCACATCTTTGGTCTGGGACAGGCCAGAGAATCTCGTCAACATCACAGGCTATATTGGTCAGGCAGCTGGGGTAAAATCCTCTTGCATGCCTGATTCACCCCTGGCACGCATCAACTCAAATGTCTAGGCAGGCTTCTTCCATTCCGTCGTCTCTGTGTCCTACAAAAATTGAATTACTGATTACTGTAACTATAACACATGCTTTTTACAAAATGGAAGCAGACAGAAACTCTCTGTGAGGCAATTTGATGCATTTCTTTTCATTACAGTAGTATAGTGGAACATCTACAGTACATGTATGTGTTGTAACAGAGTACAGCTCTCGAAAGTTACAGTAGAGTATCTGAAGTACACCTGTTTTCCTCCCTGAAGATCAAGTCGCAGCTCATTGCCCAGCCTCCCTCATAATCATACCATGGACAAGGACATGGTCAACTAGTGGCACGAATTTCATCGGAGACTCCTTGTCTCCTTGCCCCTCATCCTCATTCTCCTACTCTTCCTCTTCCTTACTCCTCCTCCACCTCCACTCCTTACTACTCCTCCTCATCCTCTCCTTAGTTCTCCTCCTCTTCCTCCACTCCTTACTCCTCCTCTTCCATTCATTCCTCCTCCTCCTCTCCTTCCCCCTCCTCGACTCTGTACTCTTCCTCCATTCCTTCCTCCTCTTCCTCTACTCCTTACTTCTCCTCCTACACTCATTCATCCTCCTCATCTCCTCCCTCCTCCTCTCCTTCCCCCTCCTTCACTTCTTACTCCTCCTCCTCCACTCCTTACTTCTCCTCCTCCACTCCTTATTTCTCCTTCTCCACTCCTTACTTCTCCTTCTCCTCCTCCTCCACCTCCTAAACTCATTCCTCCTCCTCCTCTCCTTCCCCCTCATCGACTGTGTAATCCTCCTCCATTCCTTACTACTCCTCCTCCACTCCTTCTCCTCATACACTCAATCCTCCTCCTCTCCTTTCTCCTCCTCCTCCTCTTCTCCTTCCCCTTCCTCCACTTCTTACTCCTCCTCCACTTCTTACTCCTAACCTACTCCTCCTCATCATCTCTCTCTCCTCCTTCCTCGTCCTCCTTCTCTCCTTCCTCCTCCCCAACTTCTTACTCCTCCTCCACTCCTTACTACTCATCCTCCACTCCTTCCTGCGGAGGAGCCATCACCGGCCGCCAGGGGGCGGAGGAGGATCAAGCCATCCGCGGAGCGTCCAGTGCCATCGCATGGCACCGCGAGGAAGAGCCTCCCGGCAGGCTGAGGACCGAGCGGCAGTGTGTCTGGGAACCGGACCCAGAATTTTTTTTCCTTTTTCCTCTTTCCCCTCTCTCATCCTGTCGCTCCCCTTGCTTCCGTCTCCTTTCTCTCGTCACGTCTGTCCTTACCCCCAGGTGTTGCGGCCGCCGAGACAGGCCCCGGGGGGGAGTAAGCGCAGTCGCGGGAGTAACCCCCGGCCTGCGAGGGGCGATGGGGGTATGTGCGACCAGGGCGGGCGAGAGCCGTGAGGGAACGGCGCGAGGCCGGTGGCGCGAGAGTTAATGAGCTTCACCTGGGAGGCGCACCGGCCTTGTGACAGTTCAACAAATCTGACTCATGTGTCAAAGCAGGGGAAATAGTGTTAATAGTTTAGGGTTTGATAAATGGTGTTATGGTTTTAAAATTTAAGTTCAAAAGCCTGGTTATAGTGTTTAAGCAGTCAACATAAACTGTAAGAGTAAGATTTGATGAATCATGTTCTTGTTCATGTCCTCCACGGGATCCCAACAAGGACATAACCTACAGTACTATTGGTGATGCTCCTGGGAGTGAAGCAGTAAGTTTTACAGAAATATATTATGTCATGTATTTGTACCGCTAGCAGTATATTGAAAATGATCTTGCATGTCTAGAAGCCTCCAGCAGGTGGAACAGTATAGAGCACTGTGGCTCCACACTAACAGCAATACTGAGAATATCACAAGAACAGACACTTCTGAACAAGAAAAAAAAAAAAAATAGAATGTTTTACATTTAAGCTTGATTTACATGTACATCTAACAGATCTACAAATAAAAACACATGAAGTTAACTTTACGTTTGCTTGATTCACCCCATTTCTTCAAAAGGACCCACATGAACAGACGTCAATAGTTGTTTTTTTTTGTTGTTTTTTTTAATCTGATACAATTTCTCACATCTCACGTTGCAAATTTTGAGGTCTTTTGAGTTGTAACATCTGAAAACATGGATAGTTTAGATGCATTTATTTTGTTAATCAATTTTGCTTGTTTAAAATATTTTAAACCAACCCCTTCCACCAACTCCAGACATTTCATTTTAATCGTATTAATTTAAAAAAGGTAAACAAAAGAAAACATTTTTATTGTAAAACAGCAAAATTATTGAACACATGATTAAAAAATAAAACAAGCTAACAATTAAACAACAGTTTGTGTTAATCACTTTGACAGTTTTGTCAAAAGGGCAGCTAATGTAACATTTTGTTCAGTATTTGTGCAGTAATTAACTACCCTCTCTTTTCCAGTAAATGTTACATATTAAATTGCTAAAGTGAACCTGCTGATTCAGATTATACACTGCTGTCATTTAACATGCATTAACTTGTTCACAATTCAAATTAGCCACAAGTAAAATGTTGATTTGTTGTTGTGTTGTGGCTAGTTTGAGTTTGCGGCTGTGGCTTATTTGCTCATTTTTTTAACACTCATGTGGTTTCAGGTGATATTTCTTCTCTGTAACAGGAGGAAACAGAGAGACACAAGTGACCAGCTCCTCTCTCTCACACATACTCCATTGTAGACATGATTCACCCTCTGATCCTCTCTGGGGTTTTACTTTACATCTCAGGTAAAACAAAACTATAATTCTATTTAAAAGCATTATTACACTATTATACAGTCTGTTGTTAAATATTTTAAATGGTTTAACTTGAATTCTTTTAGCTATAATTATACTATATACATTAACATCAGTACATGTACAGTTTGTGAGTGTTTTATGTTTTCTCCTCTACATTTATTCTTGTCTTCAGGTGCTGCTGGATTTAATAGACTGAAACTTAATATAGCAGTGAAATCTGGATCATCTGGCATTATTCCATGTGTGTATGATAAACAACATAAAGAAAACCGCAAATATTTGTGTCAGGGGACAGTTTGGAGCTCTTGCCGTATTTTGGCATATGCAAATGCAACAGGAAAATATTCCATCACTGATTATCCAGACCAGAGTATTTTTACAGTGCGATGGGACAGACTGGAGACCTCAGACTCTGGATATTACTGGTGTGCTGTGGAGATTGGTGGTTATGGCACCGTAGACGCTGGTTATTATTTTTATCTGACGGTAAAATCAGGTAAAGAATATCTTTCAAATTTACCTTTTATTTTTTTTCTGAGAAACATGATAATGCATTTTATTAAAATAGAATATAATATAAATATGAAATAATGTAGCTATAAGGAACATTATAAATAATGATACAGTTACAGTTCAGTTGGGTTAGGTGTGATAGATAGATATTTATTTCTGTACACAACTAAAAAGAACTGAAAAAGGAGAACATGTTAACCTAAGACGGTGACTAATGAAGAACCCATGTGACACCAACTATTTTAAGTTGCTGAGATACCATGATTGTTCTTCATTTACTGTCGAATCAACATTAATTGTTCTGGATTTGATTCCTCTTAATGATTCTGGTTCCTTGGAGTTCATTATGTGAATCAGATCAGAAACCACTACAAATTGTGTTTTGATTCACTAGTCAAATATACTTTATGTATTTAATCCTCATTTATTAAGCAATGTCTTTACTGCTGACCTTCGATGATCTAATTTAACCATGCTAAGAAAAAATATTTAACATATTAAACATTTGTTTCATGTTTTTTATTTTTTATTGCTGAAGTAAGAGTGTTGAACTTTCTTCTTCTGTCCTATTCTTCTGTGGTCCAGAATGGCTGCACAGCTGAAAGTTTGTTCAGCTGCTCCCTCTACTGTACAGGCGTGAATTTCCTTTAGCCTGCGGCTTATTCATTTCACTTTTGGTGTGAAAGGGCCTTAACATTTGCCAAAAATAGAACTGTTTTTGTCATTAAAAAACAAACCAATATCAATAGATATTTAAACATTAAAGCCTATTGATTGACAAATCTTTATTGTCTTTTTGACTGTGTTAAGCTCCTGATGTGTCTGTGGTGAGCAGCAGTGTATCTGGACATGAAGGTGGTAATGTCAGTGTCCAGTGTTTCTACACTTCTGGATATCAGAATGAACTCAAACAGTGGTGCAGATATAAAGATCAGAGCTGTTACACAGTGGGGAGGACTGACACATCCCAGAATCCATCAGTACAGATCAGTCATGATGTTAAGAGAAGATCCTTCACTGTGCTGATGACTGGACTGAGACTCAGTGATTCTGGATGGTTCTTCTGCTCAGTAGGAGATCTGCAGGTTCCTGTTCAACTCATTGTCAATGAACCCAAACGTGGTAAAATCACAAATTAATTCGGATATAAAAATAGTGTCACTCTCAATGCCCTAAAAATAACCTACTTTTTTTTCTCCTTTCAAGCAGTGGCAAATATTCCAACAGCTCCACCATCTGACTCTGAGACAGACATGTAAGTGTCATTTTTGACCATTTAAAAGAATCAAATGCATCTAAATAATTTTGTAGCCTGAAAATGTGGGCTGAGGGCTATAAAAAGGTCAAAACATTTAAACGTTTTAATGCTGTGACATTATTTCTGTATGATATTAGCAAATGTAAGGTCCACCCAATGGCCCAACGACAGAATCCAAAGGTGTGGGCGAAGGTTTAATGCGTGCAGGTCCTTTATTTGCGCTTCTGTGACGTTCACTTAACTTAGAATTTATTAGAAATTAGAATTACACTTTACGATTTTACTTGATCTCCATGTAATTCAGATATTTGATTATTATGGGTACCTCATACTTTTAATTTCATTCATTAGGGACCCGATGTCGCACAGAATCTCCAAGTCGTGAGCTCACGGACACAAAATCGCCAATTCTGATCTTAGAGGACCTTTAAGTAGGCCACTCCATGCATGCTCATAACAAAGTGTCATTTTCACAGTCACATTCATACAACTTGCTAAGTCAGTGATAGACAGAAATCAAAAGGTCCCTGATAATGTGGCCCATGCTCCATTCATTTGGGGCCTTCAGTTTGACCTATCCTGGACACAATATTTGCAGTGACACCAGACTCCACTTTATCTATTAGAAATAAATGATTTCAGAAGAAGACAGAATCAATCAAATATAACATTTTATTGGTCAGGTAAAAATGCATCATGCCAATTACACAATTAAATTAAAAGCCAGTTCAGAAATTATAAATGCATAACATCAATTGCTAAAAGATGAATCTAAGAGTGAGAAATGCATACCTGACAGTGGAGAAACACACAGCAGTGTGTGAGTTCTGAGTGCAGGACTCAAGAAACGGACACTGCACTTTCTGATTATAGAATCCCAATGACTGTTCTGCCAGTTTTCCTTAAATACCCAGACCAGAACAAAAGAGCAGTACAGTATGTACTACACAAATATTTTTGGAATTGTGTTGTGCCTGTTCATGTGCACCTAATTTCAGGGGAGAGGAGCCATGATTATCACATATCTTAAAAGGACACAACATAACAGAATTCTCCTAAGTTTCCAATCTTTCCCATAATTCAAGTGACTTTGGTGAAATTGAAACCATTTTACCAATCACACTCAGACACTTAAAATTAACAAATATGAAAGGGGGAAAAAAACACAAAAACAACAGTTTAACAAGATACATCATATGTGGTAAATTCTTAGTTAACTTTCAGTGACTTGGAATGAAAGAGGGAATAGAAAGAGGGAGATGCATAGATAAGCGGGGATGCATTGCGTAAGCATAGATAACCCTCCAGGGCTGAATTTCCCGAAACCTTCTTAACTCTACGTCGTTCTTAAATTATACCTTAAGCTGTACCTTAACGTTTAAGAATGTTTCAGGAAACACGTATTGTTAAGTATACCTTCTGTAAGTCATACTTAATGTTGGTCTGCAGCACTCTTAGCTATACCTTATCACTGTTGACAGTCAATACGAATATAATTCTGAAGCTGTAATACACCCAGTGTTCGATTAGTATTATGTCAAAGAATAAAATGCATTCACTGCTAAATTCAAATGTGCTTTAGCGCCGATCCAGAGACAGACATGCGCTCCGCGCTTGTCATGTATCACAACTATTCGGTGTTTTTAACCTCATCAGGAATATAACCAATTTAAGTGCCATCGCTTCGAATTAGTTCTTAAATTCAGCTCTTAATGAGAGCTCTGTAGTCTTACCAAAAAATCACTAAGACCGTTCAAACATTTATGACATTTAATTCGTAAATATACTTGGATTCCCAAACTGGTTCTAAGGCTCGGCTATCTATCAACCGGAAAACTTTTACCCAGCGTGCGTTGGTCATTCCGGAAGTCAAAAACCTGGAAGTGTGAAAAAGGCTAATACTTTTTCCTTATTAATGTGACCTTCAGCGCACCTTCTCCACAGTACTAACAGTTTACAAATATATTGTTGGACAAGCAAACAATTACATTAATACCTAGATGCACTATAGGCCAAAACAGAAATTCTACTATTTATCTCAATTAAATGACATAGATGGGTGTAGGTGTAATAAACACTTTATTTCTTAATACACAATATTCAGTTAATACTGAGTTTTACTCCAAAACAGGACACATTAAAATGTCATAAAGGAAGACACATGGGCAAGGCAATTATAAACCCCATTCATGTAAAAAAACCAAAAAAACAATACACAATACTTCACATATAAATAGTCAAACCAGAAACTGATCAATCTCCTTCAACGTGATACACTGCAAACAGCACAATACAAATACATCTACTTTTAAGCTTTAACAAAGGTCACGAAACCACCAAGCTTTTATGAAAGTGTTCCATATGACTAAATTCTAACTCTTCTGAAGCCAATCAATGGTTTTATTTTAATAACACTGAATGTATTGGCATACCTACCTTGAGTATTCTGGAAAGAAGTAGCGATGTCTGATCATGAATTAATAATTCAGATCTTTTTAATGAACCTGCTGATCCTGTTCCCAAAACTAGTGTAAATGCTTTTTGAGGAAAGAAGTGCATGGAGAAGAGTGACATGTAAATTGACTTTCTTTCTTCCTTGGAGCACAAAAGGCCAGAGAAGGATGGGAATCTCCTTTTGTGCTTCACGGTAGAAAGAAAGTCATACAGGTTTGGAATGACATGATATGATTGTTCTTTTATTTTTGAGTGAACGTTTGTCTTTCTCTTTTCACATTGTTTTGCAGGTTCACAACACAGTCATCTGCCAACAGAAATCCTACAAGTATGAATAAAATAATGAAACAGTAGAAGTAGCTGAACTGGGTTGATCAGATTAAATATTTTTTATGTGTTTAATAACTAGTTATGATATGAAATGTGGAGAATCATTTATCCATCAGAAAACACAATGCAATACTCTGGAAACAATCATTGTTTAGATGCACCTCATACTGTGGAAGCCCATTTCAGCCACATAAGAAAAAAAAAAATTTAGTAAATCATAATTATAACATAAAAATTGAATCTATGAGATAAAAAGTCATAATTATGATAAAAAAAAGTCTAAATTATTAGATAAAAAGTCATAGTTGTGATATAAAAAGCTATGATATAAAAATGATGACATTAAAAAGTATAAAACTGTGCTGTCAACCTCTTATGTCATAATTATGATTTATCAAAGAATTATTTTTTTTTCTTGTTGGCCATAACAAACAGCTTCTTTCATTAATAATAACACTCTGAACAAACTTACTTATTTCTCTGTTTCTGTTTTGGCAGCATCTATGATTACTAAAGTTTTAGCTGTTCTGACAGAAAGTGCAACCACAGACATCGGCCCCGAGGAGGACAAGTAAGTCTTAAAGGGTTAGTTCACCCAAAAATGAAAATTCTGTCATTAATTACTCACCTTTATGTCATTCCAAACCGGTAAGACTTCTGTTCATCTTCGAAACACGACACTTCAAAAAGTTCATAAAGAGATTGTGAAACTAATCCATATGAATTGAACGGTTTAGTCCAAATTTTCTGAAGAGACGTGATCGTTTTATATGATAAACAGATTAAATATAGGCTTTTTTTTTTTTTTTTACATATAAACATTCATCAACTCACACATTAGTTGTGATAAACAGAAGCTCAAGCATGTTTGCTTCATGTGCAAGAACCAATGAGGTTCATTCTTGTTACGCATCACATTTGAGCTTCTGCAAGAACCAATGAGGTTTGTTCTCACGCATCAAGCAGGTTCAGTTGACCTTCTGTTTATGTTCGCTGATCAATGTTTATATGTGAGTAAAATCCTAAATTCAATCAGATTACAAAAAAAGATCTTCATTTGTGTTCCAAAGATGAACAAAAGTCTTACAGGTTTAGAATGACATGAACGTGAGTAAATGATGAAAGAATTTTCATTTTGGGCTGAACTACCCCTTTAACAAATTCTCTTTATTGTGAATTTATTGTGAATTTATTCTTTAATTCAATTCAATTCACATTTATTTGTATAGTGCTTTTCATGATACATATCGTTTCAAAGCAGTTTTACAGAGAATGCATGTCAACATTACAATTTAAAGAATGCAGTTAGCAAATAATGTAATAATTTAGGCAATTAATTTACAATCACTGTTAGCAGTTTAACTGAACGTAGAAGCAATGAGCTCCTGGAAAAATGAATTACATTAACAATAATTAGGATATAGAAATTGTGCAATGTGCATGTTGATCCAGATGACTGCGTCTTCTGAAATCCTCGCAGGCGTTGGCGCCGTCTCTTCATAGGTGTTGGTCATCTGAGGTCTTCTTAAGAGGCTGGATCCAAACTGAAGCTGATGTCCTCTCTAGTCACCTAGTCACAGAAAAGCAAATGGAGAATAATTAGCGTAGCTGCTGTTCATAACATTAAGCAAAGATAGTCACGTGCAATTGATCTGGTATGAGATGCATTATGTGAATGCTTGGCTAAAGAGATGCATCTTTAATCTAGATTTAAACTGGATGAGTGAGTCTGAGCCCCGAACATTATCAGGAAGGCTATTCCAGAGTTTCGGAGAAAAATGTGAAAATGCTCTCCCTCCTTTAGTGGATTTAGATATCCTAGGTACAACCAGAAGTCCAGAGTTTTGTGATCTTAAAGAGTGTGAAGGATTGTAGGGCGATAGAAGATCAGTTAAGTACACAGGAGCTAAACAATTTAGAGCTTTATAGGTCATTAGCAATACTTTATAATCAATATGGAACTTAATGGGTAACCAGTGTAGAGATGATAAAATTGAATTGAATTGAATTGAATTTAATTGATTTTATTCTTTAGAAAAATCTAAACTTCACATGTATGTAATGTTAATATATTTCTTCTAGTCTTTCTTCTGGCAATATATATGAATAAACATATTGTAAGAGAGAAACAGTATGTTCAGTAATATTTAATAGTGTGTTATTGTCTTTTGTTTTTCAGATGGCGTTTCTGTCTGTCACAGAACTAAAGATTTCTTTACATCGACCTGAAAGATCAGATGATAATAAACTGCTGATTCTGCTTTTGCTTTACAGCAGACTAAAGATCTGTGTGAAGAATGTATTACATATCTACATTTGCTAAATGCCTAAATGTCTGTAATGGGGTTTTTTTCATCAATTTTTTTCTTTTATCCAGTCACTTACAAATGAGTAACATACAAAATAAAACTACATAATTTGAAAAAAAAAAAAAAAAAAATTGTGTTCATTATGCATTTAAGGATTTTTTTTTAAATTTAGCTATTATCTTTTATATCAGCAGTTAATTATTTATTTTCTTTCTTTCTTTTTTTTTTTCTTTTGTAACTGCCCCTGACCTCAGAGACATGCATGCCAATTTGTACACATTTCTTACATGTGAAGTCATACATTCCTGGCCAAAAGTCACCATTTGGATTTAAATGGGCAAAAAAAGTCATTATTGCTGTGATTATTATGTTTATGTATTTTCCAAAAATCCTTGCTGGAAATAACATCACAACTTTTATTTCTATGAAGAGGTGCATCAATTTTTGGTCAAGATCTTGTATTGAGGTGAGCACTCTGTAAAGTCTACTTCAGCACATCCCAAAGACTTTCAATTAATTTAAGGTCTGGACTCAGAGGTGCCAATTCATGTGTGAAAATGATTGTTCATGCTCCCTCCAACTATTCTTTCACAATTTTAGCCTGATGAATCTTGACTTTGTCATCCTGGAATATGGCCATGATGTGTCTTCCTACATGGTTGTTTAAGAAATGAAAAGCTACACACTACAGCTACAGAACTGATGCCAAATATAATAATTGTTGCAAGAAAAATAATAAGCACAGCAATAATGATCCAGTCATAGACTCTTAAGTATTTAATGTATTTAAATCCAAACAGCGACTGTGTTGTTGTGCAAAATGTAAACAATGTACTTAGGCCTATACTCTTTGACACACGTTTGCCAAAACATGCTTAATTTGCTTTAATGAATAAGAATTTCAAATCTGGCATGAACAAGAAAGTAACTGTTCAGAGATCTGAAATTATTGTTTTGAGAAAATAAATTCTCATTCAAGAATTGGTCCAAAGCGGGTGACATGAGACTCTCTTTGTCTCCCTCTTCTGGTTTACACGGGTTAACAAATGCTAGGATCAACATAGAGAGATGTCATCCATTTTGAGACCAATCAAAAACTTTATAGAGTGAAATACGAGCAAAGAAAACACATTTGTTTTTTTTCCCCGCTTACTTCTCATATCGCTACATTGGGTCGGCCATGGAAACTGTCCATTTAGTGAATTATATGTTGATTTCTGTTCTTTTCTGTATTGTTTTGTGTTTGCGTTATATGCAGATCTACTCTAAACCTGAAGTAGATCCTCCTGCGATATATATGATGAACACTCAAATGTAAATAAACCAGATACACCTCTAATATGATGGCTCCGAAATATGACACATTACAGTTTTTCTTGATTGCTTAAAAGATTAGTTTACTTCTGAATGAAAATTTCCTGATAATTTCCTCACCCCCATGTCAACCAAAATGTTCATTTCTTTCTTTTTTCAGTCGAAAAGAAATTAAGGTTTTTGAGGAAAATATTCCAGGATTTTTCTCCATATAGTGGACTTCACTGGGGTTCAATGGGTTGAAGGTCCGAATGTCAGTTTCAGTGCAGCTTCAAAGAGCTCTACATGATCCCAGACGAGGAATAAGGGTCTTATCTAGTGAAACAATCAGCCATAATCACGTTACAAAGGTCATGCGTGACATAGGCAGAAGTACCGATCCAGTGACTATAAAGCAAACTGCAACAATTAAGCCAAAAAAAGGTAAAACAATGATATTACATGATTTTGAAGATGGAGGAGAAAATTAGATTAAGTTTTTCGCCCTACTGTGGTACTTTCATCTATGTCACGCGTGACCTTTCAGTGTAATGTATGGCGCATCACAGAGCAGAGTGCAAGACGAACATTTGTGGTTAAAAAGTATATATATATATATATATATATATATATATATTTTTTTTTTTTTTTTTTTTTTTTTTTTTTTAAATGACCGATCGTTTCTCTAGATAAGACCCTTATTCCTCGCCTGGGATCGCACAGAGCCCTTTGAAGCTGCAATTTGGACCTTCCATCCGGCGAACCCCACTGGAGTCCACTATATGGAGAAAAATCCTGGAATATTTTCCTCAAAAACCATAATTTCTTCTTGACTTCAGAAAGAAAGACATAAACATCTTAGATGACATGGCGGTGAGTAAATTATCAGGACATTTTCATTCAGAAGTGAACTAATCCTTTAAATACATTTCTTGAAATTATGCCTCCTTTTCTCGAAACTCTAAACACAAATAACTTCTCACCCAATTCCCCAAATGTTCTATTTTCAGATCAAAATGAAGCTACACTCAAAACCTTTGAATCTTGCTGAAAAAACAAACTTTGCCCTCAGACATGACACACACACACACACACACACATACGCACACACACACGCACGCACACACACACGCACACACACCTACACACACACACACACACACACACACACACACACACGCACACACGCTACAACAAAGTCTTACACACTGATGAGATAAATTCAAAGTAATACTAACAAAATCCAAAAACCAGTAATAAGTTATGTTGCTTGTGGTTCTCCCCCTCAAGAAACTTTTCACATGAACACAAGTGTATACATTTGCACATTTTTTATTCACCAAACAACAACAACAACAACAAACATTCCAGCAGCATCACATCTTTGGTCTGGGACAGGCCAGAGAATCTCGTCAACATCACAGGCTATATTGGTCAGGCAGCTGGGGTAAAATCCTCTTGCATGCCTGATTCACCCCTGGCACGCATCAACTCAAATGTCTAGGCAGGCTTCTTCCATTCCGTCGTCTCTGTGTCCTACAAAAATTGAATTACTGATTACTGTAACTATAACACATGCTTTTTACAAAATGGAAGCAGACAGAAACTCTCTGTGAGGCAATTTGATGCATTTCTTTTCATTACAGTAGTATAGTGGAACATCTACAGTACATGTATGTGTTGTAACAGAGTACAGCTCTCGAAAGTTACAGTAGAGTATCTGAAGTACACCTGTTTTCCTCCCTGAAGATCAAGTCGCAGCTCATTGCCCAGCCTCCCTCATAATCATACCATGGACAAGGACATGGTCAACTAGTGGCACGAATTTCATTGGAGACTCCTTGTCTCCTTGCCCCTCATCCTCATTCTCCTACTCTTCCTCTTCCTTACTCCTCCTCCACCTCCACTCCTTACTACTCCTCCTCTTCCTCCACTCCTTACTCCTCCTCTTCCATTCATTCCTCCTCCTCCTCTCCTTCCCCCTCCTCGACTCTGTACTCTTCCTCCATTCCTTCCTCCTCTTCCTCTACTCCTTACTTCTCCTCCTACACTCATTCATCCTCCTCATCTCCTCCCTCCTCCTCTCCTTCCCCCTCCTTCACTTCTTACTCCTCCTCCTCCACTCCTTACTTCTCCTCCTCCACTCCTTACTTCTCCTTCTCCTCCTCCTCCACCTCCTAAACTCATTCCTCCTCCTCCTCTCCTTCCCCCTCATCGACTGTGTAATCCTCCTCCATTCCTTACTCCTCCTCCTCCACTCCTTACTTCTCCTCATACACTCAATCCTCCTCCTCTCCTTTCTCCTCCTCCTCCTCTTCTCCTTCCCCTTCCTCCACTTCTTACTCCTCCTCCTCCACTTCTTACTCCTAACCTACTCCTCCTCATCATCTCTCTCTCCTCCTTCCTCGTCCTCCTTCTCTCCTTCCTCCTCCCCAACTTCTTACTCCTCCTCCACTCCTTACTACTCATCCTCCACTCCTTCCTGCGGAGGAGCCATCACCGGCCGCCAGGGGGCGGAGGAGGATCAAGCCATCCGCGGAGCGTCCAGTGCCATCGCATGGCACCGCGAGGAAGAGCCTCCCGGCAGGCTGAGGACCGAGCGGCAGTGTGTCTGGGAACCGGACCCAGAATTTTTTTTTCCTTTTTCCTCTTTCCCCTCTCTCATCCTGTCGCTCCCCTTGCTTCCGTCTCCTTTCTCTCGTCACGTCTGTCCTTACCCCCAGGTGTTGCGGCCGCCGAGACAGGCCCCGGGGGGGAGTCAGCGCAGTCGTGGGAGTAACCCCCGGCCTGCGAGGGGCGATGGGGGTATGTGCGACCAGGGCGGGCGAGAGCCGTGAGGGAACGGCGCGAGGCCGGTGGCGCGAGAGTTAATGAGCTTCACCTGGGAGGCGCACCGGCCTTGTGACAGTTCAACAAATCTGACTCGTGTGTCAAAGCAGGGGAAATAGTGTTTATAGTTTAGGGTTTGATAAATGGTGTTATGGTTTTAAAATTTAAGTTCAAAAGCCTGGTTATAGTGTTTAAGCAGTCAACATAAACTGTAAGAGTAAGATTTGATGAATCATGTTCTTGTTCATGTCCTCCACGGGATCCCAACAAGGACATAACCTACAGTACTATTGGTGATGCTCCTGGGAGTGAAGCAGTAAGTTTTACAGAAATATATTATGTCATGTATTTGTACCGCTAGCAGTATATTGAAAATGATCTTGCATGTCTAGAAGCCTCCAGCAGGTGGAACAGTATAGAGCACTGTGGCTCCACACTAACAGCAATACTGAGAATATCACAAGAACAGACACTTCTGAACAAGAAAAAAAAAAAAAAATAGAATGTTTTACATTTAAGCTTGATTTACATGTACATCTAACAGATCTACAAATAAAAACACATGAAGTTAACTTTACGTTTGCTTGATTCACCCCATTTCTTCAAAAGGACCCACATGAACAGACGTCAATAGTTGTTTTTTTTTGTTGTTTTTTTTAATCTGATACAATTTCTCACATCTCACGTTGCAAATTTTGAGGTCTTTTGAGTTGTAACATCTGAAAACATGGATAGTTTAGATGCATTTATTTTGTTAATCAATTTTGCTTGTTTAAAATATTTTAAACCAACCCCTTCCACCAACTCCAGACATTTCATTTTAATCGTATTAATTTAAAAAAGGTAAACAAAAGAAAACATTTTTATTGTAAAACAGCAAAATTATTGAACACATGATTAAAAAATAAAACAAGCTAACAATTAAACAACAGTTTGTGTTAATCACTTTGACAGTTTTGTCAAAAGGGCAGCTAATGTAACATTTTGTTCAGTATTTGTGCAGTAATTAACTACCCTCTCTTTTCCAGTAAATGTTACATATTAAATTGCTAAAGTGAACCTGCTGATTCAGATTATACACTGCTGTCATTTAACATGCATTAACTTGTTCACAATTCAAATTAGCCACAAGTAAAATGTTGATTTGTTGTTGTGTTGTGGCTAGTTTGAGTTTGCGGCTGTGGCTTATTTGCTCATTTTTTTAACACTCATGTGGTTTCAGGTGATATTTCTTCTCTGTAACAGGAGGAAACAGAGAGACACAAGTGACCAGCTCCTCTCTCTCACACATACTCCATTGTAGACATGATTCACCCTCTGATCCTCTCTGGGGTTTTACTTTACATCTCAGGTAAAACAAAACTATAATTCTATTTAAAAGCATTATTACACTATTATACAGTCTGTTGTTAAATATTTTAAATGGTTTAACTTGAATTCTTTTAGCTATAATTATACTATATACATTAACATCAGTACATGTACAGTTTGTGAGTGTTTTATGTTTTCTCCTCTACATTTATTCTTGTCTTCAGGTGCTGCTGGATTTAATAGACTGAAACTTAATATAGCAGTGAAATCTGGATCATCTGGCATTATTCCATGTGTGTATGATAAACAACATAAAGAAAACCGCAAATATTTGTGTCAGGGGACAGTTTGGAGCTCTTGCCGTATTTTGGCATATGCAAATGCAACAGGAAAATATTCCATCACTGATTATCCAGACCAGAGTATTTTTACAGTGCGATGGGACAGACTGGAGACCTCAGACTCTGGATATTACTGGTGTGCTGTGGAGATTGGTGGTTATGGCACCGTAGACGCTGGTTATTATTTTTATCTGACGGTAAAATCAGGTAAAGAATATCTTTCAAATTTACCTTTTATTTTTTTTCTGAGAAACATGATAATGCATTTTATTAAAATAGAATATAATATAAATATGAAATAATGTAGCTATAAGGAACATTATAAATAATGATACAGTTACAGTTCAGTTGGGTTAGGTGTGATAGATAGATATTTATTTCTGTACACAACTAAAAAGAACTGAAAAAGGAGAACATGTTAACTGAAGACGGTGACTAATGAAGAACCCATGTGACACCAACTATTTTAAGTTGCTGAGATACCATGATTGTTCTTCATTTACTGTCGAATCAACATTAATTGTTCTGGATTTGATTCCTCTTAATGATTCTGGTTCCTTGGAGTTCATTATGTGAATCAGATCAGAAACCACTACAAATTGTGTTTTGATTCACTAGTCAAATATACTTTATGTATTTAATCCTCATTTATTAAGCAATGTCTTTACTGCTGACCTTCGATGATCTAATTTAACCATGCTAAGAAAAAATATTTAACATATTAAACATTTGTTTCATGTTTTTTATTTTTTATTGCTGAAGTAAGAGTGTTGAACTTTCTTCTTCTGTCCTATTCTTCTGTGGTCCAGAATGGCTGCACAGCTGAAAGTTTGTTCAGCTGCTCCCTCTACTGTACAGGCGTGAATTTCCTTTAGCCTGCGGCTTATTCATTTCACTTTTGGTGTGAAAGGGCCTTAACATTTGCCAAAAATAGAACTGTTTTTGTCATTAAAAAACAAACCAATATCAATAGATATTTAAACATTAAAGCCTATTGATTGACAAATCTTTATTGTCTTTTTGACTGTGTTAAGCTCCTGATGTGTCTGTGGTGAGCAGCAGTGTATCTGGACATGAAGGTGGTAATGTCAGTGTCCAGTGTTTCTACAGTTCTGGATATCAGAATGAACTCAAACAGTGGTGCAGATATAAAGATCAGAGCTGTTACACAGTGGGGAGGACTGACACATCCCAGAATCCATCACTCCAGATCAGTGATGATGGGAGAAGATCCTTCACTGTGCTGATGACTGGACTGAGACTCAGTGATTCTAGATGGTTCTTCTGCTCAGTAGGAGATCTGCAGGTTCCTGTTCAACTCATTGTCAAAGAAGCCAAACGTGGTAAGATCACAAATTAATTCAGCTACTGTATAAAAACTGTGACACTCTTAATGCACTAAAACTAACCTCATGTTTTTCTCCTTTCAAGCTGTGACAGATATTCCAACAGCTCCACCATCTGACTCTGAGACAGACATGTAGGTGTAATTTTTAACATTTGACATTTTGGGTGGGTGGTGGTTTATCCCTTGAGTTGTAAAAAGGTCAAAACAATCAGTGTTGATTCTCTAATATGATTCTCTAGTAAGCTTACAGTGATATATTATTGATTAATACTTCTCTATTAATAATAACTGCAAGTCATGGCCTTTTATTTGATGTGATCGCTGTTCAAAGACATTAATATTGTATCTGGCTGCAACATATTAATGTCTATATTTGAGAGAATGACTGAGTCAGTCTAATTAAGCATATCTGTAAATATTAGCTTGATTTATACTTTAACAAAAGACTTTCCTTTACTGTTTGCTCTTTTACATGCAATTACAATAAATAGGATTTACTTTCAAGCTTCAACAAAGTTTACAAAACCACCATAAAGGTTTTATGAAAGTGGTCCATATGACTATATTCTAACTCTTCTGAAGCCAAACAATATATATTTTTTTAATCTCAATAACACTGAAAGTCTTGGCATCTGCTCTTTTAGCATGTTCAGAAGTATTCAGGAAAGAAGTAGTGATGAATTAATAATTCAGATCTTTTTAATGAACCTGTTGATCATGCTTCCAAATCTGGTCTAAATGATTTGTTCACAATTTGGAAGTAGTAGAAGGTTAGGTCCTTTTGTTAGGTCCTTTTTGAGGAAATAAGTGCATGGAGGAGAGCGACAAGTACATTGTTTCCACATATGAAAGAAAGTCACACAGGTTTGGAATGACATGATATGATTGTTCTTTCATTGTTGAGTGAACATGTTTGTCTTTCTCTTTTTACATTGTTTTGCAGGTTTACAACACAGTCATCTGCCAACAGAAATCCTACAAGTCTGAGTAAAATAGTAAACAGTAAGGAGCAGCTGAACTGGGTTGATTTAATATTTATCTCTTCAGAAAATCATTTATATGGAAAAAATTGGGTTAGCAAATCATAATTATAACCTAAAAGTAGAATTTATGACATAAAAAAGTCATAATTATGACAAAAAGTCTAAATTATGAGATAAAAGTCATAAAGTCAGACAAAAGTCAAATGTATAATATAAAAATGTCAATTATGACAAAAGTTAAGATTATGAGATAAGTCATAACTATGACAAAAAGTCTAAATTGTGAGATAAAAAAACATAATTATGACAAAAATATAAATCATGACATTATAAAGTAAAAGTATATAGAAAAAAGTATAAAATCATGCTTTAGTAAATCATAATTATGACATTATAGTAGAATTTATGACATAAAAAGTCTAAATTATAAGATACAAAGTCATTATTAGGACATAAAAGGTTAAAATTATGACATAAAATTCAACTTTTATGATGAATATTGTCACGATCACGTCTGTTCCTGTCACATCCCGGACTACATTTCCCATGATCCTCCATTGCTTATCACCTGCACTCACTTCACAATCACTCCACACTAATCACCACACCCAGCTGCCACACATTACCTGGACTATAAAAGACTCATACACACACCACCTCACCGTGAGGTCTTGTTTTCCCTGTGATACATTTCCAAGCATTTATATCTTGTCTGCATGTCTGTTTCGCCGTCTATGATCCTGTGCCGCCTGTCCTGACCTTTGCTTTGTATACTGACCTGTGATTGATATCTGCCAGCCCTGACCCTCTGCTTGTTCCTGACTACGATTCTGCCTGTTCCTTGCTGTACCTGTTTGCTGTTATCTGACCACTGCCTGTACGACCATGCTCACCTTTTAATAAAGCTGCATTTGGATCTTACCTTGAGTCCCGCTTCGTTACAGATATGATATACCAAAGCATTAATCTTCTTATGTGGTGGAAATGAGCTTCCATAATAAACAGCTTCTTTCATTAATGATAACATTATGATCAAACTAAGATACTTGTTTCTGTTTCTGGCAGCAGTTGTGACTACAGCCTCAGTACCTGAAAGATACATGTAAGTGTGAACATTGTTTTTCATTTATTCATAGCAACCGATACCAAACTGTTACATGACATCATATATTTTTAACTGCAGAAAGGAAACCAGCCCAACTCTGATAGTGACAGAAGAGACTATTGCTACAGAAATACACAGCAAGGATGAGCAAAACAAGGATTTAAGGCATGTAAATTAAGACATTTGCTTTTATTGTATCTCTAAATTAGAAAAAAAAAAAAAAGCTTTAAGAGATGAACACTTGCTATGCATTAAAAGTAAGTACAGTTCTGCATGATAAACACAAATATGTCTCCATCACTCTAGGCATGTTGGGATTCTGCTCATGAGTCTTGTAGCGACGCTCGTGCTGTTGCTGCTTGTTTCTCTTGTTGTAACAGTAACCTGGAGACTGAGAAAGAAGCCGGGTGAGTTTTCTCTTACTTCTGGAGGACTGACAGTATATTATTGTGATTCATTTACAGATACTAAAATAAATTAATAAATGGACATAAAATAAAGAGAGATTTGAGTTTAAACGATTTCATTGCAGTATGAGAAGAAAGAGACTGTAAAGTGACTCGAGAGGCATCAAACTAGCACAATGTAGGAAATTGGTTTTTAGGGACAAAAATCACATTTGACAACAGAATGATACGACTGACCAGTCAGAATCAAGTATTCCAGAGGGACATAAAATAAATAGTATTTACATTTACATTTACATTTAGTCATTTAGGCAGATGCTTTTCTCCAAAGCGACTTACAAATGAGAACAGTAGAATCAATCAAATCAACATGAGAACAACAGTATGTAAGTGCTGTGTGAAGTCACAGTTATGTCAGTAAAGTGCTCGTAGCAAGGATTTTTTATTTATTTATTTTTTTAATAAATACACAAATAGATGGAAGAAGAATAGAAATCAAGGTAAGTGCTACTATTACTGGGTCAAGTGCTGACGAAAGAGATACGTCTTTAGCATTTTTTTGAAAATGGCTAAAGATTCAGTGTGGCAGGTCATTCCACCAGCCAGGAACAGACCCGGAGAAGGTCCGTGAGAGTGGTTTTGTGCCCCTTTGTGATGGCACCACAAGGCGCCGTTCACTTGCAGAATGCAAGTTTCTGGAGGGCGCATAAGTCTGAAGTAGTGAGTTTAAGTATAGCGGTGTAGAGCCAGCGGTCGTTCTGTAGGCAAACATTAGAGCCTTGAATTGAATGCAAGCAGCTACTGTCAGCCAATGCAGACTGATGAAGAGAGGAGTGACGTGCGCTCTCTTTGGTTCGTTAAAGACCAGTTAATTTTATTGTGATAGTATGTGGTTTTAGCATTGGAGACATTTGTAGAGAAAGAAGAATGGAGCGACTGATATAAGCTAAGGTCAGTAGGATCTTTAGATTTGCACCACTTCTTCTCTCCAGCCCTGAGTCTAGACCGATGCTCACGGAGAGCATCGGATAGCCAGGGGCCAGAGGGGGTGGGGCGGGCCGGTCTGGATGAAAGGGGGCAGAAGTCGTCTAAGCATCTAAGTATTTTATACCTTTTGTGTATTTTATTCATAAACCCCTGTCAACTTTAATTCTAATCTTAAACATAAAGGTTCCAAATGTTTTTTGTTGTTGTAACCATTGAAGAGCCATTTTTGGTTCTCCAAAGAACCTTTCAGTGAACAGTTCTTAAAACCATTTTGTTGTTATTGTTAAGAGCATTTTAAAAATCTAAAGAACCTTTTGTTTGCTGGAAAGTTTCCATAAAGGTTTTTAAGAGTGGCCATTGAAAATATGATATTTAATCTTCATATTTCACTCTGACAGAGAGGGGTCACATTAGAGAAGAAGAACATTTCAACAGCACCAGTAATGCAGTAAGTATTTTACATTCAGAAAATTCAGAATTCAGAAATCGTCAGAAAATAATCTAAATCTGGGTTTGTTTGATGCAGACACCCTCTGAAAACCAGATGACATCCAGTCATCAAGTCATCAGTCCTATCTGTAGACATTTAATGAGATGCTGATTGCAAATTAATGATAATCAAATGTGTTTGTTCACAGTCTTCTGCCTCAGTGGATGACAATTCAGTGTTATACAGTTCTGTGATCTTTAATAAGGCAGTAAGTGTCGTCTTTGAATGTTCTGAATGTGTCACACAGTCTGTTTGTCCAATTCAAAAGAGAAACTTGTTTGTAAATGATCACACTTTTTTGCATTTCCGTCATGTTACACAGAAATTACACACTAATGGTTGTGAAACAGACTTGAGATTCTTACCGCTGATCGTGTTTATTCACAGAGTTTATCATCAGTGGATCCAGAGGGTCATGTGATCTACAGCTCTGTGAAAAAACCCCGCAAGGCTGTGAGTTTATAACATACACACCCTGCTGCTCCTTAATAAAGTTATGAGCAATTGAAAGTAAATCACTGTAAATTAGTAATAATTCATTATAATTCTATTTCTACCAGTTCAGTTTTAAACCTGTTAACTGCCACCCTCATTTTTGAACATATAGACATGCAAATGCACTATCCAAACCTTGAGTCTCAGATCTTTCCAACAATATTTGGATTGTAAAGAGTGCAGTAAATATTGTAATATGAAACATGACACCACCCATTAGGGGGAGGAGCCTGCTAAAGGGATTTAAAGGGATAGTTCACCCAAAAAAGTCAGTTATTCACCCTCATGTTCCAAACCTGTATAAATTTCTTTCTTCTGCTGAACACAAAAGAAGATATTTTGAAGAATGTTTGTAACCAAACAGTTGTGGGGCATCATTGACTTCCATAGCATGGGGGAAAAAAAATACTACGGAAGCCAATGGAGCCCCACAATTGTTTGGTTATGTACCCCTGTAAAGAACCATTTCCATCATAGCACAAAGATTAAGAATACTGAGGGTTTACGCTTTCAAATGATACCTTTATGATGATTAATAAAATATGTGATATAATAGTCAATAAAAAGAGCACCAAGAGATGAATAATTCCAGTCTTGCATAGAAGTGCATTTAATTTCTCTGCATCTTACAGGTACATTAGAGTGGATTCTTGACCAAATGGAGGACAAAGACGACACATTAACACTTTAGAAAGAGCTGAAACCTTCATGTTTCTTTTCATGCAAGTCCAAATTAGGCCTTCATAAAGTGTAGAGTTACACAAATGCATTTTTTTTTAGTTGTAATTAAATTACAAAATGTTATTTGACTTTTTATATATTTTTTCTTTGTGTGTTTTTTTTTTTTTTTTTTTATTTTAATTGTACAATAAATAAGGACATTACATTCTCTGCATTAAGTTGCTCATATAACACACATTTGTCTTGTATGTGTAGCGCCATCTGCTGGCGAATTTTATCCCTATACCATTACAATGTACCTCTTTATCTTCTCAAATTCATATCAACATTTTTTAAATGCAGTTTTTGATGCATCATTCGTGATGCCTTGACCTGTTCAATAATCATCTCACATGTGTGATGTATGCATTGTAATATTTTAACATCTCAGTGAAGTTTTAGGTTTTTCTTTTTGTTCTGATGTGAAACTTCCTGAACTTTTTAAAGGTTAGTTGAAAATTCTGTCATCAATTACTCACCCTCATGTTGTTCCAAACCCGTAAGACAAACAAAAATCTTTTTAATTAAATCTGAGAGCTTTCTGTCCCTCCATTGACAGCTATGCAACTAAGTAATCCATGGGCTCTGTCCCTCCTAGAATGAGACATAGTGCATGGCTATGTCATAACTGTTTCTGCACCTCAGAAAAATACTGTTTAAACTTTTTTTTTTTTTTTAAATACTTTACAAATCTTTATATGCACTGACTTTGTATTAATGCAATACTGTGAAAGAAAGTGGCTTAAATTATTGGCAGTTTAGTATTAAAGGATTAGTTCACTTCAGAATTAAAACTTCCTGATAATTTACTCACCTTCATGTCATCCAATTAAAGCTGCAGTAGGTAACTTTTGTAAAAATGTATTTTTTACATATTTGTTAAACCTGTCATTATGTCCTGACAGTAGAATATGAGACAGATAATCTGTGAAAAAAATCAAGCTCCTCTGGCTCCTCCCAGTGGTCCTATTGCCATTTGCAGAAATACACCGCTCCCGGTAAGAAACAACCAATCAGAGCCAGGAGGAGTGTCTTAGCAGTGTCAATCAAGCTTGCGTGCGCGCTGATCACACCCCTCTCATGCACAGCGCGTACAGGCGTCAAATTCAAGATTACTGGTGTGCCACAGCTTTGCTTATTGTGGAAAAACAATCCAAACTGCCAATTCCTCGAGTGGCACCTGCTCATAAAATAAAGACGGGTAAATGGAAAAAGACAGATGACGATGATAAAAAAATCCAAAAAGAAAGAATTAGATAGAGCCTGAAATAAAACGAGGGTAAATATCGGAGCTGCTTTTCCGAGGTGAAGGGAGCTACGTGTCCTGAAAGGATTAAAAACCGATGCACATTTCTGTGCATTAGCCACATTTCTGCTTGACAAGTAAGTATCCCTGCTTGAATTGTTTCATTTTTTAAGAACTACACAACTAAGATAATTTCAAAACAGGCCTGCCCGTCCCCTGCCTGATGCTCCGCGCACACCACGGCTTCCTCTTCTCCCCGCCCGTTGACTCCTTGAAGTGGCTGTGGGTGTGAATTCCTCGTCGGAGTCCATTGACTCAGTGTCAAAACTCTAGCCGCATAACATACAGATAAAATGTCACGCACTGTGCAAAGCAACTATTGAAACCTACTAATTCACTGGCTTGTCATATTGCTGAAATAATGTACTAGCAAACCTTATTTAGCATTACATATCGATAGAATAATTACTTGCATACTGTAACATTAGTTACCGTTATATTATCTTACTAGCTATTTATTACTTATAAAAATAGTGCAACGTCATATAGTTACATTACATGTATTGCAAAATACGTAAAGTTTTGAGGACCAAGTTTGTAGTCAAAGTATGGCCAGGCCATAGTCAATGTAAATCATTTTGTTGATGTTTCGTCCGTACCAGTGAATGTGCCATAACTGTTTATCCGCCGTCATCGGTGGCCCTGCTTGCTTACTAGCCTGCGCGTTCACGGCAGGCTCCATTGTGATGGGGGAGGAGCTGTGGAGGGAGGGCTGTGGCGCAGCATAGAGCAAGAGGGAGTGACCATGTGCTTGTTCAAATTTTCAGGCTAAGTCAACATTTTCTAAAAACTCCCTACTGCAGCTTTAAGATGTTTATGTCTTTCTTTCTTCAGTCAAAAAGAAATGGAGGTTCAAAGGGCTCTACATGATCCCAGACGAGGAATAAGGATCTTATCTAGTGACACGATCAGTCATTAAAAAAAAAGAAAAAAAAAGGAAGGAAGTAAAGGGAAATCTCTGTGTTTTTAAAGGGGCCGTGAACAACTTGACTTTCGCCCAGCTCCCACACAGAACAGAAAACCCACCAAAGGGTTGTTACCCTTAGAATGGAATTGAAATTGGATAAACATTAACCTAATTAATTGTTGGACTATGCGTTAGAAACCAACATGCAAAACTACTGTTAGAAAACAATCTTTTTTTTTGTTCCATTGGACATTTGCAAAATCAGATATACATGCCTAGTTAATACTAATTCCTTCATCATATTTGGACACATTGAATGATTTTAAGCAGCTTGGTTCATATGATGCATGCATGAAGCACATCATGTGCAATATATAATAAGTGTTTACATGTGTTTTATACATTTTATGTATATTTTTGCTCATATTTCTTTAGTAAGTGTTGTACTGTAAGGCTGTCCCTGCCCTTTGCTTCAAAAGTGCATAACTAACATTTAAACAATACTCCTGTCCGGTCAAACCTCTCCTGCATGTATAGAGCTGTTTAAGTGTGTGTGTGTGTGTGTGTGTGTGTGTGTGTGTGTGTGTGTGTGTGTGTGTGTGTGTGTGTGTGTGTGTGTGTGTGTGTGTGTGTGTGTGTGTGTGTGTGTGCGCGCACAAAATTTGTCTGTGATGTCTCTTCTGACTACAGTTGCATCAGTGAGTACAGAAACAGGAACGGCTCATTATCAGAAGAAGGAAGTCAAATGTTCATTTCAGGTTCTGTCTTTTACTCACTCTGTCGGTCACATGGCTCTTCCTCCGATGCTCTTTGGTGTATTACTTTACACTGCAGGTAAGACACAGAAATTACATTCTACCCTCAAAACATGCTTTTATGTTTGTTTGTTTTAAATAAACTACCTTGTCCTCCTGTTGTTTCTTTATATTCTTTGATTGATTTCACTTCCTAAAAAGACACCGCAAGGTGAGCAAGAAGTATGTATATTTAAATTTTAAATTATAGTATTTATATAGTATAATCTACTTTACAGTGCTGTGACTGTTCAGTTTATATCCTGCTGTGTAAGACCTGAACACAAAGGAAATTCTGTTTTTTAATTTCATGATGCATAAGAAAGTTTTTAATAGATTTAAACATCTCAGTAACCACAAGATTGCAACACTGATTTTTGACAGTACATACATTTTTGAAATGACAACATTAAAATAAATCAGAAAATAAATCATATATCATAAAAAAGAAAGTTCTTAACATAAATGTAACATTTAATTTGATGTACTCCACTGTTCCTAAAACCACCATTCCTCAGACTATAGCTTAACACATTAATATAATAATATAATATAATAAAAAAAAAAAAAATAAAACTTGAATAAATAAATGAACAGTAAGTTCAACATCAAACACATTTTGTAGGAAAATGAAGGCAGCAGGTCAAACCAAAGTGCAAATAAAAACCTCTGAACAATGAACAGATTCATATAAAATAACTATGCATATTCCTTTAAGTGTTTTTAAAGCAGTGGTTTGAGAAATGAAAAAAATACAATTAAAATAAAAAATAAAATAAAAATAAAAATACAAGTAAGTAATTTATTTAATTTATCTTGTGGAAAAGTATTTAATTGACATAAAACATAATGTATTTATTCAATATATATATATATATATATATATATATATATATACACAATTGCATAAAAAAGTTTGTGAACCATTTGCAGAATCTGTAAAAATGTGAATAATTTTAATAAAATAAGAGGGATCATACAAAATGGATGTTTTTTTATTATTATTATTATTATTATTATTTAGTACTGTTCTGAGTAAGATATTTTACATAAAATATATTTACAAATAGTTTACAAATAGTCGACAAGACAAAAAAACAACAACTTTTGAACAGGATGAACAAGTCCAATTTTTTCTTATTTTGTTGAAATATCTTTTTTTTTCTTTTTTTTTTTTTCTTTTAGTACTGCCCTTTGGAGGCTACAGAAGATACTTGCATGTTTCCCAGAAGACAAATTAATTACAAATGATCTTGATCTTCCAATTCAAAACTTTTCACCTTTTTGAATTTGAAAAACTTCAACATACAGTACTTTACTCATACAAAATAATTATGTATATTGTTTTTTTGTTTTGTTTTTTTAAAGCAGTGGTTTGAGAAATGAATTAACTGTAATTTACAGTACAAGGAGAATTTTGCTGATGTGTGTTTGTGTCTACAGGAACTCTGAGCATGAAGACATTAGATCATGTAACTGTGAGAGAAGGAGAAACTGTTACAATCCCGTGTCTGTATGACAGTCAGTATAAACTGAACCCAAAATACTGGTGTAAAGGGTCACCTTGGATTTCTTGCACAATCACAGCCCGTGTAAATGATACAGGGAAATGGACAATAACTGATTATCCAGCACAGAATATTTTTACTGTGAAACTCAACAATTCAACATCCTCAGACTCTGGATATTACTGGTGTGCTGTGGAGATTAATGCAAAACTACATGACAGAAAACGTTTGTATTTAACTGTTAAACAAGGTAAAAACATTTTTATTTATTTATTTTTATTTATTTATTTTTTTTACTTTTGTACTACATAGATACCTGTTTAGATTTAACAAAATATTTAATTCAAATTGTTGTTGATGTCTGTGTGTTCAGCTCCTGATGTGTCTGTGGTGAACAGCAGTGTATCTGGACATGAAGGTGGTGATGTCAGTGTCCAGTGTTTCTACAGTTCTGGATATCAGAATAAACTCAAACAGTGGTGCAGAATTAAAGATCAGAGCTGTTACACAGTGGGGAGGACTGACACATCCCAGAATCCATCAGTCCAGATCAGTGATAATGTTAGGAGAAGATCCTTCACTGTGCTGATGACTGGACTGAGACTCAGTGATTCTGGATGGTTCTTCTGCTCAGTAGGAGAGCTGCAGGTTCCTGTTCAACTCTTTGTTCAGAGGGACAATAAATATAAAAAAACAAGTAAGTCCTTTATTTCATTTATCTTGTGAAAAAAGTATTTAATTGACATAAAACATAATGCTTTTATTTATATATGAAATGTGTAATTTTTAAATTATAATTTATTTTATTTTGTTTTATTATATCAAAATAATAAAACATTTATAAATATTAAATCACATTTATAATTAGTATAGATGCATGAAAAGTATGTGAACCCGTTGCAGAATATGTAAAGAGAGATCATACAAAATGCATGTTATTTTTTATTTAGTACTGTCCTGAGTAAGATATCCATTTTTTCACTCCGAGGACAACTGAGGGACTCAAACACAACCAGTTTGTACTTAATTTATATCCCAGGAAACATACAAGTATCTTCTGTTGCTTCCAAAGGGCAGTAAAAAAAGATATTTCAACAAAATAAGAAAAATTTGGACTTCATCCTGTTCAAAAGTTTTCACCCTCTGACTCTTAATGCATCATGTTTTTTTTCTGGAGCATCAGTGAATGTTTGAACCTTTTTTAATAGTTGTGTTTGAGTCCCTCAGTTGTCCTCAGTGTGAAAAGATGGATCTCAAAACCATAGTCTGTTGTAAAGGGTTCAAATATGCAAAAGATGCTGGAAAACCGAAGAATCTGCAGGACCCAGAGGATTTTTCTAAAGAACAGAGCTCAGTTTAACTGCTCAGGACAAACAAGAGACTCATTAACCACCATCACAAAACACAAAAATAGTCATAGATCATCCAGGTAAGGTTATTTGGTTACAATTTATTTTAATGTGTCCCTATTACAGTGTAATTATACATTTAAGTACTGAGTAATAATAATGAACTACATGTACTTACTATAGGGTTAGGGTAGGATTAGGGGTTGGTTTATAGTCAGTTACATGTAATTATGCCTAATTTATTGTTAATAATATAGTAAATACATGTAACAAGGTGTAACAAAGACACATTAAAATAAAGTGTTACCGGTTATTTTAATAAATTCAGCTATTTTTTGTCTTGTGGACTATATGTAAACATCCTTTATGTAAAATATCTTACTCAGGGCAGTAGTAAATAAAAAATAACATGCATTTTGTATGATCTCTCTTATTTTGTTAAAATTATTCACGTTTTCACTGATTCCGCAAGGGGTTCACATACTTTTTCATGCAACTGTATATACTATAGGCCTATAATATATATATAATTAATAGTAGGGGTGTGACGAGACCGGTATCTCACGAGACGAGACGAGACGAGACTCGAGACTGAGTTCACGAGACGAGACGAGACAAGATTTTTACACACTATTTTTAAGAAATCCTCAATGGTGAAATCATGACTAGAAAAAAAATGTTCTGCAGGTGTATTTGAAATGTTTTAACTAATCATCTTGTAATGAATGTAATTTCAGTTCTACTTTCTGAGTATGAATTATCATATGCAGTAAAAGTCAACAATACTCAAGCACTGTAAAAGGTTTTGCCACTAACTGACTGACTTTTCTTCTGTATGATTTCAGTCTCTTCAGGCTTTACTGTACATGGTTTATGAGCTTCTACAACTTTTGACCTCCTAACTGAACTCCTTTCCACAAACTGATCATAGAAATAAAAACAGTATAAATAAAAATGTTAACACTTTACAATAAGGTCTCATTTATTAACATTAATGTATTAACCAACATCAACTAACAATGAGCAAAATATTTGCTACAGTATTTATTAATCTTTGTTTAGGTTAGTTAATAAAAATAGTCATTCATTGTTAGTTCATAGTTTACAGTGCATTAACTAATGTTAACAAATGAAACCTTACTGTTTGTGCTTAATAAGATTAAGAGAAAACTGTTATTCGTTTTCATGGTAACACTTTACAAAAAGTGCAACCATAATCCCACTCTTTCAATATTCAAAGTGCAAATAAGACCAAATTTTTCTTTGATACAGAGCTAAGAGATGGTTACAACTACACTGCCCAGCCTAAAATAGCTTTCATATTGAGAGATATCTGTATTCATATCTGGAGCCGCTTTCAAAATGCGGGGTATTGAAATCGTGTTTGAATGCGCGCTCATGTTTACTTTCACTTTCAGCGATCGCGCGTAACTCTGTAAATATGGAGCGGTGGCGTCCGTTATCCAACTGAATTAAATGTTTTTTATTTAAATACAAAGCAAAACGACAGTGGATGCGTAATGTAAACGTAGCGGTGGCATATTCTTTCCTAATCATCCTAACCACTCTGTCATGGCAACATCACGAGACTACTTTTCGCCTCGACGAGAAATCTCGTCACAGTTTAGTCTCGCGAGATCTCGTGACACGAGATCTCGTCACACCCCTAATTAATAGATAAAGATTGATTGTTTAATAAACAGTTTAAACCCATAAATGTTCCCATTGTATCCTGTATATTGAGATGTGCAACTGCATCTGTGTATCAAACATTACCTTTTTTGGTAACGCTTTAGATTACAGCCCGGAAAGTACTGCGTAATTACAACGAATTTACAGCGTAACTTTCGATAATTATAGTGTGCCTATAAAGTAAGTACGTGTAGGGGAACAATATGTAAAGTGTTAGGAATAAAGGGGTAACAACCAGGAAAACAACAAATTATTTACACTATAAGTATTTTAGATCTAAGGGGTACTTATACTATAATGATAGACAACAATCTTACGTTTGGGAGCAATTTAGCGAGAAAGTGCACTGATTGTTGTTTCAAGGCAAGTAGAAACATATTATATTTACATATTGTTCCCCTATAAGTTACATGTACTTACTTTACACTATAATTATCGAAAGTTACTCTGTAAATGTGTTGTAATTACGCAGCACTTTCCGGGCTGTAATCTAAAGCGTTACCCATTTTTTAATATAAGCTTTTTTATCATATGTAACTGATGTTTTTCTATTTGTCCTCCAAACTCAGCTGAAAGTGATAAAAGCTCTGATGATGCTGATCCTTCTTCGTAAGTTAATCTCTGAAAGCTGAATTAATCACTAAGAATGTCAGATAATGATCTCACTGTAGTTAGAGGTGGAAAGATGTTGCTGCCTACAGATTTAAAAATGGACTTTTCTTTATTACGTTATTGTCATTTTAAACCCAAAATGATTCTATTTGTAGTAACAGCTCTATAAGTGAAAACCACCAAACAAGTAATGATACAGAGGTTACCTCATCTGAACACAGGGACGGGATTTTTCTGCTGCTCTGGACTGCTGTGCCGCTACTTCTGCTTCTGATGCTGGTTTTGGTGATCTGGAGGATTATACAAAAATGCAGTCAGTTCAAACATTTGCCTATTCAATTCAGAGCAATATTCCACTGCTAATGCCTCAAATCCAATTTCACAGGAACCTTTTGTGAAAACTTTATATTTTAGTCTCCATGAATATCATTTTTTAAATTTGTATAGAATTCTGTCTAGAAAAACCTTTTATATTTTTAATATGATTCTTCCTGTTCTAATGCGATTCTTCCTGTTTTAAGATTTGCCCACACAAGGACCAGATGTCTGCTCTGAGGTGTGTTTAGGCCTTGAAATATCAGACATACACCATCTAACACTGCAACATGACTTTACATTCATACCATCTGAATAATCTTACAAAGTTTTGTTTGCGCTCTTCTTGTACAGACAGAAACCACTGTGATGTATGAGGTCTTCAAGAAAGTAAAGGACAATGAACAAAAACAGCAGGTCTCTTTATGCCCAAGCAGGTGATCTCACAAATTTTTCTGTGGAAATGCATGATCTTAATGATTTTAATCACTAGCTTATTGAAATTCATCTCACTCCATCTTGTGTTTATTAAATCATTCTCAGAGCCGTCCTCCTGACCACGATGAAGTGATCTACAGCACTGTGAAACATCACTAAGAGTAGATGATCTTATGGATATTACAATCTCAAGTAATAGCATCTTTGCCTATTTTACATTATGTAAAGTTTCCTTTAAAGCCACAAAGGACGTGAGAAAGAAAAAGAGGAACTTTCAGCACATGTTTTAAAATGTGTTGTTTGCAGATTGAGAGGTCATGGTTGTGTCAGATTATTGTATTACTATTAAGGGTTTTTCTACAACTGCAAAATGTATGTTTGCAAAGGTACATTTTCTTCTGCTTTTCTAATTTTATTCTTAATCGATGTGTGACGTAAAGCTGTTCCGTCAGTTCTGGACAGATTAAGATTCGTCACACCACTCCAGAAAAACCTGAAAAAATATACATTCACTTGAAAACTAATTACTCAGTATTTGGCTATTTTTAATTAAGGATTTAATTTTGATTTTGAGCTGCTAAATATTTTAGCATTATTATCATTGATTGTGTAAAAAAACATGTTCTTCTGTGAGCCATTTTTAGGTTGATTTCCTCAAGAACTGTATGTGAAATGCATGAGAAATGTTTCAATCTGTACATCAAGAAATATTTTGATTAATAATTAATGCAATGTATGTATCATATTAATGCATAAAAAAAAAAAAAAAAAAATGGTGTCTAGTTATGGCTCTCATTCAATATAATGTTATGGGATTTTACTCATAGACCCAGCCTTAGATGAAATCAACTGAAGATAAAAGACATTGCATCTCTTGACATCTCATCCACAAACAGTTTCACCAGCTTCACTTACTAACCAGACTGACTTTATTTCTGTCATATGTCTACAGAAGTTCTTAAGAGAATTTAGATGTTGATGTTTGGTTGAAAATGTTTTGTTTGGGTGATCAGTGATCATGGTGATCGGTGTTGACTCTTGAATTTTGTTAAAGGAATAGTTCACCCAAAATGGAAATTTGATGTGTATCTGCTTACCCCCAGGGCTTCCAAGATGTAGGTGACTTTGTTTCGTCAGTAAAACACAAATGATGATTTTTAACTCCTGTTGCAGTCTGTCAGTCATATAATGCATGTCAATGGGAACACAATCTATGAGAGTAAATAAAACATGCACAGACAAATTCAAATTAAACCCTGCAGCTCGTGACGACACATTGATGTCCTAAGACACGAAACTATGTTACTGCAACATGATGTCCTAAGACACGAAACAGTGTTAAGTTACTTCAATTGCAGGTGTTTTCAAAAAAAAAAAAAAAAAACCTAAATCTGCATTGATAAAGCAAAAATGATAAAACATGATGATTCAGCCGTTCAAGGCTTTCATCACATGACCAAGGAGACAGATGTGTGGTGGGAAAAGACATGTGACAAAAGAAAACAAACTGAAAGTCCATGAACAAAACTAAATATAATAGTGACGCAAAGATCATTTGTAACACCATTGTTGTATTTCAGATGCTGAATGTTGATGTCTGTCTAAATAACACTGTTGTTATTAACATGTTTTGTGCCATTTATACACTTGCAGATATAAACATTTGGCATAGGACACAACAATGGTGTAAAAACTTTTAGGACATTTTGGACAATCTCACAATTTCTTTTTTTTTTTGTTTTGCTTCAGTTGCTTAAGTAAACAAATCTGTAGATAAAGCAGTTGTTTGAACCACTTTAACACAGTCATTTGTCTATTAAACAGACATGTGAGCTGTTTTTTTTATCAACGCAGAAAAGAGTAATTTAAAGGTCATAGGTTAGGAGCCCAACTAAATCAAACGATGATCACCATGATGGTGACCTCAAAAAAACCATTTTCAACAAATCAACATCTAACCCTCTAATTCTCCTAAGAACTTCTGTAGATGTGTGACAGAAATAAAGTCAATCTGGTTAATAATAAGTGAAGCTGGTAAAGCTGTTTGTGGAGTTGTTTGACCCCTTCTCTGATGAGATCTTGAGAGATTTAATGTCTTTTATCTTCAGTTGATTTCATCTAAGGCTGTGGCTGGAAATCCATTGTAGTCGTGCTTGTTAACAGCAGGTTTTTCAGTGTTTGAAAGAATGTTTCAGTAACATTATAGTAACATTTAAATAACACTCTATTAACATTAAGGAAACCAGACTTTTTTATGTTCTTTAAATGTTAATCAACGTTCCTAGAGTGTTGAATTGTTCATCAAAATTAAGTTGAAAGAACATTTCAGGAACATCATACATTTTAAATAACATTTTTAAATAACCTCTAATGTCAAGAAAACTGGACATTTTAAAGTTCTCATAACCAAACTGAACATTTAGAGAACGTTCTTATAACAAAAATATAGTGGGGCATGTTGTCACAATGGAACCTATCATTTCAAAGCAAAATTTAAATGCTAAAACAACTATGAAACATCAAAGAATGAAACAAATAATTTACTTATTTTGGCAAGCCAATGTTATAAATGTATCCATTTATTTAACATACAAATATATATATATTAGTGGTGGGCTGTTATCGGCGTTAACGTGCTGCGTTAACGTGAGACTCTTATCGGGCGATAAAAAAATATCGCCGTTAATCTATTCTCAAAGTTGGGTTGGGAGCTGGGTCTATACTACGCAAGCTATGATGACTTTCACCTTGATATTTTAGCGCGGATGTATACCTAGCCGAATTGACCCTTCGCAAAGACGCGCCCCCCTTAGTTACTGTTGCTTTGTCCGACAAGCCGTGGCGCTGTCACGCCACACCACAGTGATAAATGCATCACGGAGCAAAGAGGATACTGACAACACGTCGACAGAGAAAGACAAAGCAGGTTACTTATGATATTAAACAAATGCGGGTAGATTTCAGCTGGTGGGTAAGACAGCCATTCCCACTAGCCACTTTGGCGGGTTGAATATAATTTCAGTTTACAGCCAAATGATCGTCGAAGATCGTCGTAGCACAAAATTACAATCCAATCACACAATTCGTTATTTACGTGCAGTTAGTGAAGAAAGCGCTCTCTCTCTCTCTTTCTGTCGCGAGCGCGATCAGTTCTCCTCGCGCCTAGTCAAATACACGTGCACACAGATGTCTAAATGTCCATCGTGTGGAGTATCTCGCGTGAATACAGTCGGTTATGGCTTAAGTGGACGTAAACAGGTGAGTAATAACTGAATATGCGTCAGTTACGTCCATGCATTCAGCTGCCCAATTAAATAGGTCATTAATGTTAATCAAACAACAAAAGATGTTAAATGAATGTAGGCTATATCTTAAACCTACTGTATCTGAAAAAAAAGATTATTTTTAATTTACTATTGTTTTTGTAATTTGCTTCTTTGTTCTTTTATATAGCCTAACACATAACTTATCTCATATTAGCCCATACTCATATTGTCCACCTCTTGCCCACCTGTACATACCAGCTGATATACAATGTAGTCTTGATTTGGGTGGTCAATCTGCATTTAAAAGTTTGAAAGGGTTTTAAATCTTCTAAATTAAGTAAAATTACTCAAAATAAAGTAATTTAAGCATAACAAAGTCAACTTTAATCATATAAAATGTAATTTACCAACATCAAAATTGTGACCAGTGAAAATGCTGAGTGGCTAGTAACTTTGGAAAACCACTAGCCACAGTGGCTGGTGAGCAAAAAAGTTAATGCCAAACCCTGTTCGTGACAGATTGCTGTAGGCCCTCAGCTCAATGATCGTAAACTGATCATCTCTTCCTACGAGTCCATTTGTAGCATCAAATAAACATGAATGAATATTGTTCAATGTCGTTTTAAACGTGGAAAGATGTCAATATACACAGTTTTTCAAGTTTAACTCCACCAAGGTTAATCTTCTAACTCCTGACTGCTTTGTCATACAAAATAGCAGATTACTTTTAGTCATTATTTGGGTAGCACACATATTCTGAATGTCTTCGGCAGAATTCAAATGAGCCATTTTAATCTAGATTAATCTAGATTAATTCCAAGATTACAGTGAGATTAATCTAGATTAAAAAAATTAATATATGCCCACCACTAATATATATATATATATATATATATATATATATATATATATATATATATATATAATTATATATTAATAATAATATAATTATTATTATTATATATAATAATAATAATAATAATAATTATTGTAAGGCTGCTTCAACTCTTTGCTTCAAGTGCATGTTTAACATTTAAACAATACTCCTTTGTCAAACCTCTCCTGCATCTATAGAGCTGTTTAAGTGTGTGTGTGTGTGTGTGTGTGTGTGTGTGTGTGTGTGTGTGTGTGTGTGTGTGTGTGCTTTTGTTTATATTACATTGTGGGGACCAAATGTCCCCATGATGTAATATAAACCTGAGTTCACCTACATCGTGGGGACCAGCCAGCGGTCCCCACAATGTAAATGGGTTTATAAATCATATAGAATGAGTTTTTGTGAAAAAGTAAAAGTTTGCACAGTTTCCTGTGAGGGTTAGGTTTAGGGGTAGGGGCAGGGTAGGGGGATAGAATGTACAGTTTGTTCAGTGTAAAATGCATTGAAGTCTATGGAAAGTCCCCACAATTCACAAAAACAAACATGTGTGTGTGTGTGTGTGTGTGCGCGCGCACAAGGTTTGTCTGTGATGTCTCTTCTGACTACAGTTGCATCAGTGAGTACAGAAACAGGAACGGCTCATTATCAGAAGAAGGAAGTCAAATGTTCATTTCAGGTTCTGTCTCTTACTCACTCTGTCGGTCACATGGCTCTTCCTCCGATGCTCTTTGGTGTTTTACTTTACACTGCAGGTAAGACACAGAAATTACATTCTACCCTCAAAACACGCTTTTTTTAACTATCTTTTTCTCCTGTTTCTTTATATTCTTTGATTGATTTCACGTCCTAAAGACAGCAGGGTAAACAAGTATATGTGAGTATAAATGTATATTTAAATGTATATATAAATAGTATAATCAGTAAAACTTTGGTAACATAGAATACTGATCATTAATGAATAACTACACAGGAACAAGTGAGTAATGCAGTGTTTCTCTAAAGTGTGAAACATGATAACTCTGTAGTAACTACTGGAGTCATTGTGAACTTTTGAGGTTTTTGTAAAGTATTGGATAGTAATAACTCAAGTGTTACTATATCCTTCTAAAGAAACTACTACTTATTTGGATCGGTATTCTAAAGTGAAGATCATAGTAACCCACTAGTAATTATTTAAGTGTTACCAAATACATCAGAAGGAATACTGTACAAAACTGTACAAAAACCTCAAAAGTTTACAATGACTTTAGTAGTTACTAGAGAGTTATCATGTTTTTCACTTTGGAATACTGATCCAAATAATTAGTAATTCCTTCTGAAGGATTTGGTAATACTTCAGTCATTACTAGTGGGTTACCACCTTTACTTTAGAGTTAATAGTAACACTTTATTTTACAGTCCTATTCCCCATGTACTTACTGTATGATAGTAATTGTAACAACTGGGTAATAACTAGGTACTAACCCTGAACCTACCCCTAAACCTAACCTTAACCCATGTAAACTGTAAGTACATATAAGTGCACGTACTAAAAAATGAAGTGCAACCGAATTAATTATACATTTCATCATTCATGTCAATTATGAACCTGTAGTAGTTCTTAGTAGTTCTCAGGGAGGTATGAAAAAACAGCAGTTACTGATTAGCTAATAGTGAACTACCACCTACAACTGAGCACTGTTACTTACTAATTCATTCATCAGAGTTTCTTGTTAGTTAGTGTTAATAATGCATTACTCATTTGTCCCTTCTATACCGTATAATCTACTTTACAGTGCTGTGACTGTTCAGTTTATGTCCTGCTGTGTAAGACTTGAAAACAAAGGAAATATTGTATGTTTTTAATTTTGTTTTGCATAAGAAAGTTTTCAACAGAAGTTTTCAAACATTTCAGTAACCACAAGATTGCAACACTAATTTTTGACATACAGGAAAAAATGTGTTCTATAAATATACCTGTAATACACTGAAATGACAACATTAAAATAAATCAGAAAATAAATCATATATCATAAAAAGAAAGTTCTTAACCACAAATGTGACATTTCATTTGATGCACTCTTTATCTCACTATTCCTAAAAACACCATTCCCCAGACTATAACTGAACACATTATATTATATTATATTAACTTCTCCATATTTCACCTGCTGTTCAACAAGTTCAACAACATCAAACACATTTTGTTAGAAAATGGAGACAGGAGGTCAAACCAAAGTGCAAATAAAAACCTCTGAACACTGAACAGATTCATATAAAATAACTATGCATATTCTTTAAGTGTTTTTAAAGCAGTGGTTTGAGAAATGAATTAACTGTAATTTACAGTACAAGGAGAATTTTGCTGATGTGTGTTTGGGTCTACAGGAACTCTGAGCATGAAGACATTAGATCATGTGACTGTGAGAGAAGGAGAAACTGTTACAATCCCGTGTCTGTATGACAGTCAGTATAAACTGAACCCAAAATACTGGTGTAAAGGGTCACCTTGGATTTCTTGCACAATCACAGCCCGTGTAAACGATACAGGGAATTGGACAATAACTGATTATCCAGCACAGAATTTTTTTACTGTGAAACTCAACAATTCAACATCCTCAGACTCTGGATATTACTGGTGTGCTGTGGAGATTAATGCAAATCCAGATGATGTAAAACGTTTCTATTTAACTGTTAAACAAGGTAATTTTTTTTTTTTTTTTTTTTTTATTATGTAGATACCTGTTTAGATTTAACAAAATATTTCATTCAAATTGTTGTTGATGTCTGTGTTTTCAGCTCCTGATGTGTCTGTGGTGAGCAGCAGTGTATCTGGACATGAAGGTGGTAATGTCAGTGTCCAGTGTTTCTACAGTTCTGGATATCAGTATAAACTCAAACAGTGGTGCAGAATTAAAGATGAGAGCTGTTACACAGCAGGGAGGACTGACACATCCCAGAATTTATCAGTCCAGATCAGTGATGATGTTAGGAGAAGCTCCTTCACTGTGCTGATGACTGGACTGAGACTCAGTGATTCTGGATGGTTCTTCTGCTCAGTAGGAGATCTGCAGGTTCCTGTTCAGCTCACTGTCATTAAACCCAAACATGGTAAGATCACAAATCAATTCAGATATATAAATAGTAACACTCTTAATGCACTAAAACTAACATCATGTTTTTCTCCTTTCAAGCTGCGACAAATATTCCAACAGCTCCACCATCTGACTCTGAGACAGACATGTAGGTGTCATTTAAAACAATCAAACACATCTAAATACTTTTGTAGGCAAAAAGGTTGGGCTGAGGGCTGTAAAAATGTGAAAACATTCAATTTTAAGCAGTGATACCCATACAATATATTGCTTATTAATACTTTATTAATAAAAACATGGCCTTTTTATTTGATGTGATTAATACTGGATCTGGCAGCAACATATTAATGTCTTTATGTGAGAGAATGACTGAGTCAGGCTAATTAAGCATTTCTGTAAATATTAGTTTGATCCTGTATTTTAGCTAAAACACATCAGCTCCATCATGTTGTTCCAAATACATATATGAATTTCCTGTGTTGTTCGCTCTTTTACATGCAATTACAATTAATGGTCTTCAGACAGTAGTTTTATTTCAGTAGCACCAAAATTCTTGGCATCTACCTAGCTCTTTTTGGCACGTTCAGGAGTATTCAGGAAGTAGCAATGTCTGATCATGAATTAATAATTCATTTTTTTAATAAACCTGTTGATCCTGTTCCCAAAACTGATCTAAATGATTTGTTCACAATTTTGGACTGATCAGGTCCTTTTTGAAGACCTATATATTGATGACAATATATGTGAATAAATATATTGTGACCGAGAAACCTGTTCAGTTATAATATTTTCCTCTTGATAGTGTGTTATTGTCTTTTATTTTTCAGATTGCGTTTTTGTCTGTCACAGAACTAGAGATTTCTCCACATCGACCAGAAAGATCAGATGATTATAAACTGCTGATTCTGCTTTTGCTTTACACTCAGCAGACTAAAGATCTGTGTGAAGAATATATTACATCTACATTTGCTAAATGCCTGTAATGTTTTTTTTCTTTTTTTTTCTTGAAATGCAGAGGATGTGTAACCATTTCTCTTCAAATGTTTTTTCCCTTTTTATCCAAAGTGACTTTCAAATGAGTAACATACTAAATAAAATTACATAATTAAAAAAAAAGGTGTTCATTAATGACTTTTATTTTTTTCAATTTGGCTATCTTTTATATCAAGTATTGCCCCTGAACTCACATGTCAACACATTTCTTACATGTGAAGTGAACAAAATTGCTGCAAAATGACATTCATGGGAAGCTCCAAGCAAATACTTCCAAACTTCTGTTTGAAAGAAAGATGCCCATTTTATTACTTTAGAATGTTTAATAGTTGTGAGGAGTATTTGACCGAGCAAGCCGTGAGCATTTAGTTGTTGTGCAAATTGTATAGATCCATTCTTTTACACACATTTGCCAAAACATGTTAAATTTGACCAAGAATGTAATTGTTCAGAGATCTGAATTTGTTTTGAGAAATCCTCATTCAAGAATTGATCCAAAGCGATTGATGGGAGACTCTTTGTTTCCCTCTTGTGGTTTTGATGGCATTGCGGACAGATGGAACGGAGACAAAGAGGTGAACGTGGATGGAAGTTTATTAAACAGCAGGGTAACACAGTGATGCAGGTAAGTGAAACAGGTGACATGGAAGTTGCAGAGAGATAACTGGTAATGATACTGTCCTTATCTTGGATGATCGTAGATGGAGGAAACACACGTAGGAGGTAAGCTGACACACACGGAGACAATGAAGCACGGAGACTGAGGAAACACACTGGAGTGGAACAGGTTGGAAGCTTTGGCGTCTGGGGGTTCAAACATGAAGAAGTCCTTTACATGTAAACGAGACCAGACAACTGACTGAGGTGTGAGCGTGCTTAAGAAGGCTGGTGATTAGTGAGTTGATGGGAAGAAGGTGTGTGTGATTGGCTGATGGTGGAGTGAGTGCAGGTGAGGGCCAGGGAGGATGATGGGAGATGGAGTCAGGGACAGACAGAGACTGTGACACATGGGTTGATAAATGCTGCTATCCACATTGATCTCATCAATCTCCAGGCCAATCAAACACCTTTTAAGAGTGAAATACGAGAAAAGAAAACGCTTGGTTGTTGTTTTTCCCCCTTACACCTCATATCATTACATTGGGTTGGCAATGAAACCTGTTGTCCATTTAGTGAACCATACGTTGATTTCTTGATATTTCTTTTCTGTATTGTTTTGTGTGTTTGTGGGAAATGCTGATCTATTATAAAACTGAAGACCATGTGATATACAACACTATAAATGATGAACTCTCAAATGTAAGCACAACATGATGGATCAGAAATATAACATTAAGAGTAAGATTTGATGAATTTTATGTATTTATTGCACCACTGGCAGTATATTGAAAATGATCTCTAACTTATAAACCTCCAGCAGCTGGACTATATACACAGTGTTGGGGAGTAGTTAACTACATGTAGCGGCGCTACTAGTTTAACTACATTTTTCAGTAGCTTGTATGTAGTTCAGCTACTTTTAAAACAGTGTAGCTTTTCCAGTAGTTAACTACATTTTCCAGCAAGTAGCGGTGTAGCGCGACCAAAAGCTACAAGCTACATTCCGTTTTGCATTCTGCGATGCATTGAAGCAGCACAGCGTCTTCAGATCACGAACTAAAACCGTGCATTACCGCCATCTATTGTTATATCACGCATCTTGCGGCTTTATCAGTTCAGCAGTTCATCGAGAAGAGATCGTCTGATGATTACGTAAAGGACAGGAGTGGGTTCAAACTGGACGAGTCGATTAGTAAAGGGTAGGCTACGCTTAATTTATAAACAAATGATTAAAACGCTGTCTATGTCGAAGCACATTCAGGCGAATAATAAAATGTAATAAACTATTTTATTATAGTGGTGACCCGCCATAGTCTATCTGTCCCGCCATAGTTTTAATGAACCTAATTCACTAACGCGGTGTTTTGCATTCTTCTTCTTCTTCTTGTAACGTTTATTGGCGGTGGGCAAGCCAACTTTTGGTGCATTACCGCCACCAACTGAACTGGAGTGTGAAGTGACAATGGGTAGTATTATCTATATGTATCTACATCCATCTATACCCAATATATACACACATATATACATACTGTTTTGTGATGCGTCTCTAAGCACCTTTACCTTATTTTTATTATTCTCAGGTTAGGTAAGAAAGTCAAATCTGACCTAAATTATAAGCATTTTAAAAATACTTACAATCAGACAGAAGACTTCTCTGTGGTCTGTTCAGGCTCAACGACTTAAATTAATGCCACATGAGGTCGAGTTTAGTTATAAAGTTATAAGTTCATTTATTTATTACATTAATACTACTAGCATTACATATATTCTACTAACATTCTATACAAGTAATTAAATAAAGTATAAGTATTGAGAATCATCAGCTGGTTCTGGTGTCGGAGGTACAGCCTCAGGTGTGAAGCAGCCCCTTCTGTTCTCTTCATGGTCCAGCCTTTTATAGACTATCTGACCACTTGATGTCATCTTCTTGGGAATTCCCCTCATATGTCTATATATAGAGGCCTCTCCTCTTTGTTCTGGACTCTTCTCCTCTGCTGCGTCCTGCTCTTCTGATCAAGACATCCTTCAACGCTAAGATTGCAGTTCTTTCTAATACATGTTATTTCCTTACTAATCTACTAACATGTTGCTAACAAATGCATTTCCAGTTGTTTTGTATTCTTTTATAAGTGGTTAATACATGCTTTAATAAAGGCATTACAATACCAGTTGTCTGTCATTCTTTAATGATTAATATATGCCTTAATAAAGACGTTACAATACCAGTTGTCTGTCATTCTTCAGTGGTTAATATATATGCTATTGGGCTCTTTTTCTTTCTACATTCTTTTGATGTGATCACATCTTTTCATTTACATGAACAGATATCAACCTTTTTGTTTACATGAACAGTTATCAACCTTTTTGTTTACATGAACAGTTATCAATCTTTTTTTGTTCACATAAACAGCTATCAAACATTTTGTTTCACTGTTTACCCATAAACAAGTTATCTATATATCTATATATACAAGTTATCATAACAGCTGTACTTCATAAACAGCTAACTTCTTTTCACTTGTTTACACACAAACATGTCATTGAACAGGTTTCTTCCTCCAAGGTATCTCTTTATGATAGCTGTACCTCATAAACAGCTTACTTCTGTTTATCTTCAAATCAAAGTTGTGTTGTTATTATTGTTCTTTATAAATCACTTATTTCAATAAATGTTTTTTTCCTTTTAAGTTTCAGCTGTGTTGTCATTATTATTCTTTATAAGCAGAAGAGGTTCAAGTAGCCTAGAAAAGTTGCTCTGTTGCCATTACAAATGTATTATCTTGTACCTTATAAGGTTTCCTTATTAAATCAAATACCTTCTTGGGATCTTCACATAGAAAGATACGGCCCCTTCCAGTGACTAGACAATCTACAGATGTCAGTCATGGGAATCATGGTTTCTTGGTATTTATACCTTTCCATGGGCCGCGCATTTCACTGTGCTTTAACCAAGAGGTGATATTTCAAGGGCTTACTTTATTCCTTTTAATCTTAGTTTTAATACGCCTTCTTTATATTTAAAAGTTCCATATTTGTTTGGCAAGTAAAGCACATATAATCTCCTAATTTTGTATTTGCCAATCATCACTCAGATCTCTGACCTTTGGGTGGAATCATTTTAAAATGTTCATTTGTTCTATATTTTCACATTATTTAATTTCTCATTTGCCCTTAAAGCATTTTTATTCATAGTAAATATTGCTTAACAATAATATTTACTAACATCAGTTTTCTCCAGGTTTTTACTATCTGTTTTCTCACTTTGTAATTATTATATTCCATACTGTGTAGAAGTAATTCATTATTCTCTTTCTTTCCATCTCATTACATATATGCACTCTCACAGGCCTTTGTAATTGCTATTACAGTATGGTGTCACTTATTTCTATTATCAGATGCTTATTTGCTGCTCTCTGTGCAGATATTCTTTTCTGCAAGTTTTACAAAGTTACTCTTAAAATGTTCTTTCAAATAAAAAATAGTTTTCATAATCTTTTTCTAATTTCCAATCAGACAACACGTATCTGTATTACATGCATGCACTCTGCAGTCTTAATAAAACAAAATGGAAATGTAGGCATACATATTCCTTCACATTGTGCATTACAATTCATTTATACATTCATTTTTCTAGGCATATACAACACAACAGCATTATACACTTCATTGTATAAACTCATCTGACTTGTCACTTATGCTTGTTGTCAATCAATTAATTTAAATATTACCATTCTGTATTTGTAGCTGCTTATCTTCATTTAGTAGCTTTGTTCATCCAAACTCTTTTGAAGTTAAATACTTAAGTCTCCTTATCTTTTACATCTCTCACTAGTTCCCAGGTTGTTTTGCCAAGTTTATCTTGTTCTGTGTCTATATTATTTAAAGTATGTTGTTTTATGAGCTTTCAGAGCCCCTTTTCACCTGTTTGAAGGACTAAATCCTGCTCAGACAACTATTTCACTCCCTTCGTACACATCTTTTTTTCTGCTAAACTGCAGATTCCAAAAAACTCAGCCTTTAAAGAACAGTCTGTTTTTTTGATGCTTTATATTTATTGCAGTACTCAAGATCTTTACCCTAATAATTTCTTCTATGTTGTTTTATATATTCTAATCTACATACTTATATTGCCTAATATTTTCTTAGGTCTTTTATTATTTATTCTTCAATTGTCATTGTAACTGCATCTTAAATTGTTAAATCAAAATCCCTTTAAAGATACATCTGTTTGTTTGTCGTCCATATTTGTAATTGCTAGTTCAAACATTTAAGTCTGTCTATTTGAATGGGGGATCCTGAAATCTCAAAAGCTGCTCACAGAACTCTTAATTACTCTATACATGATTAATATCATATTTCAAATTAGCAACTAATTTTGACATGAATTGTCACATAAGTGTTGTTTCCCATGCTTAAATATAGTTAAAAGGCTTATTTTCTAAACTAAATCAGCCAATGCACATGTGCAATCCCATTCATTAGCTTCCTGTTTCTATGGGAACCGGAGCCTCCAATGGCAGCTATAGTGACTTTTCCAATCAACGATTGGTTTCCTTTACTTAGATGGAGGGCTCTATTTCGTCTTGTTATGCATTACCGTTCCTCTATTCAAATAATAGAATTGAAGCGGTTTTCTTTATCTGTAATTGTTGGTTAACTACAATATCTCCTATTAAACCAAACGATTTAAGCTTTCACCTGATTACTTACAGTCTCGTTTTTCTTTACTATTATTACTTTGGCATCTAAGCACTTCCTTTAGTAAGGTTCTGTTTACCAGTGACTTTCATAACTGGTTTTGTACATCTGTCACTCTGTTAGTCTTGTTTTATCTTCACATCTTTAAGATAAAGCCATGTTTCCATTTCCCAAATCTTGATTCTATCTAAACTAATAGTATTTTCTTTCTTGTTTATATTCTTAAAACATAATTTATTTCTCTGTCTATTTAGCTTAACTTTATATTTGATTTATTTATATATTAATTTTTTTTTTCTTAAGGTCCTAATGTCCTTTATTTTCCATCATATCTAGATCTTGGGCTGTTTTAACAAAACCCAGACCTAAATGCTCCATATTATTTACTTCTTTCATAATTGTCTGAATCACTTAAATGCTTATATACTTATAAAGGCCCAAATCCTGCTATGTTTATATTTATAATTGTTAATTATAACTACAATTATTTTATAATTATTTTATACAGGCAGGATTTTCATAATCTTTGCATTATGTCTGGCTCATTGCCCATCTCTCTTTCATTTTGTTTCTCTGTCTCAATTCTATGCCAGCAGAAAGTTTGACCCTTCTGTGCCTCAGCTCTGATCATAAATCTTCCCACAGAAACCCTTAACATACTCACAGACTGGAATCTGTGTTCCAACAATAGTCATCAGATTAACTATTGCTTTCAAATCTGTGTTTGCATGTCAGAAGATCTTCTACAGATGGATCACTCCCCCCTTCTAGAAGATATTCTGGCATCAGTACTTGTATATTTAATTAATTATTAAGTATTTGTTAATCATTGTTCATTAAGATTAATATGCTCTATCCAATTATCCAAAGTACTGAAATAATTTATTTCAAAATTTCCCCTTCTTGGGAAGTCAATCTTCTGTTTTGTTTTTCTTTAATTCATTTTCTTTTTAATTAATAATATGTCCGTCAATTAATGTTTCAGCTGAATATTGTTCCTTATTAAGCTGAAACATTTTATTTTATATATCAAAGCAAGAAATTAAAGTCTAGTTTTTGTTCTTTTGGATTGTCCAATCAACTAGAATCGTTTTGCCTTGTATCTTATCATTTACCTTGAATTTAACGACACCAGAATCACCAAGCTGTTTACATATTGCCCTGAGTTTCATATTATTATTTCCTGCTGATCAAATCGCTAAATCCATGCCCAAATTCTGTCTATCATTTATCAATAGACATATCTTATTGAGTATTCTCTCATACCTAATATTCACAGATCCAATTGGGTACCCCGTCCAGATACACACTTAGGCTATTATTTATGGCCCTTTCTAAGACATGTGTTGTTTCGCATTCCTGAGGAACACACACACTTAGAAATATGTCATTTTTTACGAGTTTTTTTTTTTTTTTTTTTTTTTTTTTTTTTGAAAGACTCTTAATACTACAGGTATTATATTTCATTTATTTATTTGTTTAAGTTTGACCTTTATAACTTTTTGCTTTTAATTAGTTTATGCAAATAATACCTGTTTATTTTGATGTTTTATTCTTTCTCAGTTCAGTCAGTCACAACAACTGTTATTTGTTTTTTTTTTCTAATTTTCTCTCATTTTCATTTAAATTTCTCTTTATTATTTTTTTCATTTTAAGATGTTTAATTTAACAAGTTTTATCCCTTATTTCCATTTTAATTTGTATTAAACCTTTCTTAAGTTTATATTTCCATTTTCTTTTTCAATTTAACTTCATATAGTTTATATTTTATTAAATTTTAATCTTTCAATACATTTATTAAGTCTTCATTTCCAAAGTACTCATTTTACGTCCTGAGACAGTAATTCTCAGACTTTATTCAGAACCATGTTTTCTCTTTACAGTTAATAGTTTTTAGCTTGTCCTCTAACAATAATCATTATTCTTGCTCATTTTCAACGGTCTCATAATATCTTATAATGACCTTTCTATTTAGTTCTGTTTGTTATTGTACTTTTTGTACCTCTTTGTAACTCTTACATTACTTTTATTCTCCATCATATAGGTTTTGAATGGAAAAATTATATTTTTCATATTTTTTCACTTATTTGATTTTTTTTTTTTTTTTCCCCACTGTCTCATTATTTTTCAACATATTTTCATTATCAGTCTGCAATTGTAATTGTTCTACTTATTCTAATCAGTTTTTTTTTCTTCATTTTTATTCACATTTTAATATATACAACTTTGTTTCTTTAACAAATATCTTTATCTTTTGTTTTATTCTATTACTTTACTAAATTCACCATTTGACTCAATTTATTAACCAAGTCTCTAAAATTTTGTCTCAAACTCCTTTTTATTTTAGGGATTTTATATCAGCTTATGCTCTCACCAATTTAGTGTGTAAATATTTAACATCCTCTAAATACACTTATATTTGTCAATAATTCATTTGTCATCATTCTTCATATTTAGTCCTGCTTTTGCAAGCATCTTTATCGTTATCTTTTATAGTCTTTGCATTGACTAAAACTGACAGATGTTTTTTTTTTTTTTTTCTTATCCCTCCTATAAAGTATTATCACATACAGACATATTGTAGGTCCTTATGGCAATCTCTCTTTGTTGTTTATAGAGAAAGCATTAATTCTCACCTATTTTTATTGATAGCATTTGGTAAAAAACATACCTTTTATTCAATTTTAAATTCTAGTAATAAACCTCCCTAGTCTTATAATTTTATGTGCTTTCACATTTTGGAACTTCTCTAATTATCCTATTACACTTTAATAAGAGTCTGTCTGTTTAATCTTGATATTGGTGTTTCTTCAACAATATCTGCTACATGTGTTATTTAGTTATTTTTTATGGATCATGTATCTCTGTCCATCTTTACACATATTTCTTGGCTTATAAAAATATTTTTGTATTGTCTAATCTGTTCATTTTCCATTAGTTTTGAACTTTATATCCATTACTATTTACAATTTAAATTTGTATCCTCTTTTTCCTTTATATTTCTTAATATGTGTTTGTTTCACGTATCGTTGATATATAATGTCATTTACTTTACTTTTAATTATTTCTATGGTAATTAATTTTACATTATTTTATGTTGTTTTTTCTTGATTTCATTTGTTTTTTTATTAAACTCCTTTCTTTTCTCCACAAAAGTCTTTCCATAGCTTAATCTGTCTCATAATTTTGATCTTCTCTGTCATTCTAATTGTTATTTATTTATTTATTTTTCTAAACAAATATGTTAGTAGCTATTTTCCAGCACTTTTTCTTTTATTGTATGACACTGTATTTTTCTATCACCTTTGTGTTTAATCCAACTTTAAAAGTCCTATTTGACTTTTTCCATTCACTCTGACACTGTTTCATAAATCTTTTGCTTTTGTAGCTTACTTTAATACAACTGATTAACTAAGTCTCTCACTCCAACTATACTTTAGTTTTTCTTTGGTTTTGTAATTCAATTGCTCATTTTATGTTTACTTAAATGCTTCTTTAATTTAAGTGGTAATACAGTATTATTCTAATAACCTTATTTTAGATAATGCTCTTAGCATCAATCATAGTTGGACACTCTCTCAGTCCTTCTCACTTAATCAGCATATATCTGATTTTGTGTTTTCCTCACCGCCTATTTGTTTTCTTATTGGTTTTGTTTAATTCTTATAATTTTAACACTAACATGTTTGGATTTTTTACTCTGATTTCTAGTCTGCTTCCTCTGAGGCTCATATAATTAAGCTGTCTGGCTAGATTATTTAACTGTTTTACTGTCAGGAGTACATGAATGCATCTCATCAGCTCTGCTTTTATTTATTACTTAATCTTTTCAATAATCTAATGTCACTAATTCTTTTACACATATTATTTCTTTAATTCCCTCTGGTTATTATTATACAGCTCATTTTCATCTTTAGAGTCCTTGTTTGATTTTAAACACTTATAGCTCAGTTTTATAGCTCAGCATCTTTTTGTTAAATTACCACTGTCAAAAATATTTTCTACACTTCTGACATTTCTTGTTCTTAGTTTTTTGTACAACTTAATGTGGGCTAATTAATCAGTAGTTCTTATTCACTTACAAGTTATATTCTTATTCAGGAATAAATTGGGGTTTTACTTTTTTTTTTTCACTTCTCCTGTGTCTCACCTCACTTTTTAATACAAGTCTATAATTTCTTGTTCCCTTATTCTCTGTTTCAAATCTGTATTTTAAATTCAACGAGTTACCATAATTATCTTTGCAGTCTTTCTTCTTATTTTGTAATTTGATTTCTTTAGACCTTCTGTTCTCTTTTTCTGCTCTCACTAAACTCCCATGTCTGGGGTAATCGTAAATCTTCATGTCTCTGGTTTATCTGTTTCTCTCCGAGACTTTTCTCCCCCTCTCGCTCAGTTTTTAGACAGATTTTAAAGGTCCTCTTTCTCTTATCTTCTTTTATTTTTCCTTATTAATAATAATCTTTTTAGACTACTTGTTCTAAAAATGTATTAATATTATTCGGGTATTATCATCCGTTCTTTTATTCTTCTCTAAATTGCAATTGTCCTGTACACTTTATTTCAGTTATAAATCACTTCTCAAGCTGCATAATGCTCTGCAACTAATTAATCTTTTCTTTTTGCTTGTTTAATTTATTCTTGGGACAACCTTCTTGTCATTTTTCACTAACAAGTCTTTTTGCCTTTATCTAATTTTAGTCCCTTTCACTTTTTACACTTTTTTTTTTTTCAACTATATATATTTATGTTTTTCCCATTCAATCACAATTAGTAAGTCTCTTTTAATATTCTATAAATGCTAACTTTAGTATTCTATAATGTGATTCACTATTGTTTGCTCTCTCTATCCAATAAAGAGTCATTCAAACTCTCACTACCACAGCTGTCTCACAGTGACTGTTGTGAATCTTCTTCTCACTGCAGGCATTTTACAGGCTGCTGATGAGCCGCAACTGCTTATTTCTTGCTTATCACTTTTATCTGTTACATTTGTTCTTTTATTTTCTCTAATTTGTCACTTTTAACATATTTACTGTTTATTTTATTTCAGTTAAGTCTGTAATTCCACATATCAATCACAAATTTTACTGTATCTTCAAATTGTCTTTGTCTCAATTTAAGTTAAATTTATCTATCCTATTTGCTTCTTTGTATTGTTTATTTCTATTTGTGCATTTTTTATTTCTAAACATTAAATTTGCTCTGCAGATAAAGTTTCCTTACAGCAGTCCTTTCTAATATTAGGCCTTTGCTTTAGCTCAGTTACTAGAAGACAGATCTTATCTGCACTGTCACTCCTCTCAGAGATTTACACATATTCCATGGGCCTCTTTCTTAGAATTAATAGAAGATTCTATTTTTGACCTTACGATCTTTTCTCATCTGTGCATGTGTGATTTTTAGAATAAACGCACACACATGAAAAAACATGCAAATGCCTCACTTTCAGAAGTGAAAGCTATTACCTAAATTTCCAAAAACCAGTCATACTTTTGACAAGGAAAATGCATACATTTGTTTAGACCCTGATGTTACTTCAAGCACTTTTCCGTGTCAAAGACAGTTTTTTAACATATGAGTGGTGTCGTGGATTTAAATGTACACACACTCCTAGTTCTAATCTGGGCTTATGCACATTTTTTATCTGAGGCCCCTTTCTCTTTAAACACTCACACACCTCACTTTTTCTGCCCCGGGCTTGCCCGTTTCATTGTTAATTTGGCAACCATCTATTAAGGCTCTTCTCATTTTTTCCAGGCTAATATGGATCTATCCCCTGATTATTTTATTTTTCTCTTTCATTTACTCTGATTAATTTACAATGTCTTATTTTGATATTATGATACTTTTAACAATATAGCCTCTCATTTTTCTTCCTGTACTCTCTTTTAACTCCCTAATATACACACCGTATATTTTTTCTTTTTGCCTAAATTTGTCATGTTAAACTGTATCCTACATTCACCATTTCATTTATTTTAAAGATATTTAAGGTTCAAGTCCTATCATTCTCTTTTAACTTATTTTGCTTATTCTCTAACCACATCTGGACGGGATCCAAAGGATCAGCTTACTCATTTCAGTTTCTTTAATCAATGATTTCACTTTTAAAGCTACTTTTTCTCCCATTCAAGCATAATACTCACATTAACCTGAATGAAGAGTCTGGCTCTCTGTTAGTGAGGCGTCCCTCTCCTGACAGAAAGCCCTGTCTCTTTTGCTATTCTAGCCTCTCTGAGACCTGCCGTCTCATCTCACATCTATTGGCTAAATAAACTCTACTGCTTTCTAAGCTCGTACGGTTTATTCTCTTTTGTGTGCGCACTCAACCCTTTCTGGGTCGAACCTAATAATTCATCTTAGAATTATTCTATTCTGTTTTGGGTCTTACAGGATATAGTTTTCTCCTCAGTAACTTCTCATCTCATGCTCTACATATTTAACATACAAGCGAGTATTAAGCCAACTGTCGAGCAATTTGGTCATCAGTCCTGGCCAGTAACTGATGATCAATATGCCCCGGGCACGTTGGGCGCCATGTTTTGTGATGCGTCTCTAAGCACCTTTACCTTATTTTTATTATTCTCAGGTTAGGTAAGAAAGTCAAATCTGACCTAAATTATAAGCATTTTAAAAATACTTACAATCAGACAGAAGACTTCTCCGTGGTCTGTTCAGGCTCAACGACTTAAATTAATGCCACATGAGGCCGAGTTTAGTTATAAAGTTATAAGTTCATTTATTTATTACATTAATACTACTAGCATTACATATATTCTACTAACATTCTATACAAGTAATTAAATAAAGTATAAGTATTGAGAAGTTCTTCAGTCAAGGCAATATCAGCGATGGAGGCATCATCAGCTGGTTCTGGTGTCGGAGGTACAGCCTCACACTGTAAAAAATTACCGTGATTTTAACAGTAAAAGACTGTAAAAATGCTGCGGTGAAAAACTGTTAATTGGTTTACAGAAAGTTTCCGTACTATATACAGTGAATAACTGTAATAGATCTAACGGTACATTTAATGTAATTTTACGGTAAAATACCGTTAAATTCACCGTTTTTGAAAGTGAAAAATAACAATTCATTGTAAAATTTACAGTGAAAACCCGTAAATTGACATTCCCACAATTCCCTGCGTGACACTTCACATTTAATATATTTTTGTTGAAATAACTCTGTTTCTTCTTAGTTTTTCTCATTTTTTTCTAATCAGTTATGTACATTAGGGTTTCATGTTACATCTAATGTTGTTAAATTAATGTTTATTGCATTTTTAAAATTTCATGCATGTTACCATGATGGTGTTTAGTGTGTGTGTGTGAATGACACTGTGTGCTCCTTCTATATATTAGTATTGTCCTCCTCAGCTTGTGGAAAAGCTGCTTGTGATGAACTTTGATTCATCATGTGACTCTTATCACCACTGTGTTTGGTGACTGTCAGTGTATTATAAAGATACAAAACAGATATTAATACTTCATTAGGTTGGTAAATTAACATTATATCAGTTAATGAAATATGTTATTTTACCGTAAATTTTACTGGGATTTTTTTTTGCAGTGTACTGAAATCCAATGTTAAATATACATATTTAAAATGTAAAATTCACATGTAACTCCGTAAGTATGTTTACGGTTTGATGTCATTTTTACAGTATTGTTCTGGTAACCACAGCTGCTGGTATTTTTCCGTAGAAACAACAGGATTTTTTTTACAGTGCAGGTGTGAAGCAGCCCCTTCTGTTCTCTTCATGGTCCAGCCTTTTATAGACTATCTGACCACTTGATGTCATCTTCTTGGGAATTCCCCTCATATGTCTATATATAGAGGCCTCTCCTCTTTGTTCTGGACTCTTCTCCTCTGCTGCGTCCTGCTCTTCTGATCAAGACATCCTTCAACGCTAAGATTGCAGTTCTTTCTAATACATGTTATTTCCTTACTAATCTACTAACATGTTGCTAACAAATGCATTTCCAGTTGTTTTGTATTCTTTTATAAGTGGTTAATACATGCTTTAATAAAGACGTTACAATACCAGTTGTCTGTCATTCTTTAATGGTTAATATATGCCTTAATAAAGACGTTACAATACCAGTTGTCTGTCATTCTTCAGTGGTTAATATATATGCTATTGGGCTCTTTTTCTTTCTACATTCTTTTGATGTGATCACATCTTTTCATTTACATGAACAGATATCAACCTTTTTGTTTACATGAACAGTTATCAACCTTTTTGTTTACATGAACAGTTATCAATCTTTTTTTGTTCACATAAACAGCTATCAAACATTTTGTTTCACTGTTTACCCATAAACAAGTTATCTATATATCTATATATACAAGTTATCATAACAGCTGTACTTCATAAACAGCTAACTTCTTTTCACTTGTTTACACACAAACATGTCATTGAACAGGTTTCTTCCTCCAAGGTATCTCTTTATGATAGCTGTACCTCATAAACAGCTTACTTCTGTTTATCTTCAAATCAAAGTTGTGTTGTTATTATTGTTCTTTATAAATCACTTATTTCAATAAATGTTTTTTTCCTTTTAAGTTTCAGCTGTGTTGTCATTATTATTCTTTATAAGCAGAAGAGGTTCAAGTAGCCTAGAAAAGTTGCATTTCCTAATGAAGCAGAGTGTGGCTCATATCAACAATACGTACATATACATACAAATTCTTAAAAAAAAAACAAAAAACAAAAAAAAACTTATATTCTCCTGAAATTTCCTGTATCTATTATATATTTTATTATCATTCTTCTGAATTTCCTATTGCCTAATATCTGTTTACTTGCCCCTTCTGTTTGTATCTTTGTTTCCAGCATTTGTCTCTCTTTATGCTCTACACTGTAATAAAATATGATCCACTGTTTCAGTTTCACCACAGAATCTGCAAAACCCAGAAGGGTGTTTCCTGATTTTATGCAAATTTCCATTTAAAGATGAATGTCCTAATCTCAACCGTGTTATTATTATTTCTTCTTTTCTTTTAAAATCACTTCCAGTCTCATTAATTTGTAATCCTACTTTCTTTTGGATATTATATAGATGTCTACCTGTCTTCTCCATATCCCATTTTAGTTGCCAAGATTTAATATCAGCTTGCTTTATAATTATCTTTGCTTCTGCTTTACTGATTTTTACATCAATTTCTACATTATTTTTATTTAACGATCTTTTAGCATGTTTATCTGCCATTTCGTTTCCATCTATTCCAACATGTGCTGGGACCCATAAAAAAGACACAATCCTGTCATGAACATGTATTCTATACAGCAGTTGCATTATTTCTATGATAATATCTTGTCTGCAATTTGATTGACCCGATTTAATACTTTTTAAAGCCGCCAAAGAATCTGAGCATACTACTGCTTTCTTAATCTGATTCTCTTCCAACCATTGTAAAGCTATAACAATAGCAATCAATTCTGTAGTAAAAACAGATAACTAGTCTGGTGTTCTTTTTGTAATAATTATTTCTTGTTGTGGTATAGCTATGGCTATTCCTGTCTTATTGGATTCTGGATCTTTTGAACCGTCTGTATAAATCTGTACATTATCATAGTACATCCGTTCTATATAACGATTTACTTCATTTATTATACCACAATGGGATTTTTCCACTTTTAGTAAATAAAGATCTATTGCAGGCATTGTAAATAACCACGGAGGGAGTACAGCTATAGGCACTGTATCACTGTATTTCCTATGTACTAAATCCATTTTTTGTGCTATTTCTTCTGCTATCCACCCAATGCTTTTTATTTTTGTTCTCTCATGCTCCCAACAATCTTCAAATATTGCCTTAGTTGGATGCTTACTGTTGTGGCCTTTTAAAGATACCCAATAATTAATTTTTAATTGCATACGTCTTTCTTCTAAGGGCATTTCACCCATTTCTACCTGCAGAGCAGCCTTGGGTGATGTTCTAAATGCTCCGCAGCATATTCTCAAAGCTTGTGTCTGCACCTTGTCAATTTTTTCTAGAACATGCTGGCTTGCTGATCCGTATACAATACATCCATAATCAATAGCAGACCTAATAACTGCTAGATATATATTTCTGAGAGAACTACGGCTAGCCCCCCATTCACTACCCGCTAAACATCTCATAACATTCAATGCTTTTTTACATTTATTCAATAACTTTTCTACATGTATATTAAAGTTCAGTTTCTCATCTAACCAAACACCAAGAAACCTTACTACTGATACCTGTTCCAACTGTTTTCCATAAAGAGACAACTTAATTTGAGCATTTTTCTTCTTTGTAAAACATATTACCTGAGTTTTTTCTACTGATATTCGAAAACGTCTCGGTTACGTATGTAACCCTCGTTCCCTGAAGGAGGGAACGGAGACGTACGTCAGTAGTGACCGACGAATTGGGATATCGCTAGAGAGCCCCTATCAGCTTCGAGAAGACTAAAACAAGCCAATGAACATTGGCGTGCGATATTTGCATAACGCACCCCTCCCCATCCGGGGCATATAAAAGGGGGAGGAGATGCAGTCGCACTCTGTTTTTCGCTGAGGAGACAACTGGTGTCCGCACTGCAGCGAGGGTACAGAAACTGTGGCGACGGGACGTACGTCTCCGTTCCCTCCTTCAGGGAACGAGGGTTACATACGTAACCGAGACGTTCCCTTTCAGTCGGTCACGTTCGACGTACGTCAGTAGTGACCGACGAATTGGGATCCCAAATAAAACGCCACAGTTACGAGCCCCTTCCAGTGCCCAGCGCAAGCTCTAGCCACCCGTCGCACCAGGGGGACGGAGAAGGGGGCGAGCTTACGCCGGGAAGTCTACTGCTGTTCCGAAATACCCACTAAGTAAACTAGACTACACTGGGGAAGCGAACCCATAGGGGACGCTGCGGAGCCACTACCCACCCAGTGGGGAAGGAATTTACGTGGAACATATGGCCTGGCCCGAAGGGCAGAACACATACAAGTCCCTGGGATGGCTCCACCTGAGTAGGGGGAGACTCATCTGACAGGTGACAGCAGAACTCTGCTAAGGGAAAGACACGGACTCACCGTAGGGAGTAACCGTGGACAATACACATATGGAATCACTCACTTAGAGGGATAACAACATATGGAACCCAACCAACAGACAACACCGAAGGTGGATGTTGGTCTGGCATCAGACACTCCGCAATGTCCGAGCCGAAAGGGGAGGCGGAGGAACTCGACAGGGTTCACCGATCGGGGAACACGACTGGAGTCAAAAATGCACGTATCCAGCCCAGAGGGCGGGAATGGCATTGCAAGCCGACACATAGAACAGGTTCAACGCGTCTACCGGCTAGTGGAAGCAGGTACACGGGAAGAAACCGGTTCCACACGTAAGCTATAAAACCTAACAAACATGTTTGGTGACGCCCAGCCCGCAGCTCTACAGATATCTGTCAGCGAGGCGCCCTGAGCCAACGCCCAGGAAGAGGCCACTCCTCTGGTGGAGTGGGCTCTCAACCCGAACGGGCAAAGCACGCCCTGGGAATCATAAGCCAGGGCGATGGCATCCACAATCCAGTGGGCCATCCTCTGCTTGGAGACAGCCTTTCCCTTCTGCTGGCCTCCGTAACAGACAAAGAGCTGATCTGAGGTCCTGAAGCTTCGAGTTCTATCCACGTAAACGCGCAGAGCGCGGACTGGACAGAGCAAAGCCAGGGCTGGGTCTGCCTCCTCCGAAGGCAGCGCTTGCAGGTTCACTACCTGATCTCTGAAGGGAGTGGTAGGAACCTTGGGCACATATCCAGGCCGGGGTCTCAAGATAACGTGAGAGTCACCAGGCCCGAATTCCAGGCACGATTCGTCGGCCGAAAATGCATGCAGGTCCCCTACCCTCTTGAGCGAGGCCAATGCAACCAGGAGGACGGTCTTAAGGGACAGTACTTTTAACTCAACTGATTGCAAGGGCTCGAAGGGATGATGCCGAAGGGATGAAAGAACTAAGGAGAGATCCCAAGAGGGTATGGAGGGGGGACGAGGCGGATTCAGTCTCCTCGCTCCCCTCAGGAACCTGACGACCAGATCGTGCTTCCCCAAGGACTTCCCATCAACTGCATTGTGATGTGCGGCAATGGCGGCAACATACACTTTGAGGGTGGAGGGAGACAGCCTTCGCTCCAGACCCTCCTGCAGGAAGGAAAGCACGGATCTGACCGAGCATGATCGGGGGTCTTCTCGGTGAGAAGAGCACCACTCAACGAACAGGTTCCACTTCAACGCATAGAGACTCCTAGTGGAAGGAGCTCTTGTGGAAGTGATAGTGTCTACAACCGCTTGCGGGAGATCACTTAGAACCTCCGCATCCCGTCCAGGGACCACACGTGGAGGTTCCACAGGTCGGGACGCGGGTGCCACAGGGTGCCCCCTCTCTGAGTCAGAAGATCCTTCCTCAGAGGAATGGGCCAGGGAGGGGCTGTCGTGAGGAGCATCAGGTCCGAAAACCATGTCCGGGTGGGCCAATAAGGGGCCACCAACAAGACCTGCTCCCCATCCTCCCTGACTTTGCACAAGAGTTGAGCAAGAAGGCTCACTGGGGGAAACGCATACTTGCGAAGACCCCGGGGCCAACTGTGTGCCAGTGCATCCGTGCCGAGAGAACCTACGGTAAGGGAATAGAGCCACTGGCACTGAGCATTCTCCTGGGAGGCAAACAGATCTATCTGAGCCTTGCCGAAGTAATGCCAAATCAGCTGGACCACCTGGGGATGGAGTCTCCATTCGCCCGCAAGTGGAGGCTGCCGTGAAAGCTCGTCGGCTGCACGGTTGAGCACACCTGGGACATGAATGGCGCGAAGCGACCTCAGATGCTTCTGACTCCAGAACAAGAGATGGCGGGCGAGTTGCGACATGCGGCGGGAGCGTAGACCACCTTGATGATTGATGTACGCTACGGTCACAATGTTGTCTGAGCGGACTAGAACGTGCTTGCCTGTCAACAGCTCCTTGAAGCGGCCCAGCGCAAGACGAACTGCCAGCAACTCGAGGCAATTGATATGCCAATGCAGCTGAGGCCCCGTCCAAAGACCTGAGGCTGCATGCCCGTTGTACGTGGCGCCCCACCCTGAGGTCGAGGCATCTGTGTGAACCACAGCGTGCCTGGACACCTGTTCGAGGGGAACTCCTGCCCGCAGGAACGAGGGGTCTGACCATCGAGTGAGGGCACGGCGGCAGCTCGGTGTCACAGGAACACGGAACGTGCCGCGTTGCCACACCCATCTCGGGACCCGGCCGTGGAGCCAGTGTTGGAGCGGCCTCATATGAAGCAATCCAAGCGGCGTGACCGCGGCTGCGGATGCCATATGCCCCAGGAGCCTCTGAAACATTTTCAGTGGGGCCGCTGTCCTGCACTTGAGCGTACTCAGGCAGTTCAACACCGACTGGACGCGCTCCTCTGTGAGTTGCGCAGTCAGGGCGACCGAGTCCAGTTCCATACCGAGATAAGAGATCCTCTGCCCGGGGGAGAGTTTGCTCTTATCCCAGTTGACCCGAAGACCCAACCGGCTGAGGTGTGCCAACACCAGATCCCTGTGTTCGCACAACTGCTCCCGCGAACTGGCTAGAATAAGCCAGTTGTCGAGATAGTTGAGAATATGAACGCCTTGTTCCTTGAGGGGAACAATGGCCGCCTCCGCAACCTTCGTAAAGACGCGGGGAGACAGGGCCAGCCCGAAGGGCAGGACTTTGTACTGATATGCCCGACCCTCGAACGCAAACCGTAGGAAGGGTCTGTGACGAGGCAGAATCGAGACATGAAAGTACGCGTCCTTCAGGTCTATTGCTGGGAACCAATCTTGGGGACAGATGCATTGAAAAATGCGTTTCTGCGTCAACATCTTGAACGGCAGCCTGTGAAGGGACCGATTCAGGACTCGCAGATCCAAGATTGGCCGTAACCCACCTCCTTTCTTCGGTACAATGAAGTAGGGACTGTAAAACCCTGACTTCATATCGGCTGGAGGGACCGGCTCGATTGCACCCTTCACCAGGAGGACAGCAATCTCCGCCCGAACACTGGCGAAATGAGAGGGGGCTGCGGACACCGAGGCAGAGCCCCGGGTCCTAACAACCGCGCCCTCTTGTGACCTGGAGGATGAAAGGGAAACAGCTCTTTCTGTGAAAAGGTGGGTACCGCTGGACTCCGGAGAGCCAGCGGCGGGACAGACACAACAAGTTTCTCCCGGCCCTCCTCCGGGAGTGGAGGGCCGGATGGAATCCCCCCCTGAAGAGCTGCTACTTCCTCCTCCAGGTCGCCCGCTTCAGGATCGCGACTTCCTCGACCTCTTGCCACCTGGCTTGGCTTGAGCGGGCTGGGCGCCCCGGCCGGCGCCGGCTCCCTGCTGTTTGGCTGGTGGAGGCTGCTGCTTGGCCAACTTAGCGGGAGCGGAGGACGACGCGGCTGGGCGCCCTCGGCGACAAGCAGGCTGAGGTTGCGCCGCCGGCGGGGTGGAGGCAGCAGCGGGCCGGCGGGGCAAGACGTGTTTAATTGCCTCAGCCTGCTTCTGGGCAGCGGAGAACTGTTGGGCGAAGCTCTCCACTGCGTCGCCGAATAGGCCAGCCTGGGACACGGGGGAGTCCAGGAACCGATATTTATCGGTCTCCCTCATGTCAGCCAGGTTTAGCCATAGATGGCGCTGCTGGACTACCATAGTAGCCATCGCTTAACCAACGGAGCGTGCTGTCACTTTAGTCGCCCGGAGGGCGAGATCGGTGGCAGCCCGCAACTCCCCCACAAATGTTGGTCAAGACCACCCTGTGGCATTTCCGATAACGCTTTTGCCTGATACACTTGCAAAAGGGCCATGGCATGCAGGGCGGAGGCGGCCTGCCCACAAGCTCTATAAGCCTTCTCCGTCAGAGAGGAAGAAAACTTACAGGCTCGGGACGGAAGGCGCGGGTCACCACGCCAGCTGGCGGCCGTAGGGCACAACTGCATCGCTACAGACCGCTCGACTGGAGGGATCCCCGTATAGCCTTTAGCCTCTCCGCCATCCAGGGTGGTGAAGGCGGACGAGGGGCCTGGCCTCGAACGAACACTATACGGTGTCCGCCAAGACCTGGTCACCTCGTCGTGCACCTCCGGGAAGAAAGGCATCGGGGCGGGACGCTGAGGACCAGCGCGACCCGCCCCGAGGTACCAATCATCAAGCCGAGAGGGGCCAGGACAGGGTGGAGGGTTCCACACGAGCCCGACGCTCTCGGCAGCCCGGGAAAGCACAGCCATCAACTCAGAATCCGACTCGGCCACAGCCACCACCCCTTGAGACGGGGGCTCAGCCGAGTCATCCTCTCCCGAGGACTCATGCTCGCCTTCCGATACCGTGATCGACATCTGGTCCTCCGCAGGTGCACCGAAGGACAATACCGGACGCTCCGAAGAGGGCCCGGCATGACACGGCGGTAACACCACTGGCTGCGGTGCTGCAGAGGCGGCAGGGGCCCGCGGAGCAACGCTCGGCGGGGAAGCCCTAACCGTGACCCTCAAGTCACCCTGCCTACACGCCGACGAACCGTCACCCCGACCGGAGCCAGAGAAAACGGCTGCACAGGGCATAGGGGAGGGGACCCCCGCTCCCTGAGAACCAAGGAACGAGAGTCTCGACCTCAGCACCGCGATAGTCATGTTCCCACAATGAGAACATGAACCATCTACAAATGCGGCCTCAGCGTGCTGAACGCCCAAGCACGTGATACAGCGATTGTGCCCATCAGCAGGGACCAGGGAACGACCACACCCAGTAGCGCACAGACGAAATGCCATCTCCCCAGATGCAGGGTTCGTCTGTAAAGTCTAATAGAGGGGGAAACTCACAGCTCTTTTGTGAATGAGACACACAGGGAGTGTCATGAAGTGTGGTAAACACACACACACGGGACCCGGCCAAATCGCAGACCAAACAATTGGAATTACAGCGGAACACTGTTTCACAGCCGATGTTGCTGCCCGGACCCGGAAGCTCGTGGACTCGCTGCAGTGTCGTTGCGCCAAATACGGTAAGAACGCTGTTTCTTCTTGTTTTAAAGATCTTCTTAGCTGTAGGACACCAATAGCTTGGCTCCGAAGCGAAAGACAGAGTGCGATTGCATCTCCTCCCCCTTTTATATGCCCCGGATGGGGAGGGGTGCGTTATGCAAATATCGCACGCCAATGTTCATTGGCTTGTTTTAGTCTTCTCGAAGCTGATAGGGGCTCTCTAGCGATATCCCAATTCGTCGGTCACTACTGACGTACGTCGAACGTGACGGACTGAAAGGGAACCCCACTTCTGCGCCCACTCTTCAACTTTATTTATTGCTTGCTGAACTTTTTTAACTGTGTATGTTATATTTCTACCTCTTCTCCAAAGTGCACCATCGTCTGCATATATTGACCTCCCCATCCCTTTTTCTACCTCATTAAATATGTCATTGATCATTATATTGAATAGAAGGGGGCTACATACACTCCCTTGAGGGGTTCCATTTTCAACTGTATAAACCCTAGAGTATGATGTTTCCACTCTAACCTGAATTGTCCTGTCAAATAAAAACTCTAATACCCAGTTGTACATTCTTCCTAAAATACCCATATTTTTCATTTTTATTAGTAGTCCTTCTTTCCACAGCATATCATATGCTTTTTCTACATCTATAAAAACTCCTATAACAGCCTCTTTATTTGTCTGAGCTTTTCTTATCTCTGACTCTAAACACAGTATTGAGTCCAATGTTGTTCTACCCTTTCTAAACCCACTCTGGAATGTTGTAAAAAGGCCTTTACTCTCTATCTCATACATAAGTCTATTTACAATCATTTTTTCCATTATCTTACACATGTTTGAAGTCAGTGCTATTGGTCTGTAGCTTGTTGCCTCTGATCTATCTTTCCCTGGTTTCACTATAGGAACAATTATAGAATGTTTCCATGATTTAGGCAATTTACCTTCTTCCCATATTTTATTATACAATTTTAATATACTTCCAAGTGCTATATCTGATAATTTTCCTATCATGCTATAGCAAATTTCATCCTTTCCAGGAGAGGTTTCTTTTACACTCATTATTGCCCTTTTTAGCTCATACAGAGAGAAATCTTTATTTAAACAATTATTAGTAACTTCACATTTTTTAGTTATTTCAGGATTATCACCTTTAACTTTTTCTCTAATATTTTTTGCTTCTTCTGACAAATTATTACTGCTATGTATATTATAAAACACTTTAGATAACATTTCTGCTTTTTCTTCATTTGAAATCGCTACTTCTTCTCCACTTCTTAATGCCGGCATACTTAAATTTTTACGCTGTCCACCCATTTTCCTAATCATGCCCCAAATATCTGAAATTTGTACATCCCATCCAATATTACTACAATAATCCCTCCAATAATTCCTTTTTGCCGCTTTAATTATTTTTCTTACCGGCGCCTGTGCCCTTTTATATTTCACAAGATCCTCATATAAAAACGATGATTTTACCTTCCTAAAAGTTCTATTTCTTTCTCGAATAGCTACTCCACACTCTTCATTCCACCATGGAACTGCTTTCCTTGTCCTTATTGTTTTCTTACCTATAATTTCTGTTGCAGTTGCATGAATAATATTACAGACTTTTGTATTATATTCTTCCACATCATCTTCTAGATTACCTATATTAATTAATCTCTGACTACAAATATAACTGAATTTTTCAATCTGCATTTTTAAACTTCCATCTATCTATACTCCCCTGCTCTATTTTTGAAACTATAATTCCTATACTACATCTTAATGGGTAATGATCACTCCCTATCGTTGATTCCTTTAATGCCTTCCATAAACTTACATTAGCTATATTCTCTGATACAAATGTAAGATCTAGCTTTGACTCATGCCCATTCGCAATATTTATTCTTGTACCTGATCCATCATTTATACACACCAACCTATTTTCATCCAAACTCTTCAATTATTTTACCATTATAATCTGTGATTTCACTACCCCATAGCGTACTATGGCTATTGAAGTCTCCACACCACACTACTGTATTACCACTTAATTCTATTATCTCTTCTAATTTAGCTTTTTGTAATTTCTTACATGGATTATAAAAATGTATCACTCCGATACATCTTCCCTCTGTCCATGTTTCTAAAATAACTGCTTCAATTACATTAACATTTATAACTCTATAGCTTATACCTTGTTCAATAAATGTTGCTACTCCTCCTCCTGTTCCTTCAACTCTGTCCTTACGAATTATTTCATAACCCTGTATTTTAAAATCAAGATGTGGTTTTAACCATGTCTCTTGTATACAAATTATATTTGGTTTTTGTTCTAACTCATCTATATATTTTTTGAATTCTTGTCCATTTGCTAGAAGACTTCTTGCATTCCACTGTAAAATTTCAAGTCTCATTATTTATCCATTACTTTTCTGTGTTCCTTGGAAATCCCCTACTAGAGTATCTTGTATTTTCTGTACTGTTATTTCTCTTACATCCAAGTATTTCTCTGCTGCCCTGATTATGATTTTAATCCTTTCCGTTCGACTTGTTGTCTGAGCTGAACAGTTAACCACCTCTGCCATAAATGTTACAAACTTGACTTTATCTATTATCAGCAAATCTTTGCTGACATTGCATTGATTGTTTCCTTTGTGGCTAGCCATGCTGTCTGGTTTTTCATTTAGATCCGAAGTTTCACTATTCTTAACTCTTTTAATGGCTTCAGCATATGTTATTCCCTCAGTTATCTTGATATTCTGTACCTTCACTGCTCTTTTCCTTACTTTACAGCCCCCATATGCTGCACTATGCTCTTCCCCACAATTGCAACACTTCAACTTTGCATTTTCTCCACACTCTCCATACTCGTGTTCTCCTCCACATTTTCCACATCTTTGTTTACTTTTGCATACAGCAGCCACATGCCCAAATCTTTGGCATTTATAGCACCTCAACGGAGGTGGAATATATTCCCTTACACTGTAGCTCATATATCCAACCATCACCCTCACTGGCAGTGCTTCTTCTTCAAACTGTATCATTACAGATAAACTGTCTCTTTTCAGTCCATCCTTTGTGAATTGCAGCCGCTTCACCTTGCTAAACTTAGCATTTGATACATTTCTTTTAATTTCTTCTTCAGTCACTTCTGTAGGAATACCATATACTACCCCTCTAACTGCTCTTCTTTCTTTCCAGCTCGAACATTTAACTGTGTATCCTGCCAGTGATTTTATTTGCAATGCCTTTACTTTCTGTGCTTCATCTTTGCATATAACCATTATGCTTCCATCTTGCAATGTTTTGGCATACACAATGTTTCCTAGTTTGCTCTTTAATGCTTCATTTATCTTTAATGGGTTCCTTGATCCTGGTGATTCAAACGTAACGATGACCTTGTGTCCCTCATTTCTTTTTATATCTTTCCGTATGCTTACCTCTTTATCACTATCCGAGTTTTGTTGATGTATTTTCTTCCTTTTCCTATTTACTAGACTCCATTTCATTCTACCTCCTTCACCTCCTTCTTCCATCCAATCCACTTCCTGCTCACTTCCTGATTCGTCATCGCTTCCTACCATCGTCACTCCAGTCACAGTTCAGTGTTGCCCTTCCGCCTCTCCAGCCAATCTGAACATCCACCGTGTTTTGCATTGCTAAAGCATCCGTCAATTGAACAGAAAACAAAATCGCGATATAGTTTAGTGCGCTTGTCACACGGCTGATCTAATAAAATAGGTTGCTCGGGTTTCAGAATGTTCACGCGAGAAGTGCATGATTCGCGTCTCAAAGCTTTATCACTGCATGTGCTGTGTTTAACCTGCATTTTTTCTGTGCAACCAATTTAAGTTCCGGTTCGGTTTAAGTGCAGGTCCGGTTCCAGAATCAAATCATTGAGGGTGCCTCTGAAATAAGTGAGGGTGCTATTGTAAAGTGCAGATGTAATGTGTAAACAACGGCTCCACCATAACAGGATTAGCAATGTACAATGAGACATTTAAGATTTTTTTTAAGTCATTAATTTTACAAATAATTGGTATAGAACTTAAAAAATATTGATAACAAAATTCAAATATTTTTGTAGTCTGCACATTGCTTATTATTATTATTGCATATTTTTGTCCCATGTTATGGTTATGGTTGCAATTTTGAGCGTGAATCCTGTATTTATATATATAGATATCACTTATGAAACTGCAGAGTGCAATTGGTCGTTGGCCCTCTCATAGCATGAAAAACAAAACTTATATTAAAATTCTGAATATATAATATAAAGCGTGCAAAGAGCGCTTCCTTTATAATCACTAAAAGTCATAACTCATCTCAGTTATAGCTGTCTACACTGCACAATGAGTCTCTTACATCGTGTCTACACTTTGTTAATGAGAGGCTTCGCAAGCGTGCAAACTCAGTGCTGAATAAAAACTCTGGCGTTTCTTCCGGTGATTCTATCTAACTTAAACACCCCTGATTGGCCATTGCATTCAAGAGATCAACAGTTGTGTCTGTGATTGGCTTGCTCAACACTGCAAAATCATGTTGTAAATAGAAACATTTGAAATTCTCCAGGGCATAAACACAAATACACACTGGAGCCTTTGCCAAATCTGTTCCGCCAATATGATATTCTTACAGTATCAACTGAGGGTGCTCTTGCTTGCGTTTGAGGGTGCTTAGGTGTGTAGAACCGGGCCTGCATGGTGACATTTGTAGCAGTTTTGCACTTTGACAGTTAGGTGTGAGATATAGGCTACATTTGAGTATTGTATCTTTTGATATACATTACAAAATAAAACGGTACGCTTTGAAATCATAATTGTAGTGCATTGCGTTGTTTTAAACCCCAAACATTTTACTTAAACATTCTTCATTAACAGTTATTCAGTTATTTGTAATTGGCTACGTCATTTTAGCTAGCTACTTTTTGTTAGTAACTTGTAGTGTAGCTAACTACTTTTTCAAAAGGGTAGCTTGACTGTAGTTTAACTACTTTAATTTATGAGTAGCTTGTAGTTTGTCAAACTACAGTTTCAGAGTAGCTTCCCCAACACTGTATATACAACACTAGTCTCAGTCTCAGACATCACGCCCTCAGACCACTGGCTGCCGCCAGTCTGAATGTCTGGCTATGCGAGACTAGCTCCACACTAACAGCAACAGTGAGAATAACACAGGAACAGACACTTCTGATCAAGAGAAACAGAAGAGCATGTTTTACAGTTAAACATTTTTTACATGAACATTGAACAGATCCACAGATAAACACATGAAGTTAACTTCGCATGTTTGCATGATTTCCCACCCCTATTTTTTTCAAAAGGACCCATATGAGAGATGTGAGGGTCAAGACTCTAACTAGCCTTCTTTGTCTCTTGAGAAAATGGGATTGTCTTTTAACAACACGTATATATTTTGTAGGCTATAAATTATGTTTTGTGTCTGCCATTTCACTGTAAAAAATATATTTTTTCGGTTACTTGTAGAGTGTTCTGTTTGCATTTTTTAAAACATGCGTATTTAAAATTTAATTATAGTATTTTGTAGTTGTAAATGTAAAAAAAAAAACAAATAAATAAATAAATATTTGACTCTTTTTCCTCTTTGGACTTTTTTCATTGTGTGTGGTTCAGGTGTTCCCTACATTGTGGTGACAAAATGTACCAAAAAACAAACAAACTTTTTTCATTTGTATGGAGATTATTTGGACTCCATGAGGAAATCAACTTATAAATCATACTTACTGGTGTTTTTGATGCTTAAAATTAGGATAAAGTTCAGTTAGATTTAGGAAGTTAGTTGTGATGGTTAAAGAAGTCATGAACTGCGTTGTTTTGTTGTTTTATAATGTTTGCTGAGGTGCACTTATAATGTTAATATGCTTTTTACATCAAAAATTGTCATCATTTAGAAACGAAAGGCATTTCTCCTACCCTGATTTTAGCCCTCTTGTTTGATCGCTCTGTTTTAAGGGGCGTGTCTGCTGTGAGACTTCAGTGTAAACGCCCACTGCTGTGATTGGCTGACATCTTTGCAATAAAAAATAGCTAAGCATTGCTCTCTTAAAAAAACTTTTTTTAAGCACGTTTTTAACTTTTTACTATTACCGCTCTCAAGGTTAACTAATCATGAGAAGTGTTTAATGGTAGAACGATGAAGATGATGAATGAGTGTCAAGCGCAGCAATGGAAAGAAATTCCCAAACAACTGATGACTTTGCCGAGGGGGAGCGTGTAGAGAATGAATAATAGCCTAGAATTACAGGAATCTTTTAGAATTCTCAAAATTTGTCTCAGACGACCAAATTGCACCCACCTTAAAGGGTTAGTTCTGTCATTTGTTACTCACCCTCATGCCGTTCCACACCCGTAAGACCTTCGTTAGTCTTCGGAACACAAATTAAGATATTTTTGATGAAATCCGATGGCTCCGTGAGGCCTGCATAAGGAGCAATAACATTTCCTCTCTCAAGATCCATAAATGTACTAAAAACAAATTTAAATCAGTTCATGTGAGTACAGTGCTTCAATATTAATATTATAAAGCGACGAGAATATTTTTGGAGTGCCAAAAAAAAACAAAATAACGACTTATTTAGTGATGGCCGATTTCAAAACACTGCTTCAGGAAGTTTTCAAAACACTGATTCATTTATGCTCCAAAGCTTCCTGAAGCAGTGTTTTGAAATCGGCCATCACTAAATAAGACGTTATTTTGATTTTTTTGCCGCACCAAAAATATTCTCGTCGCTTTATAATATTAATATTGAGCCACTGTACTCACATGAACTGATTTAAATATGTTTTTAGTACATTAATGGATCTTGAGAGAGGAAATGTCATTGCTCCCTACGGAGCCCTCACGGAGCCATCGGATTTCAACTAAAATATCTTCATTTGTGTTCCGAAGATTAACGAAGGTTTTACGGGTGTGGAGCGACATGAGGGTAAGTAATAAATGACAGAATTTTCATTTTTGGGTGAACTAACCATAGTCTAAAGCATTCATGAATTGCAACCATTTAAGTTTAAGTATGTCATTTTCCATATGCTGAAAAATGGGGATGACAGGTAAGAGGCGAGTTTATTGCATTTGTTGTTGTTGTTGTTGTTGTTGTTGTTGATTTGTAGTTTATTTAATTCTTGTGTGATTGTTTTCACCATTTTATCACTGTATGTGTGTGTGTGTGTGTGTGAGAGAGAGAGAGAGAGAGAGAGAGAGAGAGAGAGAGAGAGAGAGAGAGTAAGTGTGTGTATTCTGTTTTGTTTGCCTTTGGTTTCATGTTGTGTTGTCCTGTCTTGTTTTCTAATGAGTAATCGGCTGGTCCATATATACAGTAGTATGTTGCCATTTACTCAGGATATTGTCACAGTTTAGTTATGTTTGGACTTTGCGTTTCATCATTCCCTGCCTGAGTTTGTTTGTTGTCATGGTTACTGATTTGTTTTCACTAATCACCTTGTTTGTGTTGTGTACTTAAATTCACATACACAACTACAAATGGCTTTCCCCTCAAATAATGCCCTATTTCAGGGTATAGGAGGCGATTTCGGATTCAGCCCTTGTGTAAATGCAGTTGGTCTGGTCTCATCAATATTAACACTTGTGTTTTGTGTGCCTGTCTTGTTTGGATCAACATTTGAGTGGTTTATTAAAGACTTCTGAACCCGATACCTGTACTTTCTGCAATCATTTGTGACAGATGTACGATACATTTTACTTTTGAATGGCCCTCAACAGAGAGCTTTTTGTCTGCCCAAATATGTATCACTGTTTGTTGCTGATGTCCATGTGATGGACACTTTAAGTGGAGCAGAAGTGAGTCTCCGCTTAAATGTTTAAGTGTTGCTTCTTTACTTACTCGTGTGTTTTTGTGGTTGATTTCTGTTCAACAGATGCAGATTCACACATTGTTTTTGTTTTTGCTCAGAGGTTCAGCACACTCATTACCAGAACTAATGCAGCCACAACACATTTAGTACTGTACTTGAAATATTCTTAATTATTAGGCTACTATTGTTTATTTTTTAGGTATTTAGGAATTAGGAAATATGAGGATGGTTGCAATACAGTTTTTTTTAAACTTAAACTTTGTAACTTTCCTATATTTTCCAATATTAAAACATTTTATTGTGAAACAGCAAAATTATTGAAAACATGATTAAAAAAATAAAACTAACAATTAAACAACAGTTTGTGTTAATCACTTTAATAGTTTTGTCAAAGTCTCAGCTTATACAATGTAACATTTTGTTCAGTATTTGTGCAGTAATTAACAACCCTCTCTTTTTTTTAGTATATAGACAGCTATTTTGAGTAAATGCTATATAACAAATTGAACAAGAGTACCTGCTGATTCAGATTATACACTGCTGTCATTTAACATGCATTAACCTGTCCACAATTCAAATTAGCCACAAGTAACATGTTGATTTGTTGTGTTGTGGCTAGTTTGAGTTTGCTGCTGCAGCTGCTCACTTGTTAACATTTTAACACTTGTTTGTTAACACGTGATATTTCTGCTCTGAAACACGAGGAAACAGAGAGACACTGCAAGAAGTGACCAGCTCCTCACACACACACACACACACACACACACACTCCGCTGTAGACATGATTAACGCTCTGATTCTCTCTGGGATTTTACTTTACATCTCAGGTAAAACAAAACTATGATTCTGATTAAAAAAACATTATTAAACTATTGTACAGTCTGTTGTTAAATTGTTAAAATTGTTTAACTTGAATTCTTTAAGCTATAATTCTACTGTATAGGCCTATATTTACATCATGTGCGGTTTGTGAGTGTTTTGTGTTTTCTCCTCTACATTTGTACAGGTGCTGCTGAAGTTAATATAGCACTGAAATCTGGATCATCTGGCATTATTCCATGTGTATATGAAAAACAACACAAAGAAAACCGCAAATATTTGTGTAAGGGGACACATTGGGATGTTTGCCATATATTGGCATATTCAAATGAGACGGGAAAATATTCCATCACTGATTATCAAGACCAGAGTATTTTTACGGTGCGATGGGACAGACTGGAGACCTCAGACTCTGGAAAATACTGGTGCGCTGTGAAGATTAGTGACAATAAATCCCTACATGCTCATTATTGTTTGAATCTTTTAGTACAACCAGGTAAAGAATCTTTCCAAATTACATTTTTTTCTGAGAAACATGATAATGCATTTTATTAAAATAGAATATAATATAAATATGAAACAATGTAGCTATAAGGAACGTTATAAATAATGTAAATAGTGCTGTTGTTGGGTTTAGTGTGATAGATATTTATTTCTGTACAAACAAGTAAAATGAACTGAAAAAGAAGAACATGTTGTAACACCTATCCTGTTAACTTTTACTTGAGTGCTACATAAAATAAGGGACCAACCAGATCAATCTTACTCATGAGTCAAATGTATTAAACATAGTCACACAAAACATTCATTATTCAACCTGACACCAATCTCTGACATCAAACAGTTGGAACCAGAGGATAAGAAATACGGCGCAAAAATAGAGCGTTGCCTCTAGGGCACCTCCTCAGGGCTCGCGGCAGCAGAGGCGGAGTTCTTGCCTGAAGCCTGTTGATAAGAAGGTCAATCTGAGGACCATCCTTTAGGCTAAGAAGGCTTCAGGGAAGAGGTCAGAGCCCTGGCAGGACCTCTGGGGGCTGTCCCCCTTGCAGTGCAGCAGTGGTTCCAGAGTAGGGTCCGGTAATGAAACAGGGAGTCCGGGGTCTACTTTATAGTTCCAAAAAAGAAATGGGGGGTTACATACGATTTTAGATCTACGACACTTGAATCGTTCTCTGAGGTGATTCAGGTTCAAGATGCTCGCAATTCCTATCATAGTGAATCAAATAAGGTTCCACGACTGGTTTGTCACAATAGATCTAAAGGGATGCATATTTCCACATATTCATCCTTCCATCTCACAGGAAGTTCCTGAGGTTTGCTTTCGGGGGCGAAACGTTCCAATATTGGTTTCTTCCATTCGGCCTAGCACTCTCCCCTCACACATTCACCAAGTGCATGGATGCAGCCCCGCTGAGGCTTCAGGGCATCCGTGTGCTAAATTATATCGACAACTGGCTTATATTGTCCCAGTCTCGAGAAATGGCAGTTCGGCATTGAGATGTTGTACTTGGCCACATTCAAAGCTTGGGGTTGAGACAGATCCTCCTGTGGTCTCTCAGAGCAATGTAAGTCCCCAGGGACCAGAATCAGGGAGCAGAGCACAGCAGCTTCCATGAACAACAAAACCCGGCTAGTTTGATTTTACTGGTCATCTCTAATATTTTAACATTAACGGCGGTGACAGACCGCTGACAGCTCAGATGAGAAGGTTGGAGAAGGTTGGTGCTGTGCAATATCCTTACAACACTAGGCTGAATACTATATTAGCAATTATTTTACAACCTTCATCATCAACTGTATGAAATGTCAGATGACCTGCGTGGTTCTGGATTGGGGCAAGTGCGTTAAATGCGTTACATTTTTTCACGCATTATTTTTTCCCCTAATTAATTAATCTAAGTAACGTGTTAAATCGACAGCCCTAATTTATATATACACTGTAAAAAATGATTTTTTGAACTTGTAAATAAAGATAGCATAATTTAAGTATATTTTACAAACAAATCCTATTTTGTCTTTTTACTTCAGAATGTCATGTTTAATTCAATAAACTACTTGAGGTTTCGTTTTATTTTATTGTGCTTAAATACATAAGTAAATTTAAATGGAACTCCCCAAGTAATATTTACTTAGTATCTTGTCATATAATGAACTAATGCAAAAAAATTACAAACGCAAGTAAAACTTACTCCACGAAGCCAGCAATCTATGCGCATGCGCTCTTGGTCCCCGAAGTGGCGCGCAGAGGAAGAGGAAAGCAACGGAAAATTTCCTGGAAGGACGATTTGATTTTTACACGGTAAGTTATAAAATATTTGTTTATTTAGTTATGTTTCCAGAGAAGTATAGAGCAATTAGGCTGTCTGCAGTTCTGGTGGTTAAAGAGTAAACGCATTAACTGTTATAGTCGACAGAGTTGAGTTTGCTAAAGAACCGATTAGCACAAACATCCGTTATTAGCAAACGGCATCTGTGTCGAAAACAATTGTCTTGTATTTTACATGTAATCTACGGATAAGTTTAATGTACAGTGAAGTTTAAAATACACTTTGCCGGACGAGAGCGGCGCGATGCGTCGCGACAAATGCCAATAGAAGGGCGTCTGTTTATTCATCTGTGTGAATAAATAATTGTGCCCTCATGTGCTATCTGAATTATAAATACAAGTTTTCTAATTAGAAATTGGACATGTACAGCATCGAAAGTCAAATTTACGAACCCGGGATTATACCCGGGCCCTGAGATGGGTGGTCCATTAACTTTAAACGCGACGGAGAAAACCACTAATACCCCATTAATCCACATCAACTACACTGCTTTGTCTTATTTATAAAACAGATAAGCATTTGATGCATATTAATCAAGTAAAGAAGAGATTATACTCCCTATTGAAGCTATACAATAGTGATACATTTTCTATATGTGTTCAGGCAGCCTTAAAGAGATAGTTCACTCAAAAATAAAAAAAAATTCTTCACCATCAAGTTGTACCAAACCTGCATACATTTCTTTCTTCTGCTGAACACAAAAGAAGATATTTTGAAGAATATGGGTAGCGTTAACCAAACACTTAATGGACCCCATTGACTTCCACAGTATGAGGGAAAAAAAATACTACAGAAGTCAATGGGGTCCATCAACTGTTTGGTTATCAAAAATTTTCAAAATATCTTCTTATGTGTTCAGGAGAAGAAAAAAAAAATTCATACAGGTTTGGAACATCTTGAGGGTGAGTAAATGATGAAAGATTTTCATTTTTGGGTGAACTATCACTTTAACTCTACCAGATGATTGAAAATGTATTGTTGATAGGCTAATTACTTGAATGCAGTTGTTCCAAAATAAATTAAATTTCAAATCAAGTATATTTTTTCAAATTTTATTAAAAGAAATCTATTTCTGACATTAACATTTCTAACATATGTTCCACAGATTGCACTCACTCACCGTTCAAGCTCATGGACAGCACTGTAGGTGAGGAAGATGCCAACACAGCTGACGTCGTTATCGTCATTGAGGGAAGGTGCTGTTTAACTCTGATTAAATCTGAGAGCTTTATGAACCACACATTGGCAGCAATGTCATTGGACCTTTTAAGGTCTGGATAAATAGTAAATACATAGTTAAAATAGTCATTGTGACTACAGTGGTTCAACCGTAATATTTTGAAGAGAGAGGTATACTTTTTGTGCACAAAAACAAAACAAATTCATTCAACAATTTGAACCGTTTCATACATAGTGAACTCAGTGCAGGATTCCATGTTTCCATCTGAACGCCAGCTCATTTTATTAGCCGCCTCCTGCGTCAGCATCATGTTGACACAATCATGTTGTGCTGCTCACGTGTTCAGCTTCGGCCAGTACTGAGTCGACATATGGACGTAAACATGGAAGCCTGCATTGTCACTACCTATGACAATGGTTCAAATTGTTGATTTAAGTCTTTATTTTTGTTTTGTTTTTGTGTACAAAAAGTATTCTTGTCGCTTCATAACATGAAGGTTGAACCACTGTAATCATGTTGACTATTTTAACGATGTTTTTACTATTTTTCCAGACCTCAAAAGGTGCAATGACATTGCTGCCTATGTGTGCTTCAGAAACCCTCGGAAGATGAACGAAGGTCGTATGGGTTTGGAATGACATGAGGGTGAGTACTTAATGAGAGAAATTTCATATTTGGGTGAACTAACCCTTTAAACTATCCCCCAAAGCTGAGAAACACATTTGAAGTCTTTCAAAAATCTTTCTTGGGCTGGATGCTTTAAAGGGTTAGTTCACCCCAAAATGAAATTTCTCTCATTAATTACTCACCCTCATGTCGTTCCACACCCGCAAGACCTTAGTTTATCTTCAGAACACAAATTAAGATATTTTTGATGAAATCTGAGGGTATCTGATCCACACATTGGCAGAAATGTCATTGTATCGTTTGATGTCCAGAAAGGTAGTTAAATATTTTTAAAATGGTCAACTTGACTACTGTGGTTCAACCTTAATGTTATGAAGTGATGAGAATACTTTTTGTGCACAAAAACAAAACAAAAATAACGACTTGTTTACGTCCGAGTGCCTGTTCATTAGTGGCCGTTTCCTGCGTCATGCTGCTCACGTGTTCAGCTTCGGCCAATACTGACTTGCTGTTCGGACGTAAACAAGGAAGCCTGCACTGAGTTCACTATGTATGACAACGGTTTAAATGGTTGAATAAAGTGGTTATTTTTGTTTTGTTTTTGCACACAAAAAGTAATCTTGTAGCTTCATAACAGAGGTTGAACCACTGCAGTCACATTGACTATTTTAACTATGTTTTCAATTACCTTTCTGGATGTCGAAAAGGTGCAATGACGTTGCTGCCAATGTGTGGTTCAGAAACTCTTGGATTTCATCAAAAGTATCTGCAAAAAGTCTGCTAGTTGGCCATTTTGTTTGACACTTACACTTTTTGTATTTGCTCATTTGTTCAGCAAGTCTCTAAAAAGGTTTGTTATTTTAAATTAAGTTTGTACTATACTGTACTGTTTCACAGAAACATTGTAATGCAGTGTTGTATGTAAGATCACAGTTAAGCATCTCACGTTAAATTGTTGTGCTCTGTTAAACACATTGAAACATCTGTGATAGGATAAAGATGCTGAACCACTTTGCCCATGTTTTTGGCCAACAGCAGTTAATCTTAATGAATGTGTCCATTAATTTTTGTCCATTTGTTTTTATCATTGCCTTTGTTTAATCTGTTTTTTGAAGAGTTTAATTCAAATAAAAGTACTCAAGGAAAATGTCTGTTAGTGTTGTTTTTACTGAAAACATCAGTAGTAATACATCACAAATTATATTAAGTAATGTTTAAATAACATTTGAAGTAAAGGTTACTCAGGATAACTAAGAAAGATAACTAGGACTCTTAAGTAAAAGAAATGCAATAAATCCTAATCTATTTATAAGCATTACTTAAGTAAAATTTACAAACAAAGAGACAATAAAATTTACTGGGAATTCCCAAGTAAACTTAACTTAAAATTGTCTAATTAAAGCTACTAATAATTATGTTTAGGCTTTTACTTGGCAATTTTTTGTAAATTTACTAGCCTTTTCTGAGTGAAAAAAATTTCCAAGCTTTTTTCAAGTAAATCCTACTCCAAATTTTTTACAGTGTATATTTATATATATATATATATATATATATATATATATATATTGGAACCACTAAGATTTTTAATGTTTTTAAAAGAAGTTTCGTCTGCTCACCAAGGCTACATTTATTTAATTAAAAATACAGTAAAAACAGTAATATTGTGAAATATTATTACAATTTAAAATAACTGTTTTCTATTTGAATATATTTCACAAAGTAATTTATTCCTGTGATGCAAAGCTGAATTTTCAGCATCATTACTCCAGTCTACAGTGTCACATGATCCTTCAGAAATCATTCTAATATGCTGATCTGCTGCTCAAGAAACATTTAATGTGTACAATTGTACAAAATATTTGTGTACAATATTTTTTTTCAGGATTATTTGATGAATAGAAAGTTCAAAAGAACAGTGTTAGGTGCGTAGGACCATAAATTGTTAGTTCTGAATTTGCATTATTTTCATATCTCCTCACACCCTGCACACACAGACATCACACACCATTAGCGCGAGATGTCAGTCTTTCACCAAGCACTGCAACCGAAACAGCAGCTGCCTTTTACAGTTCCTCCTAGGGCTGGGCGATATATCGCATGCAATTGTCACGCGCATTTCGTCAGTAAAGCCGGTTCCCTGATTGCCGCTAAATCGCCATCACCTGCTTTCAAATGGAGCGGCATTTAATAAACAGAGCCGTAGATCACTGACAAGCCACGCAATATCGCGTTCATTATCGAAGGCGATTCATCTGCGATAATGAACGCGATATTGCGTGGCTCCCAACAGTAGTAAACACTTTACAATATCAAAGAATATAGATATTTAAAATTCATAAACAATAATAAACCAATTGACTGACAAATCGTATTGTGCTTTTGATTGTTTTCAGCTCCTGATGTGTCTGTGGTGAGCAGCAGTGTATCTGGACATGAAGGTGGTAATGTCAGTGTCCAGTTTATCTACAGTTCTAGATATCAGTATGAACTCAAACTGTGGTGCAGATATAAAGATCAGAGCTGTTACAAAGTGACTGGCACATCCCAGAATTCATCACTCCAGATCAGTGATGATGGGAGAAGATCCTTCACTGTGCTGATGACTGGACTGAGACTCAGTGATTCTGGTTGGTATTACTGCTCAGTAGGAGATCTGCAGGTTCCTGTTCAGCTCATTGTCAATGAACCCAAACGTGGTAAGATCACAAATCAATTCAGCTATAAAAATGGTGACACTCTTAATGCACTAAAACTAAACTCATGTTTTTCTCTATTTCAAGCTGTGACAAACATTCCAACAGCTACACCATCTGACTCTGAGACGGACAGGTGTAATTTTTGACATTTGACGTTTTTTTTTTCTCTTTTTTTACTTTTATTATGCAATAAAAGTCATAATCATGACATAAAAAGGCTGAAAATGTGATAAGTCAAAATTATAACATGAAAAGTCAATTATGACAAAAAGTCAATATGAGATAATTATGACAAAATTGAAATTATGACATTAAAATGTATGAAAAAGGTATAAAATCATGCTTTAAAAGTAAATCATGTAAATTATAATTATGTTATAAAAGTCTAAGTCAAAAAGTCTAAATTATAACACAATTATGATTTATCAAAGCATTTTTTTCTCCATGATAATACTCTGATCAAACTAAGAAACTTCTCTGTTTCTGTTTGGCAACAGCTATGATACTGACCCAAGATCTGACACACACACGTAAGTGTGAACATTGTTATTCAGTCATTCATAACAACCGATACCAAACTATTACATGACACCAAAGTAAAGTTATTTTTATTTGCAGAGATGAAGCCCATTCAACTCTAATAGCAGTCTCAGAGACTATTGCTACAGAAATACACAGCAAGGATGAGCAAAACAAGTATTTAAAGGGGATCTATTATGCCCCTTATGTTAAATAAGTCTCTGGTGTCCCCAAAATGTCTGTGACTTTTAGCTGAAAATACTCCACAGATCATTTATTACAGCTTGTCAAATTGTAAATCCTATCCAGTGGTTGAAAAGAAAGGAGTAAACATGGTCACTAGTAGGTTGTGACGGCTGTCAATCAAAATGTGGAGCGGTGATTCATTCCATGTGTCAGAAAACAAATGGATAATTCTGTAAATTAAAATTTTACAAGGCGGCATAATGGCAACAAAAAAGAGAAAATCTTCTTTTAGTAAAGACTGGGCTCGGATATACCTGTGTGAGGCCGATAGAAGGGGATACCGAAAGAGTGTTTTGCAGTCTATGTAAAAGCAGCTTTTCTATTTCACATGGAGGAGAATATGACGTTAGGCGTCACAGCACATGCGAATCACACAAGAAAAGGGAACAACAGAAAGAAACGTCCAAGTCAATGCTGCCTTTGGGCTCAGTGATGTTGAATTTAAACAATATGTAAAATAAAGACATGTTATGTTACATTGTGATGTAATGGTGTTTTCTGGAAGGGACTAAAGAACAAAGTATTTTTACCAGCTAAAAGGCAGATACAAATGTTTTTATTAAGTTAGAAAGACATTATATAACAGTTTCAGGTTATGTTTTAGTGTTGGTAACATGTCCCACGTTGTCCCACACAAACTTAGTAATCGTCCCACATTTAGTTTGTTTGATGGTGGTCAACCTATTCAAACTGGAGTCGGACACTGATAGAGAGAGAAGTTTCAACTTTTAGAATAGAACTGGACGTTTCTGAATGGTTAGTGGATAAATTTATGAAGTTGTTGTGGAGTTGATTCAACTCATCGAATAGCATGTGCCGTCATGTTAATCTTTTGTGCAAATCCAGTGTTGAATTGACCCTCGTTTGTGAAGCAGTCTGCCGTAAAATTATTTGCGCAAATCTATAACACTTTACTGACTTTCTTTGCCACATTTCCTTCATGATTGAAATTCAACCACGGTTTCCTCAGTGACTGCGGTGAAAAACTGTTAATTGGTTTACAGAAAGTTTCCGTACTATATACAGTGAATAACTGTAATAGATCTAACGGTACATTTAATGTAATTTTACGGTAAAATACCGTAAAATTCACAGTTTTTGAAAGTGAAAAATAACAATTCATTGTAAAATTTACAGTGAAAAACCATAAATTGACATTCCCACAATTCCCTGTGTGACACTTCACATTTGATATATTTTTGTTGAAATAACTCTGTTTCTTCTTAGTTTTTCTCATTTTTTTCTAATCAGTTATGCACATTAGGATTTTATGTTACATCTAATGTTGTTAAATTAATGTTTATTGCATTTTAAAAATTTCATGCATGTTACCATGATGGTGTTTAGTGTGTGTGTGAATGACACTTTGTGCACCTTCTATATATTAGTATTGTCCTCCTCAGCTTGTGGAAAAGCTGCTTGTGATGAACTTTGATTCATCATGTGACTCTTATCACCACTGTGTTTGGTGACTGTCAGTGTATTATAAAGGTACAAAACAGATATTAGTACTTCATTAGGTTGGTAAATTAACATTATATCAGTTAATGAAATATGTTATTTTACCGTAAATTTTACTGGGATTTTTTTTACAGTGTACTGAAATCCAATGTTAAATATACATATTTAAAATGTAAAATTCACATGTAACTCCGTAAGTATGTTTACGGTTTGATGTCATTTTTACAGTATTGTTCTGGTAACCACAGCTGCCGGTATTTTTCCGTAGAAACAACGGGATTTTTTTTACAGTGTATGGATACTCTTATGTCCATTGGTAAATCCAATAACAGACATTGTATATCTCCAGCTGCTACAGCAAGTAAACAGAAATGGCGGACTGCTGCGGCTCTCTCAGGGCGGTATCTATGCTAATATGGCAGATTGTCACCAGTTATGTGCGGTGATTCTTCCTCCTCTTATGAAAGAGTGGGGGAAACCTGGAACCGCACGTTTAGAGAGACTGATTTATAATTTATGGGGATTATAAAAAAAAAAGGAGTGGGTGGATTTTTACCATTATAAGCTAGTTGTTTACACACTGTGGACACACATCTGTGTTCAAACACCTTAAAGTTTTACACCTTTAAGGCATGTAAATTAAGTCATTTGCTTTGTTTTAATTGTATCTCTAAATTAGAAACAAAGCTTTAATAAATTAACTTGCTGCACATTAAAAGTGAAAACAGTTTTGTATGATAAACACAAATATGTCTCCATCACTCTAGGCATGTTGGGATTCTGCTCATGATTCTTGTAGCGATGCTCGTGCTGTTGCTGCTTGTTTCTCTTGTTGTAATAACCTGGAGACTGAGAAAGAAGCCGGGTGAGTTTTCTCGTACTTCTGGAGAACTGACAGTATATTATTGTGATTCATTTACAGCTGCTTAATAAATAAATCAATAAATAGACATAAATAGTATATATAGATTTGAGTTGAAATTTTATCATTACAAAAGAAGAAGGAGACTAAAGTGACTTGAGAGTCATCAAATTTGCACAATTATAGGAAATTGGCTTCTGGGACTAAAACACAAAAACCCGGTCAAATATACAGTTTAGCATCATGATAAAAACACATTCCAGAATGATACAACTGACCAATCAGAATCAAGTATTCCAGAGAGCCACATAAAATAAAAAGTATTTTATACCTTTTGTGTATTTCATTCATAAACCCCCGGCAACTTTAATTGTATAATCTGAAAAAAAAAGAAAAAAAAAGTTCCAAAAAGGGGTTTATGATACAAATAACCATTTTGGATCCCCAAAGAACCTTTCAGTAATAATGTTATAATTTTGTTGTGAGTGTTAAGAGCATTTTAAAAATCTAAAGAACCTTTTCTGAAATGGAAAGATTCCATAAAGGTTTTTAAGAGTGTCCATGAAAAATATTGATATTTAATCTTCATACTTCACTCTGACAGAGAGGGGTCACATTAGAGAAGAAGAACATTTCAACAGCACCAGTAATGCAGTGAGTATTTTACATACTGAAGGAATTCAGAAATCTTCAGAAATAATCTAATCTGTGTTTGTTTGATTCAGACTCCCTCTGAAAACCAGATGACATCCAGCAGTTCAGCAGCTGCTACTGTAAGTCATCAGTCCTATCTGCAGACATTTACTGAGATGCTGATTGCAATTTAATGATCATCAAATGTGTTTATTCAGTCTTCTGCCTCAGTGGATGACAGTTCAGTGTTATACAGTTCTGTGATCTTTAATAAGGCAGTAAGTGTCGTCTTTGAATGTTCTGAATGTGTCACACAGTCTGTTTGTCCAATTCAAAAGAGAAACTTGTTTGTATGATCACACACACTGTTAACCCTAATGCTCAAAATAATTAACAGGTTTAAGTAGGGTAAACTTAAAGTAGCAAGTTAAAGCAAGCCAACTTTCCACTACTAAAAATATTTGTTGACTTTCAAATTAAAATTAGCCCAAGCTTTACACAACTTCAAGCCATCCTAGGTGTATATGACTTTCTTCTTTCTGATGAACACAATCGGAGAAATATTACTAAATATCCTGACGCATCCAAGCTTTATAATAGTGAATGGGACCAACAAGTATGAACTGAAGAAAGTGCTTCTATCCACATCCATCCATCATAAACGTGTACAATTTCTTGACGTAAAAAATTTGATATAACTAATATTTGATATAACCAACTTATTTTGGATTGCATTTCTGTTATGTGACTGTGACACCTATAGCACTGTAATACAGACTCAGCGCTGATCGTGTTTATTAACAGAGTTTATCATCGGTGGATCCAGAGGTTGACGCCCTCTACAGCTCTGTGAAGAAACCTCGCAAGACTGTGAGTTCATGACATACACACACTGCTCCTTATGAGCAAATGACAGTAAATCATGAATTTGTAAATTAATAATAATTAATAATACATCTATTTCTACCAGTTCAGTTTTAGTTAACTGTAAACCTGTTAACTGTCACCCTCCTTTTTGAACATAGACATGAAAATCCAAATATAATGGTTGTAATTCATGAATGCTGTAATAAGATTATGTAATGAATTGTAATAAGATTATTTAAAAAGTGTAAAAAATGTTAGAGAAATATAAATTTACTGTAAAGGCAAATGTACTGTACTAAACATTGTTTTTATTCAAAATATATATATTACAAAAAAAAAAAAAAATTACTAAAATTACTGAGCAAGCTGCCTGAGCAAGCTAACCATGGTATTCAGCATCACAGGTAGGTGAGTTTGATCAGGGTTTAGCTACTCTGCAGGACCAGATCTGAGGAACCCTGGTTTAAGCTTTTGAATGATAAAAAGGCAATAAAAAAGAGCCCCAAGACATTCCACGGGTGGGACACTGACAGTTAACATTGTCTGCAACTAAAAATGTAAATGTGTCAGTGTTGAATGAGTGTGTGTTAATATAGTTGTCATTTAAGCAAAATGACTTGTATCAGTCTTGCATAGAAGTGCATTTCATTTCTCTGCATCTTACAGGTACATTCCAGAGTGGATTCTTGACCAAATGGAGGACAAAGACGACACATCAACACTTTAGAAAGAGCTGAAACCTTCATGTTTCTTTTCATGCAAGTCCAAGTTTGGCCTACATAAATTGTAGGCTTGCATATATGTAATTTAGTTAACTGAAATTAAATTACAGTTCATTAAAAAACAATGTTATTTTACTTAAGTAATATTTTATTTTTTTTAAATTGAAATTTAATTTTAATTTATTTGACATGAAGGTGAGTAATTAATGACATAATATTCATTTTTGGGTGAACTAACCCTTTAAAGCCCAGTTTCACAAATAGTTTAATTATGGCGTTTAAGTAGCTTTTATAAACGTGCCTTAGAAAAAAAAAAGAAAAAAAAAAAAAAAAAAACTACTGGTGTGCATCTTGAGACAATCCTATCCTATTTTATATCAGTACAAGTTGCTTTCATTTGAAACAGCTCAAACATACATTTTAGTCCAGGACTAGTTTAAGCCTTGTCTGTGAATCAGGGGGATAATGTATTTATATTGTTACAGACCTGTTTAGCAGTTTAATGATTTTTAATGGGTCGTAATTCAGGCATTATTTGAGTGTTTTGATCTATGTGCTGTATTTGATTTCTGCCAAATTTAGTCTGTAGAGTCTCTGTCTCCCTCTTCTGGTGTTGTTTAGGACCTACAGCCTTCTAATCAGGTTAATAAGAAGCCTTAAAGGTGCCCAAGAATGCTTTTTCACAAGATGTAATATAAGTAAGTCTAAGGTGTCTCCTGAATGTGTCTGTGAAGTTTCAGCTCAAAATACCCCATAGATTTTTTTAATTAATTTTTTTAACTGCCTATTTTGGGGCATCATTAACTATATGTTACGAGTCCCGGGCGTGGAACACGTAAACAGATTACAAAACCCCTGAATTATCAGAAGTAGTAAACACAAGAAAAGATCAGTGGCTTTCCTCAAACGCAGCTTGTAGCGTCTCTTTATTGACATCATATCATCATACTTATCAATATCACAAAATACTCATTAACACATCTGTAGTCTTTACTGTTATATTAGTATCTTTTAAAATGAAACCGTTTTACTGTACAAAATGATCACCGTCACTCTCATAACACATACACACTACTTTAAGTCTGAACAAATATACAAATATACACTTTCTGAGTCATTTTTATATTAATAAATTAGTGCATACTAAAATAAAATGTATTATTTACATGTGAATTGACTACGATCATAACAATCAACCGTTTTACCCTTACTTTGACATTTAACACAAACAAGTTATTAGTTTTAAACACATAGGAAATGTGAACGGACATGTTTTATATTTGGCAATGGCACATTTTTCATTTCTTTTATGAATATATACCTGAATTATCAGAAGTAGTAAACACAAGAAAAGATCAGTGGCTTTCCTCAAACGCAGCTTGTAGCGTCTGAAGTAAACACACGCGCATCACCATAGCAACCCACAACGGACTCCCTCTAGTGGCAACAATTGTATTCTTTTAAAACTTCAGTCTTAAGTAGTGATAATTAATGACTCAGTGTACAATAAACTCTTTGTCAAATAAATAAATAAATACATAAATACATAAATAATTAAATAAATGTATAAATAAATAAATATTAATATCAAAAGACACATTACCTTGTGACTACACATGGGTGTATCACACACTCCCCGGCAAAGAAAAAGATGGCTCCTGCCAGCATAATCTTAATAACACCCCATTTATTTATACTCTTTTAATACCCAATTGTCATAGGAGGTACCCAAATTGGAAATGTAACTTGAGGCGTGAGAATAGGGTAAGGTGTACTAATGCAAGGTGTATTAAGGTAAGGTGGAATGTGGTGAGATGATAACCCCCAATATGGTATCTGATTTATCTCGTAAGTCTCTAAACTGTTCACTGTCGGAGGTGACTGAATTGTTGGCTGACCTAGGGTTTCATAAGTAAACCTTGGTGTGTATCTTCGGTCACGCGTGGATCTTCGGACTTGGTTTGTCTGATCAATTTCATCTGAATTCAAGGAAGGTATGTTGAGCACTTCTTGTCTAAGTATATCACCTTCAACTGTCTGACTACACTCTTGCTCATACTGTTCCTCATCTTCTTCAGATCGTTCTGCCAGTGTTTCTGCCCATGTCACTTGTCTTTCACAGGTAAGCTTACACTCATCAGGAGAATTACAAGTAAGTTTCTCATTTTCTGTAGGTTGTTCTCTCTGAATCTCTGTCCGTTTTCTTTGTCTTTCTCTTTCAGGTTGGGACCGTTGCGGAGAGTCACAGGTATGTTTCTTGTTCCCTCTAGGTTGTGTTCCCAGGGTCTCTGTCCATGGTCTTTGTCTTTCTTTTTCAGGTTGTCCATAGGGTCGTCGTCGTGGAGGATCACAGGTAGGTTTCTCATCAGCTTGATTAATGGTAAGTCTTTGGTTTTTCCTTCTGGTGTCTCGTACCCTTAGCCAATAGTAGTTTTCGTCATCCTGCTCCTTATCACTATCAGAGTCACTGAGTGATCCCGACTCATCCTGTGGTTTTGTCTGGTTTCTCTTTGTCATCTGTTTAGGTGCTTCGTCTGGCATCTGTACTGGTAAGTCATTAACCTGATGTAGCAGATTCCTGTGTAGAACTCTTGACTTTGAGCTATCTGTCTCTGCTACCACTCGGTAGACTGGCCCATTGTTTATCTGTTCCTTGACAATGTAAACAGTTTGCTCCCAGTATGATCTCAATTTTCCTGGGCCACCTCTCTCACTTAGGTTTTTCACTAGTACTCTATCGCCAGGTTGAAGAACAACTCCCCTTGACTTCCTGTCATAGTACTGTTTTCCTCGGGTGCTTGAGTTCTTACTGTTCTCTGAAGCAATTCGGTAAGCTTCTGCCATTCGCTTTGCCCACTGCTTGGCATATCCTTTTGGATCATTTCTTTCCTCTCCGTTTGTCACTTTGAATACAAGATCAATGGGTAATCGTGGGTGTCGTCCATAGAGTAAGTAAAACGGTGAGTATCCTGTCGCTTCATGTCGTGTGCAATTGTACGCATGCACAATCTGTGGTAGGTGTTCCTTCCATTTTTCCTTTTCCTTCTCTGCCAGTGTTCTCATCATCTGTAGCAGCGTTCTGTTGAATCTCTCAGCAGGATTGCCCTGAGGGTGATATGGAGAGGTCCTTGAATGGCTCATTCCTGACAGTCGGCGCAAGGTTTTGAAGAGGTCATTCTCAAATTCTCGACCTTGGTCATGATGTAATTTAGTTGGAAATCCAAACCGGGGAATGAAGTCATTGAAGATTCTTTCTGCTGCTGTTCTTCCAGACTTATTTTTAGTTGCATATGCTTGGGCAAACCTTGTAAAGTGATCCACCAGTACTAGGATATATTCATAACCACCTCTGCTGCGTTCCAGGTGCAGGTAGTCTATGGATACTAATTCAAATGGAGAACTGGTACTTATGCTGCCCATCGGAGCTCTTTCATGTATAGCGGGCTTCTTCTGTTTGATGCAAGGGCATTTCCGTGTAACATATATCTCAATATCTTTCTTCATGAATGGCCAATAGAATCGGTCTCTGACGAGGTGCACTACTCTCTCCACACCCACATGGCCCATGTCATCATGTAAGTGCTGTAAGACGATCTGTTTGTATTGAGCTGGCAAGACAAATTGGTGTCTTTGCTCAGTCCTCCTGTACAATAGTCCTCCCTCAAGATGTAGTCTTGACCATTCGTGCATTAGTTTCTTTACCGGTCCGCTGGCTCTCTGCCTCATTTCATTAATGACACTTGCGTGGGACTCTTTCAGCCTAATAATCTCACCAATTGCTGGGTCCAATCTCTGTGCCTTTTGCAATTCATCATGACTTAGCTTTCTTAGGACTTCACCAGCATCACACTCATGTCGATCTTCCTGAGCCTGGTTAAGAGCAGCGACCCAAGCAACATCATTTTGTTCGGCAGCCCTTGTGCCCTCCCAGGTGGTTTTGACGATTTCACTAGACAACTCTTCTGTGCACTCTGTGATGTATTTGTTGATATCCATTGGGCACCGGGAAAGACTGTCTGCATCCACATTCACTTTTCCAGGTCTGTACTTGATATCAAACCTGAAGTCTGAGAGTTCTCCAACCCATCTATAACCCACAGCATTGAGTTTGGCAGTAGTCATTATGTACGTCAGAGGATTATTGTCAGTATAAACTGTGAAGTGTTGGGCATAAAATAGATAGTCCCGAAACTTCTCACAGATTGCCCACTTCAGTGCAAGGAATTCAAGTTTCCCTGAATGGAGTCTGTAATTCCTCTCTGCCGGTGTCAGTGTTCGTGATCCATAGCCAATGACTCTCAATTTCCCAGCCTGCCGTTGATAAAGTACAGCTCCAAGTCCTTGTTCTGAGGCATCTGTATGAAGTGTGAAAGGCAAATCAAAATCAGGATAAGCAAGTACAGGTGGAGTAGTCAAAGCTTCAACTAATCTGCACAGAATCCTTTGATGTTCTTCCTTCCACTCAATTGGTGTTCGCGATGGTAATTGAGCATTCTTCTTTCCATCTGCCTTTGGTTTTGTTTGAACAGACCCCATTCTAGCTTGTTTTACTTGCAAGAGGTCATATATTGGCTTGGCAATGCGAGAGAAATCCTGGACGTATGATCGATAGTAACTCAGAAACCCCAGCATCTTTCGGACTTCTCCAACCGTGGTAGGCTTCTTTGTTTTCCAGGCTCGTACGGCATCTAAATCTTTAGGATCTATTCTGACTCCTTCTGCGCTGACCAGTCGCCCAACGTATCGCACTTCTTTTTTGAACATCTCACACTTGGTCGGTCTTAGCTTAACCCCATGTCGCTGTAAAGCTTGCAACACCTTCCGTAGACTTTCCACATGTTCTTCGAATGTCTTTGCATAACACAGAATATCATCAAGGTAAGGGATACAGCATTCATCCCTCAGAGAGTCCAACATCTCCTCCATGCTTCGTTGAAAGGCAGCAGGTGCATTGGTTAACCCGAAAGGAATTCGTACCCACTCATAGAGGCCCCAAGGAGTAATGAAAGCAGTCAGATGTCGTGATCCCTCCGCAATAAAGCCTTGGTGATAAGCTTTCCCTTGATCCAAAATCGAGAACCAGCTATACCCTCCCAACGTGTCAGTGAGGTCTTGAATCCGAGGAAGGGGATGCCTATCAGGGACGGTTTTCTTGTTAAGTAGTCTGTAGTCAACACAAAGTCGAAGTGTTCCATCCTTCTTTCTGACACATACAACTGGTGCAGAATAGGGGGACTTTGACTTCACAATCCACCCTCTGGCTAGGAGATCTTGGATGTACTCTCTCACTTCTTTATGTAATGGCTTAGGAACTGAGGAGTATGCTCTCTGAACAGGAATGTTGTCAATCAAGTTGATGGACATCTGTAAACTTGGGACACAGCCCACGTCTTCATCATTGTATGCAAATGCCATAGACTCTTCATACAACATCCTCTTTGCTATCCTTTGTTGCTCCTCAGTCAAGTGACTTAGATCTACAGGCGGGTCCCAATGCTCTGTTACTGTAATACTGTTGTTATCTGCTCCTTCTTGGGTCTCTGCACTGTTAACTTCCACAGGAACTGGTTCTGCTATTTGGTCTGTCTCCACAATTTTCTTAATGGACTGTATGCTCCCGAGTGTCGTTCGTCGTGGTAAGATAATGTCATGTCTGGTATGATTTTCTACTGGAATGCTAATGAACAGTTTTTGTCTTCCATAGACTTCCAGCAATCCATCTCCGAGATCAAGTCTCTCAAGTTGTGGATTGTCTATATTGGTCTCAAACAAGATGGCAGGATCTGATAAATCAAAATCTGCAGGTATAGAACATTTGATCTGTGCCAGTTGACCTGAAGGTATAACAACATCCTGATGTCCAACTTTGACAATGGCCTCAGTATCACAAGATGACTTTTGTGTCTGTATGAAGTTTACTATCACCTCAGCCTGATCATCTCCAATCTCCATGGCTCCCTTTAGCAGCGTAGTGATTGTTGCAAGAACACTTGCACCAGTCGTCTGTCCTTTGACCAGCTGTTCAATGACGTTAAATCCCAGGAGGGGTCGCTCAAGAGCCATTTTACCCACCAGGAAAGGAACTTGAATGGCTAACTGTGGATCACTGTTGCCTGGGAGATTCACTGTCGCTTCAACCCACCCATCGAATGGTAAGACATCTCCATTAACAGCCAAGACATGAAGAGGTTTAGACCCCATTAGTTCACTCAAAGGTCGTAGGTGCTGATCGGGTAAATATGTTCTTCTCCATGTCTGATCAATTATGCTGACCTGAGCACCTGTATCAAGTAGGGCGGACACGGCATAACCATTAATGTTACACTTTAACAAGCATTTGTTTCCAATTAGCTCTGCTACTCTGTTCTTTGTCGAGTTTGTCTTTCTAGACACGGAAGAGCAGGCTGCACTGTTTGCATTGGCTTCATGTACTCTGTTCTCTGGGAATCTTTCTCCAGTTGACAATCTCAGTTCAGTAGTCTGGTAAGTATTCCTTGTGCCCCTTGCCCTTTTACCGCATCCAATGGCTCGGTGTCCTTCTTCTCCACAGATGAAGCAGTGGTTGCATGAGCTGTTACCTTCCTCTATACGCCTCGGACACCCATATGGTCCTCCTCTCTTTGTTGGTGTTGGTCTATGTACAGCATGTGAACCTGCTCCCGTTTGTGCTGAGCAGTGACATGGCCATTTAGCTTGTTTCAAAGTGTCAATTGTACTTTTTAAAGCTTCTACTTGAGCGCTTAGTTCTTGTATGGTTTTTGTCTTGCTCTTTATTTTTTGCATTTTGGTGTTTGATTCATTCTCGTCCGATCCTGAGTCAATCTGTGCGCTATGAGCTTGAGTCTGTTTTCGCTGTATGGCTTGGCCTAATCTTCGTTGGCGCTCACTTTCCTCACTTGAGATTTTTGTCACTTGTTTCAGTAGTGTTTCATCAGTAACTGTGTGGTTTGTTAGCAAGGGTCTTAGTTCACTTCTTATGTCACTGTACTTGGGAAGGAAACCCTGATGTATAGTACGCAGGAACACATTCTGGACTGTTCTTGGCTCATATTCAATGTTAGTGTTACTCTGCTTGGAAGCGAAAATCACTTTCTGTTTCAGTCCTATTACACGATATAGAAACTGTTGCGGTGTTTCATTCTCACGTTGTCTGGTGCTCATCAACTCTTGGAAAAGCTCACTGCTGCTCCTTTCACTCATGTGAGACTGCAGAAAACTTTTCAGTTCAGTCACAGTTAAATCATCTTTGTTAATGAGCATCTCTTTGAATTGTCCTGGTTTCACTATGCGCAGAACAGCTTGAATGATCTCACTCTCTGTGTGGTTTGCTTTAAGGCCTTCGTCGATCTGCTTACACAAATTGTTGTATCCGATGTCAGACGTGTTGTCACCCACCTGCCCCCCATGTATCTTGAATTCTCTACGTGGTAAGTATGATAAATCTCTCAAGTATAACATACTATCAGACTGTCTGGGTGGTAGGTGTCTTGTATTTTGTGTGCTACCCTGCTCTGTGAGAGGTGATTGTTCTACTCGTCCAATGGTAGATGGGATTTTAAACTCAGACAGCTTTCTTCCTAATTCCTCATAACTAGAGAGTAGCTTCTCATACTCTAAAAACTGTGTATCACCATTGGCATTTATGGGTAGTGGTGATGTAAATGTTTGCATGTGTGGACTTGCTGATTGTGTTTGTGTTCGTTTTACTGGTGTAGGTGTTTTTGTGTACACATCTGTTTCAATTAAATCATACATAGAATGATCACTTTCAACAGTTACACGATTCTGAATAAGCTCATCAATACTGTCTTTTAAAAACAGTAACTGTGCGTAACCTTTATCTTCTAGTTCTGTTAACGTTTTGCTGTGCATGTATGAAGAGATGAAGTTGAAACAACCTTCTTCGTCGTCCCTGGATATGTTGAATGAATCCTGACCTGCAGATGGTATGATGCTCTCAGCTATCTGACACAGTTCACCAGCAGTCAGTGTATAAAGGCTTTTCTTGATTTTCCAAACCAGTTGCTTTCTTTCATCGGCCATCTTGTCCAGCTTCAGACCCTCTCACGACCCTTAGCGATGCGTAGCCTTCCTCTCAGCTCGGTCCCTTTTGGCTCTCTGGACGTCAGCAGCTGCAACAAGGTCACACACAACCCTTTGTGTCGTCGTCTTACGGTCTGGATCCCAAACTGGCTTCACACTCTGGTTGTTGATCTCGGTGGAACCTCCATGAATCTGTTACGAGTCCCGGGCGTGGAACACGTAAACAGATTACAAAACCCCTGAATTATCAGAAGTAGTAAACACAAGAAAAGATCAGTGGCTTTCCTCAAACGCAGCTTGTAGCGTCTCTTTATTGACATCATATCATCATACTTATCAATATCACAAAATACTCATTAACACATCTGTAGTCTTTACTGTTATATTAGTATCTTTTAAAATGAAACCGTTTTACTGTACAAAATGATCACCGTCACTCTCATAACACATACACACTACTTTAAGTCTGAACAAATATACAAATATACACTTTCTGAGTCATTTTTATATTAATAAATTAGTGCATACTAAAATAAAATGTATTATTTACATGTGAATTGACTACGATCATAACAATCAACCGTTTTACCCTTACTTTGACATTTAACACAAACAAGTTATTAGTTTTAAACACATAGGAAATGTGAACGGACATGTTTTATATTTGGCAATGGCACATTTTTCATTTCTTTTATGAATATATACCTGAATTATCAGAAGTAGTAAACACAAGAAAAGATCAGTGGCTTTCCTCAAACGCAGCTTGTAGCGTCTGAAGTAAACACACGCGCATCACCATAGCAACCCACAACGGACTCCCTCTAGTGGCAACAATTGTATTCTTTTAAAACTTCAGTCTTAAGTAGTGATAATTAATGACTCAGTGTACAATAAACTCTTTGTCAAATAAATAAATAAATACATAAATACATAAATAATTAAATAAATGTATAAATAAATAAATATTAATATCAAAAGACACATTACCTTGTGACTACACATGGGTGTATCACATATACACTGATTTTGGCAGCACCGCCCCTTTAAATGGCGTGCTCCCTGCCACACGAGCTCTCGACTATATTACAGTGCATTTACAAAGTTCACACAGCTAATATAACCCTCAAATGGATCTTTACAAGATGTTCGTCATGCATGCTGCATGCATGCTTCGAAATATGTGAGTAAAGTATTTATTTTGATGTTTACGTTTGATTCTGTATGAGTTTGAGGCTATGCTCTGTGGCTAACGATGAAGTTGTGTTTATGCATTATACAGACTGCACATGTTTAAAAATGAAAATAGCGACGGCTCTCTTGTCTCCGTGACTACAGTAAGAAACGATGGTAACTTTAACCACATTTAACAGTACATTAGAAACATGCTAATGAAACATTTAGAAAGACAATTTACAAATATCACTAAAAATATCATGCTATCATGGATCAAGTCAGTTATTGTTGCTCCATCTGCCATTTTTCGCTGTTGTTCTTGCTGGCTTACCTTGTCTGTGCACAGATCCAGACGTTAATACTGTCATTCCTTGTCTAATGCCTTGAACATGGGCTGGCATATATGCAAATATTGGGGTCATACATATTAATGATCCTGACTGTTACGTAACAGTTGGTGTTATGTTGAGATCCGCGTGTTTTCCAGAAGTCTTTTAAACAAATGAGATTTATATAAGAAGGAGGAAGCAATGGGGTTTGAAACTCAATGTATGTAATTTCCATGTACTGAACTCTTGTTATTTAACTATGCCAATATAAATTCAATTTTTGATTCTAGGGCACCTTTAAATCCCTCAGATTGTGGAGTTCTTGGGGGGGAGAAGGCGAAGAGATTTGCTGTGTTTAGATGATTTGTGCGTTGTTACTGTTGAAGGAATGAGTTTGATTTTGTTGAAAGGTGTGTTACCAAACATAAATAAATAATCCAGAGTAGACAAATGCTCCCTTTGGGCTTTATTTCTTTTACTTTCAAGGTGTAAGTGAAGGAGGGCTCTTTAGAGTTATGTGTCTTTTGGCTCATCTTAATATCTTACATATTGTGCTTTTTGGATTGAAATATCCAAAAACCACTAGAATGTTATATATTTTGTTGAGTTGTGTACTTGCATTATCCCAAATGTTTCCAACAATGTTTGTTGAAATCAGCAATTTTAACCAGTGTAATGGACTGTGATATATCCGTGTTTCCTTCAATATAGTGCCTATTTTATTAGACAGGTGAGCAACTGTTTGGATACCTTTATCAACACTAACAACTAACAAACCAATCATTGTTATATAGCTCAACCAGAGGACTGTTTCATAAAACAAGATTAGAATATGAGAGGATTAGTTTGGTTATTCAGACTTATTATCAGTGAATTCTGTTTCATAAAGCAAACTCAAATTAGTTCAAACTCAGTTACTCTGGCAACTTATGCTGAGAAACTAACATGATCTGGGGCAGTCTGTCAGGCTAAGCTGAGCTCAACACTGACAAATAGGAATGCAAATTATATTACAGCTGACTCTCTCACATAGCCTAATTATTTGACTTTATTAACCATATGGTCCAACAATAAATAAATAAATAAATCTTATTTTCCTGAAGAATTCTGACAATTGATCAAGCAGACTCATTAATTACCAAAGAAGCATGTCAAAAATATTCAGGAAAATAAGATTTTCTTATCAAAGTGATAAAATGTTGTGTTGCAAAAATGAGTACACCCAGTTACTGAATAGAGCTAAATGAAATAATAATAATAAAAAAATGGTACAAGTTTAAGGCAATTTTTGATTAAAAGTATGATGAACCTAAACATTTAAAGAGTAAGTAATTTCTTAAAAATTAAGTATTATATAGCCTGCTTAATCATTTTCAGACTTAACGCTGCCAACAATGGAACCACTTGTGAGAGAACTGTCAGGAGACTTATTTCTTGGCACAAAAGAGGACGATTACCAAATCATTGTTTTAAGTGTGAAAATATAGCAAAAGTAACACAGAAATTCAAAATCAATGGACCTGTGACAAGGCCCCTGAAACAATCAGGCCTTCATTTTAAGCTTTCATTAAGTGATGAATATTAGGATTATATAAGGATTAGGAGTAATATGCAGCCTGCAGAAGTGACATGCATGGTTGTTGCTCCACTAGATGGCGCTCCGGTAGCGCGGCCGCCATTATGGGCTGAAAATTCTAACTGGACCATAGAATCCTTCACATCTTACGCACCCAAAATTGCTGAATTTCACTGGCAAATCAGAAGCGCAGTAGAACAGTTTTTTAAATTAAGTCACCAGTAAATTGTATGGCTCCTACAGTAAATGTTGTATTGTCTTATACATGTTTTATTTTAACAGTTGTGGAATCCAACCATTCAACCATCTGAGGTAACGTAGTTAGCTTACTTTGAGTATTTCCATTTTATGCAACTTTGTTTACACATAGTAAATTAATAATTAATACATTTAATTAAGATCATCATGTTTGCAGTGAACAATACATTTCTAGTGGAGTAATAGTAGGCTAATAATAGTATCACTCCATAGATCTGTATTGATATATATACTCAGCAAAAAAAGAAACGTCCTCTGACTTTCAACTGTTTTTACTTTCAGTAAACTTAATGTGTAAATATTTGTATGAACAGCTGATCAGCTGTCCTTCCTGTCTCCCTGTAGCGCTGTCTCAGGCGTCTCACAGTGCGGACATGGCAATTTATTGCCCTATAGCCACATCAGCAGTCCTCATGCCTCCCTGCAGCATGCCTAATGCACGTTCACGCAGATGAGCAGGGACCCTGGGCATCTTTCTTTGGGTGTTTTTCACAGTCGGTAGACAAGTCTCTTTAGTGTCCTGCGTTTTTAGAACTGTGACCTTAAATGCCTACTTTTTGTAAGCTGTTAAGGTCTTAACGACCATTCCAGAGGTGCATGTTAATTAATTGATTATGGTTAATTGAACATGCATGGAAAACATTGTTTAAACCCTTTACAATGAAGATCTGTAAAGTTATTTGGATTTTTACAACATTATTGTTGAAATGCAGAGTCCTGAAAAAAGGGACGTTTCTTTTTTTGCTGAGTATATATATAGGCTACAACATCTATTCTATTTGATTATATGTAAGCCGGGGTGAAGTTTGTGTGAAATGCAGATCTACTCTAAACCTGTAGAACCTAAACCTCCTATGATATACACTATAAATGATGAACGCTCAAATGTAAGTAAACCGAACACACTCTAACATGATGGCTCTGAAATATGACATATTAACATGTATAAGATTTGATGAATCATATTCATGTTTAATTACAATCCCTTTCTCCACAGGATCCCATCAAGGACATAACCTACAGTACTGTTGGTGATGCTCCTGGGAGTGAAGCAGTAAGTTTTACAGACTTATTATTTCATGGATTTATTGTACCACCGGCAGTATATTGAAAATTATCTTGCTCTTCCAGAAGCGTCCAGCAGGTGGAACAGTATACAGCACTGTGGCTGAACACTAGTCTCTCGCCTCAGACTTCACGCCCAGTGTTGCCAATTTAAGGATTTTATCATAGATTTAGTGACTTCCCCACCCCTTTTGAGAGTTTTTTCAAAGGTTTAGGGACAAATCTAACAACTTCTTGGACAAACCTTATCTAGATTCTTATTTTGCCCATTGATCTCTGTTCATATTTATATAGATCAATGAATTTGCCATTTAGTGACATTTAGCTACCAGTTTTAGCTACTTTCAATTGAAAGCAGTTGGTAACACTGGTCACGCCCACAGACCGCTGGCTGCCATCAGTCTGAATGTGTGGTTACACGCGACTAGCTTCACACTAACAGCAACAGTGAGAATAATACAGGAACAGACACTTCTGACCGTGAACAGAAGAGCTTGTTTTACATTTAAGCTTGTTTTACATCAACATCTAACAGATCCACAGATACAAACACATGAAGTTAACATTACATGTTTGCTTGATCCATGTAAGCCTTCTTTGTCTCTTGAGAAAAATGGATTGTCTTTTACATTTTTTTCACATTGCTTACACACTAAAAGTGGTACTTGAGGCCTAAATCTTTAAACCAAATCTTTAGACCAGGGGTCTCAAACTCAAATTGTCGGGGGGCCATTTCTGTGATTGACACCTCATAGGAGGGCCATATTAACATTCAAGCGCAAGAAAGCGCAACATTTCAGAAAATTTACTTTCCTTTGCATTATTTCTCACTTACTTTCATTAGGCCTACTAAAATATTTTTATACCTATACTATAAATATTTTATTTACCATACTAAATGTAAACAGCAGTGTCTCTCTCATTGTTACAGAGTGTAATATATATAATACTATTACTAATATAATACTACTAATATACTAATATAATACTAATAATTGCAATAGTCTGGTGCAACTTCTCACATCCAACAAGGTGCATGGAATAAAAAAATTAGTAATTTAGGAACAAAACCAGCAACACTTGTGGCGTGGAGGGGTCAGAAATAAACAAAAATCTGGAGCTAAATATATCAACTTTATTTTGCCAAAAAATAAAAATCTCTCATTGTTACATATTAGTTTTTAACATTTAGTGGTAGTATTTTCCCTTATTTCATGTTAGCTTAAATAACATTAAAATCTTGCACTGAACAACACTGTACAGAACAAATACAATCCCTGAATACATTTACACTCTTCTGTTTCTTGACAGACATCTGCAGCGCTTGTGCTCACACACCTGAGCCACATTTGTCCAAGATGCTGTTTGAGCATCGGTAACGTTTAATGGTTGTATCGGACGCGTTTCGGTGGTTTTAAATCGACGCTCGTGACTTAAAGTCGAGTGCTTTTACTGTGATTTAGGCAAGCGCGTTCATAATAGAAGCGATGCGGTTGAGAGCGCGGCTCATGGTTGTATAGCAACGAGAGACGCCACTGGAGCAAAAGCGCATTGGAAAGAAGGAGAATGCGGCGCGGCCGCTTTTGTGACGCGATATGTGAATGCCCCCATAGAACGGCGACTTTTTCTTTGCATATCAGTCAGGTAGCAACTAGGGAATAATAATAATTTAGCAGGCCGGATTATGTTTTTTTTTTTTTTTTTTTTTTGAGATCAGTTGCGGGCCGGGTAGAGGGGGAGGGCGGGCCGTAAATGGCCCGTGGACCAGCAGTTTGAGACCACTGCTTTAGGCCAAGTGTGCAAAACTTTGAGCACATTAAGTGCTTTAAACTCAGTTTGTTATTTAAGACAAACTATTTCCAAAACTCTAAACACAGTTCTCTACATTAGACACATCATTCAAAACTAACAGCTCTTTTGTTACATTTGGGAAACCACTTAAATGCCACAATCTTTTCCCAATTACCTACACCAAATGATTATATATATATATATATATATATATATATATATATATATATATATAAATAAAACATAACCCCACCGCCACCATGGGCCACTCGATCCACAACGTTGACGTCAGCAAACCCGACGCCATACACGATGTCTGCCATCTGCCCTGTACAGTGAAAACCCAGGATTCACCTGTGAAGTGAACACCTCTCCAAAGTGCCACTGAATGTGATCATTTGCCCACTCAAGTCGGTTTTGACGACGAACTGCAGTCAGGTCAAGTCCCCGATGAGGACAACGAGTATGCATATGAGCTTCCCTGAGATGGTTTTTGACAGTTTGTGCAGAAATTCTTTGGTTATGCAAACCGATTGTTGCAGCAGCTGTCCGGGTGGCTGGTCTCAGAAGATGCTGGATGTGGAGGTCCTGGGCTGGTGTGGTTACATGTGGTCTGCGGTTGTGAGGCCGGTTGGATGTACTGCCAAATTCTCTGAAATGCCTTTGGAGACGGCTTATGGTAGAAAAATGAACATTCAATTCACGGGCAACAGCTCTGGTGGACATTCCTGCACTCAGCCAGTTGCACGCTCCCTCAAAACTTGTGACATCTGTGGCATTGTGCTGTGTGATAAAACTGCACATTTTAGAGTGGCCTTTTATTGTGGCCAGCCTAAGGCACACGTGTGCAATAATCATGCTGTCTAATCAGCATCTTGATATGCCACACCTGTGAGGTGGATGGATTATCTCGGCAAAGGAGAAGTGCTCACTAACACAGATTTAGACAGATTTGTGAACAATATTTGAGAGAAATAGGCCTTTTGTGTACATAGAAAAAGTCTTAGATCTTTGAGCTCATGAAAAATGGGGGCAAAAACAAAAGTGTTGCATTTATAATTTTGTTCAGTATATATTTACACCGATCAGGCATAACATTATGACCACCTTTCTGTGTCGGTCCCCCTTTTGGTCAGCATGGGCACCCTGACTGGACTGTGGCTGGCTGCCCATGACCCTGTCGCCGGTTCAACACTGTTCCTTCCTTGGAGCACTTTTGATAGATACTGACCACTGCAGACCGGGAACACCCCACAAGAGCTGCAGTTTTGGAGATGCTCTGACCCAGTCATCTAGCCATCACTAGCCCTTGTCAAACTCGCTCAAATCCTTACGCTTGCCCATTTTTCCTGCTTCTAAAAGTATTTTGTAGATGTACATCTAAAACTCATTTGACTCCTATCCAGACTTTTCAGTGTGTGTTTGTGTTTGTGTGTGCTTGTTTTTGTGATTTATGAGGACACAAATTTGTATAATGACATGGGTATTATACTGGTATTATGACGTATGAGGACTTTTCATGAGTCCTCAAAGTTTTACTAAAAATGTAAAAATGCAGTTTATTTGGGTTTAGGGGTAGTGTAGGGGGAATGTACAGTTTGTACAGTATAAAAACCATTATGCCTATGGAATGCCCTCACTAGGATAGCAAAACATGTGTGTGTGTGTGTGTGTGTGTGTGTGTGTGTTCTGTTTTGTTTGCCTTTGGTATCATGTTCTATTGTCTTGTTGGCGTTTATTCAGGATATACACTACTTTTTTACTTTTAAATGGCCGTCAACAGAGAAGGATGTTTTTTTCTGCCCATATATTTATCACACTGTGGTCTGTTGCTGATGTCTATGTGATGAACTCAGTAAGCAGAAGGCAGTCTCTGCTTGAATGTTTGTGTTGCTTCACTTACTCACTTGTTTTCTGTTCAACACTCACAGTGTAGATTCACACATTATTTTCTTTCTTGCTCAGAAGCTCAGCATGCTCATTACAGGAACAAATGCAGGCACAACACATAAAGAACTGTACTTGAAATATAATACTTTTTTTTTTTAAATATACATAATTGTGAGAAATTAATTAGGAAATATGAGAGACTGAGGATGGTTGCAATACTGTTTTTATCTCAAACTTTGATATAATTTCCCATGACAGTTTATATTTCAGTCGGCCACTTTCGTCAAATGTAAATTTATTATAATGATAAATGCATACAGTTAGTGTTGGCGGTATGGATCTGTTCTTGGCAAACTCCACATGCCCGTCCATGCAGCCCTGCTTGAACAGAACGGGGAGAGCAGCAAGTCAAGCTCAGCTGACTGTCAGCTGGTGCAAGCTTGACTGATGTGGCCTTCCTGAACTAACATGATGCTTGATTTTGAGTGCATTATTTTGTTAATTAAATTTTCTTAAAATGATTTTAAACCAACCCCCATGAACCCCTTCCACCAACTCCAGACATTTCATTGTTAAATATATTAATTGAAAAAGGTGAACAAAAAAAGAAAACACTTTATTGTAAAACAGCTAAATTTTTGAACACATGATTAAAAAATAAAACAAGCTAACAATTAGCTTATTAACAAACAAAAGTTTGTGTTAATCACTTTGACAGTTTTGTCAAAATGGGAGCTTGTACAATGTAACATTTTGTTCAGTAATTAACAACACTCTCTTTTTTTAGTTTTTATTAAACAAAAGTATGGAGTAAATGTTGTATATCAAATATCTGAAGAGAAGCTGCTGATTCAGATTATACACTGCTGTCATTTAACATGTACTAACTTGTTGAAAAAATCAAATTAGCCATAAGTAAAATGTTGATTTGTTATTGTGTTGTGGCTAGTTTGAGTTTGCTGCTGCAGCTTATTAACACTCATGTGGTTTCATGCGATATTTCTTCTCTGAAACAGGAGGAAACAGAGAGACACTGCAAGAAGTGACCAGCTCCTCTCTCTCTCTCTCTTACACACACTCCACTGCAGACATGATTCACCCTCTGATCCTCTCTGGGATTTTACTTTACATCTCAGGTAAAACAAAAATATTACAGTTTTTTACAATCACTTTGCTACTATTTTCAGAACCTTGATGTCATTTTTCAAAACTCTACACTGTAAAAAATTTACTGTGAAATTTACAGTAACTTACTGGCAACAATTAGCCAGTAAGTTACTGTGAATATGTTTTACAGTAAGGGTACTGTACTTCCATTTACAGTATTTTATGTATACACTGTGAAATCAAAAACAATTAAATACTGTGATTTTACTTGTATTTACAGTAACTTACTGGCTAATTGTTGCCAGTAAGTTACTGTGAATACGTTTTACAGTAAGGGTACTGTACTTCCATTTACAGTATTTTATGTATACACTGTGAAATCAAAAACAATTAAATACTGTGATTTTACTTGTATTTACAGTAACTTACTGGCTAATTGTTGCCAGTAAGTTACTGTGAATACGTTTTACAGTAAGGGTACTGTACTTCCATTTACAGTATTTTGTGTATTCACTGTAAAATAAAAAAACAATTAAACACTGTGATTTTACTTGTATTTACAGTATTGATTGTTTTACTGTAGAAGAAAAAAAATACTGTGATTTCGATTGCATTTACATACAAAAAACAGTTAAGCACTGTTTTTTTTATGTATTGTATGCAATACAGTACTATAAACAGTAGATAACAGGTAATCTCTGTAAATTCAGTTTCTCAATGTACAATTTAAATACTGTATCACTGTGATTTAATATTAGCCATCATTAAAAGAATCACCCATATTCTAAAACATAGCAATCAACTGCAGACAATAAGAAAATTGTTAAGTTATTTATTTAAAAACATTTGATGAACAGGAACAGAGGTGTCAAGTAACGAAGTACAAATACTTCGTTACCTTACTTAAGTAGAAATTTCGGGTATCTATACTTTACTGGAGTAATTATTTTTCAGACGACTTTTTACTTCTACTCCTTACATTTTCACGCAATTATCTGTACTTTCTACTCCTTACATTTTAAAAATAGCCTCGTTACTCCTATTTCATTTCGGCTTGTTTTCATTCCGGCTTGAAAAAAAAAACTATCCAGATAAATCGCGCCATCTGGATAGAGTGAATTTGATTGTGGTTGGATGAGAATAAACATATACAATTCTGACACCCTATTGGGTTGTACGCGATCCAGCGCACCTGCACGTCACAAATCACGTCAAATCACAAATCACATCACACTCCAGCAAGGACGACAGTGCTGGGGGTCGTTACTCGAAAAAGATTATTTCTTAAAAGTTATTATTTCTCCACTACTGGCTCATTTAGGCTATCAAACGGGTGCTTTCTCTTCGTCCTCCGCGAATTAAGGTAGGTAGTTCGGTAGAGAGACGTTTGAATAAATTAGCGTATACACCGGTTTTTAAACTTTTTTTTAGCGCGACCCTTTTTATTTATGTGACCCATAGTCATATACAACCATGTAGCTAAACAAGCCAAAACTAATTAATATAAAACGAAACTGAAGGTAAACCTGCGTTGCTGTCATGGTGTTATACCTCTCTCTTTCGGTGAAGTGGAGCAGTGCTCTTGCTGAATGGCACGGATTGCACTATGGACTATTGTTCCTTTTATATGTTTTTTTTTTAAACTGTATTTTATTTTTTGTAACGAACAAGCTGCGATGTCAAGTTTCCAGTGCTTTGATGTGTGTGCGTTAGGCGCGGGCGCGATCAAACAGCTGTCTTTGCAGGGGACTTGCCTCATCGTCATGGCAACGGTTCGTGGCCAGGTCAGATTACGTCAGGCCCTGCGTTCCATTCGGAAGGGCTCATCCCTATGCCCTAATCCCTTCAAAGTGTTTACCCTCCAGAGTGAGATTTTCGAAGGGATGAAGGGTGTAGAGGTCAAAAATACTCCTTTTTTGGAACGCACTTCTGCGTCATCTTAACGAGACAATCAAGGAGGATAGATTGCGCAAGCTGCGCCCTTTGTTTAACGTTAGTTTATTTATTTATTTTTGGTTTATCGCACCATAATGTGTATTGTGTCTATGTATTTGAAACATTTGAATGGACTGATAAAGGGAGCTGTAAAGTATTTTTGTTGAAGTACAATGTCGTTTTGACCATAATAATGTACTAAATCTAAATATTACAGTAGTAGCCTATAGTAAAATACTATATATGCATTTATAGGTAAAATCGAACTCCGAGCCTCCTGTACCCATTCTGTGTCGACAAACAACTTCACTGTGCAAAGGATCATGGGGGTCCGAAGTGTCCATCAGTTATACCCTTCGAAATCCTTAATTCCGAAGGGCCCTTTAAAGTGGCCAGTTTTGAACACTTCGGTTTGGAACGACCCTTCAATATGGCGGCCATGATTGTTTTCACTCCGAAGTGCCCTTCGGAGGGCGATATATCCCATTTGGAACACACCGAGAGTTTGTTGCCGTTTGTTGGATGCTCAGACGACCAAACAAACGCCGATTAAACATGTTCAGTCTAGTAAAAACAGACTCCAACCAACGCCAATACCTATCCAACAAACTCCAACAGACGAGTTTGTTGGCGTTTGTCGGTGCGGTGTGAACTGAAACAGCTGAAAACTTTGGCGGGTTGGCGGGTGTTAATGTCATGCCCTGATTGTTACTAAGCCTGCCCTGGGTACACCAAAACTACCCACATTTTTCTTGTCCGCTGCCCTCACAGATTCCTGCAGTTAAGCTTGGATGTACATTTACATTCCAATAAAGGTTATTGATGACATTTTGAGGAGGTGGAGTGCACAATAGACCCCTGTGACACGGCCTAAGCTTTTGTCCTTAATGGCATTTTTTTTTCCCTACATTACTTTTACTTTTATACTTTAAGTAGTTTTGAAACCAGTACTTTTACACTTTTACTTGAGTAAAAAGCTTGAGTTGATACTTCAACTTCTACAGAAGTATTTTTAAACCCTAGTATCTATACTTCTACTTGAGTATTGAATGTGAATACTTTTGACACCAGTGAACAGGAATGACAAAACAGGTACAACATAAAGGGATAATGGATATTAGACAACATGCCATTATACCATCCAAAGTTAACGAACATTCTGTGTTCCATGCACAGAATCTATGCAGAACTGAACACTTAATTCTCTGCTATAAAACATTATAAATTCTAATTGTTATAAGGAATTGCATTGCTTTGGTTAATACATTTGCAGATCAAAATATGTAATGGAAACCAATAGAAGCCCTCATTAAATTATGATAGAAAATGGCTAGAAACACACTGCATCCATGAAATCATCAGCATTGTTACTTTGTACAATAAGCCAATACATTAACATTACCATGCAACCAAGTGTTATTAAGTTATGAGTACAGAAAATTGAACACATGAATTTATAAATCAAACACATTCATAGACCAAACAATACAATCAATAAATAAATGTAACCAATGATTAATGTTTTATTCTTTTTATTGAAAAAGTGTTTCATCATTAGAGAGATGGGTATAGTTAAATAATGATTTTATCAATTATATTTATACTCTTATGATTACTACTCTCCAAAATTTAGCACAAAAATTATATGTGAAAAAGATTCAGCAGATTTTATTACTTTATTTTATTACAAAAAAATGTTTTAAACCATTTCCTAAGTGTCCTGTATGAGTAATATATACTGAGGTAATGTGCTTTAATACTGCTTTACTAGAACTTTTACAGTCCTTGAGCTTCCCAAAAGATAAAAAAAAATCTAGAAGATGACACTCATAAAGAGTAAAAGATATGTATAAAGAGCAATATAGAGATTTTTAGCATTTCTTCAAATAATAGTTTGGCCCACCCAAAAATACATGTACAGTTTTTGTTCAAGAAAATAAACATGTGGACTTTCTCAGGAAGAATTTGAGATCTCTCATTACCGTGTCCTCAGCTGTGTAGAACACTCTTTCCAACAGTGTTGAGGAGGAAGATGATGGAGAGCTGTGAGAGAAGAGGAAGTGTGTCTTTCTCAGGCTCTTCTGAGGCAAGGATCACTTTGGATTTTTGCAAACTGGAAGCTAAAAACAATGTTATTGTAGTAGTTGTTGTAGTCAGGTTTATTATTTGTTAGAAAGGAATGAGGAAAGCATGTCTAACCTACATGTTCCTCCTCCTCTTCATCTCGGTCACCACTGCCATCATCATCATCATCCTCCTCTGGCAGCTGAAAGAGAAGATTACATTGATAGAAGCTGCATTTTTACTTTTGAAAGCAGTCTCTTCCACTTACCAAGGCTGCATTTGTTGAAAAATATAGTAAAATAATAATATTTTAAAGTAGTTTTACTTTAATATTCTAAGCAATTTTACTATTAGCTATTTCCTTGCAGATTTTAAACACTGACTGAACGCAACTGGCTCTGACTAGGTGAGTTTGGGCAAGATCAGTTAAATTACCGAATTACATTTATAATCGTGTCACTGTCAGACTTACTCATTTTTCACCTTTCCCTTAAATCATATCATAGCAGCATCCTCAAAAAATACATCTTCATGTACACGAAAGCACAAAAAAAATAATTTAAGAAAAAAATACAGTAAGGGCATATTTCATGTAGCCTAAATGTTTTTTGTATTCTTCAAAGTATTTTGAAATCATTAAAATATTATCATGTTTATATTGTAAGTTATAACATTGTTTTTATCATGACATGAGTTCATGTCGTTCCAAACCTGTTAAGACTTTCATTCATCTTCAAGACACAAATAAAGATAATTTAATGAAATCTGAGAGCTTTGTTCCTTTTATTGACGGTCTACACAACTGCCACTTTGATATTTAAAATAAAATAATTTCATACAGATCGTAAATCTAATCTAATAGAGAGGTTTAGTCCAAATTTTCTGAATAAACTTGATCACCTTATATAATAAACAAATTTAACACACTAGTGCATATACAAACAAGTTGAGCTTCCATTTTCTATTGTTTGCTAATTAATGTTTATATGTGAATAAAAGTCTAAACTCAAACTGTATATTGCATTAAGCGAACAAGTCTCTTCAAAAAATTTGGAATAAACTTCTCCATTCATATGGATCACTTTTACAATCACTTTATGAACTTTTTGAAGTGTTAGTTGCATGGTCTGTAAATTGAGGGATGGAAAGCTCTCAGATTTCATTAAAATATCTTCACTTATGTTTCGAAGATGAACAACAGTCTTGGATGTTCAGAATGACATAAGGGTGAGTCTTTTTTTTTTTTTTTTTTTCATTTTTGTGTGAACTAACCCTTTAGGCAGGCGTACACTGTGAAAGTTCGAACACAGTTTGTGAGCCCTTGCATACAAGTTAGTTAACCCGATAATCATGTCAAAGCAGTTGGTACATTGCACGACTGCACGACTGCACAGATTTTTTGTTTTAAAAACAGACTTAACATTTATCTATTATGGGTCCTAATTAGGAGACGATGAATACATTAAGCTTTGTGCCATGCTGTTTATATTTAAGCAGTAAAAATGCTCATTTCAACGGCCAAAACAAGGAGCTTGTGGATAAGATGATGAGTGGAAGGAGATTTTGGATTGTATTTGATAGTATCGAACAGATTTTAAAAAAGTTTTAAACATGCTCTTTCAATCCGAATGAAATGTCAATTGGACCCGGCTATTTCATTCCAATTAACATGTGACTTTTTGTTCCATCTATGCTACTAGTCTGATTATTAGAACCCATGTAAACACAGCTAATGTTGCTGCTATAGTTTTAGATTTAAAAAAAAATTATAGGGTTGCCAAGCAGCCTATGTGATGTGACTGTGTATCATTTGTAAAGGATAAGTAAAGGATGACAATTTTCATTTTTGGGTGAACTATCCCTTCAAGTCACATGCAACAATGTCATTCAGAATAAATTTGCCAAATCAGATTTTAAAATTTCATTCTGATTGTAAGGGGTGGTTTAAACCTTTTCTAATCTGTTCGATAGGACATGTAAACACTTGATTAAAAACTGAAATTTAAAAGTGTAAAGCATGTGGAATGATGTAGAAATGATGCAATGACGTACGAAATCAACCATTGCTGTTGAATGAATGGAGTGTAATAAATGACTGTTTTCATAAAATTTTAAAATGCTTGTTTTTAGTTTTAAGCATTTTTACTGCTTGATAAATATAAGCAGCACGGCACATACTGTAGCTTCATGTTCTCTGCGTCTCCTAATCAGGACCTGGAATGATAAAGATAAAGTCTGCTTTTTGAAACATAAAAGAAGCAATAACAGGATGATGGTTAATATGCACCAACAGCAGGAAAGTCTGTAATTTTGGACAGACAGTGCATTTTAAGATATCAAATCTGATCTCTAAATAAATGTACACATCAACTATGTTCAGATTCTTAAATCAGAGATTTCATTTTGACTGAAATAAAAAGTGTAAATGTATCAAATAGTAAAATTGCTGACCCCTTGAATTCAGAATTATTAACATCTTGTCTCTGAGTAATTGAATTGTGAAATTCAACCCTGTGAATTACCTGTTTGTCCTTCTGAGCCTTTTAACGAGAAGGCTGGTTTTATGGCTGGATGCTGATTGACACACCTTTTGACCATGTTCTCACATCCAGGACAACAAAATGATCAAGCAGACCTGAAACACATGACCCATGATTGAAATCAATTTAAATACATTTAGTCTTACCTGTGATATTACCTGTGGAAAAAATGAGGCATAGTTTTTCACCCAGTATACGCTGCTTCTCCTGGAACATCGTCCTCATGATGGATGATCTCTAGATCCTGGACCCGTGCAGTCCACCTGGAGATTATCTGAATGATATGTGGTTGTATATAAAGGGTAATTAAAGATTGAACGTTACATACATATCAATAGCAGTCAGAAACGAATTTAATACCCACCCCTGCTTTTAATCATCAATTATTGTCATGGCATCATGGCTGTCTCTCCTCAGCTGCTGAAAATAAAAAGTATGTTAGATTTATAGGAATGAATAGACTAATCACACATAACGTTAAACCAGTAAGTGGCGACAAACGAGAATATTTCGTTATGAACAACTCTAAATCATTGACTTACCAGGATTATTGGCAGTCATTACAAATAATTTTAGTAAACGAATCGTTAAGTAATTAACCGTGTCTGATTAACCGTTTTATACACATTTTATTGAGTTTTCAATGGTTCACGTGAGCTTCATGGAGACCAGGCAGGGTCTAAAATTAACAAACACTCTACTACAGTTGCCGTTTAACGAATATAAGTGATTATTCTGCTGTTTATAGCATTAAACAGTTAACATTACATTTAAAATAACTAACTTAAAAGAAAAATGTAAAACTGTCTCAGATTTGAACGTTACCGCCTCACGGGAGACAGCGCTCGTGCGCACATAACCAAACGGAATTTATTTATTAAATACATTTAGAAAACCAAAAACACTGCACTAACATTACTCGTCACAAGTGATATTTAGTGTCACATGGGCAAAAACGATGAATAAAAGAAGATTTGCAGGGCTTACCTTTTACTCTGTGTCCGTCTGCTGGAGGTCGACCGTTGATGCGCATGCGCAGTACTCAGATTCTCCTAAAGTCCGTTTGACCTGCTTGTTTAAAAGTTCGAATTTGTCTCGCGCATGCCCCATCCAATAAATATCCGCAATTCACAAACACAACATATATATAATATATAAACAAGTCTTTTGGCACTCTAGCAGTTCATAAACAAAACGGCATTTATCTTGCGGAAGAACATTGTAGCCGGAGCTACTTCTCTCTGTTTATGTCTATGACGAGTCACGCAGGTATTTGTGCTACTCCGCAGCGGTTTCTACCAGACCGGTCTAAAATAGTCCAAATATACACACTTATTCTAGGTGTACCATAATAATTCAGGGTAAGACAAAAACACGGTTTGGAAAATAGATTCATGTTGTACATTCCCATTGTATATTTTTTTTGTAAATTTTGAACACAAAAAGTTACACGTCTGTAATGTTATCAGGAGACCAATGGATCGCGTCGCTACAACATTCTCCGTGGGATTAACGGAGGACGTGCCCACGACGTTTCTGGAACGTTAGCCAAGATTCTAAAAAATGGAACATTACCACGACGTCCTATAACTTTGTCATAAAGTAATGTCACACTGACCAAATGAAGACTAACTGACGACGTCGTCACAATGTACTGTGTTTGCTGGGTTGCAACTTATAACCAATGGTCATGCTTCAGTTCAAATCTGAGGATGATATCTCAAAAAAATTATGCATTTATGAAGCCTATATTGTTAGACCATGTCAGGGGAGACTTTGGAGATTAAGATAAGGCTTATCAAATATTTTATTGCCCTGTTAACACCTACACCCAAACACCCATTTACAGTCACAAAACAAACAAACAAAACATATTCTTGGAATCTTATGTGAATTCTTTAAAAAAATATATATTGTATGGAATAGAAAGCTCCTGCAGCAGGTGCATCAGAGTACAAGTTACATGACACATTTTAATTTATTAATATTACACTTTTACTTAAAGCTCACCATCGAGTATTTACATCATATTCCGGTAATGAATTCTGAACAACAATAATCTGGAGCCGTCCATGTGAAAGGGGTACAAAGAAAGATATGATAAAAAAAAGGAAAATTACAGTAGTTTACTTTACTATTTACAGTACTATAGTGGCTAAATTGTGATTTTTTTACAGTAATGCTTTGACTACTGTGATTTCAACTGTAATTCTTGGACTACTGTGATTTTTACAGTCTTACTGTAAACTTTACAATATTCTACTGTAAAAATCTTATACAGTAATGTTACTGTGAAATCGACAGTAAATAACTGTAGATTTCACAGCCATTTTTTACAGTGTAGACACAAAACTCAAAACGGTTATCACTTGTAACACAGGATGTCTAATGTTCAAAACATTGCATTGTGCATTCGCATCTTTAAAGCAATCTTGCACTTGCACAATCATTGGTTCAAAACACAAATTTACTGTGAAATACCATTGTTACATAACTATAGATCACCAACACACAAGCAACCAATAGTTTCACTGTGTCATTGTTCGTACAATCATTAAATATTGTAGAACAAAATAGGTGATACAGGTTTCATTATGGAACTACATGTACTCTGTAAAAGTACTGCAGTGGTAGAGAGAATACTACAGACACAGTGGAATCATTGAACAAAGTTTGTAATATACAATCACAACATAGGTTTATTTGAATCAAAGCAAAAATAATTAGCTATGAAATAGAAAAGAAAAGACAGTACTGTAAAACATCAAATGCAGTGTTCCTCAACTTGCTTGCTTGTACTGTAAGAAACAAAACAGGAGTGCACTGCAAAAAAAATGCTGTTCTTACTTAGAGTTTTTGTCTTGTTTCTAGTCAAAATATCTTAAAGTTCTTAAATCAAGAAGCATTTTCTTGACAAGTAAAAATTATTTTCTTGTTTTCAGGAAAAATAAGTCAAAATTAATTACATTCTTTCCTGAAAACAAGAAAATAATTTTTACTTGTCAAGAAAATGCTTCTTGATTTAAGAACTTTAAGATATTTTGACTAGAAACAAGACAAAAACTCTAAGTAAGAACAGAATTTTTTGCAGTGTGTGAAGGTGGTACAGTATTTGGGGCCATAGACAGTGTCTGATGAAGCATTATGATAAAATATTGGGCTACATCCATGGATATTGTAGTCTGGTTCAGACTAATTGGTGACAATGAATCTCATTAACCTGAAACTTTCATGATTTACAGTAAATATGGAAGATTGTTTTTCTGTTTCCATACAACTATGCATTAAGAGTAATGCAACAGTTACTTATCATTTTGAGCAGTTGCATCAATTGATAGTTAGATCATTGTAAGGAAATGAACAGACAATCATTTGAAATGTAATGTGTGAATTGCCTTTTGAAATAGTAGTAATTTGATGTTAAGTTGTGTCATATTGAACAGGTGATTTATGTTGAATGAACAAATGATCTAAGTTTTATGTGTATTGTATCCAAGCAATTGAGAAAAGGGTTAGAGTTTTGAAAAATGTGCATTTTGATCATTGGTTGTGAGTTTTGTGTCTAGAGTTGTGAAAAATGACATCAACGTTCTGAAAATAGTAGCAAAGTGATTGTAAAAAACTGTAATAACATTTTTCCTGAAAACAAGAAAATAATTTTTACTTGTCAAGAAAATGCTTCTTGATTTAAGAACTTTAAGATATTTTGACTAGAAACAAGACAAAAACTCTAAGTAAGAACAGCATTTTTTGCAGTGTGAGAAGGTGGTACAGTATTTGGGGCCATAGACACAGTGTCTGATGAAGCATTATGATAAAATATTAGGCTACATCCATGGATATTGTAGTCTGGTTCATGCTCCACACTAATTGGTGACAATGAATCTCATTAACCTGAAACTTTCATGATTTACAGTAAATATGGAAGATTGTTTTTCTATTTCCATACAACTATGCATTAAGAGTAATGCAACAGTTACTTATCATTTTGAGCAGTTGTATCATTTGATAGTTAGATCATTGTAAGGAAATGAATAGACACTCATTTGAAATGTAATGTGTGAATTGCCTTTTGAAATAGTAGTAATTTGATGTTAAGTTGTGTCATATTGAACAGGTGATTTATGTTGAATGAACAAATGATCTAAGTTTTATGTGTATTGTATCCAAGCAATTGAGAAAAGGGTTAGAGTTTTGAAAAATGTGCATTTTGATCATTGGTTGTGATTTTTGTGTCTAGAGTTGTGAAAAATGACATCAACGTTCTGAAAATAATAGCAAAGTGATTGTAAAAAACTGTATTCTGTTTAAAAAGCATTATTACACTATTGTATGGTCTGATGTTAAATTCTTAAAACATTTTTTTAACTTGAATTCCTTTAGCTATAATTATACTATGTACATTTAACATCAGTAAGCTACATGTACAGTTTTTGAGTGTTTAATGTTTTTTTCCTCTACATTTATTCTTGTCTTCAGGTGCTGCTGGAGTTAATAGACTGAAACTTAATATAGCAGTGAAATCTGGATCATCTGGCATTATTCCATGTGTGTATGATAAACAACATAAAGAAAACCGCAAATATTTGTGTAAGGGGACAGTTTGGAGCTCTTGCCGTATTTTGGCATATGCAAATGCAACAGGAAAATATTCCATCACTGATTATCCAGACCAGAGTATTTTTACAGTGCGATGGGACAGACTGGAGACCTCAGACTCTGGATATTACTGGTGTGCTGTGGAGATTGGTGATTATGGCACCGTAGATGCTGGTTATTATTTGTATCTGACGGTACAACCAGGTAAAGAATATCTTTCCAAATTACCTTTTTTTTTCTGAGAAACATGATAATGCATTTTATTAAAATAGAATGTAATATAATAATGAAATAATGTAGCTATAAGGAATGTTATAAATAATGAAACGGTTAGAGTTGTTGCTTGGTTAGATATGATAGATATTTATGTCTGTGCAAAAGTAAAAAAAAAAGGAGAACATGAATTGAAGGTGGTTAATAATGAAGAACCCATGTTGCACCAACTATTTTTAGTTGCTGAGATATCATGATTGTTCTTCATTTCCTGTCGAGCATACCTGCTGGAGTGAGATTTTGTCAGGGGTGATCAAAATTATGCTGCGCACGCAGCCACACAAGTTGGTGGCTCAGATATCTGAGAATTGGAATTAATTTGATGTTGTACCCTGCATTCTGGTGGTTTGTGGGGAGGCCCAAAGCCGTTGATAGGGGCAGCCTACTGGAGATGGACAATATTGGTTACATTCTGTAAAGCAGACATAGCTGAAGGTCCACCCCCATGAAATTTTGGATTAAGTAGATGTGATTTCCTGCATTCTAGTGGATTTTTGTGTGGTCTGCTAAAGATGTGCAATACATGAACTTATTCTGATTAATGTATTCACTTGTAGGGTCATCTAGACTTGAGCTGAACAACCAGAAAAATATTGCTGTGCCTAAATAACTGCCTGTGTACCACAATAAAGCCTTATTCATAGAGCAGTGTTTAAGATTTGACCTAGGTAGATTGATTGATATTTTGATTAGAATGGAATTAAACTAGCCTATGTTGTGAATAATTGTATTTTTAAGAGATTAGTTAGAGAGGGACATTACACTGTGTGCAGAATTATTAGGCAAGTTGATTTTCTGATTATATTTTTTTTCCAAGCACATTTTACCAATTCCAATCCACATCAATCTTAATAACTACTATTAATATTGTTTTTAATCATTTATAAGTGATATATAATTGTTCATGAAGGCTGTAAATGAAAAATGCCTTATATTCAGGTGTGCATAATTATTAGGCAGGTTTTCTTTTACAGGCAAAATGAGCCAAAAAAGAGATTTAACTCAGACTGAAAAGTCAAAAATTATTAAATACTCATGAGAAGGACGCAATACTAATGTAATACTAGAAATTGCAAAGTTAAAGCATGACCAAGGAACAGCAAAATGCTCATTGGGTCAGCGGGGTCATACAAAAACAGGTGGAAAAGAAAAGACATGTTAACTGCAAAAGAATTAAGAATTAAGGTGAAGAATTAAGTGTGAAACCATCAGGAACCCATTAGTCTCCAGCGCCACCATCTTCCAGAACTGCAACCTACCTGGAGTCTTCAGAAGTGTGAGGTGTCAGGATCTCAGAGACTTAGGTTAGCTAAAGAATCCTAAAAAATGACCCGCTCTTAATAAGAATCACAAGCTGAAGTGTTATAAAATACATGAAGACTGGGTTTTTATAGGCCTTATAGACAGACAGCTTGACAGTGACTCCTGAAGGACCAGCACCACATCCTCTTGTACCACTGTTTGAAGAATTTATCTTCCAGAATCTGGCAGTAAGTTTTGGAAGATCATTTTTAGTCCATCTCTCCAAACGTACATTTCAGGATAAGAGATGGACTAAAAGTGAACTCCCACACCTTACTGCCAGATTCTGGAAGATAAATTCTTCAAACAGTCGTACAAGAGGATGTGGTGCTGGTCCTTCAGGAGTCACTCTCAAGCTGTCTGTCTATAAGGCCTATAAAAACCTAGTTTTCATGTATTTTATAACACTTCAGCTTGTGATTCTTATTAAGAGCGGGTAATTTTTTAGGATTCTTTAGCTAACCTAAGTCTCTGAGACCCTGACACCTTGCACTTCTGGAAACTCCAGGTAGGTTGCAGTTCTGGAAGATGGTGGCGCTGGAGACTAAAGGGTTCTTGATGGTTTCACACTTAATTCTTCACCTTAATTCTTAATTATTTTGCAGTTAACATGTGTCTTTTCTTTTCCACCTGTTTTTGTATGACCCCGCTGACCCAATGAGCATTTTGCTGTTCCTTGGTCATGCTTTAACTTTGTCATTTCTAGTATTGCATTAGTATTGCATCCTTCTCATGAGTATTTCATAATTTTTGACTTTTCAGTCTGAGTTAAATCTCTTTTTTGGCTCATTTTGCCTGTAAAAGGAAAACCTGCCTAATAATTCTGCACACCTGAATATAAGGCATTTTTCATTTACAGCCTTCATGAACAATTATATATCACTTATAAATGATTAAAAACAATATTAATAGTAGTTATTAAGATTGATGTGGATTGGAATTGGTAAAATGTGCTTGGAAAAAAAATATGATCAGAAAATCAACTTGCCTAATAATTCTGCACACAGTGTATTCTTCATTCAAAGCCTCCCACCACATGGCCCATCAGAAACAAATAAAGTGCAACAAAAAGTACTTAAACAGTACAACTTTTTCAAGCAATAAAACAGATGAATGCATTATAATAACTAATAATAAAATAACTAAAATTGACGCATAATCAGTATCAGATGTAGAACAGAAGATGGGTAAAGTCCTTTTCTATGATCTGTGGGCATGGTTATACCGCCTGTGGCCTTCTTGGAGTAAGGTGACCAGATTTCTGAAATGGAAACATAGACATTTCCAATTTGAGTGTTCAAAATATCACCGAAATGCACACTAAACCCACACTACATTTAATACCACTTCGGAGCGTATCCAGTCATGCACTATGTTCGGGAACTCACATGCCCCGAAATCACGAGATGTCAAGGAAAACATTCCACTGTAAGTTAATCTAATTATATATTACATAGTATTTGGTAGTGAAATAAAAAGTGTTGCACATTTTATTGATGCAAAGATGAGTAGGCTGTGTGTATTTTGTACATCATTTGCAACTGCTTTTTATCACTTAAAGAAGCACCACAATTTTAAAATGGTGTCTTCTGTTAGTTACATAGCGACCACTGAACAGACATTTAGAAGTGTATTTTAAACTGCAAAGTACTGAAAAAAAAGAAGAAGCTGTAAACATTTGCAAGTATTTGCAAGACTATAAGTGTGTCCCATCGGGTAATCAAAAGTTCTACACACATTTGCAGTCTTCACGCCCACTTGAACACTTGAGCCAAATACAGGAAATACGTCATGTAAGCAGACAAGTGGTCAAGTGCAAAGACTGCAAGTGTGGGTATTTGGATGGCAACCGTACTTCTTTTGTCACATACGCCTGCTGAAGTATGTGATTTCAGACCAAGATGCCTGAAATTTGATGCACCAAAAACAAAGACTTTATATATAGAAAGATAGTGCAATCAAATAATTATAAATGGGAGAAAGTGCAACACAAAACATGACGGAATAAGTCCCGCCTTCTAAATAAAAGAGCCAATCGCCAATTGGTAAAGTCATCTTATCACTGCAGCTGCTGTTAAAAGCTTCTGAGACAAGCATTTAGGACTGCATATGCACATTGGCTGTTCCAGCCTGAAAAATAAACCTTTTTAATGCTATTTGAGCATAAGAAACCCCATTTATGATACAGATGTTGTCAGATTACATTGGTGATTTCAAATATGAAATTTAATTGTAAGCTTGGTGAACAGCTTTGGAGAATTTGATGTTTCTCCATTCAAAGAGATAGAAGCTGTATTTGCATGACTGAAATAGCTGCCCAAGAAGTGTTTCAAAGATGGCCGCTGAGTAAAATGACTTGCCTCACAAGGGATTTTGACTACACTGAAACAGTAATATACCATAAAACAGTTGTATTCTGGGTAATATTTGTTGTGTTAAGAAAAGGGGTCTATAGGCTACTTGACAAATAATACTACCCAGAATGTATTATAATATGCAGAATGCATTGTAATATACAGAATTAATATACTGTAAAAACAATGCATTCTGTGTAATACTTGTTGTTTTCGAGAAAGTAGGCTATAGGCTAATGACAAATAATATTACCCAGAATGTATTATTTTTACAGTATATTACTGTTTCAATGGAAAACGGGATTTTACTGTGTAAATTTGTTTCATTTTTTTGCAGTTATTTTTTAGAGTGTAAACCATTTGGGAATCGGACAACATTGTTTGTGCTGTATGTTTTTAAGTTACTAAAAACCGACTCAGAGTCATTAGTTCAGGAGTTGGACTGGTTGCGTGTAGAAAAAGCCTATTTCTTTAATGCACTAAAAAGAACCATCTCATAAGAATCATTCGTTCTGGATTAGATTACTCAGTTCGGTGATTCATGTATTTTAAAAAAGCAGTTAAGCGGTATCAGTGCAGGAGATGCTTTTTGAATTCAAAAATGGAAATTATGTTATTGTAAATTTAGCCGCTGGATTGATGGACAAATCTTATTGTCTTTTTGACTGTTTAAACAAGGTAATAGTTTTTGTGGTGATTTTTTTTTTTACTTTTTATGTGGTTTTCTACTTTTGTAGATACCTGTTTAGATTTAACAAAATGTTTTCAGCTCCTGATGTGTCTGTGGTGAGCAGCAGTGTATCTGGACATGAAGGTGGTAATGTCAGAGTCCAGTGTTTCTACACTTCTGGATATCAGTATAAACTCAAACAGTGGTGCAGATATAAAGATCAGAGCTGTTACACAGTGGGGAGGACTGACACATCCCAGAATCCATCAGTACAGATCAGTCATGATGTTAAGAGAAGATCCTTCACTGTGCTGATGACTGGACTGAGACTCAGTGATTCTGGATGGTTCTTCTGCTCAGTAGGAGATCTGCAGGTTCCTGTTCAACTCATTGTCAATGAACCCAAACGTGGTAAGATCATAAATCAGTTCAGCTATAAAATTTGTGATGCTTTTAAAGGGGACCTATTATGCTCCTTTTCACAAGATGTAATATAAGTCTCTGGTGTCCCCAGAACGTGTCTGTGAAGTTTCAGCTCAAAATACAGATCAATTATTATACATTGTTGTAAATGCCTATTTTTGAGTGTAAGGAAAAATGGGCTGTTTTCATGCATATACCTTTAAATGCAAATGGTTTTGATTGTCATCTCTCTCACAGTCATGCTGACGTGACATTGCCGTTCTTCATCATCATGAAAATTTATTATCTGCATGCTTTTTAAAGCCATATAAGTCTAAACTTCTGATATATGGTTTTCTGAGTGCACACATCAATGAAATACACATATTAAATGATTTACTCTTATAATTATTTTACAATTGCTTAACACACATAATTATTTATTCCACATCTAAATAAAAAAACAAATAACATATGGCTCTTACAGTGCTTAAACTGTCAAATACAAAGTTATGTCAAAAACACACACAGTTCACATAAACACAGTCAGTTATGTCTGTGAACGTAAACAGTAAGTAAAGAAATCGCAAATGTATATTAGATCTGTGTATTAAAGTGCAAGCACCGTAATATACAGTACATACTGCTGTATGCTGTTAATATGAATCAAACAACAAAATAAAACAGAAAATCACTCCCTGCTCTTGACTGAATTAACTTTAGTAGCTTTAGTAAGAATACATGTCTTGAATGTTGCTGTTAAACGCTCTGGCAAGGAGATAAACATGCAGACTGTGTACAGCTCACTGAGGGCGGAGTCTATGCTAATAGGGCAGAGTCTGTCCGCCGTCATGGGTGGGGCCTAGGTATTTTGTGACATCACAAATGGTAGAATCTGCAAATGCTTGTTCTGAGACACTGCTTATGATCTATGGGGATTAAAAAAAGAGGAGTGGGTGGGTTTTTTACCATTATAGGGTGGTTGTGTACACACACTGCCGACACACATTTATGTTCAAACACCATGGAAAAGTAAATTTTGCATCCGAGGTTCCCTATAATGCACTAAAACTAACCTCATGTTTTTCTCCTTTCAAGCAGTGACAAACAGCCCAATAACGGCACCATCTGACTCTGAGACAGACATGTAAGTGACATTTTTGACCACTTAAAGGTGCTAAAGAGGATGTTTTGTTTTATACATTTTTGCAATATTACTTGAAACTGTCTTTACTAACTGATAAAAGACTATTTATTAGGTGCACTGAAAGGAATAATATTAATATACATCATCTGTGCACGAGGTAGGGCCTTAAAAACATCAGCCAATCGTTTGGCCCTCTGGCTTGTCAATCACTGCCGTGACGTTCCTTGTGAGAGACGAGCGCGGCTGGGCGCTCCAGTAACTTTCCAAACTCTACAGGCGCCGCATGAAATGTTTTTGTCAGGAGACAGGAGTAACAACTGCAGATTATGAGTTACCTGCGGTGAGTCCGACATAATGAATCCAAAAAACACGACACAGCGAATGCCGGTGGTAAACACTCGTGTTCAATACTCGTGCACGAGTTTTGGGAGGCGTTCCTTTGAAGTGAGCTGTGAAGGAGGGGGGTTGTTCTTACGCATGCGCTCGTTTCAAAAACTCAGTAACAGTCTTTGGATTCTCAGTCGACGAAAAAATCCTCTCTATCACCTTTAAAACAGTGGTTCCCAACCTTTTGTGTGGCATACCGTCTGACATCCTTCTGCGTACCCCCCTCTTCCACTTAGACTGCAGTCACACCTTTTCCATAAAGGACAATATTTGCTCCCTTAAACTGATTTCCCAGTGCATTTTTACCTTTATAAATATCTTTATGAAATAATTATTCATTTCTATACGTGAGAAAATGAGTTGGGCTAATTAAGCTTATTATCTGTAAATATTAGTTTGGTTTGATTCTGTACTTTAACAAATGACTTTCATTTACTGTTCGTTCTTTTTTGTGCAGTTACAATAAATGGCCTTCAACAAAGGTCACAAAACCACCATAAAGGTTTTATTAAAGTTGACTGTATTCTAACTCTTCTGAAGCCAAATAATAGTTTTATTTCATTAACATTAAATGTCTTGGCATTCTGGAGGAAAGAAGTGCATAGAGACGAGTGACAAGTACATTGTTTCTTCTTTTGTGTTCCACGTATGAAAGAAAGTCATACAGGTTTGGAATTTTGAGTGAACATGTTTGTCTTTCTCTTTTTACATTGTTTTGCAGGTTCACAACACAGTCATCTGCCAACAGAAATCCTACAAGTTTGAATACATTAGTAAACAGTAAGGAGCAGATTAAATATTTTTAATGTTTAATAACGAATTATGAAATGAAATCTGTACAATCATTTATCCATCAGAAAAGACAATGTAATACTCTGGAGTCAAGCGTTGTTTTGATGCAATTATGTAATTATGACATAAAAGCAGTAGCAAACCGTGATTTTCAAACCGTGGCCCTTTCACCACAAAAAGTAAACTCAGCCTAAAATCAGCCTAACATACTGTGTCCTCTTCTATAATACTGCATGTTCCCTTTGACAATAAATGCACATAGCAACAGATACTTCCACATCATCAGTGAACAGCGATTGTGGCATTTTGGATTCTACCACCACAAACAAGCAATGTTGATAATAATAAAACATATCATTAGACTGGCACAGCAGCCAATTAAATAACACACTGTATTAAACTTATGATTTGGGAAAATGTAAATACTATGCAAAAGAATTACAGCCAATTTTCATGGTTGCTAAGTTAAATTTCCAGACTGACCAGTAATTCTGGAAAATAACTATTTTCTCAAATACAGCTAAACTTAAATAATAGCGATGGAGATTCCTCGACTCCTATTACAGCAAAAGAATCAACTTTTGTCTCAAACATGTGAAGTTTGGGGCAGATTAAACATTGTATGCCTGAGTTACAACAACTTCCTGATTCATGGCGTTAATCGCATACATTAGCACTTAGCCAAGTGTTGCGCGATTTAACGTGTTTATAGCATGTTTGGTACTTCGTGTTATATTTAAATGTGTTTCAGTATAAAGTATAAAGCATGCCATTTCCTGTTGCTAACAGGTGGCTCTATGACTAACTGAATATTTGCATGTAGATGTCTTTAGGCCAGGACTCTGATCAAACATGTGAAGTTGGGGCAGGTTGGACATTGTATGCCTGACTTACAACAACTTCCTGTTTCATGGCGAAAACTCAGACTTTGTCAGGCCGCCACGGACACGCCGTTCAACGAAAACTCAAGATCTTTGCAATTTAACATCGCTAAAGCCTTTATATTAGACTGACCAAATATTTTTAGGTCTTCCTGTGCCAATTAACTCCAGATTTTCTTTAAAAGTTAATCTTGAAAACGGTGTGGATAATAAATTACCAAACTATGTCCGCCTCATTAATGTTGCTTGTGGTTTCCATAGCGAACAGTGTTTTTGTTGTTGTTTTTCTGATTGAGTTTCCCACACTGGGCAGAATACGTCACAAACTTAGTGATAACAAGCCCCACCTATTAAAAGGGACTATATGATTGGTCAGTTTTGCTGTAATTTAAAATTAGTCTCTCAATGACTTGCTATGGCTATAGCAAATGAACTGGCAGATTTCCTCAAAGGGATTTAGAAGTTTATTGTCCTCTCTGAGGGCCTTTAGGGCCCTGATGGTTCCTCTGAATTTATGACATAAAAAGTCATATTTGTGACAAAAGTTCTAAATTATGAGGTGAAAAGTTAAAATTATGACATAAAAAGCTGAAATTCTGACAAAAGTAAAATAATAATAATAAATCAAAAATTCAAAGTAAAAGTAATTAAAAAGTCAAGATTATGAGATAGTACTAAGTCATTATGAGATAATATATGAGATAATTTTATGACAAAAATTGAAATTAGGTTTCCATAAGAAACAGCTTCTTTCATTAATGATAACATGAAACTAAGAAACTTGTTTCTCTGTTTCTGTTTTTGGCAGTAGTTACGAATACAGCCTCAATACCTGAAACACACATGTAAGTGTGAACTTTGTTATTCAGTCATTCATAGCAACCGATACCAAACTGTTACATGTCACTATAAATAATGTTATTTTTAATTGCAGAGATGAAACCAAGCCATCTCTAATAGCGGCCACAGAGACTAATACTACAGAAATGCGCAGCCAGGATGAGCAAAACAATTATTTAAGGCATGTAAATGGGCTTTTGCTTTAAAAGATGAACTTGCAATGCATTAAAAGTAAGTATAGTTCTGCATGATAAACACAAATATGTCTCCATCGCTCTAGGCATGTTGGGATTCTGCTCATGATTCTTGTAGCGATGCTCGTGCTGTTGCTGCTTGTTTCTCTTGTTGTAATAGTAACCTGGAGACTGAGAAAGAAGCCGAGTGAGTTTTCTCTTACTTCTGGAGAACTGACAGTATATTATTGTAATTCATTTAACAAATAAAGGGTTTTTTAAGAGTGTCCATGAAAAATATTGATGTTTAATCTTCATGTTTCACTCTCACAGAGAGGGGTCACATTAGAGAAGAAGAACATTTCAACAGCACCAGTAATGCAGTGAGTATTTTACATACTGAAGGAATTCAGAAATCTTCAGAAATAATCTAATCTGTGTTTGTTTGATTCAGACTCCCTCTGAAAACCAGATGACATCCAGCAGTTCAGCAGCTGCTAGTCATCTATCTGTAGACATTTACTGAGAAGCTGATTGCAATTTAATGATCATCAAATGTGTTTATTCAGTCTTCTGCCTCAGTGGATGACACTTCAGTGTTATACAGTTCTGTGATCTTTAATAAGGCAGTAAGTGTCGTCTTTGAATGTTCTGAATGTGTCACACAGTCTGTTTGTCCAATTCAAAAGAGAAACTTGTTTGTAAATTATCACACTTTTTTGCATTTCCGTCATGTGACACAGAAATTACACACTAATGGTTGTGAAACAGACTTGAGATTCTTACCGCTGATCGTGTTTATTCACAGAGTTTATCATCAGTGGATCCAGAGGGTGACGCCCTCTACAGCTCTGTGAAGAAACCTCGCAAGACTGTGAGTTTATAACATACACACCTCCTTCTTAATAAAGTTATGAGCAGTTGAAAGTAAATTATTGTAAATTAGTAGTAAGTAATTATAATTTTAGTTATAATTTTATATAGTTTTAGTTAGTGTAAACCTGTTAACTGTCACCTTTCTTTTTGAACATAGACATGAATATGCTATCCAAACTTAATGGTTGTAATTCATTAATGGATTGGAATAAGATTATTGCTGGGGAAAAAAATAAAGTACAAAAAGTTTTGATTGTAAAATAGTGCAGTAAATTTGTAATACAAAACATGACACCGCCCATTAGGGGGAGGAGCCTGATAAAAGGATTTAAAAAGGGATACCCAAAAATGAGAATTCTGTCATCAATAGATAGAAATGCAATGTCCGCAATTGAAATGAAATGAAAATGCAATTTGAACCAGATGAATACTGAGGGTTTAAGCTTTCAAATTATACCCAATTTATGGTGATTAATAAAATATGTGATATAATAGGCAATAAAAATGAGCACCAAGCATCACACTGGTGGGACACTGACAGTTAACTGGTTATATATAGCTAAAAAATGTAAATGTGTCAGTGTTGTTGTTGTTGTTGTTGCATTATATAGTTGAAATAAAATGAATAATTCCAGCCTTGCATAGAAGTGCATTTAATTTCTCTGCATCTTACAGGTACATTCCAGAGTGGATTCTTGACCAAATGGAGGACAAAGACGACACATCAACACTTTAGAAAGAGCTGAAACCTTCATGTTTCTTTTCATGCAAGTCCAAATTAGGCAACCATAAATTGTAGGGTTACATAAATGCAGTTTTGTTAGTTGTAATTAAATTACAGTTCATTAAAAACATGTTATTTTACTTCTTATTTATTTTTTTATTTGTTTAATTAATTTTAATTGAACAATAAATAAGGACATTAAGCATTAAAGGTGCAGTGTGTAAATTTTAGCGACATCTAGCGGGGAGGTTGCGAATTGCAACCAATGGCTCAACACCGTGCTCACCCCTTCCTTTCGAAGCACTTTTAGAGAAGCTACAATGGCGACACAAAGACAAAAATGTCATTTTCTGAGACAGCAAATAACCAGGCAAGCAATGAAACGCGCTCTGTAGAGTGTTTGTACCTTTAGAGTTAATGTACATGACATATGGGGACCCATATGTAAACAGAAATGGCTCATTCTAAGGTAATAATAATAAATACATAACAGTTCATTATGTAAGGTCTGTATACACCACTCAAAACATAGTTATGCACATTATTGTATTTCTGTCAATAGATCCTCCTAAATTTTACACATTGCACTTTTAAGTTTAACCTGCATGTGTAGCGCCATCTGCTGACGAATTTGATCTCTATATCAGTTTTACCATGTACCTCTTCATCTGCTCAAATTCATATCAAATCTTTTTTTCTCAGTGAAGTTTTCAGTTTCTCCTTAAGTTCTGATGTGTAACTTCCTGAACTTTTTTAAAGGTTCCCCCGAAAATGAAAATTCTGTCATCAATTACTCACCCTCATGTTGTTCCAAACCCGTAAGACAAACAAAAATCTTTTTAATGAAATCTGAGAGCTTTCTGTCCCTCCATTGACAGCTATACAACTACCACTTTCAAAGGTAGTGAAGACGTCATTAAAGTAATCCACGGGTGCTTCTCAAACAGAAGGCTGCATCTTACTGAGGCTCTGTTTCTCCTAGTCCAGTCCTCCAGAGGCTTGTAGGCAGGAGTCCTCCTCAGCATTAAACTCTAGAATGAGACAGTCTAGTAAGAGCTCATGGCTACGTCATAAATGTTTCTGCCCTCACAGTCACCACAAGAAAATACTAAACTTAATTTTGGAAAAATCTTTATAGTAACTGGCTTTCTATTAATTGAAAGCTATCTGAGGTCTCCCAGTGGCTTACATTATTGGCAGTTTAGTGATTAATTTACAGCAAAATAGATAGCATCTGTTTTAATGTCCGAAAACATTATTTTTGTCTTACATTTCATAATAAACTCAGACAAGCTCAGTACCGACTCATTTTCCATCGGCTTATTTTCATGAAATGGAATATGTGCAAAGGATTGTGGGTGATTTAAGGCCGCGGAGGATACATCTGATGCGACCTTCAAAACAGGCTGAAAGAAGGACGCAAAACTAACTTATTTTACCACTTGTAATAAACCCTTGTATTGTCCAGAAGAATGCAATGTCCAGCCTTGATTGTGTTACTTTTACTGAATCTTTTAGTGAACTCGTCTCAACAACTGTTTAACAGCAGCGCCATACACACACATTACTTCAGACATTGTCCCCCTCTATATACGTCATCCTGTTACATCATACCTGCAGACATAACTAATCATCATTCTTTAACACCACCACTTTATAAAAATATTTATCTCATCGCTTCAGAAAATTGAGGTTAAACCACTGGAGTCACATGTTTTACTTTTATGAAGATTTTACTACCTTTCTGGGCCTTGAAAGTGGTAGTTATTTAGGCTGTTAATGGAGGGACAGAAAGCTCTCAGATTTCATCAAAAAGATCTTTATTTGTGTTTCAAAGTGGGTGAGGAAGTAATGACAGAATTTTATTTTTTGGGTAAACTAAACCTTTAATATACCTGCATTAGATGCTGTAGTTACCAGCACCGGTTCTCTGTAATTTCCTGCAATTATGTGGACATTATATAGGTTAAATGGTCTAATAAGTTCAGCCTTGTGTATATCATATAATGTATTTATATTGTTACAGACCAGCATTAGCAGTTTAATAATGACTTTTAATGGGTACTCATAATTCATGCATTATTTGAGTGTTTTTTTCTAATGTGCTTTATTCAATTTCTGCAAAATTTAAAATAAGTCTCTGTCTCCCTCTTCTGGTGGGATCCTCAGCTGTCTAATGGGCTAATGATGTGGGTTGAGATGATTAGTGGAGGCAGGTTTTTAAGGTTAATGAGAAGCTTCAAAACCCTCAGATTGTGGCGGGGAAGAGAAGGAGTGGGTGAAGAGATTTGCTGTGTTTAATGGACTTTACTTTGGGTGACTGTTGTTGGACTGAGTGTGATTTTATTCAAAGTGTGGGATGTGTTGCCAAAAAAACAAAAACAAAAAACAAAAAACAAAACAAAAACAATGTTGGAAAAACAAAGGGAGTAAAATGCTTCCCTTTGAGCTTTATTTCTTTTATGTTGAAAGAGTCAGTGATGGAGCGCTCTTTAGAGTTGCATGTCTTTTGGCTTTTATGCCTGGAAAAAAAAATATGTTTGTTCTTTAAGTATCTGTTTAATGCATGAACAGCTTGCCCTCTATATGAACCTGACCAGTAAAAAGAAACTGTCTTTGAACAGTATTTTGTTTATGGACTGTAGTCTGTTAATGACTCTTACTTGCATCTGTCATTATTTATTTTGCTTGTTGAATTACTTTGGTTTTATGGTTTACAACTTTATCAGTGAATATTTCCCAAGGTGGGTTCATTTTTGAAAATCATTTGAAGACAAAAAACTGTAGAAAATTTCTGTCATTATGTTTACCCATGGTAAAAAGTACAGATCATTGAACACATGCTGACCACTATAGTGGGGCATGTTGTCCCAATGTAACCTGCCATTTCAAAGCAAAATTTAAATGTTAAAATCTATGAAATGTTAAAGAATGTGACAAACATAAATATTTTGGTCATCAAATGTTAGAAATGTATCCATTTATTTGACATCATGTGTGATAACTACTGTTATAAGAGAGAGAAATTTATATACGGTAGATATTCTTTAACGTTATTTTGTGTCTGTGTGAGAGAGAGAGAGATAGAAATATGCCCTTATGAATTAAGGGTCATTAAAGTGTGGTGTGTGTGTGTGTGTATGTGTGCATGATTTATGCGGACACAAATATGACTCACAAATATAAACCCACATGTTCACTGTAAGCATATCAAATCGAATTTTGTTTTTTTGTTTTTTTCCACAAGACAAACTAAAACATTCCATTTATAATGTCATAAAATATATGACTAGATATGACAACACTGTACTGAATTAAAATGATTTGATTATTTACTTACTGCCAACATCCAATCATGGCACCGCTGCCAAAAGTTTTTCACAGTGACACAAACTAATAGAACAGATGACATTATGAACATTTTATTGCATTATTAATGTAATACTTATTACATTATGTGCAGTTATTACATTATTCTTAGTTATTATGAGTTGCTAAAGAGCCCATATAAAATCTCTTGTCCAGTAGGTAACCTGGGTCAATTATTGCTTTGAGGTCATTACACCAATCTCTGTTCCACAACTGTTTGTCAGCAACCCTCCACCACCGCATCTCCTCACTTCTAACTATTCCTATCCCAACCTGGGATGCGGAAGTACTCTGGGTTTGGGCCAATTACAAGCTCGGAGCCCTACCCTCACACAACACACCAAATATGCATAACCTTTATTCTGTTTGATTATATGTAAGCCGGGGTGAAGCTTGTGTGAAATGCAGATCTACACTAAACCTGTAGAACCTAAACCTTCTATGATATACAACACTATAAATGATAAATGCTCAAATGTAAGTAAACCGAACACACTCTAACATGATGGCCCTGAAATATGACATATTGACATGTATAAGATTTGATGAATCATGTTTAATTACAATCCCTTTCTCCACAGGATCCCATCAAGGACATAACCTACAGTACTGTTGTTGATGCTCCTGGGAGTGAAGCAGTAAGTTTTACAGACTTATATTATTTCATGGATTTATTGTACCACTGGCAGTATATTGAAAATGATCTTGCTCTTCCAGAAGCCTCCAGCAGGTGGAACAGTATACAGCACTGTGGCTCAACACTAGTCTCTCGCCTCAGACTTCACGCCCAGTGTTGCCAATTTAGGGATTTTATCACTAGATTTAGTGACTTCCCACCCCTTTTGAGAGTTTTTTCAAAGGTTTAGGGACAAATCTAACAACTTCTTGGACAAACCTTATCTAGATTCGTATTTTGCCCATTGATCTCTGTTCATATTTATATAGATCAATGAATTTGCCATTTAGTGACATTTAGCTACCAGTTTTAGCTACTTGCTATTGAAAGCAGTTGGTAACACTGGTCACGCCCACAGACCGCTGGCTGCCATCAGTATGAATGTGTGGTTACACGCGACTAGCTTCACACTAACAGCAACAGTGAGAATAATACAGGAATTGCTTACATTAAGCACATTAAGTTATTTAAGACAAGCTTTTTCCAAAACTCTAAACACAGTTCTCTACATTAGACACATCATTCAAAACTAACAGCTTTTTTGTTACATTTGGGAAACCACTTAAATGCCACAATCCTTTCCCAATTACCTACACCAAATGATCATACATACACACACACACACACACATATATATATATATATATATATGTAGATAGATAGATAGATATACACCATGGGCCACTCGATCCACAACGTTGACGTCAGCAAACTGCTAACCCACACAATGCCATACACGCTGTCTGCCATCTGCCCTGTACACTCTTAAAAAAAAAGGTGCCAGGAAGAACCAAAAAGGGGGTTTCACAGCGATGCCATAGAAGAACCTTTTTTGGTTCCCTAAAGAACCATTTTGTGAAAGGTTCTTTAAAGAACCATTTTTTTCTTGGTGCCATAAAGAACCTTTTCTGGTACTACAAAGAACTCTTTTTAAAGGTTCTACAAAGAACCACTGATGAAAAGGTTCTTTATGGCCCCATTTCTTCCAGATCAATATCCTCACATTTATCATACTATAAATTTTCTTTAATAGTTCATATAATAGAAGAAAATCCAAAAGTAACAACACTTGACAAAAAAAACAGTATATGATTAAAATATTTATTGCATTTACATTATACATCATTGCAGTATATATCACACCTTGATACGGTGTGTGTGCATTTAATAGGGGTGTGCACAAGTACTGGAGTATTAAGACTTGACACTGTCTGAGACTCGATCACTGCAAACATCTTTTTAATGGATGATCGTCAATGTCAAGTCTGAGTACTCAATGGTCACAGTGAATTTAAAATATATATATACACTATAGTGTGTAATACAGTGAATACAACGTGTTAATGTCAGTATCCCCCTCATCCACTACTATCCTGTGGAAACCACCACTGGTGGTTCTGATGAATGGTTGGGGCTGGGTAGGATCCTGTAACAAAAAAAAGAAAGAAAAAGAAAATTTAATTAGTTTCTGAATTTTCATAGTTTTAGCACAAGTATAATGATGCGACATGACAAAAAAAGAAAAAACTGAACAGCAGTAAGAAGAGAAACAAAATCAATGCAAGTCAAAGTGCAATCTTGCAAATTCATCCATCCATTCACTCTCCAAACCACTTTTTGTCATGGAGTCACAGCCATCTCAGACCACAATCAACCCATCGTCACCAGATCAGCATGCTCCGCCCACTTGTTCACTCTCCCCGGAATTCTGATTCACCGCACCTGCACCTCCTCATCAATGCACACCATAAATACCCTCACAACCTGCACTCCTTTGTCTGGTCTCGTCTTTACGTACACCTACAGACTCCTTCATGACACTCACCTGTGTACTTACCTGCCATTGTGGATTCCTGTCCTTTGTCTTCTGTCGTCTTCTTCCCAGTTCCTGGTCTTCACCGTCACTCATGCAAAGAGACATTATCATTACCAGTCAGCTAAGTCATCTATACATCTCTGAACTGTTATACTCACCAGTGTGCATTCCCGTCCAGTTCCGTGCCATGATCATTAGTCCCATTCAATGGTCCATCAATGAAGAAATCGCCCAAGCTACATGCTCCGATCCTGCTCTGCCGGAAGGTCCTGAGGGGCTACTCTACTTACCACCAGCCTATCATCTGTCCCTCATGGACTCGGCTCACGCATCTCCGGGCTCTGGACACCCAGGTAGTCAACATACCCTCTTGCTCCATGGTCACACCTGGGGATTGACTTCATGACCGACCTTCCACCATCTGATAACAATACCTGTGTTCTTCATCGTTGATCGCTTCTCCAAGGCTTGTAAACTCATCACTCTGAAAGGTCTACTTACTGCATTTGAAGCTGCAGAAACCCTCTTCCAAAATGTGTTCTTCCACTTCGGCCTACCAGAGGACATTGTATCAGATCGCGGTCCCCAATTCATCTCACGGGTATGGCAAGCATTCTTCAAACTCCTGGGAGTTTCTGTGAGCCTCTCCTCCGGTTACCACCCGCAAACTAACGGGCAGACTGAGCGGAAGATCCAGAAGATCGGAGGTACCTGAGGTCCTACTGCCACCAGAAGCAGGATAGCTGGAGCCAATTCCTCCCCTGGGCGGAGTACAGCCAGAACTCCCTCAGGCAATCCACCACCGGCTCACCCCATTCCAGTGCATCCTTGGATACCAGCCTCCCTTATTCCCCTGGTCCGGTGAGCCCTTGGAGGTTCCAACTGTCAACCACTGGTTCCAGCAGAGCGAGAGGGTGTGGGACTTGGCTCACGTGCATCTCCAACAGGCAGTGCAGAGACACAAGTGGCAGGCTGACACCTGAAGAACACAGAGCCCTTGCTACCAACCAGGTCAGAAGGTGTGGCTCTCGACATGGGACAACTGTCTCTGCCTGCCCTGCCGTAAGCTGAGTCCCTGTTACATAGGTCTGTTCACTGTGCAGAGGCAGATCAACGAGGTCACCTACAGGCTCAATCTTCCACCATACTACCGCATTTCACCATCATTCCATGTGCCACTCCTCAAACCTGACTCTGAACCTTTGTTGTCTCCCTTCACACAATCTGGTGGCGATAAGATACCTCCTCTTCCTGTACTATGTACACAAACAGATTCCTTCACGATACTAACCTGTGTACCAACCTGCCTTTGTGAATTCTTGTCATCTGTCGTCTGCTTCATCCTAGTTCCTGGTCATCACCGTCATTCCTGCAAAGATTATCATTACTAGACAGCTAAGTCATCTATCCATCTCTGAATTGTTATACTCACTAGTCTGCATTCTCATCCAGTTCCGTGCCACTGTTATAAATATAATCTGTGTTTCAACTTACTTGTCTGCCACCTCCTGTTGTGTGACAATTATCTGTAGGGTCATGGGGCGGAAGCCTATCATAGCGTCTTGGACCACATATCCATCTAATTAATGGTATTTAAGCAATATAAGCACTAGGTAGCAATGTTATGTAGTACCTTGAAGAAAAAAAATCTTCTGCTTACTAAGTCTGCATTTATTTAATCAAGAATACAAAACAGTGATACAACACAAAAGAACTGTTATCTATTTTAATATATTATACATATATAATGTAATTTAAGCTGAATTTTCAGCATCATTACTGCAGCCTTCAGTGTCACATGATCCTTCAGAAATCATTCTGATATGCTGATTTGCTGCTTAAGAAACATTTATTATTAAACAGTTAAACAGTTTTTGCTTCTTAACATTTTTGTGGAAATGGTGACACCCTTTCTTTGAAAGTTCAATGAACAGCACTTACTAAATTTATTTAAAAATTTAGAAAATATAAATCTTTTCCAACGTAAATGTCTTCACTGTTACTTTTGATAAATTTAATGCACCCTTGATTAATAAGATTAAAAAAAAGAATTTTATTATTTTAATTAAAAATCTTAATATTCAAATGTTTGAATAGTATCACTTTTCCATAAAAATCTGGATCAGCACAACTGTTTTCAACATTGATAATAATCATAAATATTTCTTGAGCACCAAATCAGTATATTAAAATGATTTCTGAAGGATCATGTGACACTGAAGACTGGAGTAATGATGCTGAAAATTCAGCTTTGATCACAGGAATAAATTACACTTTACTATATATTCACATAGAAAACGGGTATTTTTAAAATTGTGATAATATTTTACAATATCTATTTTCTTACTGTATTTTTAATCAAATAAATGCAGCAGTGGTGAGACTTCTTTTTAAAAAAATAAATAAATAAATAAATTGCACTAACCTCAAACTTCTGAACATTAGTGTATGATTGAGGTCTGCTCCAATTCTGCTGTACGGCCATCAGCATGGAAGAATCTAGAAACATAACATTGTCATATAATATTTAGCATGCAGTGCCAGGTTTATTAAAAGAAAACAGAAAAGAAAAAAGTTTATATATTTTATATATATATATATATATATATATATATATATATATATATATATAATTTCTTAAAATATCAGTATTTATGTTTTTAAATTTACTTATTTAATATTGCTCATAGTAGTGTCACTCTTGTTTGGATGCCAAAGCCTTCCTAAACTGTAATATCACAGATGCATGGTCATAAGCAAATATGTTGTGAGAATTTTTTTTTTTAATTATTTATATAAAGTTATTTAATGAGCTTTCTCATCTGTCAGCAATAGTTTGCAGCAAATTTTCACGCTGCGTGTATTAAGTGACGTCACCGATTAACAGTAGGCTACATTACAGCCTATATTTTAAGCTAAATAAATAAATAATTAGCCAACTTAAAATAAACCATTGACAAACTGCCGGCAAACCCTTTACAAAGCTATCAAAACCGCTCACCTACACATAAAGATGTGGTTAAAAGCCCAAACTTTCATAAACAAGAGTTTAGCCTACGTTACCTCTTCGGAAAACGGTTGAGATGCTAACGGACTTTTTCGAAGACTCCGGAACCATTCCTATGAAGTAAATATTCAACAGAAGCGTGTCAATTACATGTAAGAAAGTGTCAACAACAGTTGTGTGTATTTTTTGTGTGATTTTAGGGGTTAAACTCACCTGAAAGCAGTGAAACCAACAGTGAAAGACGGAGTTCTTAAACTTGTCAGTTGGTGTTGCTGGCCTGTTTCCATGGCAACTCAGCGCGCAGCAGCGCACGCCCGTTATAATCACGTCACGCAGCACTTAAATAAGCATCTTGAATTAAAACACTACATAAACCATTTAAAATGTCATTAAATTATATTACATTACATTGCATTATTATTCAATCGCGAATTTGAAACTCATTTAGTAGTTCTACGAACCATTCATATAGGCAAGGCAAACCCTTTATAAAGGGTTTAAAACAAATTTTAAAACATTACTGCAGAATTTTTATACTAAACTTTGCTTTTAGTTAAATAATAAATTAATCAGCAACGCCTTCGAAGTCACATAATTATATTTTTAAAGATTTTCAGTGAGCCTTGAGTCATGCAATACATTAAAATATATAAAAGGATTGATCTACTGTTTTTTAATTGATAAACACCACAACTCTATTTATAGGCTAGAACTCAAAATTAATCATTGATATTGCATTATTTATATTAATTTGAGTTTTATTTGAGTTAAAAATTAATCTGAATTAGTTCTGGACCAGACAGGACAATTTAGCTCACTTGATCTCACTTTCCTGAAAATAATAATAATAATAATAATAATAATAATAATAATATTTTATATATATATATATATATATATATATATATATATATATATATATATATATATATATATATATATAATATAAATATGCAAAAGCCTCTAAGTGCCATCTGAAATTTTCTTCTAAAATTAGCATTTTTATCAAGCTTGTATGTTTAGGTTCTTTTCATTGTGTATGTGTGTGTGTGTGTGTGTGTGTGTGTGTATATATATATATATATATATATATATATTACACACAACATGAGACTGAGTGTGAAGAACCATTTTATAGTCTAAAGAACCTTTCTGTGCTACAAAGAACCTTTTGTGCAATGGAAAGGTTCTTTGGATAGTAAAGGTTCTTCATGGAACCATACACCCTGCCAAAGAACCATTTAAGAACCTTTATTTTTAAGAGTGTACAGTGAAAACCGGGATTCATCTGTGAAGTGAACACCTCTCCAAAGTGCCACTGAATGTGAGCATTTGCCCACTCAAGTCGGTTTTGACGATAAACTGCAGTCAGGTCAAGTCCCCGATGAGGACAACGAGTATGCAGATGAGCTTCCCTGAGATGGTTTCTGACAGTTTGTGCAGAAATTCTTTGGTTATGCAAACCGATTGTTGCAGCAGCTGTCCGGGTGGCTGGTCTCAGAAGATGCTGGATGTGGAGGTCCTGGGCTGGTGTGGTTACATGTGGTCTGCGGTTGTGAGGCCGGTTGGATGTACTGCCAAATTCTCTGAAACGCCTTTGGAGACAGCTTATGGTAGAAAAATGAACATTCAATTCACAGTCAACAGCTCTGGTGGACATTCCTTCAGTCAGCATGCCAATTGCACGCTCCCTCAAAACTTGTGACATCTGTGGCATTGTGCTGTGTGATAAAACTGCACATTTTAGAGTGGCCTTTTTATTGTGGCCATCCTAAGGCACACCTGTGCAATAATCATGCTGTGTCATGCACACCTGTGAGGTGGATGGATTATCTCGGCAAAGGAGAAGTGCTCACTAACACAGATTTAGACAGATTTGTGAACAATATTTGAAAAAGTCTTAGATCTTTGAGTTCAGCTCATGAAAAATGGGGGCAAAAACAAAAGTGTTGCGTTTATAATTTTGTTCAGTGTGTGTGTGTGTGTGTGTGTGTATATATATATATATATATATATATATATATACACACCAGTGACATGCAGTGGTGTTCTGAAATGAGGAGGCACATTTTTTATTTATGAATCAATGTAAATTCATGCATTACTCTTAACGTTGACACATCTTCCTTGTTAAATGAACATTACTTTACATTACATCAAAAAAGAAAAAAAGAAACCAAATACAATTCTGTTTTGTAATTTTACATCAACAATGTATTGTAATAAATGTTCTAATTATCAAAACCAAGTCAATCTCATCAAGTTAGTATTTTAAGCATTTCTACATTCATTCCAAAATAATAACTAAAGGCAATAATAATTTAAACAACATATTTTATTTGTGTATTGATGTTTTTCTTTTTAATAGTAATCTTAGGCTATTTTGGATCATCAGTCATGCTTCATAAACACCGTCTGACACAGACACTAATTGTATTTTTAATTTTACCAAGCTGATTGCACTAAAAACCCCGCAGTCATCATGCTTTCAGTCCATTTCAAGTTTGATTTTGATGTGACATAAAGCGGTGATATCTAACTGTGATCTGTTTATTTACTTTTCAATTAGTCTTCCCATTGATGCCATCATTTATTCATTCAAACTGACGCGCGGAACGTGCACGTCAACAAGAGGCGGGATTTATTGCACAAGCCAACCATATCCGATCGTAACAATTACATCCAATCATAGCGCGATGGAGACATTGCCTCCTCTCACATGACTTTCCCCCATTCATTCTCAATTACCCCCCACAAAACCCACCGCATACCGGGGGTCTAATGGTTTTCTATGGTTTCCTACAAGAGCAAAGGGAGGCATGAGAGAGGCATGACTCCTGCTGTAACTTTACCTGCGGGTGTCGCTGTTGGGCAGTGTTCCTTTAGAAATAAGCATGACTTGCGCTCTTTTTAATGTCATAATTTGTAATATTTGTGTTGTTTTATAAGTAATATGGATTATTTTCTCATCCTATTTTTTTTTTTTTTTTGAGGAGGCACTGCCTCCCTTGCCTCCTCGGCAGAAACGCCCCTGATACACACCGATCAGGCATAAAATAATGACCACCTGCCTAATTGTGTTGGTCTTCCTTTTGCTGCCAAAACAGCCCTGGCCCATTGAGGCATGAAATCCTCAAAGTAACATCCACAGGATGGCAGGACCCAAGTTTTCCTAGCAGAACATTGCTCGAAGCATCACACTGCCTTTGTCTGCTTGCCTTCTTCCCATAATGCATCCGCGGCCATCCACATGATGTAAAAGAAAACGTGATTCAATGGACCAAGCCACCTTCGGTAACACTTTACTTGAAGGGGTGTGCATAAGACTGACATGACACCTTCATAATCATGACATGACACATGTCATGAATATGAAGGAGGTTTTATTATGACAACTGTCATTTAATGTCAGAATGTCTACTTTATTTCTAAAGCACTTTATGCAATATTCAATATAGTTTCACAGCAACTTCACAATAGTACCAAATTCAAATTCTGCTGTAAAGCAGCTCTAACAAACCAATAGTGTCATTATTCAGCTCAGTTCAGTTTTGTATTGATTCAGAACTCCTGTACACTCCACTGCACTCTGAACAAGCAGAAGACACAAGAGAGTAGCGTTCACTTTTTTCACAGTTTGGCATTCATGTGGCTAATCATTTGATGTTTGTGTGTAGAGCTGAACAAAAATACCATTTTAAGGAGAGTTAAAAATAGTTTTGAATGAAGTGTTTGCTTTTGCATATATGTGATGCTCTGCATTTTGTGTGTTTTGTGGTTTTGAGAAATGAAGCCAGTTTCAAAAACTGTAACTGCAAGCAATTTTTTAAAAAAAAAAAGTAACAATACATTTATATTTTGTAGTTATATATTATATATTTTTTTTGTCTTTTCATTTTTAACCCTGCATATTTAAGATTAAATAAAAGTATTTTGTAGATGTACATCTAAAACTCATTTGACTCCTATCCAGACTTTTCAATGTGTGTTTGTGTTTGTGTGTGCTTGTTTTTGTGATTTATGAGGACACAAATTTGTATAATGACATGGGTATTACACTGGTATTATGACGTAAACATGAAATATGAGGACTTTTCATGAGTCCTCAATGTTTTACTAAAAATGTAAAAATGCAGTTTATTTGGGTTTAGGGGTAGTGTAAGGGGAATGTACAGTTTGTACAGTATAAAAACCATTATGCCTATGGAATGACCTCACTAGGATAGCAAAACAAACCTGTGTGTGTGTGTGTGTGTGTGTGTGTGTGTGTGTGTGTGTGTGTGTGTGTGTGTGTGTGTGTGTGCTTTTGTTTATATTACATTGTGGGGACCAAATGTCCCCATGATGTAATATAAACCTGAGTTCACCTACATCGTGGGGACCAGCCAGCGGTCCCCACAATGTAAATGGGTTTATAAATCATATAGAATGAGTTTTTGTGAAAAAGTAAAAGTTTGCACAGTTTCCTGTGAGGGTTAGGTTTAGGGGTAGGGGCAGGGTAGGGGGATAGAATGTACAGTTTGTTCAGTGTAAAATGCATTGAAGTCTATGGAAAGTCCCCACAATTCACAAAAACAAACATGTGTGTGTGTGTGTGTGTGTGTGTGTGTGTGTGTGTTCTGTTTTATTTGCCTTTGGTATCATGTTCTATTGTCTTGTTGGCGTTTATTCAGGATATACACTACTTTTTTACTTTTAAATGGCTGTCAACAGAGAAGGATGTTTTTGTCTGCCCATATATTTATCACACTGTGGTCTGTTGCTGATGTCTATGTGATGAACTCAGTAAGGCAGAAGTCTCTGCTTGAATGATTGTGTTGCTTCACTTACTCACATGTTTTTGTGGTTGTTTTCTGTTCAACACTCACAGTGTAGATTCACACATTATTTTCTTTCTTGCTCAGAAGTTCAGCATGCTCATTACAGGAACAAATGCAGGCACAACACATAAAGAACTGTACTTGAAATATAATACTTTTTTTTTTTTTAAATATACATAATTGTGAGAAATTAATTAGGAAATATGAGAGACTGAGGATGGTTGCAATACTGTTTTTATCTCAAACTTTGATATAATTTCCCATGAAAGTTTATATTTCAGTCAGCCACTTTCGTCAAATGTAAATTTATTATAATGATAAATGCATACAGTTAGTGTTGGCAGTATGGATCTGTTCTTGGCAAACTCCACACGCCCGTCCATGCAGCCCTGCTTGAACAGAACGGGGAGAGCAGCAAGTCAAGCTCAGCTGACTGTCAGCTGGTGCAAGCTTGACTGATGTGGCCTTCCTGAACTAACATGATGCTTGATTTTGAGAGCATTATTTTGTTAATGAAATTTTCTTAAAATTATTTTAAACCAACCCCCATGAACCCCTTCCACCAACTCCGGACATTTCATTGTTAAATATATTAATTGAAAAAGGTGAACAAAAAAAGAAAACACTTTATTGTAAAACAGCTAAATTTTTGAACACATGATTAAAAAATAAAACAAGCTAACAATTAGCTTATTAACAAACAACAGTTTGTGTTAATCACTTTGACAGTTTTGTCAAAATGGGAGCTTGTACAATGTAACATTTTGTTCAGTAATTAACAACACTCTCTCTTTTTTCAGTTTTTATTAAACAAATGTATTGAGTTAATGTTGTATATCAAATATCTGAAGAGGACCTGCTGATTCAGATTATACACTGCTGTCATTTAACATGTACTAACTTGTTGAAAAAATCAAATTAGCCACAAGTAAAATGTTGATTTGTTGTTGTGTTGTGCTCAGTTTGAGTTTCAAACTGCTGCTGCAAAATGTCTACTTTGGTCACTTGTTGCACGCTTATGTGGTTTCATGCGATATTTCTTCTCTGAAACAGGAGGAAACAGAGAGACACTGCAAGAAGTGACCAGCTCCTCTCTCTCTCACACACACACACACACACTCCACTGCAGACATGATTCACCCTCTGATTCTCTCCGGGATTTTACTTTACATCTCAGGTAAAACAAAAATATAATTCTGTTTAAAAAGCATTATTACACTATTGTACAATCTGTTGTTAAATTGTTAAAACATTTTTAACTTGAATTCTTTAAGCTATAATTATACTATATTCATTAACATCAGTACATGTACAGTTTGTGAGTGTTTTATGTTTTTTCCTCTACATTTATTCTTGTCTTCAGGTGCTGTTGGAGTTAATAGACTGAAACTTAATATAGCAGTGAAATCTGTATCATCTGGCATTATTCCATGTGTGTATGATAAACAACATAAAGAAAACCGCAAATATTTGTGTAAGTGGCCAGTCTGGAGCTCTTGCCGTATATTGGCATATGCAAATGAGACAGGAAAATATTCCATCACTGATTATCCAGACCAGAGTATTTTTACAGTGCGATGGGACAGACTGGAGACCTCAGACTCTGGATATTACTGGTGTGCTGTGGAGATTGGTGATTATGGCACTCGAGACGCTGGTTATTATTTGTATCTGACGGTACAATCAGGTAAAGAATATCTTTCCAAATTACCTTTTTTTTTTTTTCTCTGAGAAACATGATAATGCATTTTATTAAAATAAAATATAATATAAATATGAAACAATGTAGCTATAAGGAGTTATAAATAATGAAACGGTTAGAGTTGTTGCTTGGTTAGATATGATAGATATTTATGTCTGTACACAAGTAAAAAAAAAAAATGAAAAAAGGAGAACATGAATTTAAGGCGGTGAATAATGAAGAACCCATGTGACACCAACTATTTTTAGTTGCTGAGATATCACAATCGTTCTTCATTTACAGTCGAATCAACACTAATTGTTCTCGTTCCTCTTATGATTCCGGTTCCTTGGAGAATCAGATCAGAGACCACTGCAAATGGTGTTTTGATTCACTAGAGTAAGAACTGGCTTATAAGAATCATTCGTTTGGGAATCAGAAACTCTCGCAGTGCTGAATGGTTTAGATTTGAGCTGGAGTCAAGCTATGCTTGTTGCGCTGTATTTTTTAACTAAGAAATGCAATTAGTTACGTTTTTAGTGATTAACACTTCTTGGGCAGCTATTTCAGTCATGCAAATACAGCTTCTATCTCTTTGAATAGAGAAACATCAAATTCTCCAAAGCTGTTCACCAAGCTTACAGGGAAGTATGTGACTTCAGACCCAGCCTCTGTTTTTGATGCACCAAAAACAAAGACTTTATATATAGAAAGATAGTGCAATCAAATAACTATAAATGGGAGAAAGTGCAACACGCAACATGACGGAATAAGTCCCGCCTTCTAAATAAAAGAGCCAATCGCCAATTGGTAAAGTCATCTTATCACTGCAGCTGCCGTTAGAAGCTTCTGAGACAAGCATTTAGGACTGCATATGTGCATTAGCTGTTCCAGCCTGAAAAATATTTGAGCATAGGAAACCACATTTATGATACAGGTGTTGTCAGATTACATTGGTGATTTCAAATATGAAATTTAATTGTAAGCTTGGTGAACAGCTTTGGAGAATTTGATGTTTCTCCATTCAAAGAGATAGAAGCTGTATTTGCATGACTGAAATAGCTGCCCAAGAAGTGTTTCAGAGATGGCCGCTGAGTAAAATGACTTTTGCCTCACAAGGGATTTTGACTACACTCTAAAAAAACTGTAAAAAACTAAACAAATTTACACAGTCAAATACCTTTTTCATTATACCTTTGTCCCTTATACCATAAAACAGTTGTATTCTGGGTAATATTTGTTGTTTTAATAAAAGAGGCCTATAGCCTACTTTCTCAAAAACGACAAATAATATTACCCAGAATGTATTATTTTTACAGTATATTACTGTTTCAATGGAAAACGGTATTTTACTGTGTAAATTTGTTTAGTTGTTTGCAGTTATTTTTTAGAGTGTAAACCATTTGGGAATCTGACAACATTGTTTGTGCTGTATGTTTTTAAGTTACTAAAAACCGACTCAGAGTCATTAGTTCAGGAGTTGGACTGGTTGCATGTAGAAAAAGAATTTCTTTAATGCACTAAAAAGAACCATCTTATAAGAATCATTTATTCTGGATTGGATTACTTGGTTTGCTGATTCATGTATTTTAAAAAAGCAGTTTAGCGGTATCAGTGCAGGAGATGCTTTTTGAATTCAAAAATGGAAATTATGTTATTGTAAATTTAGCTGCTGGATTGATGGACAAATCTTATTGTCTTTTTGACTGTTTAAACAAGGTAAAAACAGTTTTTGTGGTGCATTTTTACTTTTTCTTTGTGTTTTATGTGGTTTTCTATTTCAGTAGATACCTGTTTAGATTTAACAAAATATTTCATTCAAATTTTTGCTATCTGTTTTCAGCTCCTGATGTGTCTGTGGTGAGCAGCAGTGTATCTGGACATGAAGGTGGTAATGTCAGTGTCCAGTGTTTCTACAGTTCTAGATATCAGAATCAGCACAAGCAGTGGTGCAGATATAAAGATCAGGGCTGTTACACAGTGGGGAGGACTAACACATCCCAGAATCCATCAGTCCAGATCAGTGATGATGTTAGGAGAAGATCCTTCACTGTGCTGATGACTGGACTGAGACTCAGTGATTCTGGATGGTACTTGTGCTCAGTAGGAGATCTGCAGGTTCCTGTTCAGCTCATTGTCAATGAATCCAAACATGGTAAGATCATAAACAGTTCAGCTATAAAAATTGTGATGCTCTTAAAGCGGACCTATTATGGGACCTATTATGCTCCTTTTCACAAGATGTAATATAAGCCTTAGGTTTCCCCAGAATGTGTCTGTGAAGTTTCAGCTCAAAATACCCCACAGATCAATTATTATACATTATTGTAAATGCCTATTTTTGAGTGTAAGGAAAAACAAGCTGTTTTCATGCATATACCTTTAAATGCAAATGAGCTGCTGCTTCCAGAAGAGGGCGGAGCCTTTACAGCTCTTGCCTTGGAATAATATTCTGCCAAAAACTAAAACATCTGTTTGGTTTTGATTATCATCTCTCTCGCAGTCATGCTGACGTGACATTGCCGTTCTTCTTCATCATGAAAATTTTAAAGCCATATCAGTCTAAACTTCTGATATATGGTTTTCTGAGTGCACACATGAAATGAAATACACATATTAAATGATTTACTCTTATAATTATTTTACAATTGCTTAACACACATAATTATTTATTCCACATCCAAATAAAAAATAAATATCCAAATATAACAAATAACACATGGATCTTACAGTGCATAAACTGTCAAATACAAAGTTATGTCAAAAACACACACAGTTCACATAAACACAGTCAGTTATGTCTGTGAATGTAAACAGCAAGTAAAGAAATCGCAAGTGTATATTAGATCTGTGTATTAAAGTGCAAGCACCGTAATATACAGTACATACTGCTGTATGCTGTTAATATGAATCAAACAACAAAATAAAACAGAAAATCACTCCCTGCTCTTGACTGAATTAACTTTAGTAGCTTTAGTAAGAATGCATGTCTTGAATGTTGCTGTTAAACGCTCTGGCAAGGAGATAAACATGCAGACTGTGTACAGCTCACTGAGGGCGGAGTCTATGCTAATAGGGCAGAGTCTGTCCGCTGTCATGGGCGGGGCCTAGGCATTTTGTGACATCACAAATGGTAGAATCTGCAAATGCTTGTTCTGAGACACTGCTTATGATCTATGGGGATTAAAAAAAGAGGAGTGGGTGGGTTTTTTACCATTATAGGGTGGTTGTGTACACACACTGCCGACACACATTTATGTTCAAACACCATGGAAAAATGAATTTTGCATCCGAGGTTCCCTTTAATGCACTAAAACTAACCTCATGTTTTTCTTCTTTCAAGCAGTGACAAACAGCCCAATAACGGCACCATCTGACTCTGAGACAGACATGTAGGTGACATTTTTGACCACCTTAAACAGTGGTTCCCAACCTTTTTTGCTTGGCATACCGTCTGACATCCTTCTGCGTACCCCCTCTCTTCCACTTAGGAAGACTGCAGTCTCACCTTTTCCATAAAGGACAATATTTGCTCCCTTAAATTGATTTCCCAGTGCATTTTTACCTTTATAAATATCTTTATGAAATAATTATTAATGTCTATATGTGAGAGAATGAGTTGGGCTAATTAAGCATATTATCTGTAAATATTAGTTCTGTACTTTAATAAATGACTTTCATTTACTGTTCGTTCTTTTTCATGCGATTACAATAAATGGCCTTCAACAAAGGTCACAAAACCACCATAAAGGTTTTATGAAAGTTGACTGTATTCTAACTCTACTGAAGCCAAATAATAGTTTTATTTCAGTAACATTGAATGTCTTGGCATTCTGGAGGAAAGAAGTGCATAGAGACGAGTGACAAGTACATTGTTTCTTCTTTTGTGTTCCACGTATAACATATTTGTCTTTCTCTTTTTACATTGTTTTGCAGGTCCACAACACAGTCATCTGCCAACAGAAATCCTACAAGTCTGAATAAAATAGTAAACAGTAAGGAGCAGCTGAACTGGGCTGATCAGATTAAATATTTTTAATGTTTAATAACGAATTATGAAATGAAATCCGTACAATCATTTATCCATCAGAAAAGATAATGTAATACTCTGGAGCATTGTTTAGATGCACCTCATACTATGGAACAAAATTTCAGCCACATATGAAAACAAACATCATGCTTTAGTAAATCATAATTATGACATAAAAGCAGTAGCAAACCGTGATTTTCAAACCGTGGCCCTTTCACCCCCTTCCCTCGTAGGGAAAAAAGTAAACTCAGCCTAAAATCAGCCTAACATACTGTGTCCTCTTCTATAATACTGCATGTTCCCTTTGACAATAAATGAACATTAGCAACAGATACTTCCACATCATCAGTGAACAGCAATTATGGCATTTTGGAATCCACAATTTTGGAATTAAATTTACAGACTGACTAGTAATTCTTCAAAATAACTGTTTTCTCAAGTACAGCTTAACATAAATAATAGTGATGGGGAGTTGACTCCAAAAGAGTCGATTCCTCGACTCCTAATAGCCCTAGAGTCAGAGTGGACTATACAGCAAAGGAATCAACTCTCATCTCAAACATGTGAAGTTTCCGGCAGATTAAACATTGTATGCCTGAGTTACAACAACTTCCTGATTCATGGCGTTAATCGCATACATTAGCACTTAGCCAAGTGTTGCATGTGTTTAATGTGTTTCTAGCATGTTTGGTACTTCATGGCATATTTAAATGTGTTTCAGGGAGTGAATTAAAGTATAAAGCATGCCATTTCCTGTTGCTAACAGGTGGCTCTATGACTAACTGAATATTTGCATGTAGATGTCTTTAGGCCAGGACTCTGATCAAACATGTGAAGTTGGGGCAGGTTGGACATTGTATGCCTGACTTACAACAACTTGCTGTTTCATGGCGAAAACTCAGATTTTGTCAGGCCGCCACGGACATGCCCTCCAATGAAAACTCAAGATCTTTGCAATTTAACATCGCTAAGGCCTTTATATTAGACTGACCAAATATGATGTTCTTCTGGTTAAACCTCTGGGAGGAGTTTGTTAAAGTACAACATCTGAAAATGGCAAAAATTTTGCAGAGAAAATTCAAAATATCTGACTTCCTGTTGGGTTTTCAGATCTTTCTGAAGGTATTGGGCTGTTACATGTGTCTACTGAATTCCATACTTGTACGTGAAAAATAGCGCAAAGGGCGCTTAATTGAAATTTTCTAGGTGGCGCTATCGAGCCATTTTGCCACACCTAATTCTGAAACCCATATCAGGCGTAAATTTTCACCACTTCTGACACATATGCAAAGTTTCATGAGTTTTCGAGCATGTATATGTAGGCCTCAAAAATGTGCTTCATTTTGGAGAAGAACAATAATAGACCGAACAACTACAATAGGCTCCTCACACCATTGGTGCACGGGCCCTAATGACACAAAGTGAAAATAAAGTGGCATTTTGGGGTTACAGAAACAACAGTTATCATGGTAAATACATAATACTAATATGAACTGTTAATGAAACACGAACTGCTCCTGATGAATAGAATGAACATTGCATGCTAATCCTTACCAGCGAACACACAAAGTACCAGTTATGTTGTATTTTGGTAATTTCATCACTTACTAATTGACGACAGATCTACAAAGTCAGCTCGTAATTTCTTTTGGGCTTATTTATATGAAGTGATATACAGCGCATTTGCATGTGCAATTGAAGAGAGCACGCTACGATCACAGTATAATGGCTGCCAGGGCAAGAAAGTTCATTTTTCTGAGTTTTACTGACATATAGTCTGACAACATCTACTGTGCGTTCACTGTTGATCTCTTGAAGCTCATTTGGCACCCTTTTCCACGCTCATTTGACTTGTGCCTGGCGCTCAGGATGAAGTTGGAATGCGTGCCTGGAAATGCTCCCGTTTGTTGTGGTCATAATGAGATAGTTCTGCGTCTAAATAAACACAATTCTTGTCAAGAAAAAAAAAGAGAGACAGAAACAGCAGTTGTCAGCAGGATGGCCAAGCAGGCCAATGATGACCACCGCTACTCCATATAGCTCCACCCCTGTCTTTCATCCATTGGTATCTCTTAATTGCTGTGGTTTCAAAAGCTTTGGCTTTCTGCGCAAAATTAAGCTCTGGTGTAGGTCTTCCTTTGCCAGTTAACTCCAGATTTTCTTTAAAAGCAAATCTGGAAAATGGTGTGGATAAGAAATTACCAAATGACGTCCGCCTCATTAGTGTTGCTTGTGGTTTCCATAGGGAACAGTGTTTTTGTTGTTGTTTTTCTGATTGAGTTTCCCACAATGGGCGGAATGTGTCACAAACTTAGTGATAACAAGCCCCACCTATTAAAGGGGACTATATGACTGGTCAGTTTTCCTGTATCTTAAAATTAGTCTCTCCCTGACTCGCTATGGCTTGTCCCTCTGTAATTTCACAGCTGGACCACCAATCACATTATAATATGGAGAAAACGGACATCTACACAACACAAACTGAACTGGCAGATTTCCTTAAAGGGATTTAGAAGTTTATTGTCCTCTCTGAGGGCCTTTAGGGCCCTGATGGTTCCTCTGAATTTATGACATAAAAAGTTATATTTGTGACAAAAGTTTTGAATTATGAGATAAAAGTCAAAATTATGACATAAAAAGCTGAAATTCTGACAAAAGTAATAATAATAAATCAAAAATTCAAAATAAAAGTAATTAAAAAGTCAAGATTATGAGATAGTACTAAGTCATTATGAGATAATATATGAGATATTTTTATGACAAAAATTGAAATTAGGTTTCCATAACAAACAGCTTCTTTCATTAATGATAACATGAAACTAAGAAACTTGTTTCTCTGTTTCTGTTTTTGGCAGTAGTTATGACTACAGCCTCAATACCTGAAACACAAATGTAAGTGTGAACATTGTTATTCAGTCATTCATAGTAACCGATACCAAACTGTTACATGTCACTATAAATAATGTTATTTTTAATTGCAGAGATGAAACCAAGCCATCTCTAATAGCGGCCACAGAGACTAATACAGAAATACGCAGCCAGGATGAGCAAAACAATTATTTAAGGCATGTAAATGGGCTTTTGCTTTAAAAGATGAACACTTGCTATGCATTAAAAGTAAGTATAGTTCTGCATGATAAATACAAATATGTCTCCATCACTCTAGGCATGTTGGGATTCTGCTCATGAGTCTTGTAGCGATGCTCGTGCTGTTGCTGCTTGTTTCTCTTGTTGTAACAGTAACCTGGAGACTGAGAAAGAAGCCGAGTGAGTTTTCTCTTACTTCTGGAGAACTGACAGTATATTATTGTGATTCATTTAACAAATAAAGGTTTTTTTTAAGAGTGTCCATGAAAAATATTGATGTTTAATCTTCATGTTTCACTCTCACAGAGAGGGGTCACATTAGAGAAGAAGAACATTTCAACAGCACCAGTAATGAAGTGAGTATTTTACATAGAAATCAGAAATCTTCAGAAATAATCTAATCTGTGTTTGTTTGATGCAGACACCCTCTGAAAACCAGATGACATCCAGCAGTTCAGCAGCTGCTAGTCATCTATCTGTAGACATTTACTGAGATGCTGATTGCAAATTAATGATAATCAAATGTGTTTATTCACAGTCTTCTGCCGCAGTGGATGACAGTTCAGTGTTATACAGTTCTGTGATCTTTAATAAGGCAGTAAGTGTCATCTTTGAATGTTCTGAATGTGTCACACAGTCTGTTTGTCCAATTCAAAAGAGAAACTTGTTTGTAAATGATCACACTTTTTTGCATTTCCATTATGTGACACAAAAATTACACACTAATGGTTGTGAAACAGACTTGAGATTCTTACCGCTGATCGTGTTTATTCACAGAGTTTATCATCAGTGGATCCAGAGGGTGACGCCCTCTACAGCTCTGTGAAGAAACCTCGCAAGACTGTGAGTTTATAACATACACACCTCCTTCTTAATAAAGTTATGAGCAATTGAAAGTAAATCATTGTAAATTAGTAGTAAGTAATTATAATTTTAGTTATAATTTTATATAGTTTTAGTTAGTGTAAACGGTAACACTTTACAATAACAGTACATGAATAACCATGAACTAATACCTAAATTAATAGTTACTTCAACATGAACTCATGATTAGTTAAGATATGAACTAATCATGAACTAATGAAGAGTGATCCTTAACTACGACAGGAGTCATAGGGATTCATGCATGAAAACAGCAGCCTTAACTACGCGTTAATACATGTTTGATAATTAATGCATTCATTAATATTTAGGGGTAAATTAAATAAATCAGCCTCCATAAGAGTAAACAAGAAGTACTCTGAATTTGAATTAAACGTGATTTAATACTGTCATAATTTACACTGTAATATCATAATCTGCCATCTGCAGCTTTGTGACAAATAATTGCAATGGCACATGATTATTTAGCCATTACTTACATAGATCGGTCTAATCAAATGTGGAAAATAGACTAACTACCACTAATAAATTTAATTTGATCTAAACTGTTTTCTGATTTTTACAGTTCATTTTTATTTAGTCATAGCTAAATAGTCATAGTTTATTCCCGGAACTAAAGTATGCAGGGTTTGTTTCTGGCGGGACACTCATTAGTGGTGCACGCTAGGTGTTCTCTTGGCGCGTTTGTTGTGTTGCTGGCATTTTAAACTAATAAATGTTGACTGCTTTGGTAAGCCGAATTAATAATTAAAGACATATTTACATGTATGCTTTATTGGGATTTTCAGGAGGTTAATGCAGATATTAACTGTATTTGTATTTTTGTTGTTTAAATGCATATGCTTTGATTAGCTTTTTTTAGTTTTTTTGTACCGGGGTGTAAAGGAATAAGGATGGCACTCTATATAGTATTTATTCATATATTAGTTAATGATGTGTGATATGTGCATCATGTCATGACTTTACTTGAGGGGGCACAATCATAATTAATTCATTATTAACTAAGCATATACTAACATCAACTAATGGTTTGTTAATGTATACTTATGTTATGACTTTACTTGAGGGGGCACAATCATAATTAATTCACTGTTAACTACTTACCAAATTCAGCTCATGATTTATCATTAACTTACTATCAAATACACATGTACTAACACAACTATATAAGTACTCAGCCCAGTTAAGTGATTTTGTGTGACTTCTCACAAGTCAGAGAATGGAGGTACAGTATATGATCACGGCCTGCGTCTGGATGGAGAGTGAACTTCTGAATCTGAATCCAGCAAACGCTCCCTGACCTTAGTTCATGTTTCCTGTTTGGTTATTTTTTTGGGAACCGATTCCTCAGGAACTGTTGTAAGTCACAGTAGTTTAGTTTGACAGGAAAGAATACCACAAAACAGATTAAGACCTTTTAAGATAAATAGTATATTTAGTATTTTATATGTTTGATAAGGACGATAAGTGAGAATAATGGCAAACTAATCATGTGCCTTTCAGTAATGTTTATAATGAAGCTGCTGATGTCAGTAGTTTAAATTCTGACAATAATAAATTGTTTAAATTTATTTCAAAGTCCAAATATGTATTATTCCTTCTTATAGAGACTGTTTGATTTAGTTTACCCCTAACTGTTAATTAATGCATTAATTATCAAACATGTATTAACGCATTGTTAAGGCTTCTGTTTTCATGCATGAATCCCTATGACTCCTGTCGTAGTTAAGGATCACTCTTCATTAGTTCATATCTTAACTAATCTTGAGTTCATGTTTAAGTAACTATTAACTCAGGTATTAGTTCATGGTTAATCATGTACTGTTATTGTAAAGTGTTACCGTGTAAACCTGTTAACTGTCACCTTTCTTTTTGAACATAGACACGAATATGCTATCCAAACTTAATGGTTGTAATTCATTAATGGATTGGAATAAGATTATTGCTGGGGAAAAAAATAAAGTACAAAAAGTTTTGATTGTAAAATAGTGCAGTAAATTTGTAATACAAAACATGACACCACCCATTAGGGGGAGGAGCCTGATAAAAGGATTTAAAGGGATACCCAAAAATGAAAATTCTGTCATCAATAGATAGAAATGCAATGTCCGATTTGAACAAGATGAATACTTTGGGTTTAAGCTTTCGAATTATACCCAATTTATGATGATTAATAAAATATGTGATATAATAGGCAATAAAAAAGAGCACCAAGCATCCCACTGGTGGGACACTGACAGTTAACAGGTTGTATAGCTAAAACATGTAAATGTGTCAGTGTTGTTGTTGTTGTTGTTGCATTATATAGTTGAAATAAAATGAATAATTCCAGCCTTGCATAGAAGTGCATTTAATTTCTCTGCATCTTACAGGTACATTCCAGAGTGGATTCTTGACCAAATGGAGGACAAAGACGACACATCAACACTTTAGAAAGAGCTGAAACCTTCATGTTTCTTTTCATGCAAGTCCAAATTAGGCCTTCATAAAGTGTAGGGTTAAATAAATGCAGTTTTGCTAGTTGTAATTAAATTACAGTTCAATAAAAACATGTTATTTTACTTTGCATTTATTTTTATTTGTTTGTTTTTAATTAATTTTAATTGCACAATAAGGACATTACATTCTCTGCATTGAAGGGTTAGTTCACCCAAAACTTTGTTCATCTTCGGAACACAAATTAAGATATTTTTGATAAAAAAATGTACACTTTCAGTGCCCAGAAAGCTACTAAAACATATTTAAAACAGTTCAGCCTTAATATTATAAAGCGACAAGAATACTTTTGTGTGCGCTAAATAAAACAAAATAACGACTTTTCAATAATATCTTATTGATGGGCGATTTCAAAACACTGCTTCGAATCTTCTGTTTTCAATCAGTGGTTCGGAGCACCACAGTCACGTGACTTTGGCAAGCGATCCGAAACAAAAGCTTTGTAAAGCTTCATCAAAGTTTTTTGAATTCGGCCATCACTAAATAGTGTTAAATAAAGTCGTTATTTAGTTTTTTTGGCAAAAAGGAAATTTCACAAATGGACTTATTGCACAGGTGGCAACCTATCACTGTACCACTCTTGAATTCACTGAGCGACCCATTCTTTCATAAATTTTTGTAGAAGCAGTCTGCATGCCTAGGTGCTTGATTTTATACACCTGTGGCCATGGAAGTGATTTGAACACCTGAATTCAGTGATTTGGAGGGGCGTCCCAATACTTTTGGCAATATAGTGTATGTTTTTAGTACCTTTCTAGGCACTGGAAATGTTAATTAACTTGCTGGCAATAGAGGCCTCAGTGAGCCATTGGATTTCATCAAAAATATCGTAATTTGTGTTCCGAAGATGAATGAATGTCTTACGGGTGTCGAACAACATGAGTAATAAATGACATTGTTTTAATTTTTGGCTGAACAAACTCTTTAAGTTACATATTTAAGACACATTTGTCCTGTATGTGTAGCATCTGCTGATGAATTTGATCTCTATACCAGTTTTACCATGTACCTCTTCATCTGCTCAAATTCATATCAACAGTTTTTAAAACACACATCATTCGTGATGCCTTGGCCTGTTCAATAATCATGTGTGATGTTCTCACTGTAACCTTTTAACATTGCAGTGAAGTTTTGGGTTTTTCTTTCTTTTCTTTTTTTTTTTCTTTTAGTGAAATTTCATGATTTTTTTTAAAGGGATAGTTCACCCAAAATTAAAAATTCTATCATTAATTATTCTCTGATGTTGTTCCAAACCCATAAGACAAATGAAGATCATTGTAATGAAATCTGAGAGCTTTCTGTCGCTCCACTGACAGCTACACACTACCACTTTGAAGTCCCAGAAAGGTAGTAAAGAAGACATCATTAAAGTAATCGTGACTCCATTGGTTTAACCTCAGTTTTATGAATTGACATGAGTGGTGCTTTGTTTGCAAAAAAAACAAACAAACATAATTTGCCACTTTATTTACAAAATATTTATCTTGTTGCTTCATAAAAGTGAGGTTAAACGACTCACATGGATTACTTTTATGATGTATTCGTTACTACCTTTCTGGGGCTTGTTGCATTATGGTAGTTGTGTAGGCTGTCTATGGAGGAACAGAAAGCTCACAGATTTCATTAAAAAGATCTTCATTTGTGTTTCGAACATGAATGAAAGTCTTACAGGTTTGGAATGACATGAGTAATTAATGACAGATTTTTTTTTTTTTTTTTTTTTTTTTGGTGTACTAACCCAATTAATATATGTAGCTAACTAACTAATTTACCTGCCATTAAATACTGTAGTAACCAGCACCGGTTCTCTGTAATTTCTGGCAATTATGCATACATTAAACTGGATAAATGGTCTAATCAGTCTTGTTTGTATCATATGATGTATTTATATTGTTACAGACCAGCCTAGTTTATCAAATTAGTGATTTTTAGTCTGTATATACTTGTAATTCAGGGATTACTTAAGTGTTTTGTTCTACTCTTCTGTAGATTTGATTTCTGTCAAATTTAGTCTGTAGAGTCTCTGTCTCCCTCTTGTGGTGCTGTTTGGGGCCCACAGCCTTCTAATGGGCTAATGATGTGGGTTGAGATAATTAGTGGAGGCAGGTGTTTCAGGTTCATGAGAAGCCTTAAATCCCTCAGATTGTGGCGTTCTGGGGAGGAGAAGGAGTGGTTGAAGAGATTTGCTGACTGTTGAGAGAATGATTGTAATTTTGTTGGATGAGTGGGATGTTGTGTTGGCTAAATAAATAAATAAATAAATATTTGGTTTGAAAAACAAATAGGGAGAAAAAAGCTTCCCTTTAGGCTTTTTTCTTTTATTTTCAGAGTAAGTGAAGGAGGGCTCTTAAGAGTTACGCATATTTTGACTCTTCTTAAAGAAGAATTTTACAGTAAAATATCCAGAAACCACTAGGCCAGTGTTATATATTTTGTTCACTTGAGTACCTACAATAACCCAAATGTTTCCAACTATTTGTAAATCGTGAGAAAATCGCAATTTAAACCAAGGCTCCAGGACGTGTGAGGAGTCGCCTGTCAACTGCGTCATACCCGCATTACCCTCGGTTTCCGGGGTTTTATTTTGTAGAAACCATGGAAACACCAAAGACGCTTTAATATATTAAATGTTTTAATAGACAAGGGAACAACTGTCTTGATATATTTATAGACAGAAAACTAATTGTTATATAGCTCAACATGTTTAGTCTTATTGTTTAAATCTAATTTTCTTGATTTTTTTTTTTTTTTTTGCGAGCACCATGCCTTACCACGCCTCAGAGAAAAACACTATTTTGTCAAGTAGCTAACATAGCATAATCAGATGCAGCTTTATTTTTAGTAACAGTAATACAGAATTTTCTCCATCATACAATACGTTTTAAAATGAATTGCATGCCATTTATCAACACAAGCCATCCAGCATTTAATATGATATTCTAAAATCGATCTATCTTACTGCAGTGTGTAACAGTGTCTCACAACAGCTGCCGAGCGAACGCAGAGAGTAACGTTATAACATCATTTTCAACACACTCAGATGTACAATCAGAGCTGCGTTACCTCATACTCATGACCAGAAAAGTGGAAGCGGCGCCAACAACTGTCATAATAAAAGTCCCGCTGCTCGCGGAGTGTGTCGCGCAATCGCTCCAGCGGCCTCATTCAGCCCCCACAACACTCGTTCCTGCTCTGCTTCATACTACCAGGGGCGGACTGGCCATCTGTGTGATCTGGAGAATCACAGAACGTCCGGCGGGCCGGCCCACCACCTGCCACGCACGCAGTCATCACCTGTTTTTTTCCCCCACTAATCTGTTTCACACTCCAGTACTGTAGGTGGCAGCAATGCACCTTTAAATTGGATGCCAGCTGCACTGGCCGTGGCCGCCAAGTAAGGAGAATAAGAAGTGAAAGAGTAGGAAGAAACCAACAGCAAAGACGTTAGATAGAAGAAGCATAGAAACAAACAAACAATATGCATAACGCGGCCGCGGGTTCAGCCAGAGAGACTGCAGTGTGTTGAGACCTCCATTTCTATATGAGTATCCAAGTTAATCTAGAATAATGTGCTTTTAACACAACATCTAGTCAACATTAGTGCTATGGCTATAATTTGGATGGTATAGTATCATGAGCCAAAATTAAAGTCTTGTGACACTCATGCCAAGCGTTATTGTTGTTGTTGTCGAGTTTCCGCACGCCGATTGCTTTGGGCTGGGCCTAGTCAAAGTCTGTCTCTGCATACTACAGTAACGTTAATAATTGCATCCATGAACATGATTTCTTCCAGAGTCCTATCCCGGCTCTTTTGCACCGTCCGTTGAGGTGAAGACCACATGTCCCAAGAAGCCATGCTCAAACTTGGCATCATCATTGTTTTAAATAGACCTCTAGCGACCTCTAGCGGACATAAATCCTACATACTGCACCTTTAAGCTTAGAAACACAATTTCTGTTTCTTTAACATGAAAAAGTTACACACTTTAAGAATCTGTTTAATGCATGAACAACTGCTTGCCCTCTGTGAATCTGACAAGTTAAAAGAAACTGTGTTTGAACAGTCGTTTATGGACCCTTTTTAATCTGTTACACAAATGAATCTTATTTGCATTTGTCATTATTTATTTTGTCATTATTTATTTATTAATACTTTGGATTTAAAATTTGGACATGTATGGTTTACGACTATCAGTGAATATTTCCTAAGGTGGGTTAATTTTTGAAAATCATTTGAAGATAAAAAACTGTAGAAAATGTCCGCCACTATTACCCAAGATAACAGGTACAGATTATTAAACACGTGTTGACCAATATAGTGGGGCATGTTGTTACAATGGAACCTGCCATTTCAAAGCAAAATGTAAAGGGGACATATCATAAAAATCTGACTTATTCCATGTTTAAGTGCTATAATCGGGTCCTGGTGAATCTAAAAAACCCAAAAAACCTAAAAAAGGGCAACCTAGTAACTTTGTTTGTGGCAAACCTTTCTCTGCAATCGTGAAAAAAACGAGCCGCTCAGATTTCGCTCCCCTAGTGACGTAGGAAGGGGATCTTATTATAGTATTACCACCCCTTAATCTGTATGTTCCCACCCACGGCGCCACCATTTTTTTTCTGCATAAATCATAAACGTTAGACTGGTGTGTATGGCTCTGTTTGGCAAGCTATGCTACACTATGTATAGTGTGCGTCCATATGGGTTTTGCACAAAAGATTAACATGACGGCGCATGCTAGTCGATGAGTTGAATCAACTCCACAGCAACTACATAAGTTTATCCACTAATCATTCAGAAACATCCAGTTTCATTCTAAAAGTTGTAACTTCTTCCTGAGTCTCTCCATCAGTGTCGACTCCGGTTTGAACAATGTAAGGCTGAACACCGTTACTGACAATCCTCATTTTGGCTGCGTGAGATTCTCCAGCTTTGTTCTTGTTGAGCAACCAAAACAAGCCCAAGCTGTTAAAGCTCCGCCCTCTTTTGAAAAACGGGCACGGAGCAGCAGCACAAAAATGTTTTTGCTCACACCCAAATAGAAGCAAATTTGTCAAGCTATAATAAATGATCTGTGGGGTATTTTCAGCTGAAACTTCACAGACACATTCTGGTGAGAATTCAGAGACTTATATTACCTTTTCATGATGGGCCACACATTTTCAATAAGAGACGGATCTGGATTGCAGACAGACCACTAAATCACATCCCTTCTACAGTTTAGAGTGTCTAAGAAACCACTCTTATGTAGCGTGTGCAGAATGAGGCCTGACATTGTCTTGCTTTCTTAGGAAATATGTATATATTTCTAAGTATATGTCAAATACATACAGTATAATCCTAATATATGCCTTCACATCAATGGAACCTTCACACATGTGCAAGTCAGCCATGACCAGTGGCGTGTTTAGGTTATTGGGGGCCCTAAGCAAATCTCCGGGAGGGGGCCCCGGGATCACGTTCCCGGGGGTTTATCAGCTGGCAATTTTCAATGCACATTTAAGAGTGCAGGTTGCAACTATTATTAATAATAATGGAAAGATTAGGCTTATCAGTATGTCACAATATCACCCTGTGTTTGGACTGTTTGTTTTCTGTTTTGCATCATTTCCTGCCAGTCTGTCATCATAGTTATGCATTTTGATTCACAAGCTTGCAATTCGATTCAGTATCAGTTATTTTGGATATACTGTAGCCTATATCAGGTACAGACAGTACATGGCAAATTTTTTCAAGAAAAAAAAAAATCTCAACTAATGCTGTAAAATATATGTGGATCTGTCAGGGTTCTGTCACTTCGGTCTAGTTTATTTCTTGGTTTTGTGACAGAGCTCTGACACTCCCGTTCTTGTCGTGTTTTTGTGTGAGCGTACGGTCTCGAGTGTTCTCGGGGCCGTGCGCTCTCTTGTCTGCGTGCCTTGTTTCATGTTGGGAGCGTGGCGTTCGGATCCCGGCACTCGTGTCTAGTTTGGTTTCGGTTTCGTGTCGGGATTCGGACACTCGCGCTCCCAGTCCTGTCTTTATTGTGAGCGCACGGTTTGTGTGTACTTTCACTTGCCGTGCGCTATTGTCTCATGTTTTGTGTAGCACGCGGTTTTTTCCACCTGCCGCGTGCTTTCATGTTGTGTTTTTGTCTTGTGTTGTGTAGCACGCAGTCTGTTTGACGGGCTGCGTGCTCTCATGTTGTCTTGTTTTGTGTGAACACGTGGCTTATGAGTTTTCATAGTCACGTGTTCGTGTCTCGTCTTGTGTAAGCACATGGCTTGTGATTTGTCTTCATTGGCCATGTGCTTGTGTCTTTGTTTTGTTTGGTGTGAGCACATGGCTTGTCATGTGTTTCTTTGTGCCATGTGCTCTCATGTCTATTGTCTTGACCCCGCCCACCTTGTTACCTGATTATTGGTTGATTTGCCCCACCTGTCCTCCCTCATTACTTGCCTCATTTGCTCTCCTATTTATTCTCCTTGTGTTTGCAGTCCTGTGCTGGTTCGTTGTCGTATTTCTCCTTGTGTGTCGTCAAGTCAAGTCAAGTCAAGTCAAGTCAAGTCAAGTCAAGTCAAGTCAAGTCAAGTCAAGTCAAGTCAAGTCATAGTCTGTTTTCCCCCTCGGGGTTGTTTTTGTTGTGTTTTTGTTTTTATTTTTATTAATAAAGCCCTTCCTTTCCTGCAATTGAGTTCTCGCTCCTTCCACCACCCACCAAACCTGACAGGATCAGTTGGTACTACATGAATATTTTAGGTTAAAATTAACTTATTTGTATACAAACTTAAATTAAGGATTTTTTTTATATAATAGTCTATATAATAAGCCTACTAACTTTAAAATTATTTCTACTCCAATTTGTTTTTTTGAAATATAAACATTTAAATGGTGGCATTCGACTTGATGGATTTGTTCAAACATGCATTATATAACCTACTGAATTAGGTTACATTAAAAATTATAATTAATATGTAATATGGTGATATATTAAGCTAAATGCTCCTCTCTAGAATTAATTTTTCTAGCTGACTAACGAGTTTATGGTCATGATGAATATGTTTGTTCTGAGGTAAATGTGATATTACGTTTGTTTATTACAAGATATTTTATTAACGTCTTTTAGTGGTTGAAACAATGATTGAGCTCGATTACACGAGACATGATATGGACTTTGGTAAGTTGTTCTGTATCTTTTAACATACCATTAGTTCATCCATGTTTATTTCGCGCTGTAACTGGTATTAAAGCGGAGGTTCAGTTCACATGCGCATCAGGCTGCCCCTTTTCTTGAACTGAGGCGTTGCGATCTGTCACGGCACATTAAAGAGCACCAAGTCCGTATCCTTGTGTTTTTTAAACCGGGTATATGCAAATCCTTGACCTTTCCTATTGGGAATATGGCATATACTGTGTATCACGTAGACTACACCACCGTGGGGTCCCCGTCGGGAGAAATCACGGGAGCCCCCCAAGCCGCGGGGTCCCACGCAATTGCGTGCTTTGCGTGGTGGGTAAACACGCTACTGGCAATGACATTTGCACTGATGCACCCCCGTACTATGACAGATGTTTGCTTACCTGTCGCTGACGAAAGTCTTTGGGACAGAGAACTCAATGCCCGTTTTTCCCAAAACTAACTGAAACCATTTTTTGACCATCTGAGATGAGCCCGGGTCCAGAGAACTCAGCACCATCTCTGCATTGCATTGATGAAGAGCTTTCTCCTCGGGTAACAGAGAATCAAGTTGCGTTTCTTGATGTAGCGGCAGACTGTATTAAGTGACTACGGTTTTCCAAAGTACTCCTCAGCACATGTGCCTGTTTTTGACACAGCAGCATGATGGTTCGAAGGGCTCGAAGGTCACTCACATCAAACAGAGGTGTCCTGCCTCTTTTCACGATATTACGTACAGTAGATGGCGAAAGACCTAAATATTTTGCAATCTTGCATTGAGAAATGTGATTTTTCAATTGTTTGACTATTCTCTCATGAAATTTGGCACAAAGTGATAAGCCATGACCCATCTTTGCTTGCAAAACCAAGTCTTTGGTGAATGTTCCTTTTATACCCAATCATGAGCCTCACCTATTACCAATTCACCTTCTGTTTAACTATAATCTTTACACTTTTACTTCACTATCCCATCATCTATCCCAACGTTTTTGGAGTATGGTGCAGCTATCAAAATCATAATTTGTTTATATTTACAAAATACAATTAATTTGGCCAGTGGAAACGGTTACTTTTTTCATACTTTTGTCAGTTAAATAAAGGTTGATTTTGAGGTGATTTTATTGCATTTAACAAAATGTCCCTGCTTTTCTGGAAGTGGGGTTGTATATTTTTGCACATATATCTTTAGTGCTGTACTGTAAGTTTGCTTCATCTCTTTACTTTGATCTAAACCTTTTCAAGTGCATGTTTAACTCACATTTCTAAATACTTGTGTCATCTTTAGAGCAGTTAAAGTGTGTGTGTGTGTGTGTGTGTGTGTGTGTGCGTGCGCGCACAGGATTTGTCTGACTACAGTTGCATCAGTGAGTATAGAAATAGAAACGGCTCATTATCAGAAGCAGGAAGTCAAATGTTCATTTCAGGTTCTGTCTCTTACTCACTCTGTCGGTCACATGGCTCTTCCTCCGATGCTCTTTGGTGTTTTATTTTACACTGCAGGTAAGACACAGAAATTACATTCTACCCTCAAAACATGCTTTTATGGTTTTTTTGTTTTGTTTTTTTTGTTTTTTTAAATAAACTACCTTCTTTATATTCTTTGATTGATCTCACTTCCTAAAGACAGCAGGGTGAGCACGTAGTACTTCATGTATATTTAAATATACTGTATATGTATGTGTATATATATAAATAGTATAATCTTCAGGGCTGTGGCAGTTCAGTTTATATCCTGCTGTGTAAGACTTGACCACAAAGGAAATATTGTATGTTTTAATTTCACATAAGAAAGTTTTCAACAGCTTTTTTAAAAAACATTTCAGTAACCCCAGGTGAAAAAGTGCACTAAAATATACTTTATTTTAGTACACTTCCATAATGTACTTGAAGTGCTCTAAAAAATATACTATACTATATAATATTCTAAAAAAATCTTTAGTACTTCTTCAGATAATCTAAAGAACATCTAAGTGTACTCAACTGTGCTATTTTGAGACACCATGAAATATGAACTAAAATGTGCTTTTAACATACTATCTCTGTATTAAAAAAATGTATTTAGTTACCACTTGTAGTACACTTGAATCCATCTTTCATAAACTTTTAAATATACTCATCAGACATAGAAAATACACTTATGAATTATTTAAAATATAATAATAATATATGATAAATATATGTTTTTATAATGTATTGCCCACATAATTTTATGTAAGCAATAAGGTATGAGAGGCTGTGCTGTATCGCGAATAAGTAACGGCTGAAGGGCATTGTTGCCTGCAACCCCCTTCAGCTGTGACTTATTTACAATACAGCATTAGCCTCGAGTACCTTGTTGCTTTTATAAAACGGTTACCACACAATACAAATATTAAAGCCAGAAATATGTATCAATGCAACTTTCATTTAGTAAACTTTTTCTAAAAGCCTTTCTTCCGCTGCAAAAAATAGTCCCTGACCGTGAACAGCAACAGAAGTTACATTATTACGCCATTAGATGGCGGCAAAAACTGTCTTTATGAGTGTGTCAGTCTGTAGCGAAGACTTTTACATTGAAAAGACTGAATTGTTGTGAACACAGAACAAGACGCAACTGACAAATGCTTTGACTAGCTCTGTCAGTCACGGGAAAACCCCTTAAATGTTAAAAGGACAAGATAATACATTGGACATTTAAACAGATTTTTTATTATGAACATAGGACTGACCTGAAGGAAAATGCTAAATCTGAATGCAGGTAATAAACTCGCTCACTCGATCGTTCTCACAATACTCTTCTACATAAAACAGTAAGCTTCAATGAACAATATCAGCTGAGAACATACAGTTTACGTTGCTAATAGTGGTTGCTAAGGGTGTTGTGTAGTGATACACAGAGCTGTTGGGTGAAGCGGTCATAGCCATGTTTTAGCGTGAATAAGACACAGCTATTGACCAATCAGAATCAAGGACAGAAAGCAACCATTTTATAAACATTAAATAATTCATTTCAAATGTATTGTAACTAAATGATATACTTAACTACAATTATACAGTTAATGGTGTCTTTAAATACTGTCATGTGAAATAAGGAGGATTCAGTAGTGAATGCAGCAAATATCAGCTGATGCTGATCAGCTCATCAGCAGCAACACACACTCACAGAAAAACAGTGAAGCCACGAACCGTGACAAGTACAATCAAGTACAATATCCCCCAGTTTCACAGACAAGGCTTAAGCTAGACCTTGAATAAAATGCATGTTTGAGCTTTTTTAACTGAAAGCAACTTGCACTAACATATCTTAAAATATGTCACTGCCATTGTTTTGTCTCAAGATGCACATGAACTTAGTGACAGTATAAAAATCCACTAAAATTTTATGTAAAGGCAGGAACACACCAAGCCGACGGTCGGCCGTCGGGCAGTTTTTCTTCGTCGGCCGACTAAGTTTTCTCAGTGTGTTCTGCACCGTTGGCTTAAGTTGGTCCTCGTCAGCTTTTTTTCGGCCGATTCGACATGTTGAATCGGCGTTGGAGCTCGTCGGTCCGTCGGGCCATCTGATCATTCTGATTGGCTGTTCAGCTACTGCCATCTGCTGTTCGGAAAGGCATTTCATCTCACGCAGGCGCAGAACTGACGTGCTACTTGGCCGTTGGCTGTTTAGCGTCAGTTTGGTGTGTCAGGGCAACTTTGGACACAGACGCTGCCGACGTGAGCCAACCCCGCAGTTTACTTTTGTCGCCACTAGTTCGTCAGCGTCGGCTTGGTGTGTTCTGGCCTTAAAGCGTTTATAGCACACTTTTACGTAATGCACTAATAAAACACTTCTGTATACTTTGTTTACTATTTAAGTGTTAGTGCTAATTAGTGCATTTATATTAAATGTACTTAAGTACATTTGGGAAAATGTACTTATAACTAGTACATTAGTAATATATTTTTAATTAAATCAATTTAATTTAAACTTAGGATTGCTATATAAGTCTACTAAGATTGAACTAATTTTTAAAGCATTCAACGCACACTTTTAAGAAATACACTAATAGAACTCCTCTGTATATGTTTTTTTTTTTTTTGGTGATAGTATACTTTATTTCAATGCACTAAAAATCAATTTAAGTATTAGTGGTATTTAGTATATGTTTTCAAGTGCACTGAACTACTACTGAAATATACATTTAATAGTGTTTTACACTAATTGTATGTTGTACAATTTTATTTAGCACAAAAAATAAGAATGTACTACAAATGTATTTAAGTTTAATTGTTTAATTGTATTTAAGTTTTTTTTGTGTGTGTGTGTGTGTGTGTGTGTGTGCATTTTTCCACCTGGGACCAAAAGATTGTAAAATTGATTTTTGACATATACGGAAAAAAATGTGTTCTGCAAATATACCTGTAATACAGTACGATTTTAAAAATGACAACATTAAAGTAAATCAGAAATTAAAACATATATCATAAAAAGAAAGTTCTTAACACAAATGTAACATTTCATACTCTTTATCTCATTATTCCTAAAACCACCATTCCTCAGACTACAACCGGACACACTAATTTTGCCAATGTGTGTGTTTTTGTGTCTACAGGAACTCTGAGCATGAAGACATTAGATCATGTAACTGTGAGAGAAGGAAAAACTGTTACAATCCCGTGTCTGTATGACAGTCAGTATAAACTGAAACCAAAATACTGGTGTACAGGGTCACCTTGGATTTCTTGCACAATCACAGCCCGTACAAACGATACAGGGAAATGGACAATTACTGATTATCCAGCACAGAATATTTTTACTGTGAAACTCAACAATCCAACATCCTCAGACTCTGGATATTACTGGTGTGCTGTGGAGATTAATGCAAAACCAGATGACGGAAAACGTTTGTATTTAACTGTTAAACAAGGTAAAAACAGATTTTGTGATGCATTTCTTTACTTTTCCTCTGTGTGATATGTGGTTTTCTACTTCAGTAGATACCTGTTTAGATTTAACAAAATATTTAATTCAAATTTTTGTTGATGTCTGTGTGTTCAGCTCCTGATGTGTCTGTGGTGAACAGCAGTGTATCTGGACATGAAGGTGGTAATGTCAGTGTCCAGTGTTTCTACAGTTCTGGATATCAGTATAAACTCAAACAGTGGTGCAGAATTAAAGATCAGAGCTGTTACACAGCAGGGAAGACTGACACATCCCAGAATTCATCAGTCCAGATCAGTGATGATGTTAGGAGAAGATCCTTCACTGTGCTGATGACTGGACTGAGACTCAGTGATTCTGGATGGTTCTTCTGCTCAGTAGGAGAGCTGCAGGTTCCTGTTCAACTCTTTGTTCAGAGGGACAATAAATATAAAAAAACAAGTAAGTAATTTATTTAAAGTAAGTATTTATCTTGTGGAAAAGTATTTTATTTCTATCTGAAGTGAATTAGTGAAAATATATATATATATATATCGAACATCATTTTTTTTTTATCATATGTAATTGATGTTTTTCTATTTGTCCTCCAAACTCAGCTGAAAGTGATAAAAGCTCTGATGATGCTGATCCTTCTTCGTAAGTTAATCTCTGAAAGCTGAATTAATCACTAAGAATGTCAGATAATGATCTCACTGTAGTTAGAGGTGGAAAGATTTTGCTGCCTACAGATTTAAAAATGGACTTTTCTTTATTACGTTATTGTCATTTTAAACCCAAAATGATTGTATTTCTAACAGCTCTATACGTGAAAACCACCAAACAAGTAACGATACAGAGGTTACCTCATCTGAACACAGGGACGGGATTTTTCTGCTGCTCTGGACTGCTGTGCCGCTACTTCTGCTTCTGATGCTGGTTTTGGTGATCTGGAGGATTATACAAAAACGCAGTCAGTTCAACATTTGCCTATTCAATTCAGAGCAATATTCCACTGTTAATGCCTCAAATCCAATTTCACAGGATTTATTGCACTGTCGCATTACCTTTGGTGAAAACTCATATTTTAGTCTCCTTGAATATCCCTTATGTTTTTTCATTTGTAAAAACTTTTATAGGTTGAATGTGGTTTTATGATATGATTCTTCCTGTTTTAATATAATTCTTCCTGTTTTAAGATTTGCCCACACAAGGACCAGACGTCTGCTCTGAGGTAGTGTTTAGGCCTTGAAATATCAGACATACACCATCTAACACTGCAACATGACCTTAAATTCATACCATCTGAATAATCTTACAAAGTTTTGTTTGCGCTCCTCTTGTACAGACAGAAGGTCCCGTGACGTATGACACAGTGGTCTTCAAGAAAGGAAAGGACAATGAACAAAACCAGATCTCCAATGTAAGCATTAATACATTGCTGGTACCACTAATGCATATACTGTAAGCATATATGTAAAACTATGATATAATCTATTTATGGCCAAGCAGGTAATTTTTATGGGTTTTTTTTTTTTTTTTCAGTGGAAGTGCATAATCTCAATGCTTTTAATCACTAGCTTATTGAAATTCATCTCACTCCATCTTGTGTTTTATTAAATCATTCTCAGAGCCGTCCTCCTGACCAAGATGAAGTGATCTACAGCGCTGTGAAACATCACTAATAACAGATGATCTCTTGCACACTGGCGATTCACATTATGCATATTACAATCTCAAGTAATAGCATCTTTTTCTGTTTTACATAATGTACCTTTTCCTTTTAAGCCACAAAGGACATGAGAAAGAAAAAGAGGAACTTTCAGCAGATGTTTTAAAATGTGTTGTTTGCAGTTTTTGCAGGTCATGGTTGGGGCAGATTATCGTTTTACTATTGAGAGTTTTGCCACAACTGCAAACTGCAGTGTGAAAGTGTCACCTAGGCCTATTTAGTAGCATGTGATTGCAGAGGTACATTTTCTTCTGCTTTTCTACTTTTATTCTTAATCGACGTGAGAAGTAAAACTGAAACACATCATGACCACATCAGAGAGCAACACAGTCCGTTCCGTAAGATTTGTTACACCACTTCAGAAAAACCTGAAAAAATCCACTCACTTGAAATCTGGTTACTCTGTATTTGGCTTTGCAATAAGGGATTTTTTTTTTTTTTTTTGAGCTGCTAAATATTTTAGCATTATTATTGTTGATTGTGTAAAAACATGTTAAAACATTTTCTGCTTTTCCTGATTAATATTTGCTGTAAGCCATTTGTAGGTTGATTTTCTCAAAAACTGTATGCACGAGAAGTATTTCGATCTGTACATCAAGACATATTTTGCTTAAGAAATAATGGCATTGAAATGTAGGCTATGTATCATATTAATACATACAATAATAAATATGCTGTCTAGATATGGCTCTTCATTCAGTGTAATATGGGATTTTATACATTTTTATCACATAATTTGTGTGTGTCTATGTGTGTATACACACCGATCAGCCCATTATGACCATTATGACCACCTGCCTAATTGTGTTGGTCCTCCTTTTGCTGCCAAAACAGCCCTGACCCATCGAGGCATGGACTCCACGAAGTAACATCCACATGGATGGCAGGACTGAAGGTTTCCCAGTAGAACATTGCTCAAAGCATCACACTGCCTCTGTCGGCTTTCCTTCTTCCCATAGTGCATCCTGGTGCCATGTGTTCCCCAGGTAAGCGACACACACGCACGCGGCCATCCACGTGCTGTAAAAGAAAACATGATTCATCAGACAAGGCCACCTTTTTCCATTGCTTTGTGGTCCAGCTCTGATGCTCACGTGTCCACTGTTGGCACTTTCAGCGGTGGACAGGGGCCAGCATGGGCACCCTGACTGGTCTGCGGCTATGCAGCCCCATACGCAACAAACTGCGATGCACTGTGTATTCTCACATCTTTCTATCAAAACCAGCATTAAGTCAGCCTTCGCTCCCCACATGCATCAATGAGCCTTGGCCGCCCATGACCCTGTCGCCGGTTCACCACTGTTCCTTCCTTGGACCACTTTTGAAAGATACTGACCGGGACTGGGAACACCCCACAAGAGCTGCAGTCTTGGAGATGCTCTGACCCAGTCATCTAGCCATCATAATTTGGCCCTTGTCAAACTCGCTCAAATCCTTACGCTTGCCCATTTTCCTGCTTCTAACAAAATGTTCACTTGCTGCCTAGTATTTCCCACCCACTAACAGGTGCCGTGATGAAGAGATAATCTGTGTTATTCACTTCACATATATACATACTTTGTATATATACAAGAAGAGTTCAAGAAGAGATTGGAGCTTCATCTTTAATTTCTACATTTCCTTAACTGCAGTAAATCACACTGGCAGTTTCTGCCAGTCTCATGTTCATTTTGAGTACATATAGAGTAATATGGCATCCTTCATATCTCCAAAAAGTCTTTAGGTTTTATCTTATTTATAAAAAATAGCTTTCCGAAAAAAGCTGAGCTCCTGGAGTCGTGTCTGTGGGCAGAGCTTTGCACGAGCATGTGCAGCTTTTACATAGAGATTGTCTGCAAGCTGTGACATCATTATAAATAAAAAGGGAACAAAAGTGTTTGTGTTGTTTACATTTTATGCACTTAAGCGCAGATTGCCAACAAAACACAGACATCTGATGCAGTTTTACTCACCACCCGCAATCTGCTAATCCAGCGCCGAACTGGGACTTGTTTACAAAGTATTCATCACCAAAATCCCGGGAACAAACAAACATACGTGCACAACTCCGTTGCTGCCTTGGAAAAACAAACTTCATCCACTGTTCCCTTAATGCTGAGTTCTTGCTGAAAAAGGTAATCTTTCCCTCACAACCAAAAACACACTTCTTTGTTGACAGGAGCTGCGTCTCATTTCGGAGGCTGTGTCCTCCAGAGGTCGCATTTGAAGGCTGAATACTTCATCAAGGATGTCTTATTTAAGAAAAGTAACCGTAATAAAACTGATATTCATTGTGAGGTGTAAAATACTGTAATTTCTTGCTTACTTTGCAATCTAACGGTTATTTTTCCTAAATGAGACTGCCTCAATGATGTATGCAGCCTTCAAAGGGTGCAGCCCCTGAATTGGGATACAGCCATTGTTGAAAAATCTCTCGGTTTCCGTATCGAACGAAACGCGTTGATGAGCGTGCCTTTGCTCTTGTTCTGGGTGATGTGTGTGCGCACGCTTATCAGGGAGAAGTGCCTATAAAAGGAATTCCACACTTTATGACGTGATACAGGCCATACTCGAAAAAAATTCGGCGAAACATGTCAGCAACCGGAAGTAGTATATTTGGCACAGAAATACTCCATCATACGTCCAACTCGTGCTTTGAAACTTTGGCTATGTTTAGCATGAGAATGCAACTCTTTAACAGTGTAAATAAGTCAAAATGCCTAAAATAGCATTACACCCCCCCCCCCCCCCCACGTGACACGGAGATGCTTTATTACTCAACAGGTAAGGTATTTTATTGAACAGATAAATTTCCATGTGTAGCTCTCTAACAGACATTGTAAAGCATTATCTGTTATGAATGGTTGTTTCATCATGAGACGTTGCAATGCTGTAATTTATTTTCAAGGAAGTACCGTGTCTATTAATGGGTTTAGCTAAAGTAACATCTTCAACGAGATCTTTTCCATCTAAACTGGTTATATCTTTTAAGCCTAGTAGTGAATGTTTTATGAGCAGTAGGATAAACATATTTATCCACATAGTCATGCAGAACCAAAGCACAACCTCTATAGGCCTATTCTAAATTTAATTAAGGCCTATAGTCCAACAGGAAAATTAATAATAATTTACAAAATTAGTTGTATACCCGTAGCACAAATCTGCATAATGAGTAGGCTACTTATATACAGTGGCTGTTTCTCAATTCCAAGAACGCAGAGAACGGACTTGCGTTCTCGTGGAGTCTGGTCTTGCCAGGCGACCTTGAAAGAACGATCTCGGAAGGACGCGAGGACAGAGAACGCATCATTTGAGAATTGAGATGTGCTGCGATCTTGTTGCTCAACTGACCAACTGACCGTCCCAGCATAAGTGGCTAATGCACAGTAAATACAACATAACATCACAAACAAATGTCATAACCTTTTCAAAAAAAATATTTAATATAATTATAGACATTGTTTTCATATAATTATCTTTTTATTTCACCGCGTGTATTTATGAAAATGAGTAGCCTTTGGCTGTTATGCTTTGTCAATGTTAAAGATTATTTTTATATGCCAATAAAAATACAGCATGCTTTCTTCAAGTTATCATTTTATTAAAATTAAGCAAAACAAACGGTTTACTTTCACGAGCCGTCACGTATTTGCGAGCTTGTAGCTGGAATCTCACGAGAACTTCAAAGCTTACAGGCTTCCGTACGTCGACCGCCGCAGCGTCTTCTGGGATTTTTAACGGTTCGATTCCCTCAAGTTTGCATTCGATGCATCCTCGATATCAAGAACTCATCCGGGTACTTTCATGCGTCCTCCGTTCTTGCGTTCTTAAGTATTGGAATGAACTTAGACGGTTGATGATGACGTAAAGCAAGAACACAAGGACGCAAGATCGCTGAAGAACGCATATTGAGAAACAGCCAGTGCGTTCGAATTTTAAAGACGTGGCGAGGCGCTTCGTGTCCGGTGTGCGAGCCCCTTCAGTCTTTTGCCACTCAGTGGGCGTGACCGCAGTCGTAACGGTCGACGGTGACGTCACGTGCATACCCTCTATAGACTGTTCGCAAAGACCCGCCCCCTTTAGTTACTGTTACGTCCGACAAGCCATGCCGCTCTCACACCACACATAGGCTGTTTCTCAATCAGCGTTCTTCAGCGATCTTGCGTCCTTGTGTTCTTGCTCTACGTCATCATCAACCATCGAAGTTCGTTCCAATACTCAAGAACGCAAGAACGGAGGACGCATGAAAGTACCCGGATGTGTTCTTGATATCTAGGATGCATCGAATGCAAACTTGAGGGAATCGAACCCACTGTTGCCAACTATTTTCAAAGGAAAGTAGCTAAAGCCTGCCCAAAAAGTCGCTAAATGTCGCTAGATGACGTCAAGCGTAATTAGCATATTTGTGACGTCATCACGTCGGTTGCAAATCTTCATGCCTAAAGTGTTTTCTCTCCTAATCTGTGCTCACATACTGTATTAATACAATATAATATAATATAGCCTAATGTCAAATAAAGCTGTTCTCATTTAATATATATATATATATATATATATATATATATATATATATATATATATATATATATATATAATATAATTTATATATAGCCTATATAAATTTTTATTTTTTTGTCTGACAACAGAACGAGTATGATATAATGAATGACATTTTTATATATTTGTAAATTACATGAATTCACAGAGTTCGGATGAACTAAAGCTCTGTGATAGTGAGTAATATAAGTGATAAGCACACAAGAAAAATGGAAATCAAAACCTTCTAACTAAATTCTTTAAACATAAAACAAAGGAGAATCAGAAATAGTCTTTAGTCCGTGGCAACACTGTGTGCTCGTGTGTAGCTCACTCATTCACGACTGTCAGATGCCGTGAACTCGTGCTGCTGCTCCTCTCAGCCACTCACTGAACAGAGTAGACGCCGAGAGAGGTGTGACGGCAGCGGGAAAGCAAGACCTCGCGCTCACAGGACAGTGCTGGTGACACTTGAAAAGTTAGTGAGGTTTGTCCAAAAAGTCGCTAGATTTGTCGCTAGGCGCTTTTTTGGAAAAATAGTCGCTAAAGGGGTCTGAAAAGTCGCTAAATCTAGCGACAAAGTCGCTAAGTTGGCAACACTGAACCGTTAAAAATCCCAGAAGACGCTACGGCGGTCGACGTACGGAAGCCTGTAAGCTACGTGTCGGCTCGTGAAAGTAAACCGTTTGTTTTGCTTAATTTTAATAAAATGATAACTTGAAGAAAGCCTGCTGTATTTTTATTGGCATATAAAAATAATCTTAACATTGACAAAGCATAACAGCCAAAGGCTACTCATTTTCATAAATACACGCGGTGAATTAAAAAGATATAAAACTATACGAAAACAATGTCTATAATAATATGAAATATTTTTTTTAACAGGTTATGAAAATTGTTTGTGATGTTATGTTGTATTTTTTGTGCATTAGCCACTTATAATATGCTGGGACGGTCTGAGCAACAAGATCGCAGCACATCTCAATTCTCAAATGATGCGTTCTCTGTCCTCGCATCCTTCCGAGTTCGTTCTTTCAAGGTCGCCTGGCAAGACCGGACTCCACGAGAACGCAAGTCCGTTCTCTGCGTTCTTGGAATTGAGAAACAGCCATAATGTTCTCACGCAGTGAAAAATACATCGTGGACCAAAGAGGACACTAACATCGCGTTGACTGACAAGACAGAGCAGGTTACTTTTGAAATGAAACAGAGTCTCAAATTTTGTAATTTTTAAAGAAATTTAAACAATAAAAACCGTTTTGTAGCTCTTTAAAGCAGAACTAAGTAAATTTTTTACCTTCATAAAAAGTTTTCTAAGTCCTTACGATGGTTAATTGACTTGTAGTGGTGTGTTTGAGGCGTGCACTAACCTCCTCTGGCACATCTATGCCAGAAAACAGTACTTGCAAGTTGAGCTGCGCCGACCCGACACAATCTCGCCTCATGTTCAAGTTCACGCGAGAGTGACAAAATGCTTTATAGTAATTCAAAAACAATGTATATATAAACGGAGCAATTCCAATAGGGTCCTCACACCATCGGTGCTCGGGCCCTAATTATGACTTTAGAAGACAATTTCGAAAATTACCCACCTCCATCGAGATTTCTTGTACTGTATTTGCAAAACTACTGCGCTGGTGAGCGTTGTAGTCGTTGTAGTCCAGAGCTGCGCTTGGAGTATTTACGACAGTGTGATTCACTGAACGAGCCTGTAGGGGGAGCTTCGCAAATCTTACTGAGTTCCGCTTTAATGTGTCGTGACAGATCACTGTAGTGCCTCAGTTCAAGCGGCTCATGAACTAACCATCCATTCCTACTAGTTCATTTATAGCATCAAATAAACATGAATGAACATCATAATGAATGTTGTTTCAACTGTGGAAAGACGTCAGTACACACTATTTTTCAAGTTCAAGTTCATCGACGTAAATCTACTAACTCCCCTGACTGCTTTGTCGGACAAAATGGCAGATTCGGTGTTATGATTGGTTATATCGCCTGTCAATCAAACTCCCAGCAAAGGGTCAACTGTAACAGTAATATTGATGTCTTATTAGCACCACTAAATATAAAAAGCTAGGAAATTTATAGGTCTAGTGAATGTAAAGCAGCTTACCTCCAAGTCCTGGTGACGGTCAAAATGTAACTATTTTCCTTTGACACACACTAGCAAATCTCAAATAAATGCATAATTTATTTGGATAAAATAGGTTGATATTTGATAGACATTTGACAGAAATACACAAACTATTGTATTGTTGAGCAGAAGCTTAACACCTTGAGATGTTCCCACAAGCTGTAATGAATGCTTTTATACAGTATACCCTGATGTGATCATCACTACTCAATTGTCCATATGATGCTGGGGAAGAAAATAGCAAAGAGGAAAAAATAACCACACTCTCAAAAACAATACTGTTATATATGAAAGAAACTGGCATATCTAATAACTTACAAAAGCTAGCTGTGAATGTAGAGTCCCGTTTGTTTATTCACAGTGTTATTCCAACAGAGGTCAAGAGTATGAGAGCAAATGAGCCTCAGACAGAAAATAGATGCGACTACTTCATTTGTATCCTGTCTGTAGTAAACACAGCACCCTCCCGCATTTGGTTGTTGTTTTAAGCAGGTTTCTTTCTGTTCTGCTGCCTGCCATTCACAAATAAATCCTCACAGGAATGCATCCGAAAAGAAAGAATACTTGAAATATGTAGACAGCATTTGCAAGAAGAAGGACATTAAGCTTTTCACACTGTCTGGCACAGGGACGTCGCGACACACATGTCCTTTGCCATTGTCCTCACGGTCCCTGTTCAAGAGGTCAAACCCTCTGATTGACCTCAGCCTGGATCACTTCATTTCACAGTAACAAGACAAAAAATACCCAGTTTTTGGTATGTAATCTCTTCTTTTAAAGGTAACAGCTCTCATTCCACAAGAATTTGCTTTAAGCAAAAAACAGCACTGTTGTCATGAAGGAATAGTTCATCCAAAAGTGAAAATATATTAATTTATTCACCCTCATGTCGTTCTGAAGAAGAGTCTGCGATATAAATGATCTTTATCTGTCATAGTGAGTGGGGATACTGGGTTGTTAAAACATTTTTAACAGTTTATTTAAATGACATTAAAATCACATGAACGTCTTTGATAAGAGCACTTTTAGTTTTAAGTTTTATGTGTCGCAGTTTGGCCTTTTCTTTCTGCCATCGCAAAGTAAAAAAGACACCAGATTTAATGAACTGTGTGAGTTTTATTTTGAAGCTTTGGTGTGCCGACTTTTTCCTGCTTTTTATTATTTCTTTTGTCGAGCAACTAACCTTGAGCATATTTTTGCCAGTGATGTGTGTGCTTTTGTCCTGATTTTTATGAGTCACAGTTTGGGCCTTTTCTTTCTGCCATCGAAAAAAGAAAATGAGGCACCAAATTAAACAAACTACACTACCGTTCAAAAGTTGAAGGGATGTTTTTAATGTTTTTGAAGTTTCTTTTATGCTCACCAAGGCTGCATTTATTTTATGATCACTACAGTAAAAAAACAGTAATATTGTAAAATATTATTACTCTTTGAAATAACTGTTTTCTATATGAATATATCTTAAAATGTAATTTATTCCTGTGATGCAAAGCTGAATTTTCAGCATCTGTTATTTTTTATCTGTGAAACACAAACAGGAACTTGTTGAATATGCACAATGTAGAGTGTTTTTGTAAATAACACTAAGTCTCCATTTGCAAATCTGCCAAAAACAATCCAGTGTAAAAAATGCAAATGATAACAGTTTTCATTTTTGGATGAATTATTCCTTAAAGGGTTAATTCACCCAAAAATTAAAATTCTGGCATCATTTATTCACCCTCATGTCGTTTCAAACCCTCAAGACTTTTGTTCAACTTCAAAACAAAAATGAAGATATTTGAATGAAATCAGGGAGCGCACGATTTAAAGGGGCTGCAGCCTGAATCGGTGCATAGTTAATGATGCCCCAAAATAGGCATTTAAAAATCTATGGGGTATTTTGAGCTGAAACTTCACAGACACATTCAGGGGACACCTTAGACTTATATTACATCTTGTAAAAACTGGTTCTAGGGCACCTTTAAGATTGTGTTTATATTCACTGATCAATGTTTATATGTGAATAAAAGCCTAAATTTAATCTGTATTTCAAATAAAATGATCATGTCTCTTCAGAAAATTTGGACTAAACTGCTAAATTCATATGGATTAGTTTTACGATCTCTTTATGAACATTTGAAGCGCTAAAATGAAAGTTGCATACCTGTCAATGGAGGAAAAGAAATCCTTTAGATTTCACTTAAAATATCTTAAACAAAAGTCTTTCTTGTGTGGAATGACATGAAGGTGAGAAAATAATGACAGAATTTACACTTTTGGGTGAACTAACCTTGTAAAAGCTGCTGTGTGCAATGTGCAGAGAAGATTATTATTGTAGCCATTAAATTAAGTAGCCATTCGCAGGTTGATTTCCCTAACGAGAATAAACACTGATTTTTTCAACATTTTTATGCTTGTTTGAGCAGTTCAACTGGCTTAAAAATAAAGGTTCTTAAAGGTGGTTTTCATAGCAATGCAATAGAAGAACCATTTTTGGTCCCCAAAGAACCTTTCAATAAACAATTCTTAAAAGAAACCTTTTTTTTTAGTGTGAAGAACATTTTAAAAATCATTTTAAACTTTTTACACTATAATGAACCTTTTGTGGAATGGATAGATTCTATGGATGGTAAATGTTCTTCATAGAACCATCAATGCCAATAAAGAACCTTTATTTTTAAGAGTGTAGCAACACTGAATCCACCAATGGTGTGCTAACAGGGGAAATGTTGCAAACATTTTGCAAATACATTTGATGGCACTGAAATTGCACAACGCAGCTTTAAATTCTCTTACTCCCTCAGTGCTTTAAAAAAACATTTGTGCTCTCAGAAAAAAAGGAAATTCAGCAGGATAACATCTACTGGCAAAAACCAGTCTTTCCAGTGATACAGTTCAGCAGTGGATCTCATAAGCGATCTGCGTGTCAAACAGCAAGCTCTGGTTCATGAACAGCCCTTCGGGATCAAGCGGAGGTCCTTCGCCTCCTTCTGCAGGAGCCCTCCGGGGTCCGATCCCTGTGGCCCGGCCTGGAGTCAGACACTCACTGGCCTTTATCACCGAACCCTGTTGGGTGCATGTCGGCGGTGGAGGCAGCACCGGTTTGGCGCGGTTTAACACGTACATCTCGTGGCCGCGTTCGTCCCGGTACTCTTCGAGCTGAGCGAACGTGGTGGGGCCGTCAGAGTAGTCGTTGACGTAGAGGATGCTTTCCTCTTTGCTGGCGCCATACCCGCCTTCCTCTTTCTGCCGCTGGCGATGGCGACTGTAAATCATGCAAAGCAGCAACAGCGCCGTCAAGGCAAGCAGCGAGATTCCCACCGCGATGGCCGTCTGCGTGGCGGTTCCCAGCGCGTTGAAGTCCATGCTTTCGAGCTCATACAGCGGCTCCTGACTCACGTCCACAGAGGAAGGATGATAGTAAGACGAGGAGTGCAACCGAGGCCAGATATCCGAGCGGGACGAAGACATGTTCACCGAGAGGTGAAAAGTCACACGAGCCACACCACCGGGATTCCAGGCCTCGCATTCGTAGCGTCCGGCATGCGCCACTGTGACGTTGCTGAGAAACAACATCCCGCTTCCCGTATCAGGATCAAAATTTTCCCGGTCGCCTCCCTCCTCGGCTCCTCCTCGGACTGGCCCACGACTTGACTGACCTCCTTTTCCGCCAGGCCTGGCCGTCACCAACCTGCCGCCGGTCCTTGCGTCTCCATCCATCCCGACTTCCTGCACCAGACCTCTGGGAGACAGCTGGGCTTTTCCGTGAGACGCTTTCCTCCAGGTGACTTGTGGCTGCGGGTATCCAGATGCCTGGCAGGACACGCGTAGACTCTCCCCCAAACGCACCGTCAAGTGGCTGGGCTCCAGTTGCACTACAGGCGGGATGCAAACAAGGCTGTTTGGGGGAACCTCGACCAGACTGAGGTGGGAGAGCCGCGGAGGTTCGGCACACAGCATCCGCCGCTCGGCTGAGCTCAAAAGCCTCTGACCCTCTTCGTTTATCCAGCCACGCAGCCAGTGCAGAGCGCAGTCGCAGCGCCACGGGTTATCTGTGAGAGCAAACACAATATAAGCCTTTCAAAATACAGCATTATTAAATATTTATCCGATGGCATGTTGTGCAAAAAAATATTTGAGCAAACGTAAAGCTGGGCTGACATCTAAATGTCATGTCAGTGTGGTACATTTGCTGATCATGCAACTCATACAACAGCACAGCACTGGAACACAGTGAAGGCTGGGATCATGAATATTAAATAGTTTTCTTAAATGGGCAGAGCTACCAATGGAAATAAGACTTATCTCACACGTTTGCTTTTCTAAGGAGAATAATCTGAACAGTAGGAGACTTAAAGACCTATAATGCCCCTTTTACAAGATGTAATATAAGTCTCTGGCGTCCCCAGAATGTGTCTGTGAAGTTTCAGCTCAAAATACCCCACAGATCATTTATTATAGCTTGTCAAATTTGCCCCTATTTGGGTGTGAAACACGCTATTTACACAAAAAAACCACACTATTTTTGTGTGTGTCCCTTTAAATGCAAATGAGCTGCTGCTCCCGTCCCCCTTTCCAGAAGAGGGCGGAGCTTTAACAGCTCACGCTTCAAATACTCAACAGCAACAAAGCTGGAGAATCTCAAGCAGCCAAAATGATGACTGTCAGTAACGGTGTTCAGCCTTACATTGTTCAAACCGGAGTCGACACTGATGGAGAGACTCAGGAAGAAGTTACAACTTTTAGAATGAAACTGGACGTTTCTGAATGGTTAGTAGATAAATTTATGTTGCTGTGGAGTTGATTCAACTCATCGACTAGCATGTGTCGTCATGTTAATCTTTTGTGCAAATCCAGTGTTGAATTGACCCTCGTTTGTGAAGCAGTCCGGCGTAAAATGATGGCATGACAACAACACTCTACTACAACAACTCTTCCTCTTCTCTAAAGCAGCCCAACATGGCCTCACCCCCTTTGTTGTGTGTTCTCGGGGCGGGGTTTATGTAAATTTTGGGGTTAGTGATGTCACCAACCCAGGAGGAAGCTCATTATAGTCCCTATCAGATGTTTGTTGTAGTCCTTAAAAAGTGATTTCTGTAAAAGAAAATATCTCCCTTTGCATTGAACTTTGAGCTTCATAACTTTGCAGTTGTTGTTTATGCTCAAACAGCAACATTACACACTAACTAAAGTTAAAAAATCATAATCAAGAACCCCTTTAAAAAGAGTTCATGAACATTCTGATTATTGTGGCAGTGGCTCATGTGAACCTCTTACCTGTGACTCTCAGCACCTGCAGGCTGACGAGGGGTTTCAGTGACGCGGGACTCAGGGTCCTCAGGTTGTTCCTGCTCAGGTCCAGAAGAGCCAGAGAGGACAGACCCACCAGAGCTTGATCTCCCAGCACCTCCACCACATTCTCCTGCAGATGCAGCTCCTGCAACCGCTGGAATCAATTCGTCAACATTTCATCATGATGATTGCAATGAGCATGATCGGCACTATTATAAAAACACACTTACTCTAAGCAACATAGAGTAAAGCAGCGTCATCTATTTTCAGTTCAGTGTCTCCATCCAATTACCATATTTCTGAAAAAAGTCCCTATTAATTTAGTTTTTGTTCTGCTTTTCTGTGGTTCCTGTTTCTATTCTACTCTTATGAGTATTTTTAAAACTTGCACAATTTGGTGTAACATTATGTAAATATTGTGCAAATATGTAGAGCATTTAAAAAAAATTATAATTTTATTGGAACAGCCTTATAATGGTATTAGTATTTCATAAATGTCAGGATAAAACTTAAACCAGATTTATTGTTATAACTGATTCTAAAACTAAAACCATAAACATTTTTGCTACTTATAATAAAACTAAAAATAAAATCTGCTAACTGAAATAAAATTAAATATAATATTCCAGCTAGTTGCCAAAGCAACATTTCCCATTTTCATTCAATTTAACTTGATGTACTGTAATTAAAATTAAAACTGTAATAAAAATTAATACGGAAAAATTAAAATGGAAAATAAAAACATAAAATCTGAATAAAAAGTATAATAGTATTTCAATTTTATTAAAATAACACTGTTTGAACTCTCAAAGTGTTGTCAAAAACGTAAATATTAATATGTTTAATTGTGAAAGCATCATGTTTGTAGAGGCAAAATAATATAGTAGAATCCTTGCACTCATAGTCCAACTATATTTCCATTGCTTTTTTTTTTTTTCTCCTTACAATTTTATTTTGGAAATCTAAGTACCTAAGAATTTTTTTCAGGTGATCATGATCTCTTGAGTTCTCTTTTTGTCCATTTTATGAAGCTTACAAGCCAAAAAAATACAGTCATAGCTAAACTTTTACCTTTAAATTAATGTTATTCACATTAATACTGGAAATGAATGTTCCCATAACACACTGTAATTGGAAATGTAAATTTGCAGATGGCACAGACAGTCCTTTCACCTGCAGTCCACGGAAAGTGTAGTCCTCCAGTCTGGTGATCTGGTTTCCTGCGAGGTAGAGGATGCGCAGGTGATCCAGGCCGCGGAACACGTCCGCTGTGATCAGGTGGATGCGGTTTCCGTTGAGCGCGAGCTCCAGAAGGAGGCCCAGGTTTCTGAATGCCCCGGGTTCTAGCGTGGAGATGCTGTTATTCTGCAGGTAGAGGTAGTGCAGCTGGCCAAGGTCAGACAGATCCCGCTGACGGATCTGTCCAATGGCATTGTCCTGTAGAAAGATGGTCTGAACCAGACACAAATTCCATTAGTACATGACACAGTTTTAAAAGAAAAGAGAGAGTGAGTGATTAAAGAGATAGTTCACCCCAAAATGAAAATTCTGCCATCATTTGCTCACCCTCAAACCTGTATGAATTTGTTTCCTCTGCTGAACACAAAATAATTTATTTCACAGAATGTGGGTAACCAAACAGCTGATGGGACCCAGTGATTTCCAAAAAAAACTATGGAAGTCAATGGGGACCATCAGCTGTTTGGTGACAGAATGATGCCAGAATTTTCATTTTTGGGTGAACTATCCCTTTAATTTTATAAACCAATACCATAAAAAAATTGAAACCATGACAACTACAGATAATCAGTTTGACCAGTATTTCTTAACAATATTCACACTTTTCAGCTTTAAATAGCTACACAATTCTGTTCTCTGAAGAACATCGTAATAATAATAATAAATTATATTAATAATGAAATTATTGAGATGATGATGATTATTTTTATTATTAATGTAATTATTGTAGGTATTATTATTGTTATCATTATTATTTGATATTATTAATTATTAATATATATATATATATATATATATATATATATATATATATATATATATATATATAATGGATATTACATTAATATTATTAATATAATATGGAAATTCTAATAATATTATATTAATAATGCAATAATAATTATTAATAATGGGATTATTAATATTAACAAAATTGTAAGTATTGTTATTTTTGTAAATGTTATTTTAATTATAACAATATTAATAATAAAAATATATTAAGAATGGAATTATGTTTTATTGTCAGTCTAATGATCACTTAGAACAATAAAACAATCATTAAAATAAGCTTTGCATATTATTATCACTGTTATTGTTAGTAGTTTTCGTCATTAATAACAATGATACAGTGATCATTTGGTTAAAAAATAAAACAATAATTAAAATGGGTTCTGCATATTACTGTTAAAATAAAAAAAAAAGTCTGTATTGTATCAGTCATTAAAAGGCAATATTGATCAAACTCTAATGAGAATCTCTATCGCTTGCAGCTTAAGTTTCATTGATTATAAAAGCTACATCCATCTCATCCATGTCAACCTGAGTTTCTGTCCTAATCAGTAAGAGCTGCAAGAGAGACCGCTGTCCAAAAAAAAAAAAAAAAAACCTTCCTTTTAGGCTGTTCTGAAACACACAAAAAATGTTTCTTTCTTTAGCTGTTCCATCTTTGTTCTGTTCCAGGGGAATTCAGAGTAACTTGAAATGGATCCATACAAAGTTCTGTGAGTGTTGCAAAGTTCTGAGTCGACTATCAGTGAAACGCGCAAATAAATCAATTACCAGCATCAGAAACGGCATTAATGTGCTTTCACGAGAGCAGAAGGACTGAGTGGCCTGTCTTCAATGCTTTAACTCTATTAATGATGCAACATATTACACTAATTAATTTTCTAATTGATTTCTATCAAGCTATTGTCTGTGATCAAACACAGGCTGAGCCGAAGCAAATTTCTTGTGAAGCATAGGTTACACAGGTCAATTGAGCAATTTATGCAAGCCGGCTCATGAATATTCACAAGCTGCAGTAATGTTAGTGATGTGACTGGGGCAGATACATAGACATGCAAATAAGGTCCTCGAGGTGAAGTTGGCCATGGGAGTCGCTGATTTAACGAATGATTCCCAGCACTATCTGCAGTTATGATCTATAGTTTTAATCTCAACTTTGCTGTCTATTGAGTCAAGGTGTAGACACGTACAAAAGAAGGCAATATCTTATCATTTAGGTTGACCAGATGACCAGAATAAAAAATTGGGACAGGATGGTGAGTAGACCTGCAGGTCAAACGCAGCCTGGTGTGATTTAATGTAATGTTTTTGTTTTTATTCACAAAAGTCTGTAAAGAACAGAATGGAAACCTTTGTTATTTGTACGTGCCCAGTCATTCACAATAAGGACACAAACTTTTACTTCAGTTAGCAGGGTCAGCTTTGATTTTATGTCGACTTTATGACAGCTGATCAATGGTTACCCAGGTCATTCTCAAAACATATTGATTTTCAACAACTTGAATTTGGAATTCAGCTGTTTTCTCTCATAAAAACACATGGAAAGTATTTATAAACATCTTGACATTATTACTTATCATACACTGAACAAAATTTGGTGTAGAAACAATTTTCTCTCAGAAATTGCTATTAAATTTCACAAATTGCATAGAAACGGCAAGTAACACATTGAATTAAATGTGAAATTATGAAGTGGTAAAACATACTTCAATAGTCTTTGTTGAATTTACAACTTCAAGCTTTTTTTATAGTGTACCGCTAAAAAATTATAAAATCAAATGAGAACTTTTACACAAAAATTAAACATTGTAACACCAATGACATTTAAATTAACTGTTAATTAAATTATTAATTTGCAAGCTGTGTAAATTAAATGTAAATGAACTTTTCAGCACACATTTGAGCAGCCTACTCTGAACTTTGGTGTTGGAAATAATTTTTCCATATTTTTTCATATTGTTTTTAACATTGATAACACCAAAAACACATTCTTCTTTATTCTTAAAAATAAAGTTTCCAAAGGGGGTTTTCACAGCGATGTCAAAGAAGAGCCAAAATTGAACCTTTCAGTGAACAGTTCTTAAAAGAACCATTTTTTTTCTTAGTGTGAAGAACATTTTAATAATCTAAAGAACCTTTTTCCACAATAAAGAGCCTTTCGTAGAATGTAAAGGTTCCATGGATGTTAAAGGATTAGTTCACTTTCAAATGGAAGTTAGCCCAAGCTTTACTCACCCTCAAGCCATCCTAGGTGTATATGACTTTCTTCATTCTGATGAACACAATCAAAGATATATTAATAAATATCCTGATGCATCCGAGCTTTATAATGGCAGTGAACAGGGTTCACGAGTATGAGCTGTATATTTTTTTACACAAACGCACCGCTTCACTTCAGGAGGCCTTTATTAACACCTCGGAGCCGTGTGGAATATGTTTATGATGGATGGATGTGGATGGAGGCACTTTCTTCAGCTTATACTTGTGAACCCTGTTCACTGCCATTATAAAGCTTGGATGCATCAGGATATTTATTAATATTTCTCTGATTGTGTTCATCAGAAAGAAGAAAGTCATATACGCCTATAGGATAGCGTGAGGGTGAGTAAAGCTTGGGCTAATTTTCATTTGAAAGTGAACTAATCATTTAAAGGCTTTTCATGGAACCATCGATTCCATTTAAGAACCTTATTTTTAAGAGTTTATCTGGAGTTATCTGGAGTCATTGTCATATTTTGAGAATGACCCACCCACAGACATTCACATCCCTTGTGTGATCACTGACCTGTGTCCCGTGAGTAATGCCTCGCGGGATCTCTTTGAGTCCGATGGATCCACATTCGACAGTCAAACTATAGCAGCGACACCCAGAAGGACAACCCAGAGAGGATGCGCACAGCTGGGCCAACATGAGCACCAACACCGCAGAGAGCTGAGGAGGATTCATCTCAGAAAAAAACTGCAAAAACAGGAAAGACGGAATGATAGAAAAGAGGCGGCAGAACTAGGGCAAAAGAGAGGAAAGAGAAAGGAAGAAAGAGAGAGATGGATTGCAGTTAAACCAGCGGAATAATTGTCAGAGAGACAGAGAGAGAAAGACAAAAAAAACACGGTTTGTTGTTAAAGAGCGCATGCACGTGTGAGCTAATCGGATCCGTAACGCATGAGAATCCCGCTTAAGTGGATCGGAAAATTGAATCCTGCGGTGCAGAAAGGGAAGTAAGCATAGAGTCAACATAAGGAGGGGAAAAAACAGCTGAAAGATGGATAGAGCTCACTCCTGCCTGCTGGTCCCTACAGAACGGTCTCTAAGGAGGAATCTGTGGTGGGCTTTGGTTAATTAAACATGAGGCTTGAGGTGCACATGCTCGCTGCCTCCAGGATCTCTGTTTTGAGAGAATATGAAATACAACACCAAACGCTGCCCAGCACACACTACACACTTCTCCCAGGAGATGAGATCAAACCCTCAGCCTGCTCGCTTTGCCTCATCCATCTGAAATCCCTAGCTTTTCATTAAGACATGGATTAGAAGAGTTATGAACAAAGACATGTGCGTTTTGGCCCCCTGGACCTGGATTTACAGCTTACTAGACTAGATGTACTTCACGGCTGGACAGTATGACTGTTCATAAGTCTGAGATTATATAACCCCTATCATTGGGTTTATAATAAAATAAAATATTCTTATAATATTATAGCCATCCTAGGTGTATATGACTTTCTTCTTTCAGCCAAACACAGTCAGAGTTACATTACTTTCAAATGAAAATTACCCCAAGCTTTACTCACCCTCAAGCCATCCTAGGTGTACAGTGGGTACGGAAAGTATTCAGACCCTCTTAAATTTTTCACTCTTTGTTATATTACAGCCATTTGCTAAAATCATTTAAGTTCATTTTTTTTCCTCATTAATGTACACACAGCACCCCATATTGACAGAAAAACACAGAATTGTTGACATTTTTGCAGATTTATTAAAAAAAGAAAAACTGAAATATCACATGGTCCTAAGTATTCAGACCCTTTGCTGTGACACTCATATATTTAACTCAGGTGCTGTCCATTTCTTCTGATCATCCTTGAGATGGTTCTACACCTTCATTTGAGTCCAGCTGTGTTTGATTATACTGATTGGACTTGATTAGGAAAGCCACACACCTGTCTATATAAGACCTTACAGCTCACAGTGCATGTCAGAGCAAATGAGAATCATGAGGTCAAAGGAACTGCCTGAAGAGCTCAGAGACAGAATTGTGGCAAGGCACAGATCTGGCCAAGGTTACAAAAAAATTTCTGCTGCACTTAAGGTTCCTAAGAGCACAGTGGCCTCCATAATCCTTAAATGGAAGACGTTTGGGATGACCAGAACCTATCCTAGAGCTGGCCGTCTGGCCAAACTGAGCTATTGGGGGAGAAGAGCCTTGGTGAGAGAGGTAAAGAAGAACCCAAAGATCACTGTGGCTGATGCAGTCGGGAGATGGGAGAAAGTTGTAGAAAGTCAACCATCACTGCAGCCCTCCACCAGTCGGGGCTTTATGGCAGAGTGGCCCGACGGAAGCCTCTCCTCAGTGCAAGACACATGAAAGCCCGCATGGAGTTTGCCAAGATGGTAAGAAATAAGATTCTCTGGTCTGATGAGACCAAGATAGAACTTTTTGGCCTTAATTCTAAGCAGTATGTGTGGAGAAAACCAGGCACTGCTCATCACCTGTCCAATACAGTCCCAACAGTGAAGCATGGTGGTGGCAGCATCATGCTGTGGGGGTGTTTTTCAGCTGCAGGGACAGGACAACTGGTTGCAATCGAGGGAAAGATGAATGCGGCCAAGTACAGGGATATCCTGGACGAAAACCTTCTCCAGAGTGCTCAGGACCTCAGACTGGGCCGAAGGTTTACCTTCCAACAAGACAATGACCCTAAGCACACAGCTAAAATAACGAAGGAGTGGCTTCACAACAACTCCGTGACTGTTCTTGAATGGCCCAGCCAGAGCCCTGACTTAAACCCAATTGAGCATCTCTGGAGAGACCTAAAAATGGCTGTCCACCAACGTTTACCATCCAACCTGACAGAACTGGAGAGGATCTGCAAGGAGGAATGGCAGAGGATCCCCAAATCCAGGTGTGAAAAACTTGTTGCATCTTTCCCAAAAAGACTCATGGCTGTATTAGATCAAAAGGGTGCTTCTACTAAATACTGAGCAAAGGGTCTGAATACTTAGGACCATATGATATTTCAGGTTTTCTTTTTTAATAAATCTGCAAAAATGTCAACAATTCTGTGTTTTTCTGTCAATATGGGGTGCTGTGTGTACATTAATGAGGAAAAAAATGAACTTAAATGATTTTAGCAAATGGCTGCAATATAACAAAGAGTGAAAAATTTAAGGGGGTCTGAATACTTTCCGTACCCACTGTATATAACTTTCTTCTTTCTGATGAACACAATCGGAGATATATTAATAAATATCCTGATGCATCCAAGCTTTATAATGGCAGTGAACAAGGGTCACGAGTATGAGCTGAAGAAAGTGCTTCCATCAACATCCATCCATCATAAACGTATCCATCATAAAGGCCTTCTGAAGTGTATCGATGCGTTTGTGTAAAAAAAAAAAAGTTATGAAGTAAAATATCTAGCCAAACCATCTTCCGTAATCAAGTTACACAAAAAAACGGAACTGGCGTTGCATCAGTTAAGTTCTTTCCGTAAGTTGAATAGGGAAGGTGTAGGACGTAGTGTAAACTTTTTGAACTGTGAGAGGCATTGCGCTTTCATCGTAAGTTCAATACGGAAGGCGGTCTGGCGGAAGCTCAATATTTTACTTTATAACTTGTTAAATATGGATATTTTTTTACACAAATGCATCACTTCGCTTCAGAAGGCCTTTATTAACCCCCCGGAGCCGTGTGGAGTACGTTTATGAAGGATGGATGTGGATGGAAGCACTTTCTTCAGCTCATACTCGCTGATCCCGCTCACTGCCATTATAAAGCTTGGAAGGATCAGGATATTTATTAATATATCTCTGATTGTGTTCATCCATCCATCATAAAAGTAATCCGGGGGGTTAATAAAGGCCTTCTGAAGTGAAGCGATACATTTTTGTAAGAAAAATATCCATAATTATAACTTTATAAACTGTAATCACTGGCTTCCGGTAACGATCGTACGCGAGTCTAGTTCCGATGGAAGAGTAACCTCTGACCCGACGCATGATGTAATGATGAATGCGGAAGCGAAGATGATAGAACAAAGCAAAACACCAGTCACGAATTAGAAGTCTATAACGTGAATTTTTAAAGAGAAATGTCGGAGGAGCTTGAGTTTGTTGCCCAGCCCTATTTGTTTGAACAAACAGAAATAAGTAGCTTATGCTACTTCTACATCCTACGTCATACACCGGAATTCGACTCTCTCATGAACGCACGGACGGACGGAAGCTAGTAATTACAGTCTGCAAAGTTATAATTATGGATATTTTCTTACAAAAACGCATCGCTTCGCTTCAGAAGGCCTTTATTAACACCCTGGAGCCGTATGGATTACTTTTATGATGGATGGATGTGCTTTATAATGCTTCCCATTATAAAGCTCGGAATTTCCAGGATATTTTTTAATATAACTCTGATTGTGTTTGGCTTAAAGATGGTCTAAGGGTGATAATTTAAATTTTTTTGGTGAACTGTCCCTTTAAAGAACACAGATACAGCCAGATCATTTCCATAATGACCAACCAATCTACCAAGAGCAGCGCAAATTAGCATCTGGTTTAAGACATGCTTTTTTGGGGTGGTAAATAATGGCTCAAACACCAGTAAATTGACCAGCGCAAACCTTAGTAAATGACCTTGCATGACTCCTACTCTCCTCCCATAAATTTTGCATCTGAAAGGGAAACTCCTACAAATGCATATGCAATAAGGTCAGCCGCAAAAACAACTGTGTTCAAGCCTTTTCAGCGCTGATTTTTCCCTGCGTGTCTTTAGTCACTCCTGACAGTAGGTTTTTTTTTTTTATTCATCTGTTAGTAAATCTGGCCCTAAATCTCTCTGTACCTGCCAGCAAAAGCATCCTTTGTGCTTTTGTGTTCCAAAACTACTCTTTCTTTCTGTAGTTACTCTGTTCCAGATAAAATTAAGAGTGAAAGAGAGTTTGCTGAGAGCCAGAGCATCATCCAAGACAAGTCTCACGAAATGGATCAATACAGAGTTCTGTATGCGTTTAACAGTTTTAGGTCAGCTGTCTCAGAGCTTAGAGCCTTATAGAAAGCATGGTAGAGACTGAAAAAGACCAGCACTGAAAGATTTAGAGGTCCTGACCACGCGGATCAAAAGCGGCATGAGGCGATTTGGAATCACAGACACCAGCTCTGAAATGAATGCATCCAGAGCTCCTAAATAGTGTTCAAAACCTTAAATATAAAAATAACATCTCATTTGTCAAAAAAAGACATAATAAGGTGGAAAGAAAAAAGATTGTCTCTGTGAGAGCAGATAACAATGAATTGTTTCGTTTTGCTTCACTGTTGATGTGATACATTTGAGCTGTTCTACACTTAAATGTGTCATTGAATGATGAACCATGAGCAAATGTGAATATTTTATGCCTGTTGCTTAATTTAGAGAGTATTTGAGAGGACAGCGAGCTCGATTAATGCAACATGACCCACATAAGTCTTTTTATCTGCTCAAAGCATGAAGGAGAAAGACATGATAAACATCAGTGGAGAAATGGCAGCCTATTGAAGGCCACTGTCCTGCACTCAAACGCTATTCTCCTGTCGCTGGTGAAAGAGAATGGAAATCACAACGGATAGAATAAAAGGGGGAAAATGGGATATTCTGAATGAGTTTTGCTTTCAGTGCCTTTCTTTTGCTACGTGTGCCGCCTCACAAACATCGGCAAGTCAAAAGGAGGAGCTGTGAAGTGTTGAAAAGGCGATGTTCTGTGAGATATGGCGCTCTCTTACATGTGCGTCTGGGTTCTGAAGTGATTCTGCCAGATGAGATCCTTTAAAAGCAGCAGGAACATCTACAGAATTTAATATTTAGCGGCTGCACATCATGAGACCTCGTGTTTGGAATTCACTGCATTTTTCCTCCAAGAACAGCAGAGTGTGTTGAGAGTGGAAAACAGACGAATGATGGATGGATTTTGAACAGATGTCATACCTCAGATGGATGGATGGATGGATAGACAGACTGACATGTCTAAGTGAAACAGGAAATTCAATCAGGGAAAAAAAAAATGTAGCGAGGGACTTCATTAAGCCATCTAAATTGTATTGAATCATGAAAAATGGGAATTACAAAGTTTGGAGAAGGCTGCTGGTAGATGCTGTAACCAGGGTTTTCATTGTTTTGAAATAACATAAACAATAACACAAATAAAATATAGTAATTATAAAAATAAAATAAAACTTATTTTATTTCAGCTAGTTGCCAAGGCATCATTTTTCACTTTCATTTAATTTAATTACTAAAATAACTAAAACTATATATATAAATGACAAACACACAACAAAATTACTGAAACTTCAACTAAAATTAAAATAGAAAAAAAAAATCTAATTCAAAATATTAACAAAAACTATAATAGCATTAATTTGGCATTTTTTGCAAGCATATGTTTCTTGACAAAAAAAATAAAATAAATAAATTAGCTAAAAAAAATAAATTAAAAAAAATATTGGCCAAATTAATTGGCAATCAATCGAGAGAGGTATCTTATGGAAGCCTGTTTCCACCACTAAATAAAAAAAATGAAGACAGTAATTGTGACTTTTTATCTCGCAATTGCGAATTATAATGTCACGTTTCTGAGATATAAACTCACAATTGAGTGATATAAAGTTATAATTGTGAGAAAAGTACTCTGAGATTAAAAGTCACAAATACTGTTTTTATAGTACTTCTATAGTATCTTGTCTACTAAATTTTGCTTTTAGTAGTGGATTTATAGATAGATAAATAAATAAATAAAATGTACATATACAGGGAGTGCAGAATTATTAGGCAAGTTGATTTTCTGATCATATTTTTTTTCCAAGCACATTTTACCAATTCCAATCCACATCAATCTTAATATCTAATATTAATATTGTTTTTAATCATTTATAAGTGATATATAATTGTTCATGAAGGCTGGAAATGAAAAATGCCTTATATTCAGGTGTGCAGAATTATTAGGCAGGTTTTCTTTTACAGGCAAAATGAGCCAAAAAAGAGATTTAACTCAGACTGAAAAGTCAGAAATTATTAAATACTCATGAGAAGGACGCAATACTAATTCAATACTAGAAATTGCAAAGTTAAAGCATGACTAATGGACAGAAAAATGCTCATTGGGTCAGCGGGGTCAAACAAAAACAGGTGGAAAAGAAAAGACACATGTTAACTGCAAAATAATTAAGAATTAAGGTGAAGAATTAAGTGTGAAACCATCAGGAACCCTTTAGTCTCCAGCGCCACCATCTTCCAGAACTGCAACCTACCTGGAGTCTTCAGAAGTGTGAGGTGTCAGGATCTCAGAGACTTAGGTTAGGTGAAGAATCCTAAAAAATGACCCGCTCTTAATAAGAATCACAAGCTGAAGTGTTATAAAGTACATGAAGACTGGGTTTTTATAGGCCTTATAGACAGACAGCTTGAGAGTGACTCCTGAAGGACCAGCACCACATCCTCTTGTACCACTGTTTGAAGAATTTATCTTCCAGAATCTGGCTGTAAGGTGTGGGAGTTCACTTTTAGTCCATCTCTTATCCTGAAATGTCCGTCTTGCAGAGATGGACTAAAACTGATCTTCCAAAACTTACTGCCAGATTCTGGAAGATGAATTCTTCAAACAGTGGTACAAGAGGATGTGGTGCTGGTCCTTCAGGAGCCACTCTCAAGCTGTCTGTCTATAAGGCCTATAAAAACCCAGTCTTCATGTACTTTATAACACTTCAGCTTGTGATTCTTATTAAGAGCGGGTCATTTTTTAGGATTCTTCACCTAACCTAAGTCTCTGAGATCCTGACACCTCACACTTCTGAAGACTGCAGGTAGGTTGCAGTTCTGGAAAATGGTGGCGCTGGAGACTAAAGGGTTCCTGATGGTTTCACACTTAATTCTTCACCTTAATTCTTAATTATTTTGCAGTTAACATGTGTCTTTTCTTTTCCACCTGTTTTTGTTTGACCCCGCTGACCCAATGAGCATTTTGCTGTCCCTTGGTCATGCTTTAACTTTGCAATTTCTAGTATTGCATTAGTATTGCGTCCTTCTCATAAGTATTTAATAACTTTTGACTTTTCAGTCTGAGTTAAATCTCTTTTTTGGCTCATTTTGCCTGTAAAAGAAAACCTGCCTAATAATTCTGCACACCTGAATATAGGGCATTCTTCATTTCCAGCCTTCATGAACAATTATATATCACTTATAAATGATTAAAAACAATATTAATAGTAGTTATTAAGATTGATGTGGATTGGAATTGGTAAAATGTGCTTGGAAAAAAAATATGATCAGAAAATCAACTTGCCTAATAATTCTGCACTCCCTGTATACAAATAAAAAATAAACTATATGTACATAAATAAATAAATAAATACAAGGAATAGTTTAGATTCAAAAAAAAAAAAAAAAGAAAAAACAACAACAACAACTTTCTCTAATTAAATACGCTCATGTCATTCCAAACTTTATTTCTTCTGTAAAACACGAGTGGAGAAATATGGTCTGAGGCTTTCAAGCTTCATAAAAGACACAAAAAGACCACAAAAGTATAATAAAAGTAGTCCAAATGATTCATCTGCAATATTTAAGTCTTCTGAAGCCATATGAGTCATGATTCTTTGAGAAACAGACAGTTAGGTCACCCAAAAGTGAAAATTCTGTCATCATTTACTCAAAGTCAAGTTGTTCCAAACCTGAATGAGTTTCTTTCTTCTGCCGAAAACAAAAGACGATATTTTGAAGAATGTCAGTAACCAGTTGCTCGGCAACTGTTTGGTTAACAACATTCTTCAAAATATCTTCTCATACAGAAACTCATACAGGTTTGGACCAACTTGACTTTGAGTAAATGATGACAGAATTTTCACTTTTGGATGCACTAACCCTTTAAGTCATTATTCACTGATAATCCTTTCCTCTAGTGAGCTGTTAACCACTGCGAGCAGAGAACCATGTCTGTCGGGTTGAGTAGAGGGCCAAACAGACAAAGAAATAGAGACTAAACAGACGCTGCATTCTCACATGCTTCATAAATTATTTTCCTGCTTTTTCTGACTCGGAACATCATGTTGAACTCGCACTTAAAAAATAAGAACAAACACTCAATTCGTTCTAGTGAAAAGGCACATCTGCAATTCAAACTGTTTTGCAACAAATTCAGCCCATCCGTTTCTTAAGCAACTACAAAAAAGGAAACAAAAAGCATCATTTTTCACTGGAAAGCTTCTGTGGGTTTTCTAGATGATGTACAGTATTAATGTCAGTTTGCCTCAGAGATATTTTCTCGCTGTCATGAGCCTGGTTATAATTCTGTACGCTTTGGATGAGCTATAAGAGCTGTTCAGTTCTGACAAGCTAATAGACTCTTGTTTATAGTTTGTACCAGTCCTGAATGCAGTAGCGGCTGATTCGGGGAGCATGCAGCGCTTTGTTTGCTCTTGTCTGAGAGCAGCTTGGAGGGTTTAATATCTACAGTGCCGTATGTAACTGTGTGATTCGTAAAATGGCACTTCATTCGGGATTCTGCCCCTGAGCGAGACCGTGTAGACAGCAGACTGTCCTTGTTCTGGGAAAACTGTACTTTAAAAGTGCTATGTGTTGCTCTGGATAAGAAAATGTGAACTCACTGGAGGACAATGTAATGGCAAACTGTATATTTAACATCCCTTTACATGCCTATTTGCTTCCTTCACGGTGGACTGGTCTAGTTTCGTCATTTTAGAGGCCAATTTCATCCTTTCGGCTGCTGTAATGAGACTATGCAGCACAGCATTATTATTATATGATGTCAGAATTTTCATTTTTAGTGAAAGTGACACGTGAAGGCCAAGTATGGTAACTCATACTTGGAATTTGTCCTCTGCATTTAACCCATCCAAGTTAGTGCACACACATTAGGAGGAGTAGTGAGTAATGAACACACACACCTAGCCATTTTTGCTGTGGCGCCCGAGGAGCGATTCGGGGTAAGGTGCCATGCTCATGGGCACCTCAGTCACTTTGAGTTACCAGTCTGACTCTCTAACCATTAAGCCCAAAGTATAGTTCACTTTTTACGCGTATGCGAGGGTCAGTGTACAGTGCGGGACGAAAATTTCGTCATCAAAAGAATACGCGCGTACTGTATGCGCACCACCGGATTTTTGGTACCACGTGTCCTTTTTATGCAATTAATTTTTTTTTTAAGTAATTGGCTTATCCACAAGGTGGCAACCGTGATGTATACTTTCCAAGGCTGTGCATTCAACTGTGTGCGTATACTAGCGTACCCAGGGCTTAAAGCCACAACTGTCCCAATTTTGGGTGAATTCTCCCTTTAATTATCATATCAGTCAGATTGGCTTGATATTGACAATTTCAAAAGGAGCAATCTGTTATTTGTCTTTCTACTTTTTATGATGCAAATCAATACACTGTAAGAAATCTACATTAATTAATAGTTATACATCGCACCATAGGCCCCACCCACTGGCGTTCAGTTGCTTAATGGCTGATATTTGACTACACTGGATGTGAGCGTTGCATCAAAAGCAAAGAGAACCCATTATAATCACTGACACTGTCTACATTGGATTCAGTATACAGATGCGCGTTCAGTTTCTGACATATATTTTACACACTTGAGTCTGCTGACAACAGGACAAATGGAGTTAAAGAATGTTCACTTTGACGAGTCCTGTTTAAACAGCTCATTTGTGTCTCTGTACAGACATATACAGGAGTATTATATGTTTGTTCTGGGTATTTTGTTTTGTAAACGAGGCACAATGTAATGGAGAGTTTGCAAAGAAACTTCTGTGGAAGATGAAGCAGCCAGCTGTACTGGATCTGACAGCAGCTGCATCACAAACCGTAAGTAAATTATTTCATAATGCTTTGTCTATAAATGATGCTTTTATATGGATAATGTTTTCAAAACACTTACTCACATGCAGTAGTGAGTGAGCATTGATATGTTATGCCAACCATAACAGTAAGCCTTAAAGGAGCCACACCTTAAAAATTTATTATTTTAGACAATGGGTCAGAATGAGGATTGAAAATAATTGTTGTTCCACAGACACACACACACACACACACACACACACACACACACACACACACACACACACACACATATATATATATATATATATATATATATAGAGACTAGTTTTGGGACACCTGCCTTTACATGCACATGAACTTTAATGACATCCCATTCTTAATCTGTAGGTTTTAATATGGAGTTGGCCCACCCTTTGCAGCTATAACAGCCTCAACTCTTCTGGGAAGGGTTTCCACAAGGTTTAGGAGTGTGTTTATGGGAATTTTTGACCATTCTTCTAGAAGTGCATTTGTGAGGTCAGGCAGTGATGTTGGCGAGAAGGCCTGGCTCACAGTCTCTGCTCTAATTCATCCCAAAGGTGTTCTATGGGGTTGAGGTCAGGACTCTGTGCAGGCCAGTCAAGTTCCTCCACACCAAACTCACTCATCCATGTCTTTATGGACCTTGCTTTGCGCACTGGTGCGCAGTCATGTTGGAACAGGAAGGGGCCATCCCTAAACTGTTCCCACAAAGTTGGGAGCATGAAATTGTCCAAAATATCTTGGTATGCTGAAGCATTAAGAGTTCCTTTCATTGGAACTAAGGGTCAAGCCCAACCCCTGAAAAACAACCCCACACCATAATCCCCCCTCCACCAAACTTTACACTTGGCACAATGCAGTCAGGCAAGTACCATTCTCCTGGCAACAGCCAAATCCAGACTTGTCCATCAGATTGCCAGACAGAGAAGCGTGGTTCGTCACTCCAGAGAACACGTCTCCACTGCTCTAGAGTCTAGTGGTGGCCTGCTTTACACCACTGCATCCGACGCTTTGCATTGCACTTGGTGATGTAAGGCTTGGATGCAGCTGCTCGGCCATGGAAACTCATTCCATGAAGCTCTCTCGCACTGGGACTCGGGCAGAAATCATGTTCATAGATGACATTAATAATGTTACATATTAGATACGTTTGAGTGTTGAAATTTGTTATAATGCTACTCTGTGCATTTGCTCAGCAGCTGCTATGAGATACTTGTTGCACACTGCAGTAAGCTAGATCGATATTAGTAATGGTAAAACATGGTACTCACGATAAATCAAGAAAACGAGACTTAAACAATAAGACTTACTGTGTTGAGCTATATAACATGATTAGTTTTCTGTCAATGAATGTATCCAAACAGTTGCTCACCTGTCTAATAAAACACATAATATATTAAAGCGTCTTTGGTGTTTCCATGGTTTCTACAAAATAAATCGAGGAAATTGAGGGTAATGCTGGTATGATGTCATTGATAGGGGATGCACGGACACAATCCTGGTTAAAATTATTTATTGCATTTAAACATTCTTGGAAACATTTGGGATAATATAAGTACACAAGTCAGCATTGTACTTGTGGTTTTTCCATGTCATGACCCCTTTAAATTTCCCTATGGAAAATGGTAAAATTTTATCTCCTTCAACACACATATTGCTCTTGTGGTTGCCGTCACGTTTAGATCTAACATGTTGAGTGTTTCATTATATCAGTGATAAACTCTCTGCGCTTGCACCTGTCACCCGCATATAACATCACATTCAAACGTAATGTGTTCCCAGGAGTGCTCTCTTAATGGCCAGAGACGCAAAGAGGCAAATGGCCCGAGCTTAAAAGCTTTGAGTGTCTTCTAACCCATATCATCAATACAAATCTCACCTATCGCGTCATCTGACACGAGCATTCATCAAGCTCTGCGGTCGGGTCGTACGCACATCTCTAATTTGAAAGTAAGGTTCTAAATAAGAACACTTGAAGTGATCAAATTTACCGTGTCAGGAAGAGATAAAAGAGAGAGAAAATGTGAGTGAGAGTGCAAATACACAGTGATGCCCTCCGGCCATGCCTCCCATGTTGTCATGGAAACAATAGCACAGGGCTTGGATTCTGAAGGCAAGGCCTGCAGGCACTGTTACGACCGAGAACTGTGTTCAGCAACGAGCAGAGACTGAAGAATAAGACAGAGACAAAGAAACAAAGGGCGAGGGAGATTAACAGAGGGGAGTATGTGAACAGGGAGAAAGAAAGAAACAAATACATTCATTAAATGCTTGCAATGGACCACTTTTCATCCGCCTTGAGTCACGTATGCTGCAAGCATCACTCATATTAGTGCTCATACTTATAGGGTTAGGTAGGACCCTATGATTTATGCGATGCGGAAAACGCGGATGGAGCATTTCAACATTAATTTGATGAAAACTATCATCATATACAAACAGAAATTCAAAGGTCTTCACGGCAAACCGCCAAAATAAATGTTCGAATTCACTTCAAGAATATATAATAGAGAAGTAGAATGTAGAGAATGTTAAGTAGAAGAATGCACTTCTCAAAGTAATAATAATAATAAATAACAATTTACATTTATGCATTTAGCAGATGATTTTATCCATAATGACTTACAAAAGAGGAATAAAAAGCAATTTGTCAATGAACAACACTATTCGTAATATACATTGTCAGGTTTATTAGACAACTAGATAATAATAATTATTATTATTAATATTAATATTTTCATTCATGTTTTAATTTGACAGTAAACCTCTGTTGTGCAGCACTTTGCCAAAACAATTGTTACATTTTGATTACAATTTGATTACATTTTGAAAGATTACTTAAATTAATCTTGGTAAAGATCTAAGCATTCATTTGATTACAACTGTTTTTAGTAAGAAATTTGTATTTAATTATAAAACAGAATCGAAATCTAGATAAAATGAAAACACAACACAATTTTGGAAAAAATAAAATATTTCATTGAACATTACATTCATTTTTAATTATCAGAAATCATGTCTAATCAGTTGAAATGAAAAGCTTTTTTAATACTTAAAAAAGTTATTACAATTTTAACAATAATGGGGCCCTATTGTTAAAATTGTACTTATTTTTAATTATTAACAAAAAAAAGTTTGAAAAAAAAAGATTAGACATGATTTCTGATTATTAAAATTTAATTAAACCATTAAATTGGAATCCATTAAAATGGGAAACATAAAAATACAAATGGAAAAAATAAAATGGATTTGACAGAGCCCTTGTTAGTGACTTGAACAAACAAAGCCCTGACTATAAGTTTCAAATGTAATTCATCCTGCAAATTTGAGCTGCAGCCATGAATGATTCTGCAAATAATTTTCTGCAAATTGCTTTTTAAAGTGACCTTTGTGAAATAGGGTGGACCAATACCTACTCTCAAATTACAGTATTTTACAGTACATGGGATAAAAATAATTTGACAATTAAGATTAGTTAAATGTGAATTACTGTCAGCCAACAGTTTCATAAAAACAATAATCCATTATCAGTTCCATCTATCCACCTGGAGACCGTCAAAGGTTTCTATTTACAACGTATTCTTGCAGTGTTGAGCAATGTAGCCAATCTGTTGATTTCTTGAACGCAATGACCAATCAGAGCTACTTTAGTTAGCTAGAATCCAGCTAGAATACTTTGGTTTTTTGAAACTTTGGTTTTGTTGTCAAAGCGTCAGCACATTGCATCTATCTGCCGCGAATGTACTGCAAATGTTCTAAAAAATGCGGGAGTCCATTTGTGCTGAAGGTGAGCAGAAATTAGATAGGCCTATACATTCTCTCTGCTTGCAGTGCGTCAGTCAGGAAAGTAAGTGAGACGCACACAAACACACAGGTTTATCAAATTTAAAAAAAACAGCACTCACATCATCCAAACGAATCAAACACTGACGTCAATCGAACCCGGGTACGCAAAAGTGCTAGTGTGAAAGCACCCTAAGTGTTCACACTTGGCAAGTTTGGTTAGAACTCTTGTGTTGTGTGATTGCTTTGTTAGTGTGGTTCATTTGAATAAGTGCGAATACTGCCATTTGACCAAAACTAGTGGACCAAAACCACTCAAAAGATGATACTTGTTCCACATTCAAAATAACTCTAGCATGGTCCGATTGAAATATGACCGCAACACCGACCAAAGACATGTAAACGAAACCAAAAACAGGACATGATGTCACAAGATGCGACCCTAAAGGCAGGAACACACCAAGCCGACGCCGACGAACTAGTGGCGACGAAAGCAGACTGCGGGGTTGGCTCACGTCGGCAGCGTCTGGGTCCAAAGTTGGCCTGACACACCAAACCGACGCTCGACAACCGACGGCCAAGTAGCACGTCCGTTCTGCACCTGCGTAAGAAGAAATGCCTTTTCGTACCAGCAAATGGCAGTAGCTGAACAGCCAATCAGAATGATCAGATGGCCAGACGGACCATCAACATGTCGAATCGGCCGAAAAAAGCAGACGAGGACCAACTTCAGCCGACGGTGCAGAACACACTGAGAAAACGTAGTTGGCCGACGAACAAAAACTGCCCGACGGCCGACCGTCGGCGTGGTGTGTTCCTGCTTTAAAAAGGACAGAATACTCAAGCATACCTGTTTTTTCTCATCATAGTCGTGATGTTGCCCATCACAGTTCCGTTTGAACCATGTCTCCTTGCAGCAGATCTCCATTTGTGTGTGTGACGGAGGGATTCCTGCTGCTGTTTTGACTCATTTGCACATTTTATAAGCTCTTCATGAGTTGTGAGCTCCATCATATGTACGCACATCGAGCGAGCACATTTAACTCAGTACACAGCATTGTTTTGGATGTTCGACCAATTCCAACACAAAATATATGTTATAAAAGCATTTTTTTTGTGTGTGTGTGTGTGTGTGTGTATATATTTAGGTTCGGTGTTAAAAGTGACAGTGTGAATGCTAAGCGAACCCAGACTAAATGTATAATTTTCTTTCTCTGATCTGGACCAAAAGAACCAAGAGAACCGAACTACAAGTGTGAACACACCCTAAGAGACAAGATTATGTAAATTGTTGTGCTCTGTGTTCTTCCTCTGTGAGTGTGTGTGTTTTCCATTCAGCTCGTGGTAATCACAAAACACGAGGGAAGTAATCAGAGACACAAACACACTTCCATCCCGTTGTCTTTTATCATTTCTCATCAAAAGTAAAATCACACACACTCCACAGTCCCAGCATGCAGCCAAAACCCACACCTACTCTGAATTTACCCAGAGAGTCTGAATTTCAGATGGTCCTAATGAATAGACACATCTGCTTGTTATTTAATCGCAGTACCGCGTCCAGATGCGGTTTGCTGAGATTGATTTTTCTGGTCGCTAAGCACAGATCAATATTTTGTGTGTTTGCCAGAGGAGCAACAATGTCCACTGATTTTAAAACTTTTGAGATGCAAATCAATGTATTGTGGGAAACCTGAGAACGAATGTCACGAAAACATGTCCAGGCTGCATTTCACCCCAAATTCATAAGAAATTACATTCTGCACAAAGGAAATAAAGCCTATCTATTTGGCATTGTTGAATTATTTTCATGAATATTAAATTAAGCACATTTCCCCTGAAATTCTCATTACCATAATGCACCCAGATGTTGTTGTTTTTTTTTAATTCTCATTATTCTTTATAATGATTATCATTAGATTCTCATTACTGTAATACAGCATTTTTGTTTAATACAACGCAAATTGCAGTAACAAAGAATGTTTTATTTAAATCAGCACGAATTAAAGGCAGTGCAAAACTAATATCATAATGTATTTATATAATAACAATAATAATTATTATTGTTTATTTAATTGTTATTATTATTAGCATTATTTTATCACTATATAGCTTATTATACTTTATTGCATTACAATTATGAAAATGAGACTTATTTGCATTTCAGTAACGAGAACTGGGAGAGAGAATGAACAACTTAATTGTCATAATGCCGTAATGGTCCTAAAATAAGCTTGATTTTATTTATTTAAGCAAAGTATATCTATAAGCATAATATATCTAATTTGCTTGGCTGATCAAGTCGCACAGTCGCACACAATCCTCCATTGTTCTTTACACATGTTGGGTGTTGTAACATTACAAGATCCACACGTGTGCAGAGCCTTGCTGGTTGATTTTATCGATCGCTGCTCTGTTATTCGCTGCACGCTCATGTGCGTGTGACACTGTGCTCTTGTGCTACTCTAGACTTTCAGCCAGTACAGTCAGATAAAGCCTGAAAAGAAACCAGCATCATCACTAAATCCACCTGTAGCACAACTTCCAGCTCTGTGCGCTCAATGCCATTCACATTCCTTTCTGAGCGCGTTTATTAAGAATAGGAGGAAATTGTGTCTCAAATCCAGATGCAGTATGTTATTTAATAATGGCTCATTCACTCTATACACTATATGCCAATGTACCTTGTTAATATGAAGATTTTTTCCCATATTGGTGTTTACCTGTATTTTGAATTTTACATTGCGTTGTGTTTTAGGGTTAAAGGAAATGTCAGTGAATTTTCTCTTACAGTGTATGACTCACAACATTTTTTTAAAACACCTGCTCAAAATACAGTAGATTCAGTATAAAATTATGGTTGACTAATATGGCTGATGAGCCATGTATATATATACAGATAGATAGAGAGAGAGAGAGAGAGAGACAGATGCATCGATATATCGGCCAATAATTGGTATCGGCCGATAAAAGCAAATTTTCACACTATCGGCTATCGGCCAATAGTTTAAAAACAGCCGATAGTCAGGCCTGATATATCCTGTCAATCAAAAGAGGGGAGGAAAATGCACTGCATTTGTGCTTTGTGTAAAGAAAATGCTAAGAAACCAGTTTGATATTCAATATTAATAGTAATTATATGAATTAATAACATTCAGAAAGTTAAGAAATGTTAATTTAATCTTCAGAATTTAGTTAATGTGTGTTAATACTAATTTGAGTAATGTGTTTATAACTAATACCAGTTACTCTGAAATAAGTTGATGAAATGGAGAGAATAAAGTTTTTATTTGCATTTCTTTCAAAATATAATAATTAAAAATATAATGATTAATTATTAATTATAATGAAATGATCATTCATTTAAAAGAAGGTATAAAAGGCAGAACCCCCAAACTATCGATATCGTTATCGGCAGATATCACCCTGAATAATCGTCTATAGGTATCGGTTGAGAAATTTAGTATCAATTTGAAGTTGATATAACAAAAGAAAAAATGTTGTGATAACAAATCATGAAAATAATTTTTACAGTGTAACCACAAATGTACACTGACAAATGACAAATCTACCATATTTTCACTTGTTTACTATATTGTCACTTATTTACAAAATAATTGCTCAAAATTCACTAAATACATCTGAAATCAGAAAACGTGCTCTATACTTTGACAAAATACCACCGACCATTTTCAAACGTTTTTTGAGATTACAGATTCTCAAAATAACTGGCTTGGCAGATAAATCAGTCTATCACTAAACGAGACAGTTTATAATATTTTCATATTTCCATTTCCATTCCAAGGTTTTCCTGTATGCTTGCCATATTCAGTCTCTGACATCCAGCATTTGTTGCACAACAACTGACATATTGCATTGCATACAATCAAACTGTTTAACAGTTGTTGTCTCTGTGTTAGTGAGTAGTGTGTTAGTAAGTTTGCATTTATTAAGTGCTAAATCAACCAGCCTTCATTAATAATGGTAACTGAGTAGTACATTCAAAATATACAATAAGAACCACTTTAATTCAATTTTTGTTGGTGATAAAGGTTTATGTTGCTCTTTGCTACTTTGTATCTTTGTCAAAATAGTACAAGATTATTTTTTGAGTGAGACATCAAATAAATATGACAAAATCGGATTCGATTTACCTGAAATGTCAGTCCTATAATGTGTCATCAGTACCAGATTACATATCAAACATAATACCACTGAGCACATCTAGTCTCAGTCACAGTGACAGCTCAGAACAAATGATCTCCTTTTCTCATCCATGTGTAGTGCTATAAGATCCAGTTCAGAATGGCCTCAATGATGATGATTTTACAGTACTGCACATCATATTACGATGCTAGTAAAAGTCAAAACAATAGGCACACGAGTGCATTACTACTTCCTTCAGTTTGTTGCAGGTAGAAAGACACATTGTTGTGAAAGCATGAGGAGAAACAGCAGTGCACGTGTTGTGCATTCAATTAGACAAAGTGTTTTAAAAGTCACAGTATGTATGAGTATCTATCGGACTAATGCAGGCAGAGGATCTTACCTCCTGTTCGTGGTCTCGGTGCAGTGCTGTGCGCGGTGTTGAAGAGCTACGCTGTTGGTCTTTATACGGACTGAATTCAGATGCACATGAATGAAATATCAATCCACGTCTGGACGGCGAACAAAGCGGCATTTGAGCTTCGATCCGAAAGGCCACCGCTCCGTCCTGCCATCCTCCTCACAGCGGCGATGCTGGAATATTCCTCTGTGACATCCCTTACAAAAAATATCAAATCAATATCGGCCGAGTCGTGAATCTCCTACCAATAAGAGATAAACAAACCAAAATGATGTTCAGTAACCCTGTAAAATAGGTTAAGAACCTTTCTCCAATTCCCTGCTTCCTTATGAGCTCAGCTGAGTCGCCTACATCTCTCTCTCTCTCTCTCTCTCTCTCTCTCTCTCTCTCTCTCTCTCTCTCTCTCTTTTGTTCACTCTGATTCGTAACGTAAGACTCGCATCAGTGCTTGAATCGTTCATTCAGCGTGTTTCCTTTCAAATCTCAAACCTAACTCTAACATGAGAAGAGTAAAATGCTGTTCTTGATTATTAAATGGCTATTAAAATATATAAATACATGAAATACCCATTTTAAATTGATTTTACGTATTATAAATAAATACTATAAAATATTATAGATAGATTCGTTGCACCATTAGGCTACAGAAAACAATCGGCCTATTGCGATATTATTATTATTATTATTAAGTGTTATTATTAGTAGTATTACTATTATTATTATTAATCTACGACCCATCTCCTCTTTTAACTTCTCTCTTAAAGTTTTTGTGTCTCTGCTGGTCTTTCGATGCAAGACTTGAAACATTGACTGACACATTTCCGGTCGCATGATTTCAGCACCAAGGACAGCGACACGTGACCAAAATACCTAGGCTTCTACAACAAAGGAAAACATAAATGTAGGACTATATCTAAGATAAGCAACATCACAAAAGCAAGAGTGCAGTTGTTAGGAATATCTTTTCATAACAGCACAATTGCAAGCACAGCTTGAAGTGAAAAAAATAAATGTACAGGTGTTGTGCCTAATTTCAAATCCCTGCCAAATTATTACCCCCTCATTGAAGTCGCTACCTGATTGCCTAATCCTAACCCCTCCCCCACACCTAATCCTAAACCTACCAATAGGGGGGTAATAATTTGGCGGGGGGTCAGAATTCGGCAAAACAACGGAACTCCCGATGCTCGGTTCAAAACGCAATCCTGAAGAAGGAAGGGCGCGGCGGACTTCCATACATGCAACATGTCGGAAGTGCAAGTACATAAAGAAAACTAGCTGTACGCTAAAGGTAAAAATAGAGAAGTGCCGGGGTTGTGCCGAATTTTGACCCCCTGCCAAATTATTACCCCCCTTGTTGAAGCCACTACCTGATTGCCTAATCCTAACCCTACCTCTAATCTTAACCCCTCCCTCATACCTAATCCTAAACCTACCAATACTAGGGGGGTAATAATTTGGCGGGGGGTCAGAATTCGACAAAACACCGGTACTCCCGATGCTCGGTTTAAAACGCAATCCTGAAGAAGGAAGGGCGCGGCGGACTTCCATACATGCAACATGTCGGAAGTGCAAGTACATAAAGAAAACTAGCTGTACGCTAAAGGTAAAAATAGAGAAGTGCCGGGGTTGTGCCGAATTTTGACCCCCTGCCAAATTATTACCCCCCTTGTTGAAGCCACTACCTGATTGCCTAATCCAAACCCTACCTCTAATCTTAACCCCTCCCTCATACCTAATCCTAAACCTACCAATACTAGGGGGGTAATAATTTGGCGGGGGGTCAGAATTCGACAAAACACCGGTACTCCCGATGCTCGGTTTAAAACGCAATCCTGAAGAAGGAAGGGCGCGGCGGACTTCCATACATGCAACATGTCGGAAGTGCAAGTACATAAAGAAAACTAGCTGTACGCTAAAGGTAAAAATAGAGAAGTGCCGGGGTTGTGCCGAATTTTGACCCCCTGCCAAATTATTACCCCCCTTGTTGAAGCCACTACCTGATTGCCTAATCCAAACCCTACCTCTAATCTTAACCCCTCCCTCATACCTAATCCTAAACCTACCAATACTAGGGGGGTAATAATTTGGCGGGGGGTCAGAATTCGGCAAAACACAGGTACTCCCGATGCTTGGTTTAAAACGCAATCCTGAAGAAGGAAGGGTGTGGCGGAAATCCGTACATGCAACATGTCTGAAGTGCCAGTACGCAAAGAAAACTTGCGGTACGCTAAAGGTAAAAATAGAGAAGTGCCGGGGTTGTGCCGAATTTTGACCCCCTGCCAAATTATTACCCCCCTTGTTGAAGCCAGTACCTGATTGCCTAATCCTAACCCTACCTCTAATCCTAACCCCTCCCCCACATCTACTCCTAAACCTACCAATACTAGGGGGGTAGTAATCGATTATCTAACATGGGGTCGAATTTGAATCACTAAATAAGTCGTTATTTTTTTCTTTTTTTTGGCGCACCAAAAATATTATTGTCACTTTATAATATTAATATTGAACCACTGTACTCACATGAACTGATTTAAATATGTTTTTAGTACCTTTATGGATCTTGAGAGAGGAAATATCATTGCTCCCTATGAAGGCCTCACGGAGCCATCGGATTTCAACAAAAATATCTTAATTTGTGTTCCGAAGATTAAAGAAGGTCTTACAGGTGTGGACCGGCATGAGGGTGAGTAATAAATGACAGAATTTTCATTTTTGGGCGAACTAACCCTTTAAAACTACATTAAAACACTTCAAGAGCAGGGAGGTGCAGTACGCCAATGCACTTACTCATGGTCCATTACTGTCTTTTAGTGTTTAATTACATGAAATAACACTTATATGTGATGATCCCTCAGCTGGAACTGTAATTTTCCATGCATGTGTGTATATTTATATATCTGTGTGTATATCTGTGTGTCTATCTGTGTGTATATCTGTGTTTATTTCATAAAGATGAAGACAGTGTATAAGAGAAAGTGTTGGTATGGTGTGTCGAATAACTGATTTGTTCTTTGCTCCTGGGGTGAGTCTCATCCCCATAGCAAAGACGAATTGAGTGCCACTCTGCTTTAATAATGCATCTCTCCCAGACTGATAATAACACAATTTATTTCAGAACCATCCCTTGCTGTTAATGAATGTTTCGACAGAAACATGCTTTTCATAAATGATAGCCACCCAGGTGTCAACGGCATATAACCCACATCTCAATAATGTCTGTCCTCAGCTGCTGCACTTTGTCATAAAACAAGAGTTTGGTGATGTCATTTCCGCCCTTGTGTTAAATCCATAAAACTAGGTGCACGGCACACAATGGAAGGTTGAGTTTTCAGCAAGCAGGAATGGCACTCTGTCACCATGGTGATGTGATCCTGGGATGACATTAATATTGGTTTACAAGAAGGAAGAGAAACTCTCCCTTTTCCTCTCTGTTTGTTCTCCTGCATGGAGAATGCAGCTGCTTATCTGTGCACATAATCCCTGTTGGGTTCTTTTGATGGCTGCATTATTGTTTATATATGGGTCGTATTAACCTCTGGGATGGAGCAGGGTAGAGGGAGATCAAGACAAGCTGACCCACATTCAGATGCATTTGGATCTGTGTGCATCTGTGATGATGCATGCATTCAAACACGTTTTGAACAGTGAGACTGTATTGTGGTGTTTGTTTGCATTTACTGTGCATGTAAATACCCTCAGGGCTGTGCTGGTTCATGTCGACCCAGATCAGAGTAATTACACATCAGAGACCAGCGTCTGGAGTAGAGGAGAGATTTGATACACCACATACGAAACAAACACGCATCAGTTCATTTAGCTTCATTTTTTTAGACAGATAAAATCAATCGCTGTTCCAAAACCTAGTGAGCAGCTTACCTAAATTTTTTATTTTAAGATATGAAACACACATTCCCAAGTTAACTTGTTTTGACCAAATTCTGCATTCCATACTTTATTGAACATACCAATTGATATCTCCGCCCTCTGACAACAAAGGCATTCCAAATTCTGAGGTTTTCAGCATAAGGTAGACTAGAATATTTACATGTATATTTCAATACATGTATATTTCACAGATAAGGCAAGCCGAGAATATACTGCAAGAAAAAAAAAAAAAAAAACAGACATAATTTTACATGCCATTCAAAAGTTTGTTGGTAAGACTTTTAATGTCTTTAAAAGTCTTTATTTGATCAAAAAACAACAATATTGTGAAATTGTCAGGTTTCTGGTGTGTTCTAGTCAAAACACACAAGGAAGTACTGATTCAAAGTCTTTAATAAGAAAACCAAAACGCAGGAGATCACAGGAGAATACAAATTAGAATGAACCATGGGTGTCAGAAACAAAAAAAAAAAAAGTGGCCTTTCCCCAGAAAATTTTTACTGGAGTGGATGCCATTTCCTGTGTTCTGGTGCCTTTTAATTAATGGAGTGTCTGTTTGCCCGCCTTGTTGGCAAATGCTATTTACACTAAATGACATCTGGTTGGACCAGACAAAATTACAGAAGACACTGGATTGATTACAGCGACAATGGTGTAGGAGTAAAATTCATGGCAGAACGTTTTAAAGCAAATCGACCCGGGGTTCGAATCCAGGTTGATTTGCCGAACTCACTCTACTCCCTTTCCCCATAACATATTAGATCGGAAAAGCATTTATTTTCAATAAAAATTAAGAAAATATTTGATAATATAAAGCGTCTAACATGTTTTTAATAATAAAGTGTTTATTGGTTAGGGTAGGTGTAGGGAGGGCTTTATTGTCCCAATAAGGTGGCATTAATTTAATAATTTTAATAAATATAATCATTTACATTATATTATTATTGCATATTGTTTAATGTACAACAACACTGAGGTGCAAATAGTGGCTCTGAATGAGCCAAGTGGAATGGATTTGAGGAAGCAGCAGCGTGGAAGTAAAGGCTGTAGCTAAAATGCGGAATGGAGTTTAATTTATTAGGGCATTTCTCAAGTGGAATATATTTGACTGAAAAGTGATGAAAAGACATATGCACTGAATTACAGATGGTAAAAGTGAGTGGGTCCAATATCATAGGCCTTAAAAAGTGGGTGAGTCTTGTCCCACCTACGTACAATGGTTCCGACACCCATGGCATGAACGCACTCTACATAAAGACGACATGGAACAATGAGCTGAGGAAACTAAGGGCTTAAATACACAGGGAGTAATGAAGTAACTAAATGAACAACAGGTGAGCATAATCAGTAACTAAGGAAACAAACTGGCACACACTAGGGAACTACTGTAGGTCAACTACAATGACAGCACACAGGCAAACAGGAACAGGGAAAACAGGCTGACAAAAACCAGGGGGGCAATGGACAGAGATGGAGCTGATGGACGTGGAGACTTGGGCGTAGACAAAGAGCTAGAGAAAGCGGTCGACGGTCTTGGAGCAGCAGTGACGACTGTGTTACCCCTTTTCCACCAAGGCAGTTTAAGTGCTGGTTCGGAGCCAGAGCCTAGTTTCAAATCAGTTCTTTGTCTTTCGACACACAAAGCACCAGCTCCGAACCAGAAAAAGTGGTTCGTAAGTAGCACCAAAACATTGCTGGGCTAGAAGTAAGAACCGCTTGCGTCAGGGGCTGGGGGCGGGGTTACCGTGACCAACAAGACCGCCATTTTTGAAATAGAAGCTAATCGAGCTAATAGCAACTCGATCGTAATCTCCGTCTATGTACAAATTACGGCGAGCCGTGTTTGGATGGCGATGTAGGTTCGCAAAGCCATGAGCATCAACAGTAGTGAAACATCTGCAATTGTTGACAGAAGGCTTGTTCGAGATGCATCGGAGCAGCGCGGACCGATTCGGCGGGTGCCGCGGGTCCGCGGGAGCGTTTGTAGAGCATACGACTCCTTGTACTTTTGGATCATTCTCGCGGAGCTTTGATGCATCTCTCCACCGGAGGGGTGGAGAGATGGAGCGCAGCAGATGGCTCGGAAATCCGTGGAGCAGGCAGAGTGACATCTGACCAAGACGAAGGGAGCCTTGTGGAGCCATAAGACCGATGGTCCCAGGTGGAGTCGATGGAGTGAGGAACCAAGGCAGAGCCGACAGGTCAATGGACCAAGGTGGAGTGGCGGGATAAATGGCTGGAGGCGGAGAAAGGGATTCTCTTGACTAGGCAGAGCTGGAGACCAGAAGACCTGAGGCAAATCCACACAGTGGCTGACTTTGGAAGAAGCCTATGTAAATGTTCCAAAGCAGTTCTACAGGTCTCAATTGAGTTTGTAGGCCGTAGACGGCAAGGATTGGCTCACTAGGTTTTGGAACAGAGCAACTGTCTCTCTGAACTACAAAATAGTAGCTATTCAAGCTGTGAATGTGTGCATGTAAGATTGTGCATTTGTTTGTGTCCATAGGAAGAGTGCTTTGTAGGAATTATTGTAACACTGAATTGAGAAACTGAACACGTTTTTACCCTGGAGAAAGAGGTGGGCCATGACTAAAACAGCTTTGAAGGATTAACTTCAAATTGAAAAAAAGTCATATTTTAGAAAGAATACATGAGCAATTGTGTATAGACAGATGCTTTCTTTTTCGCTAATCTTTGGGGGGTTGGGGAGGGATGAAAACAAGGGCTTTAGCACAAACAGCTGAACAGAAAAGCTCACATGCACACACACACACACACACGCGCGCACGCATTCAGACATCTGTCTATACTGTCCACTCGAGGTCAAAGAATAAGCAGATTTGACTAATTAATGTTGTGCACTTTTATGTAAGATAAAGATAACAATCATGATAACTATATCAGTGTCCACACCAGTGGATGATATTGTTGCCTTTATCACGCTTCCACATTCGAAAAGCAGAAGCTTCATATATTCGTGTAAAATAATTTCTGCTGTAGCTTGTGTACAGTTAATCACAGATACTTCATCTACACTGTGTGCAGAATTATTAGGCAAGTTGATTTTCTGATCATATTTTTTTCCAAGCACATTTTACCAATTCTAAACCACATTAATCTTAATAACTACTATTAATATTGTATTTAATCATTTATAAGTAATATATAATTGTTCATAAAGGCTGGAAATGAAAAATGCCTTATATTCAGGTGTGCATAATTATTAGGCAGGTTTGCTTTTACAGGCAAAATGAGCCAAAAAAGACATTTAACTCAGACTGAAAAGTCAAAAATGATTAAATGCTCATGAGAAGGACGCAATACTAATGCAGTACTAGAAATTGCAAAGTTAAAGCATGACCAAGGGACAGCAAAATGCTCATTGGGTCAGCGGGGTCATACAAAAACAGCTGGAGAAGAAAAGACACATGTTAACTGCAAAAGAATTAAGAATTAAGTGTAAAACCTTTAGTCTCCAGCGCCACCATTTCCCAGTACTGAAACCTACCTGGAGTCTCCAGAAGTGCAAGGTGTCAGGATCTCAGAGACTTAAGTTAGCTAAAGAATCCTAAAAAATGACAGTAAATCTGGCAGTAAGTTTTGGAAGATCATTTTTAGTCCATCTCTGCAAGACGGACATTTCAGGATAAGAGATGGACTAAAAGTGAACTCCCACACCTTACTGCCAGATTCTGGAAGATAAATTCTTCCAACAGTCGTACAAGAGGATGTGGTGCTGGTCCTTCATGAGTCACTCTCAAGCTGTCTGTCTATAAGGCCTATAAAAACCCAGTCTTCATGTATTTTATAACACTTCAGTTTGTGGTTCTTATTAAGAGCGGGTCATTTTTTAGGATTCTTTAGCTAACCTAAGTCTCTGAGATCCTGACACCTTGCACTTCTGGAGACTCCAGGTAGGTTGCAGTTCTGGAAAATGGTGGCACTGGAGACTAAAGGGTTCCTGATGGTTTCACACTTAATTCTTCACTTTAATTCTTAATTATTTTGCAGTTAACATGTGTCGTATTGCATTAGTATTGCGTCCTTCTCATGAGCATTTAATCATTTTTGACTTTTCAGTCTGAGTTAAATGTCTTTTTTGGCTCATTTTGCCTGTAAAATCAAACCTGCCTAATAATTATGCACACCTGAATATAAGGCATTTTTCATTTCCAGCCTTCATGAACAATTATATATCACTTATAAATGATTAAATACAATATCAATAGTAGTTATTAAGATTAATGTGGTTTAGAATTGGTAAAATGTGCTTGGAAAAAAATATGATCAGAAAATCAACTTGCCTAATAATTCTGCACACAGTGTAAAAATATAAACCACAGTTTATAATAATTAATCAGGTATGATGAAACACAGAAAGATGGTGTGAAGTTATTCCAACACATATTTCAGCACAAGCCGATGTGTATGTGCAATATTTCAGAGTCTGACCACCTTTTTTTATTATTAAAGAGATGCAAGAATAGAATACAAACAACATGCGCTGAGATTAGAAGCAAGTGATTATAGTCTATAAAGTTATAAATAGGGATATTTTTCTTACAAAAACACATCTCTTTGCTTCAGAAGGCCTTTATGAACCCCTTATGATGGATGGATATGCTTCTTTGGTCTTCAAAATATTAGTTACTATTCACTCCCATTATAAAGTTTGGAAGAGCCAGGATATTTTTTTAATATAACTCAGATTGTGTTGGACTGAAATAAGAAAGTCATATATACCTAGGATGGCTAGAGGGTGAGTATAAATCATGGGATAATTTTCATTTTTTTAATTCATCTATCCGTCATCTATCTGAATATCCAAAGTAACCACTCATTCCAACTCACACACGCAAACACTCACAGCCCATCAACACAGTCATCTGTAAATACTCCTCAATGCTTTTCAGCAGCTATCCCTCAATATCCTCATTACGATTTCAGAAACACATTGCACCACAATCGATACATTTCCATTAACGTGATGGACGACTGTTTTTCAAACGCTCTCCTGTCTCAACAGAATCACAGGATGCCGTTTATGAGACAGAAGTGTCATGACTAATGCTCGCTCCTGAGACGATGTCTGTCTTCTTGGAATTTCAGCCCATTTAACTTCAGCCGATTATTCACATTCAGACACACTGCAGAGCTATTATTTTCACGTTAAAGCTTTGATGAATTCATGTGGTAATGCCGTATGCGAAAGGAAAATGGGGGAAGAAGGCTACAGTAATTTGCCGTTCCTTTCAGACGTTCCGAAGGCCTGTTCATCCCTCTCCGTCACTGACAATGCCAGACTCAATCTCCTATAATTCATCATTCATATTGACTTACAGGACTTCTCAGAGGACACAAACTGCAGCCAAAGCAGGAACCAATCCAGCAGATATGAATACCTGAATTCATAAAAAGATGAGGAACCTTTAAAACATGTTAATTTATGCATCCCACATGCTCCATTAATTTTAAAAATTGAAAACACACGAGCAGCCTGGATGTGCTGCTATAGTTTTTAAATAAACAGTCATTCACAACAAGAATTCTGTGAGAATCTTCTCAAACAAAATCTGCTCATGCTAGGATTTTTTTAGATAGTCAGTGCATCCAAATTTAAGCTTCATTAGCCTACTTAACCTAATTACATAAATACCACAATTTCTTTGATTCATTATCTGAAAAGACATTTTCACACAATATTATTATAAAAATAGATGCATTTGTTTCTGAGACTGAAAATGGCCACACTTATAAATATTGAAATGTAATCTGAATTATTTAACATAGGCTATAATACGTTCTATATATATAAGAAAATACATAATACAGTTATATTAAATTCATTTTTTTTCTTTTGTATAGCTACCTCAGCAGAGCTCATAAACTCCTTCCAAACCGGTTCACGTTACGTCATATTTAAGGGGCGTGTCATCGTGCGTTCAGTCGGGAGACGTCAAGAACGTAAAGAAGCAGCTGGGATCAGCGTGGACATGTAAGTGCTGTGTCTGACACTTTCACAACTATTAATTTAGTTCCGACGAGTAGTTTTACCGATGTAAATGCGTAACCGTTTTCGCAAAGGTTTACACAGTACATAAAGTAGGCAGTTTTCTTTAACAGTTTCTGTTCAAATGACAACTCTGATCCCTCAACGCTGTAAATAAGGTGAACGTGCTGAGCAGTAGTTCATACAACAAAATAGTTAAAGACATTAAATACAAGGTACTCAACAATACTCAAAATATTCTGTTTTCCCATAAATACATTCTCTGGTGTCTGATACTGGAAATATGCAGCTAAAAATCTTGTTAAAACGTTTTCACAAACCAGCCTAACTAGTTCTACTTGAACGAGGCTTGCCTTGTAGCAAAAACCTGAAAATCTCTGAACCTTAATGACATCTAACTGCAAACAGTCAATCATGCAGCATAGAAAGAAATGTACTAACATCTTAGTAGGTTGCTGACAAATAACATGCAACTTTTCAATAGTAAAATAGAACTGTAATAATAATATAAAATCATTTTAAAGCTGCAGTCCGTAAGTTTTGCCTCTTTGTCGCCATCTCTGTTTGAAACCTGCAATTGCAGTTATTTGCGGAATTATCATCTTTACGTGGGTTGTGCATCGGCACGGCTCCTGTTTGCTGTCAGTCACCACATCGGTGTGGATACTGTACTTCGGAATCACAGATTGTAGTCTTGGAAGTATAACCAAAATAAGAATTTTCATCAGAAAATGTCATCTGAACAAAATTTTAAAAATCTGCCAGTTTTTGTTCTGACCAACTGAGGAAAAAAAGCATTACAATCAATCGCGCTACCAATGGTGATTAAATCTAATGATCGCTTAAAGGAACACTCCACTTTTTTTGAAAATAGGCTCAGTTTCCAACTCCCCTAGAGTTAAACAGTTGAGTTTTACCGTTTTCGAATCCATTCAGCCGATCTCCGGGTCTGGCGGTACCACTTTTAGCATAGATTCGCATAGTTCATTGAATCTGATTAGACCGTTAGCATCTTGCTCAAAAATGACCAAAGAGTTTCAATATTTTTCCTATTTAAAACTCTTCTGTAGTTACATTGTGTACTAAGACCGATGCAAAATGAAAAGTTGCGGTTTTCTAGGCCGATGTGGCTAGGAACTATACTCTCATTCCGGCGTAATAATAAATGATGTTATGCAGCGTCTCTCACAAATGTTTCCATGGTTGCAAGGCACGCCCCCTGTGCAAACGGTGTCACAGGCGCTGCGTAATATCATTGCGCCTGCTGCACCCATGGTACGGCAGCAAAGTTCCTTGATTATTACGCCAGAATGAGAGTATAGTTCCTAGCCATATCGGTCTGGAAAATTGCAACTTTTCATTTTCCGTCGGTCTTAGTACACAATGTAACTACAGAAGAGTCAAGTTTTAAACAGGAAAAATATCAAAACTCTTTGGTTATTTTAGAGCAAGATGCTAACTGTCTAATCAGATTCAATGAACTATGCTAAGCTATGCTAAAAGTGGTACTGCCAGACCCGGAGATCAGCTGAATGGATTCGAAAATGGTAAAACTCTACTGTTTAACTCTAGGAGAGTTGGAAAATGAGCCTATTTTCAAAAAAAGTGGAGTGTTCCTTTAACTCATACCACATCAAACCGTGATACCACATCAAAACCGCCAATTTGTTCTCAAATTGTTAATGATAACAACATCATCATTGCGTGACTCTGTGTATTTAGTGTGTATTAGCGTTACCTGTAGATTTCAGTTCCTGTACAGTCTAATCTCTAACGTTAATTTGTCATACCATACAATCCGCCATCAAAATGATAAGTTTTATTATTGCAACAGCTGTAAGGAAAGGCTATAATAATCCGCCATCTGCAGCATCCTCACATGCGATATAGCCTACTAGCTCAGACTCCTTCTTTATGTAAACAGACATGACGTAATGACGCAAAGATGAATGGCGACATGCTTGAATTTCCCACGGAAACCTACCAGTACCACTCGAATTAGAAAACATTATTACAAGCTTACCGTTGTGAATCGGGCTAAGGTAAGGAGATAGTTTTGAACACTGGCTCATTATGTACTTGCTCAGAAATAGATTTTGGATCATTTTTAACCAAAAAAAGTTACGGACTGCAGATTTAAAACTAAAATAAATTTTAAAAAATGTTTAAAATAGTTTAAATCACTGATATGGCATGTCAGTTGCCCATGCATATGTTTAATATTTGTCTCTTCTGTATTCTGGCTTCAATTTCACTTCTGTTTATGGCAGGGAGGACACACTGCTGTGGATTCTGGGTGTGTTGTTACTTCTGTTCTGCAGTGTGGATGTGTGGTATTATATACGGGTAGTGGCTGTGGTGGTCAGGGCCTGGTTCCTCTCACCTGTATTTGACATCACAGGAGAGCAGACCACTGGCGGACGAGTCGTTCTCCATGACGTTGACTTCTGCCATATGAATAATGCCCGCTACCTACGCGAGTGTGACTTTGCCCGTTTTTCTTTATACACCCGCAATGGGGTGTTGAAGGCAATAAGAGCTCTAGGGGCCACCATGGCTGTTGGGGCAAGTACTGTCCGCTATAGACGCCCACTGTGTGTCGGTGAGGCGTTTGAGCTGCGCAGTCGAATCGTCACCTGGGACGACAAGTCATTTTACCTGGAGCAGCGGTTTGTGTCTTGTAAAGATGGGATGGTCTCGGCTGTTATGTTCTGCAAACAGAATGTCCTGCGCAGCAGCCCGGACAAGATCCTGCAGTTCTTGTGCAAAAGAAAGGTGAGCAGCTTTCATAGATTTACTAAAACTTTTAAACACTCTGGTGGTCTTCGGTGAACGTGAGTACAATCTACAAAACAGCGTCGATGAAGTAAAAAAATTGTCTAAATGTATGCAAAACCTAATAATAAAAAAAGTCATTATGTCTGAAAATATTCTTATAAGCAACTAAGGAATACACAGCCCTATATAAACATTGTATTGATTAAAAATAATATTAACTGTTTTTATATATATAAAAAATGGTGCATAATTTAGAGGTGAAAATTATCTAGAAATCCTCCAAAAATAAAATATTTAATATTAAATATATTTTAAACAAAATATAGTATATTAATTTTATTATTAAAAAAAAGTTAAAATAAATGGTCTAAAAAAATTACAAAAATACAGAGCAATTTTAGTGATACAATCTACAAATCAGCCTCGATTAAATAGTCTTTGTTAATGTCTAAATATATGCAAAACTATAAAATAATCATGTCTGAAAATACTCTAGCCCTATATAAACATTGTATTTATTGAAAATAATATGAACTATTTTTATATTAAAAAATAAATGGTGCATAATTTAGAGGTGAATATTATCTAGTACCATGAAATCCACAAAAAATAAAATATTTAATAACAAATATTATTGAAACAAAATTTAGTATATTCATTTCATTATGAAAAGGTTACAATAAATGGTCAACAAATTACAAAAATACAGAGCAATTTTTGGGAGTACAAATCAGCCTCATTTAAATAGTCTTTGTTAATGTTTAAATATATGCAAAACCTAATAAAAATAAGTAATTATGTCTGCAAATAAGCAACTAAGGAATACACAGCCCTAAATAAACATTGTATTAATTGAAAATAATAACTATTTTTATACAAAAAAAAGGTGCATAATTTAGAGATGATAATTATTTTGTACCATGAAATCCTCCCAAAATAAAATATTAAATAGTAATTATTATTGAAACAAAATATAGTACATTCATTTCATTATGAAAAAGGTTACGCTAAATGGTCTAAAAAAAAAAAAAAAAAAATTACAAAAATACAGAGCTTTTTTTTTTCTGGGTACAATCTAGAAATCAACCACAATTAAATAGTCTTTATTAATGTCTAAATATATGCAAAACGGAATCCCTATATAAACATTGTATTTATTGAAAATAATATTAACTGTTTTTAGAAATAAATAAATGGTGCATAATTTAGAGGTGAATATTATCTAGTACCATGAAATCTCCCCCCCCCCCCCCCCAAACAAAAAATATTAAAGAAAAAATATTATTGAAATAAAATATAGTACATTAATTTCATTAAAAAAAATTATGCACATCGTCTTCTGTCTTTTTTGATAAATTGAGAAACACCAGAGAGTTAAAAGAATAGTTCACTAAAATGTCATATTTTACTTGCCTTCATTCTGTTCCATTCGAATATTAATTTCCTAATTTTGAAAACACTGAAGCCTGACATTTATTATCTGACTTCCTAGGTTGAAGTGCCAGAATTTCCTGAAGACCTGCAGCACTGGATCAATTTCATCGCAGCCAGCAGTAAAGCCCTCAGGGGGGAAAGCCAGCTCGATAATAAAAAGAACGAATGACGGCTCACTGCCTTAAATGAACTCTTACACAATACGGTTTATATTCTGATGCACATACATTAATGTCTCAGGTGTTTGGATACTCCAATGCAAAATAAAAAATGTGAGTTCAGCTGTACTCCTAAAGCCTGATTCATGCCACATCATGTCTCATGCAAGCCGTAAGATTGTGAATATCTAAAAATAAATTCTTTAAAAAAAAAAAGAAAGAAAAAAAAAGGATGAACAATAGAGAGAAAAAAATATTTTCTGGTGTATTTCATGGTTTATTAACGCCACCGACTGGACAGGAGTGGAAACAAAATAGTATGAGTTGTAATTAATTAAAATCTAATAAATAAATAACTATTTCATCAATATGTGTTATAAATGTTATTTTCTAATCCTGTTACTCTGAGATAATTAAGTATTTCTCTTTGTATTTTGAATTTTTCATTGTCCTAATACACATTTCAAAGGGTAGAGTGAAACTAATTAAATTATATCTCTCAATTTCTGTAACAACTCCTATCCAAAATCATTTTCTGCCTTGGGAAATTGTTTTCCATGTTGTGTGATGATAGAAATCGAGAAATCTGGCGTCACTCAGTTCGTAGTGCGGCCTACAGGCGTAGTCACGTGGTCTCGTTAAACCAATCAGAGCGCAGTTTCTGTCAGTGCGGAAGTGCTTGAAGCCGGTTTTTTTGGGTGTCCATCGCGTGAGTATCAGGAAAATCATATTTGCCAAGATTATGGTTCTAAACGTTGATAAATACATTTAGTTCATCAATTTATATGCATTTAAACGCAAACCGGTAGACATGGGATAGGTTTCGTTGTACGAACGTCAATGTTCAGTATGTGCGTTTTGATATTTAATCTAAATGCTGGTTTTCTTTTAATTTCCGAAATGAATGAGTGAATGATGTTACATATATCTTCTCATAGAAACTATTGCTTTAACATTTTAATAATGACCTAATAATGTATTGCGTCGTATTTTGTAGCATCTGAAGCCTGTCAGCATCGCTTTTTTTCTTTATTATCAGAGTCGAATGTAAAATACTCAATTAACCCAGTTCTGTATCTCATGTGATCTTCGTGAATTATTCATGAAGTGAATAATTAATAATCTTCACTGTGTAACAGAATCATGCTGCTGTGGATTCTGTCCGGGTCTCTGGTTCTGTTCGGCAGCTTTGACGTCTGGTACTTCCTGAGAGGCTCGTGGATGGCGATCAAGTGCTGGTTCCAGGGTCCGGTTCGAGATGTTCTGGCCGAGCAGGTCGTTCACGGACGGGTTCTACTTCACGACCTGGACTTCATGTGTCACATGAATAACGCTCGCTATCTGCGCGAGTGCGACTTCGCCCGGTTTGCGCACTGCACCCGAAACGGGCTCTTCATGGCCGCGCGCGCGCTCAACGCCACCATGGTGGTCGGAGCCACGACCATCCGCTACAGACGCTCGCTGGCCCTCGGCGAGGCGTTTGAGCTGCGCACCCGGATCGTGTCGTGGGATGAGAAGTCCTTCTACATTGAGCAGAGATTCGTGTCCAAGTCAGACGGGTTCATTTCTGCTGTCATGCTGTGCCGACAGAACGTTATTCGCGCAAATCCACAGATGATCTTGGACTTCCTTTGCAAGAGGAAGGTATGTACTTTTCCTCCATTGTTGTGCATGAAAGAAGTTGTTTTTAATCGTTTAAAAGTCACTGTCACTATCCACGTGCTAAACACCCCATCCTGCCATTTAAAAGGCAGTTATATATTTTTATGTATAAACACCGAATTTATACTGTAAAAAAATAACACTATAGGCCTACGTTTTGAAAATATTTAGTTTCTGTTACGTACAATATTACATTTTTTTATGCTCAATATAGTACCGTACTGTTAAACGTATTATTTATATATTAAATGAAATTTTAAGTCTGTTTATTTATTTAAATAACTTTTTATTTATCTATTTTGTTTAATTTTGTCTATTATTTATTTTTCAAATATTTTTGGAGACCCCACATATGCTCATCCTCATGCAAGGGACCCCATGTTAGAGTTTTATAATATATATATATATATATACAGTGCTCAGCGTAAATGAGTACACCCCCTTTGAAAAGTAAAATTTTAAACAATATCTCAATGAACACAAAAACAATTTCCAAAATGTTGACAAGTCTTAAGTTTTATATAACATCTGTTTAACTTATAACATGAAAATAAGGTTAATAAAATAACTTGGAGAACAAAATTTTCAGTTTTACTCAAATTAGGGTGATGCAAAAATGAGTACACCCCACTGAAAGTCTCTGGATTTTTCTCTGGAAATTTTAGACTACAAATGTCTAATTTAACAAGAATTCAACAACACGTGAGTCTAATTATTAATTACACAAGTGTCCAGCAGACAGCTGACTATAAAAGGGTGTTAAAACCACTTCCCATTTCATGCTGTCAGCAATGGCACCACATGGAAGAGAAATGTCACAAGACCTGAGGAAGAAAATAATTTCTTTACAGCTGAAAGGTGAAGACTACAAGAAGATCAGCAAAGCTTTATTTATCAGTCAGAATACTGTAGCAAAAGTGGTACAAAAATTTTAAAAAGATGGAACTGCAACCATCTCACAGAGATGTCCAGGTCGTCCATGGAAGTTAACACCTCGACAGGAGTGTCTTCTGATGAGAAGGGTTGAAGAAAATCGGCATGCAAGTTCACTGCAGTTATCTAAAGAAGTAGAAAGCCAAACTGGGGTGACTATTTCCTGTGACACAATACGGCGTACACTGCAGAGGAATGCATGCATGGGTGCCGTCCACTAAAGAAGCCTCTCCTAAAGCCCAGGCACAAAAAAGCCCGCCTAGAGTTTGCCAGGGCCCATGCTGACAAAGATGAAGACTGCTGGGACTCTGGAGCGATGAGACCAAGATAAATGTTTTTGGAACTGATGGCTTCAAAACTGTATGGTGTCGCAAAGGTGAGGAATACAAAGAAAAATGCATGGTGCCTACAGTGAAACATGGTGGTGGCAGTGTCCTTATGTGGGGCTGCATGAGTGCTGCTGGTGTCGTTTCATTGATGGCATCATGAATTCACAGATGTACTACTCTATACTGATAGAGAAGATGCTACCATCACTCCGTGCCCTTGGGCGTCATGCACTTTTCCAACATGACAATTATCCTAAACACACATCTAAGGCCACTGTTGGATTTCTGAAGAAGAACAGGGTGAAAGTGATTCAGTGGCTCCTGATCTGAATGCAATTGAACAGCTATGAGGAATTCTGAAGAGAGAAGTTGAGCTTCATTCTCCGTCCAGCATCCAGTCTCTAAAAGAGGTCGTTCTTGAAGAATGGAAAAAGATAGATGTTGCAAAATGTCACCAACTTGTTCTTTCCATGCCTGGAAGATTTGGTGCTGTCATTAAAATTCATGGAGGCCATACAAAGTACTAGATGTAGTAGTTTTTGCTGTGGGGTGTACTCATTTTTGCATCACCCCACTCTAAAAAATGCTGGGTTAAAAACAACCCAAGTTGGGTTGAAAATGGACAAACCCAGCGATTGGGTTGTTTTAACCCAGCAGTTGGGTTAAATGTTTGCCCAACCTGCTGGGTAGTTTTACTTAACTCAGCTATTGTTTAAAAATGACAGTATTGCTTACTTAAAATGAACCCAAAATATCTTGAAAATTAACATTCATTAATATGTTTAATAAATAAACATTTTAATTTCATTTTAGATTCATTTTAAGTCAGCCATATAGTCATTTTCAAACAATAGTTGGGTTAAATAAAACTACCCAGCAGGTTGGGCAAACATTTAACCCAACAGTTGGGTTAAAACAACCCAATCGCTGAGTTTGTCCATTTTCAACCCAACTTGGGTTGTTTTTAACCCAGCGTTTTTTATAATTTGAGTAAAACTGAAAAATGTGTTATTATTAACCTTACTTTCATGTTATAAGTTAAACAGATGTTATATTAAACTTAGTCTTGTCAACATTTTGGAAATTGTTCTTGTGTTCATTGAGATATTGTTTAAAATGTTACTTTTTTCAGACGCGTGTTCCAACTTCACCTCAGCGCACATGCAAATGTGGCGGCGCGCGCTGCAGACTATTACTTTATTATAGCTTAAAGGTGCTACAGAGGATCTTTTCGTCGACTGAGAAACCAAAGACTGTTAGTGAGTTTTTGAAATGAGCGCATGCGTAAGAACAACCCCCCTCCTTCACGTTTCGAGGGAACACCTCCCAAAACTCATGCACGAGTATTGAAACACGAGTGTTTGCCACCGGCATTCGCTGTGTCGTGTTAGTGGATTCATTATGTCGGACTCACCGCAGGTAACTCATAATCTGCAGTTGTTACTCCTGTCTCCTGACAAAAACTTTGCATGCGGCGCCTGTGGAGTGTGGAAAGTTACTGGAGCACGCAGCAACGCACGTCTCTCACAAGGAACGTCACGGCGGTGATTAACAAGCCAGAGGGCCAATCGTTTACGCGATGATCGCGTAAACGATTGGCTGATGTTTTTAAGGCCCTACCTCGTGCACAGATGATGTATATTAATATTATTCCTTTCAGTGCACCTAATAAATAGTCTTTTATCAGTTAGTAAAGACAGTTTCAAGTAATATTGCAAAAATGTATAAAACAAAACATCCTCTGTAGCACCTTTAAATAAAACACAAAAGAAACTACGAGTATGTACCGTCTTTGTTCTGTTGTAAATCAAGTAAATTACCAAACATGCGATTAAAGCTGCCTCAAAACTGTGCATGCATGTATGTATTTGTTGACATGGTTTTAAAGCTATTGTTATCCAATCTGTTGGCCTTAAAACGTCTTAAAATGCACATATGTACACCAGGGAAATCTAAATTTTCAAGGGCGAGCATGCCCCGAACCCCCCTACCAAACTACATTTTGTGAACTCAGTAATTATGAAACCCTGTACAGCCCATTCTAATAACGAAATATGAGGTACATGTGTATTTCTCAATATATGCGCACTTTTGGACTAAAGGTTTGTATGTGCATGCACAGCTGTGATCAAAAATAAATGGGACCTTACGCGATTGAATGTAGACGTTTGTGTCTCGTTATTCTATTCAAAATCAATTGATTTTGCATGATTTTGCATTCCTATCAGAAATTAAGAATTTTTAGTTTTTCATTGTAAATATTGGTGCAAATATCAAAGCTAATCTAATAGGCTACCTCAAATCTCAAGGTTAAATTAGAAGATTGTAAAAATGTTTCTGTAACAGTTTTTTTTTTTCAAAACAATCCCCCCCTCTGTTTTTTTCACAAATCGCACCCTATATATGTATGTATATATGTATATATAAATGTAAAGAACTAATTTATACTGTAAAAAAGTACTTCTAAAATATTATTTTGAAAATATTTAGCTTCCATTATGCTACATTACATTTTTTTCCTATTCATTATAGTACTGTACTGTCAGAAGTATTATTTTTTAAATTATTTAAATGACATTTATATATTTTTTTACTTGATTATTTTAAATTAAATGTATTTATTTAAATTAATTTTTTATTATTTATTAATTAAAAAAAATGTGACCCCCAAATATCGTCATCCTTTAAATGTTTTTTTTTTACCTTATTAATTTTTTTGAAATTTCATTTAATATTTTTGTTTATTTAGTTGATTTAATATTGATATAATTTTATTTTAATAAAATGTTTTATTTATTTAATTTATTTTTGTTTAATTTTATTATTTACTATTTTTATTTTTATTTAAACTTTTCCAAGGACCACTAGCACTCCCTTGTTTGAAATTAGAGCATACCATATTGTCAGGCATAATACCATGGTTTTCTTTGAAGTTTGTTCCTGTCTGACTGACATATAACTCTTATGTCTCTAATTTTAAGGTGGACTGCCCTGACGTTTCAGAGGATCTTCAGCACTGGATTAGATTCATCTCTGCTAGTAGTCAGGCTCTGAGAGCAGAGAGTGGACTAGACGACAAGACCAAATGATCATATCTAAAACTCATACCGTAAGCCTTCCTTGTGCATGTAAGTTTCCCCGTGATGCTAACCTTGATTCATGTAACTTATCTCTTAACTGTCAGTTTTAAAATTACAAAAGTGTTTTCTGATCCAGAAATGGATGCTATTGGAAGCTTCAGCGTTTACTCTGTCATACCAGCCCTTTGTATATTTTATTTTAGTTCAGAAGTATTGCAACATCATTATTGCATTTACAAAATCCACTCCAGAAGCTGCAAGGAATGAAATTGACAAACGCAGAGCATGTTTCTCTGTTGACAAACAGAACGCATGAACGAATGTTGAAAAAACTTGAATGCTTAGGAGCTTTTGAATGCTCCCATGACCAAATACGCACATGAACGTTATGAAAATCACTTGAAAAGGATTTGCACTGAGTATTTTAATAGTATATGGTAAATGGGATCTGAGCAACGAATTCAAACAAATGTGTTGTTTTATCATATCACCTCATGGATTTGTTGTGCAGGTCAGATATGTTAATGTAGTTATTTGTACCTATTTAAAATGGAAATGTTTTATTATTATTTATGAAAAGGGAACATATATTTATTCAAGTAAAACTTTTTTCTGAGATTTGCGTAAGTTCTTTAAGAAGAGTCTGTATGTAAATTAATTTAAGCACCTGTAATGAAACCTGAAGACTTGCATTATGAAATAAAATACTGCATTATAAATATTGTTTGTATATGTTTCTAAATTATTAGAAGCATTTGCTAATAAACACTGTTCATGTATCTGTATCAAGTGAAAGCAGCACTGCTGCCATCTAGTGTTGTATTACACTCAAAGTGGAAAGTTGAATTAAAAATGTACATGGGTTTCAGAATGTCTCAGCATTTGGTTTTGTCCCTATTTTAAATGAATGGCAGCAGCACTGGAGCTTACATGAAAAAAACCTGATGATCCTGTTCTCCAACATGATTTGAGATCTTCCAGATGGCATCTTATGCTTCTGTGTTAGCAACAGTGTTGGGCACGTTACTTTAAAAAAGTAATTAGTTATAGTTACTTCTCACAAATAATAACAGAGTTAGTAACTGAGTTCCATCATTATAAAAGTAACTAATTACCAGGAAAAGTACCAATTGCGTTACTTTAAAAAAAAATTAAATATATCAAATAACTTGGATGCCCCCAATATTAAATATGTTTAAGAATAAATTATTATTGATCCTACTCGTGACTCATGATCCGCTCTTGCTTATGAAATTTCTCTGTACTGTACAATACGTGTTGGTAGCCATTAAAGAAAACGTAGTATCATATTTATGTTTAAATAGTCCTATGTTATGTTTTAAATTCATTTACTTGATTATTAAAAGTGAACAGCATGAGTAAGATGGGATACATCATAAAGATGCGTAATATATATGGGGAGACAGAGTGGGTCAGACATGATTTTGATCACTTCATTACGTTTTGTTTTGTAGAAAGCCTTTCTTTAAAGTGAATTTCGTTTTGTAAAAATTGTATCTTAATTTTAATCAATGTTTCATCAACCAATTGTCTGGATTTAATAAATAAGAAGCAAATATAGCAGACAATAATCATGACTGGAGGCGCGGGCGCGATCACTGGCGCGTGAACTGGAGCGCGTATTATAGGCTAAAACTCAGCGTATAGACTGCTTGCCTCGCAGACATGAGAAAAATATCTATAGAAAGCTTGAAATGTCTACTTTAACGAAAATGAAATAATTAAAAACGGCTACTCTGATTATTTATTCCGAATGAAATGTGCATTTTCTCTCTAAGCGCGTCCATGCGGAGAGTCAGCAATGTCAACTACTTCATCAGACTTAAAAAGCAGACTTAATTGTCTTAATATAAAATATTTTAAAAATGTTTTTTTATTTTTTTTTATTTTTTTTACCTCCTTTTTCTCTTACATACATACATGCATATATACATACATTCCTATATATATATATATATATATATATATATATATATATATATATATTATAATTATATAATATATTTTTATTTTGTATTGAATATATTGCTATATATAAATTTATGTATAATACAATTATAAATAATAATAATAATAACATATTATAATATATAAATCATTATAATAATATTATATTATTATATAAATATATTTTTTATTTTAGTGTTTTATATATATATATATATATATATATATATATATATATATATATATATATATATATATATAATTAATGCTGGGTAAACGATTAATCACATCCAAAATAAAAGTGTGCTGTGTATACTTATTATGTATATATACATGCATATATATATTTAAGAAAAATTTGTTATTTATATATAATATAAATTATATATGTACAGTATATACATGCAAATATTTCATATTTCTTAAATATATACATGTATGCGTGTGTATTTAAATATCCAAAATAAGTATACACAGCACACATGCATATTATGCAAACACAAACTTTTATTTCATTTATTTACTTCTATTGCCCAGCATGAATATATATATATATATATATATATATATATATATATATATATATATATACAATTAAAACAATACAATTAAATAAATATTTATTTTAAATTGTTATATATATATATATATATATATATAATGATAAAATCATAATTATATAATATTATATTTTATTATAATAATAATACTTTTTATTATTATTTGCTGATTTTAGGATGACATGACCTAAACACATTTTTGTGAGATTCACCAGCTCTGTGACATGTTTTTCCTGACATGCTCAGTTGTTGTGCAGAGCAGCTGTTCCGCCCCTCCCCCTCCAGTTAGACTCTGTGGTCACATGACTCACTTCCTGCATAAACAAAGCTTGCCTAGGTTTCATTCTGCCACTGTGGCTGGACGGCAAGAAAGCTTTTAAAATGGCGCAAGCTGGGGTTTTCCTGGAGCATGACCAGTTCAACTGTTCTATATGCCTGGATGTCTTGAAGGACCCTGTGACTATTCCATGTGGACACAGTTATTGTAAAGGCTGCATTAAAGGCTACTGGGACCAGGACGACTATCTGGGGATTTATGGCTGTCCTCAATGCAGGCAGAGCTTCGCTCCCAGACCTGTGCTGGGCAGGAACACCATGCTGGCTGATGTGGTGGAGAAACTAAAGAAGACAGGACTGCATGCTGGGCCCACCCCATCCGATCCAACCCAAGCTGAACCCGGGGATGTCGAATGTGATGTGTGCTCTGGGAAGAAAAACAAAGCCTTTAAATCCTGCCTGGTCTGTCTGGCGTCTTATTGCGAGACTCACCTTCAACCTCACTACGAGTCTCCTGCCTTTCAGAAACACAAGCTGGTTTCTCCTTCAAAGAAGATACAAGAACAGCTCTGCTCTCAGCATGATAAATTGCTAGAGGTGTTTTGCCGCACAGATCAGCAATGTATTTGTTACCTTTGTTTAACGGATGAGCACAAAGGACATGACACTGTTCTAGCTACAGCAGAGATGAATGAGAAAAAGGTGAAATTGTAGACCATTTCTAGAGTGTGAATTTTTGTGAATCAGAACAAACTATTATGTAACCTGTGTTTTTCTTCCCAGAATGCTCTGGCGGAGATGCAGAGGATTTCCCAGCAGAGGATCCAGGAGAGAGAGAAGGAGCTGGCAGACCTGAGACAGGCTACACAGATGCTCACTGTGAGTGTGACGCTTGTGTGTGTGTGTTTTCCCATCACAAACTTCACTGAAGGAGGTCAATCCGTGTAAACATTTAGCTTTTCAATAATAGTTTATTTATTGGGGGCAAATAACATGGCTGTCTAGATTATTTAACATATTAAATGTTCATAGTAAGAAGAAAGTAGAATTTATTTTATAGTTCATTTTATTTTTATTTGTAAAATGTTTAAATAAAACCTTGAAAGATTAATGAAATAAATTACAGTTATTATTTATTGGTAGGTTAACTGAGGTTATACTGGTAAGGCACTATAATTGACTAATCAGAAAATAATAGATACATTCAATATAAAAAAATTATATTAGGTGTCCTTAAATCTGCTGTCTGTCAAAAATTTTAACCAAAAAAAATTATCAATTTTTGAGCAAGTATATAACCAGCCAGTGTTCAAAACTATCTCCTTAACTTAGCCCGATTCACAACGGTAAGCTTGTAATAATGTTTTATAACTCAAATGGTACTGGTAGGTTTCCGCGGGAAATTTGAGCGTGCAGCTGTTCGTCTTTTCTATGTGGCATGTGAGGATGCTGCCAGGTGGCGATCATTTATAGCCTTTTCTCACAGCAGCTGCAATAAGTAAACTTATCATTTTGATGAGGGATTGTAATCCAGAAAGATCCAAATGACAATCATCGCTGGCCACTGGAGATTCACCCATAGTCAAAAGCAAAAGAGTGCTGAGTGGCTACAGAAATTGAAATCTACAGGTAACTAATACACACTGTATACACATAGTCACGCAATGCTGATGTTGTTAACATTAACAATTTAAAAAGTATAACAATAATAATAATTTGCACAGTTTGATGTGATCCGAGCTAAGCGATCATTAGATTAAATCACCATTGGTAGCGTGATTTATATTGTAATGCTTTTTTCTTACTTGGTCAGAACAAAAGTGGCAGACATGTTACTTGTTCAAGGGTTAGTTCACCCAAAAATGAAATTTCTGTCATTAAGTACACACACTCATGTCATTCCACACCCTTAAGACCTTCGTTCATCTTCGGAACACAAATTAAGATATTTTTGATGAAATCAAAAATAATGAGCCGGTATTCGGATGTAAACAAGAAAGCCTGCACTAAGTTCACTACGTATGACAACGGTTCAAACTGTTGAATAAAGTCATTATTTTTGTTTTGTTTTTGCGCACAAAAAGTATTCTCATTGCTTCATAACATTAAGGTTGAACTACTGTAGTTATATTTAGTGACTATTTTAACCATGTACCTTTCTGGACGTCAAAAGGTGCAATTACATTGCTGCCTATGTGTGGATCAGATACCCTCGGAATTCATCAAAAATATCTTAATTTGTGTTCCGAAGATGAACGAAGGTCTTATGGGTGTGGAATGACATGAGGGTGAGTACTTAATAACAGAAATTTCATTTTTGGGTGAACTAACCCTTTTAGATGACATTTTCCGGTGAAAATTCTTATTTTGGTCATACTTCCAAGCCCATTCAGGCTTTCTCAAGCCAACATAAAAGTTTGTTTACAAACTTTAGCTTCTAGTTTTATATACACTACCGTTTGGGGTAAGTAAGATTATTATTTTTATTTATTGCCAATAATTGAAATCACAGTCATGTCAGTATCTCAAATGAAAGAACAAATATTTTATTGTTCTCTCACGCTTATATGTTAATGACCTCTGTTTTCACTGGTCACAGAGCTGAAGTTAAGACCTGGACCTCCTAGACCTAGACTGTGTCTGAAATTGTCCTCTATACCCTCATTCACTATTCCCTACATTAGTCCACTTGAGGGAGTGAATGAAAACGAGTGAGTGAATTCAGACACTGCCGCTTTTGCAAAGTTTGTGCTTGCTGTTTAATGAAACTTAATGAAAGATTTACCTTGAACTATAAAAATATAAACCCTAATTAAACAATTTAATAGCCAATTAAAAAAAGGAATTTATACCTGTTTGATATTACGCTGTACCCACATTGGACCAGCGGTTTGGAAAATGGATGTCGCCATCTTCTGGTCAGACACGGGAATTAATTCAGCACGACGCTCACACTGCATTATGGGTATTCTCTAGCTGTTGAGCGCACATCGGTTGTATGCTCGTTATTACGGTGCATTATGGGATTGAATGAGTGCACTTGATAATGTCCACTATGGTTTCGGACACCACTACAAATGGCTGTCCCCTCAAATAGTGCCTTATAGGGGGAGACACAGCCATAGACTAGACTGCCTAAGACTAAAGAGATCCAGAGTAGACCCCTTTAGCCCCAAATCCAGACCAAGACCAGTAGGTCCATGAACGAAAAAAATAAATAAATAAAATGCTTAATGTATTTCAGTATTCATTTAAAACACTCAACAATTGTTTTCCGCTTGTTTTTAAAGGGTTAGTTCACCCAAAAATGAAAATTCTGTCATTAATGACTCACCCTCATGTCGTTCCAAACCCGTAAGACCTCCGTTCATCTTCGGAACACAGTTTAAGATATTTTAGATTTAGTCCGAGAGCTTTCTGTCCCTCCATTGAAAATGTATGTATGGTAGACTGTCCATGTCCAGAAAGGTAATAAAAACATCATCAAAGTAGTCCATGTGACATCAGACGGTTAGTTAGAATTTGTTGAAGCATCGAAAATACATTTTTGGTCCAAAAATAACAAAAACTACGATTTTATTCAGCATTGTCTTCTCTTCCGGAATCCTTTCCATTGAATTGATTCCATTGAACTGATTCCATTGAATCCTTTCATCTGTTGGCGTTGGTAATTTTACGTCGCCGTGGTTGTTTTTGGCGATTAGGACATCCGCAACATTTTGAAGCATCGAAAATACATTTTGGTCCAAAAATAACAAAAACTACAACTTTATTCAGCATTGTATTCTCTTCTGGAATCCTTTCCATTGAATTGATTCCATTGAATTGATTCCATTGAATCCTTTCATCTGTCGGCCTTGGTAATGCACTTTTACGTCGCCGTGGTTGTTTTTGGCGATTAGGACATCCGCGACACTTACGCACCGTTTTAAAAAATATAGCAATACCAAGATACAAAGAATGTAGAATAGCTTGAATACAGCGTGCGTCTCCCTCAGACTGTAAATGAAGCTCGGGTGCACCAGATAACACGTCAGCAGCGTCACTGCGGAGTCGCACCAATAGAATGCACCAATAAGCTGGATGCCAACCGCCGTAAAACAGGAAAGAAGAAGAAGAAGAAGTGAACGCGGATTGACAACAGACCCGGAAGAGAATACAATGCTGAATAAAGTCGTAGTTTTTGTTATTTTTGGACCAAAATGTATTTTTGATGCTTCAAAATGTCGCGGATGTCCTAATCGCCAAAAACAACCACGGCGACGTAAAATTAACAACGCCGACAGATGAAAGGATTCAATGGAATCAGTTCAATGGAATCAATTCAATGGAAAGGATTCCGGAAGAGAAGACAATGCTGAATAAAGTCATAGTTTTTGTTATTTTTGGACCAAAATGTATTTTCGATGCTTCAACAAATTCTAACTAACCGTCTGATGTCACATGGACTACTTTGATGATGTTTTTATTACCTTTCTGGACATGGACAGTATACCGTACATACAGTTTCAATGGAGGGACAGAAAGCTCTCGGACTAAATCTAAAATATCTTAACCTGTGTTCCGAAGATGAACGGAGGTCTTATGGGTTTGGAACGACATGAGGGTGAGTCATTAATGACATCATTTTCATTTTTGGGTGAACTAACCCTAAAAAAAAAAAGTCAATGCGAGTGTGAGTATCATACAAATTTGTTACATCTTTGACTACGACAGAGTGATACGATCCTGAATAAGGCCTCACTTATATGGACTCAAATCCAAGGCCATATAAAGATGAATAAAGATTTCTGAATTAGCCGTTTTTCCACTTTAGTTTCGGTAAACATTCTAGTTGGAAGGAGTTCTGAAAGTTACAGTATGTCTACATAGTACATCAAACTCTTACTTCAAAAGCGCAATAAAAATCCTGTTTTCCCCTTTAAAGTCGAAGTCATGCTTTATCGTTTTGCTTTTGTCTCCTCTCAGCTCTCGGCACAGACAGCCCTAGAGGAGAGCGAGCGCATCTTCACAGAGCTGGTGTGCTCCATAGAGCGACGGCGCGCTGAAGTGAAGGAGCTGATCCGAGGTCAGGAGAGGGCGGCAGTGAGCCAGGCTGAAGCGCTTCTTCAACAACTGGAGCAGGAGATAACAGAGCTGAAGAAAAGACACGGTGAATTAGGAGAGCTCTCGCAGACGGAGGACCATATCGCCTTCCTTCAGGTAATGCTGCTGGTAATATTCAGAAATTGCTTTCTTATCCGGAGTCTCTGGAGTGTCTTGAAGTTAAGTGCTTTAATCAAGCACACAATGGTGTTTAGTTCATGAAGCACATTTTCGAACCTAATCAGTGTCTTTAACCACTCAGCAACACTCACTCCATAGTGAAGTTTTATTGTTGGATTTTGCAGTTTCAGATTTTTCATATTCGCATGAATAGTTCACCAAAAGATGAAAATTGTAATTATTTCTTCACCTTCATGTTGTTTCAAACCTGTGTGACTTGATGCACAAAAGAAAAAGAAGATTGTGTATTTTTGTGAAACACAAAACAAGATATTTTGCAGAATATCTGAGCTGTCTTTTTTCTTATAATGAAAGCATATAGCAGTCAGGAGCTTTTTAAAGTCAAAAGGCACTATAAAAGTAGGCCATGTGACTTTTATTTTGTGTGAGAAACAGATTGTGATTCAATAAAACACTGTTGCTCCCGAATCTATTTTGTATAGAAGCCTGTTTCTGCCATGGAATAAAAACATAAAAAAGGTAATTGTGGCTTTTATTTTCACATTTCAGATTTTTTTTTTTTACATCACAATTTTAAGTTTATATTTCTCAATTTCGATTTAACATTTTGCATTTCAGACTATCAGAATTGCAGGATATAAAAAAGCCAGAATTTTTTTACTTAAAATTGGATCTTTATTTCTTGCATTTCTGAATTTATATTTCTGAATTTTTTTTTTTTTTTTTTTTTTTTGCAGAGTTGCAAGATATAAACCTACAATTCTAAGAAAAAAGTCATAATTGCGAAATGTTACCACAAAATTGCGGTATTGTGGAATTGTGACAAATAAAGTTAGAATTGTGTGTTATAAACTCGCAATTCTGTGGAAAAAAAGTCTGAATTACGAGAGTTTTACTCAAAATTGCAAGATATAAACTCAAAATTGTGAGAAATAAAGTCAGAATTGTGAGATAAAATGTTGCAATTACCTTTCTTTCTTTTTTTTTTTATTCCGTGCCAGAAACAAGCTTCCATACTTTTGCACTTACAAATATTTCTTGAGTATTAAAGTCATGAAACGGAAGCAGAAGTTGTGATAAGTTGTGGATCTGGACCAGGGCCTGATTTACCTTATATTATGACATAGACAAAATAAATGTTTGTCCTGCCTCCTGCCCCCTAAACCCCACCTCTCTGTCAGTTTTCAGAAAATTGAAAAAAACACTGTATTTTGAAATAATTATACACTGTGTTGTCAGCGTTTATAGGTCAAGGTCAAGTTTATTTATATAGCCCTTTAAAACAACATAAATGCTGACCAACGTGCCGCACAACATACAAGACAAAACATCCTCATACAATACAATTTAAATACTAATAAAATACACTGCCCTCCAAAAGTTTGGAAACGCCCTAGAAAAGTGGCGTTTTGGACAATATTGGCATGAATTCTTTTTAATTTGTGATAATTTTGCACTGATAAGGGACAACACAAACTATGAAAACATATTTTATTACATAAACAGTTTATACATAGAAAAAACTTAAATTTTCAATTCATCAAAATATCCACCATTAGCAGCTATCTGACCTAAACTGGGTTCTGATTGGTTCATTGTATTCTAAACTTAATTGTCAATCAGTTGTTGAAGCTATTAAGGTGTGCTGACCCAAAAATCTTTTACAAACCTGGGCCAAGTTTAAACCAGTAACCAGGCATCACAGCTGGCAAAGGGGCGTGTCTGACTTTGACATGTATATATTGCCATTATTATGTAATCAAAATGAAAATTATTATTGCTGGTCTTCAATGATAATGTCAAGTTACTTTAATTTATTTGCACCAAAAAATGATGAGGAATTATACTGATATCGTCCAAAACCACACTTTGCCAGGGGTGTTTCCAAACTTTTGGAGGGCAGTGTATATCGAAAGAAAACAAAACAAAATTAATAAAATTAAGACAAAACAGCATGCAAAATAAAGCAAAATTTGAAACGAAAATTATCAAATTAAGCATATGCCTGAGAAAAAAAGTATGTTTTAAGAGAAGATTTAGAGTAGGGGAAAGTCTAATAGACAAAGATAGGCAATTCCAAAGCTGAGAAAGCTCTGTAACCTTTGGATTTAAGTCTAGATTTTGGAACATTTCATATCATCTGGGTGGAAGATCTGAGCGTTCTCACAGGAGAGTAGGAGTGGAGAAGGTCTGAAATACAAGAAGGGGCAAGACCATGAAGTGATTTAAATACAAATACTAAAACCTTAAAATCAACTCTGAATCGAACAGTTAACCAATGAAGTGATGCTATATTGCGGCATTATATATGATCATATACTTGCATGTGTCATTATATTATTAACGTTTTACCAAATTCAAGCTCAAATTAAGTTACAAAGTTTTTGACCAGAAAATGTTTTTTTATCATTATAACTGCCACATCTGAGGCAGTAAGGGCCTCGCATTACATTTTCACCAACTTACAAGTTTATTGTAGCTCCGTTTTTTCATATGAATTAAAAAAAAAATAACAGTGTGCACATATAAATCATTTATAATAAGCACTGCAACATTCAAAAATAAGAATTGGCTATTTTAATTTCATGGTGACTTTGTTTATGTTTGCTTTCGGGTGACCAGTCCCTTCAAATGTGAGCAGACGCTAAAGAAAGAGTCTTAGCAGACATGAGCTCTGAACCCACATTTGTCCTTTGGACTGTTTGGCAATCCTGGTCTTCATTGAGTTTCACATGTTGAACCTTTATTCAAAACTTCAAAGGACTCAAAGAGAGACAGAATTGAGATTGCATCAGTCTGTGCTTTAATCTGTCATTACGTGGAGAGATGAAAACTAGACTTTGTGGGTTGCGTACAGTTTTTGATTCACAAAAGTTTAAAGTCAAACCGCCGCCTACGGCTGACATGGCTGCAATTTAATTTTTCCCCCCCATTGTTCTTTTTCAGAACTGCAAGTCTCTGTGTGCTCAGCCTGTTCCTGTTGACTTGCCAAACATTACCACTGACCCAAGCTTCGGAACAGTGATGACAGCGTTAACGGAGTTTCAGGCTCTCCTCGAGGACGTCTGCCAGGGGGGATTTGTCAACATCTCAGAGAAAGGTGAACAGACTTGCATTGTGTTTTAAATGAGACATTTCAAGCCATTTAAGGACTAAATCAATATCTATTTGTATTGTGAATTTACTCTAAATACTCAATCTAACACTCCTGTTCCGGTTTGCAGTGAACGATGTTACTATTATTCAGAGCACTAAACCAAAGACAGATTCAGAGTCAAATGCAGGTAAGAGTCCATCAAATTAAAAACGCCTTAAATTAAGTCTAGACAAAATTCTGCATATAAAATCTGTTCTAAAACCCAGTGGGCTGCTTTGACGCTGCTGTCTACATAGGCAGCTGCTTTCTAAGACAGTATGTAAGTGGCTGATTTGGAACGCTCTACATAGGCAGCAACTCCATATGGCACACAAACTAGTGCTCATCACAATGCACTCTTAAAATAATACAGTAAAAACAGTAATATTGTGAAATATTTTTACAATTTAAAATAACTGTTTTCTATTGTAATATATTTTAAAATGTAATTTATTTTTGTGATTCAAAGCTGAATTACGCCACTCTTCAGTGTCACATGATCCTTCAGAAATCATCCTAACATGCCGATTTGTTGCTCAAGAAACATTTCTGATTATTATCAATGTTGAAAACATTATTTTTTGGAAACCGTGATGCACTTTTGTAGGACTCTGATAAATAGAAAATTCAGAAGAACAGCATTTACAGCATTGAAAATATATAATTTATTTGTTACATTGTAAAAGTCTTTCATGTCATTATTGATCAATTTAATGCATCTTTGCTGAATAAATAAGCACAAAATACTACTAAAAAAATAATACTTTAGTGACTTTTAATTGGTAGTGTATGATGCCTTAAAATGCTGTCTAGGTTTTGAAACAGAGCTTAACGCTCTAACCTTTAGTGGATGTTTCATTTTAATCGAATAAAATATTGTTAATACTTCACTGATTTCATGTCAACTACATATGAAGAAGCTTACAGTGCTAACAGGATTAATCTTTTATTTCATAGCCTTAACGCCATTGTTTGGCCAGCCTGTACAGATCCCTTTTACTGTTAGTGTCCCGACAATTGGTGTGTTTCCATTCTCGTCATTTGGTGAGTTAATTAAAAGATTGTTTTTTTATATATAGTGTTGACCTGAGACATGAGGAGATTAAGCTGTGACCATGGTTATCATCTTTCACCTCTTCGATTCTATATACAGTAAATCATTGTCTTCTCATCTTCTCTTTCCTCTTCAGGATCAAGAACACAAGGTCCTCGTCAGAGACTACAGCCACGTAGGAGACGAAGGTAGCCTTAAATACGGCCTGATTAAAATTCATTGAAGAGGCCAAAGTCGGTTTGTTTTGGAATATGTACATTTTCATGGTAAAAAAAAAATGTAAAGCTATATTAACCACAAAGTCTTATTACTAAATAAGATGGAAATGTAAATGCAGATGCGTTTCAGTGTCTACAGTCTCAATGATATCAACTTTAAACTTGTGTTAAACTTTATATCTGATCATTACAAATGTGCTTGAAGTGAAGGTTACAATATTGTGTGATCCAAACATTTACAGGCCATATTATGCCCTTTTACAAAGTCTTGATTTTGTTTTTAAGGTCTGTTAGAATACGTTTTCGTTGCTTGAATGTTCAAAAATCACCTTAATTTTCATATATTTGACATTGTTGCAGCACCTCTTTTCCTAGTCTGTCAGTAACGCTCTGTTTCGTTCCTATCTCTGTTAAGCTCCTTCTGAAAAGCACAATGTGCTCTGATTGGTCGGAATAACTCCCTTTGGAGTGACTTTGTGCTTTGTAAATTAGCAGACCTTTTTCATGCTCAAACAGCAACATTACATACTCAAGTTGCACATGTACAAAAGCATAATAGGTCCTCTTTAAACTAATTACCTGTTGACTAAGCTATGGTTATAGTATTTTCTTAAGTATTAATCATACACATTATTTAGAGTGCTATATTGGTGTAATTTATCAGTGTTTATCCACTGATGCTGTATATCTATTCACAGAAGTGTTGAAGATGTTAATTTTAGCTTCATATATCTGAAATGTATTTGTGTGTATTAATCAATGTTTAAGTATTAAACAAAGTTTAAGTTTTTTTTTTTTAAATTAGGGTAAAAAAAATAATAATAATTTTTTCATATCTTGAAAAATAAAGTTTCTTCCAAATAGTTTGATGGTTCTGGGACTTTACTGTGGAACCAAATGAATTTCACTAAAAAATGAATCGTGTACATTTTCTGTATGCATGGAATCATCCCATGATGCAATTCACTTGACATGAGCTTCCATCAACCATCTCTTTCTCGATTATTTGATCAACTAAAAAGAAGAATTTCCAGGAAACAATTAGTGTCTGAACATCTGGATCTGCACAGATTTGCAAACAGAGTTGCATTAAAGGCAAAATAAATCTGCTCATGGAAAATAAACTGTGGATTGTATAGTCTGTCACATGAGCTTTACATTTGCTTTAAAATGAGCAGCTTCCGTGTAAAAAACATGATGGTCATCTTTATATTGATGATCTTTGTTATTAACACATGTGACCAGACGTCCTGCCTTTCAGCTCTATTTTTAGCGTCCAGACTTATGAAAGTGTCATGTTTTGTCCTGTATTTCTTCTTTCCTAAAACAAAAGTAGCCTTCTGTCACGAGATAATAGCCTAAAAAGAGGTAGCCAATCTCGTCATAGCATATTTTGGAGAACAAAATTACCATCCAATCACAATTCGTTATCGATTAACTTGCAGTTAGTAAAGGAGGGATATTAGAGAGTGCGAAGGTGATCAAGTCAGGCAAGAAGCCTATGTGTACATTTAACAAGGATCTTCAAAAAGAGTTTATCGAGGTATTATACAATAAGTTGTGAAAAAACTCAATGTGTTATCGCACTGATTTATACTAAAGGCTATAGAATAGTTTATACACACCATAAGCGCTCTCTCAGACAGCACGCAATGCCGAATTCAGTTCTCTTTTATATCACGTATATTCGGTTATGGCTTAAGTGAACATAAACAAGGTGAAAATCGGATATGTGCAAAGACTATAGATATAGGTCATTGAAAGGGACTTTGATATGTGTCAGTAAATTAGATCCAAGCGTTCGGTCTTAAAGTGACAGTAGCCTAAAATACCTGTCTGTGTCAGTAATGTTAATCAAACAACACAAATGGTGTTAAATAAATGTATACGTATTAAATAAACCAACTGTACCTAAAAGATGTGTTTTATTTCATTTGTATCTCTATCATATTTATCCTATTGTTTGTAATTTGGGATGGGGGAGTAAAATGCATGATTGAGCTCCTAAAACTGAAAGCGACTTGTACTGACATATATTAAAATATGCCATTGTTTTGTCTCATAATGCACATAAGTAATGTTTTTTTTCTAGGGAACATTTATAAAAGCTACTTAAATATCCTAATTGAACTAAGCCCTAATCCTGGTTTAGGCTAAGCCCTGTCTGTGAAACCAGGCCTAAGACTTATGTTTAAAAGCTAAAATTAGTTTTAGGGATGAATATAAAATTGTGAAGATGGTCTTTATGCATAAATTTCTTTACAAAACATACACTTCATTTTTTTAATTGCCTTTCCAACAAGTAGTTTCCATTCAAGAGTAAAGATGGAAAATTATCAAATCATCTTTTTTATAATTTTAATATCTCTAACGCCTTATGCAAATCAGGGGCCGTATTCACAAAACATCTAAAGGCTAAAAGTAGCTCCTAGGAGAAACTCTTAAAAATAATGGGCGTGTCAGTCCTAATTTTAGGTGTCCTAAGTTTTTGCTCTAAGAGTATTTCACAAAGCATTTTAGCACTAAAACTAGCTCCTAAGTCTGTGAAACGTTAGGAGTAGTCAAGAGGACTCTTAAATCACTAAGACCAAATCACAAACAGTCCTAATCCACCCAAAGACACTGAACACCATTGAGGCAATAGCGATAGAGCCTTGGGTGCTGAACTTTTTCTTCATAAATGCAATACATTTTGATTTATAGATTTGAATCTACGATGAGACACCAAAAAAAAAAAAAACTTTAACATATAAATAAATATTGTCTGATTAACTGTGGCAGTGGTTTTCATGAGTTCACACTTACAAATGAATGAATAGAGTAATAAAATATATATATAATAAGCGTGTTTGGTGTGCTGTGCAAGGGGATCGAGCTTGGAATTTAGCCCAAAACCAGAGTTCTTCCCGTATCCCCAGCCAAGAGTGAGGGACGGGGTGGCGGAGGGATGCAGAAAACTGTCGAAGTAACTATAGGTGAGTCGGCTCTCGTCTGTGTATATATTCCTCCTCTCGAGCTGATTAGACCGTTTGAATGTGTTTCTCCTAAACTTTGTTTATAAAACATAATTTGTTGCCTGAATTCTGCATTCTCTTGAGATGCAGACACCCAAGAGGCGGACAATTAACTGTATATACTAGTTTAATTAGTGACACTTAGCCTATTTTAAAACCTTTATGGCAACAATGGCAACATTTTATTTTGACTTTTTTATTAAAAAATATTTATTTGAATAGGGCAACATTTGTATTTTAAAACCATTATTTTAATATGGAACCATGTCACCTCATTCTACAATATTTCTATGATTAAATCACTGACTCCTCCCCCATCAGCCAATCACTGTGTGTTTACTCCATAGCAACGAGGTCAACCCCGCCCTTACTCTTAGCTTAAGACTTCAGTCTATTCCTTAGTAAAAGTTGGTCTCAGCAGCTTTGTGAATAGGTTTTAAGAGAAAACTCTTAGCTAAGAACTTTTACTGCTATTTAGGAGAACTCTTAGTGGTAAGATAAAATGTTTTGTGAATATGGCCCCAGGTGTGTATATATTTGCTTGAAGGCCTTCATTTAATGCTCAAGTAGAACAGCTCAGGTTAGCAAAGAGAAATGACAGTATAATTTTAAAAACTTTGTGTGTAGTTGCAAAAGTGTTATGAAGAAAAGGTTTATTAGAATCGCCAGCCTCAGAAGTTAAAGCACTTCATACAGAGAACAAATATACAGTTGTGGCCAAAAGTGATGTCCGGAGAGATATTTGTCAGAGCGGCCACTGAATCAACATATGACTCCATGTTGCATCATTGTTTAATATAGAAATAAGGTTGTTGTACAACCAAGAAATCTAAATACACTCCCTTTTTGTCTGTAAATTATCTCACACTCATGTCTTTGTTCATGTTTATCCCATAATACTAATAATATGGCAAGAAAATAGCAAATGTGAAATAAAAGAAAAACACATTTATTGTCCTATTTCTAAAAAAAAAAGGTTATGGAGGGTCTTAGACTGAAAAAGTTTGGGAGCCAGCAATCAATGAAAAGCAACTTTGAAGAATATAAAGTTAAAAGATTTGATTTTCTTAATGTTTAAAATTGATTGGAATCCTTTCTCAAAAACATTTTTTTATGACGGCCACCATTTAAATAATGAGAAACAATACTTAGGCTAGAAAGCAGAGACTTCCCTTTTTGTCAATGCTTAAAACCCACAATGTGGATTATGGAGCAGGTCACAAAATATAATGTATGTATGTTGCATGTAAAGCAAGTTTACCCACCTGGTACTTTGCATAAAAGCAAAGAAGTGTCCTCTTCCTGTTTTTGTGTGTGATTGGCCGCTTCAGGCTCTTTCGGACTGAAACCCGATAAGTTTCCAGTGTACCTGCATTATGTTCACGCCCAGTTTATACACAAACACTCATTGTTTCGTCCTCTCTGTCCTTGGTGACCAGCTTTCTGCATTTCATTTCACTCACTTCTGACTGTAGGCCTACACATGTAGGAGGAAATGGCAGAAACGAATATCTCTGTAGATAAGGAGCAATTCTGTTGCTCAGTGTGCTTGGAAGTGCTATGGGAGCCGGTCACTATTCCCTGCGGACATAGTTATTGTATGGAATGTATTAAAGGTTACTGGAGGAAATGCGAGTTAAAAGAGGAATACAGCTGCCCTCAGTGCAGACGCACCTTTAGCCCCAGACCTGCGCTGTCTAGAAACACCATGCTGGCTGATATTGTGGAAAAACTGAGGAGAACCGGCCTTCAAGATCCTGGTGCGAAGGCAGCAGATGTGGAGTGTGACGTTTGCACCGGGAAGAAACATCGAGCTGTTAAGTTCTGTGTGAAATGTCAGATGTTATTCTGTGAAATTCACTTGAAGCCTCACAATGAAAGGAATCGCGGTAGGATGCATCCGCTTATTGAAGTTACAAAACAACCGCAGAAAAGAATCTGTTCACGGCACAATAAATTGCGGGATGTTTACTGTCGCACAGACCAACAGTGCATTTGTAGTTTGTGCTTAAAAGACGGACACAAGGGGCACAGCGTGGTGTCGGTTCTGGAGGAGAGGATGGAAAAACAGGTAACAAACTGTAAAAAAAAAAAATCTTTGAATTGCACAAAATAGAGTTTAAAGACAGCAAAATTCTTACACGCATGGTTTTCAAACAGAAACATCTTGAGGAAGCGTGGAAGAAGTCAAAACAGAGGTGTAAGGAACGAGAAAAGGAACTCAAAGACATTGTAAAATACGTCAAGGTAGGTCTACTGTCATTGTACTGGGACTTGAGTAAAGTTGGTTTTATATTCGCACATTTGGACTTCTGATAAATTCAGACTTTCCAATAAATGTGCAATAAATTAATGTTTGCGAATTTTAAGCAGCGACATGATATTGACAACCAACGATTGTCAACTTACAACATTTTTCACAGTCGATCAAAATAGGCAAGTATTGTTTTAATGGCATATTTATTTGTGAATGTCCACTGAATGTCCAATGTAGTGTGATTAACAAGGCTATTGAATACGGATGTCCGAATGTGCGAATATAAAACCAACTTTACCCAACTTGTACTGGGGGGGACTGCCTTAGTGGAATGTACAAAACTTGGTGATTTTTGTTTAAATTATCTTAAAAGTAAGCACAGCATTTTTGTGGGGTACAAACTACAAATCAGCCACAATGCATCAAAAAACAGCAATGAATGGGTTAAACTCTAAAACATCTAGAATGCTAAATTGACACACACACTCTCTCTTTCTCTCTTATGAACTGGTATGACTGTAACAGACACCTGTAAACACTGGCAAAAAGTAGTCTTTGATTATTTATAAATATACATATAAAAATATATCTAAATGCAGAACCTAATAAAACTAAGTAATTATGTCTGAAAACACTGTTTTTAGTAACTAGGGATTACACAAACCTGTTATATGTTTATAGGGTTATACACAAGAGTGTTGTCTTTTATAAGTAGGCCCCCATCAAAAAGTGTCCCAACTGATGCTCTGTTTTTGTATATCTGAATATGAAGAGTTCAATTGCAAAAGCAAAAGCCACTAAACGCCGCTAAACACCAACGCCATCTAAAAATGAGATATTGAGCGAATTCTCTCCGCACATAGTATGTGTTCATCAAGTACTTTTGCTTCAAGTCATCTAAATCAGCATCAGCCCATTCAAGACATTGACAGAAACTGCTAAAATGCCACTTCCCTTTGTCAGCAAAAGCTTCTAAGTCCAGAGAAGAACCAATCGGAAGACACGAATCGAAACATATGATTTCAAGATGAATGACGGTGTGTGTATGAGCCGCAAGATATCATCATGTTTTGTCCATCGTTACAGTGGCAATGACAGGATTTCGCGAGTAAATTCCTTTTTCTGCTGTAAAACTGACAGAAACTGACATTTTACTGTCTTGTTGTCCAAAAAGGTGAACTTAGAGGTTTTTTTTTTTTTTTTTTTTTTTGCTGGTTTTGCAGCAAAAAGACAGTCAAATATGTTAAATACCAATAAATTGACTAAAGTGACATTTTCGGAAAATAAGGCACTTCAAGGAATTCTTCATATACAGTTTTACAATCGCCAGGACCCATTTCTCAATACTTAGGTCACTTTTTCATAACTCTTCCAACATTGAGGACAACAGCAGTCTATGTGGGCTAAACTGTGGATAATTTATCATTGCATTGGTAGAAAATACATTCAGTGCCTACTACTTTCAAACGGTATGAATTAATTTCTTACTTAGGCACAACCACCAAAACTACAGGCCAATTTGCACATTTACAGTACATACTGTACTCTTTTCAGAACTGTTAAACTTAAAGGTGCCCTAGATTCAAAAATTGAATTTACCTCGGCATAGTTGAATAACAAGAGTTCAGTACATGGAAATTACATACAGTGAGTCTCAAACTTCATTGTTTCCTCCTTCTTATGTAAATCTCATTTGTTTAAAAGACCTCCGAAGAACAGGCGAATCTCAACATAACACCGACTGTTACGTAACAGTCGGGATCATTAATATGTACGCCCCCAATATTTGCATATGCCAGCCCATGTTCAAGGCATTAGACAAGGGCAGCCAGTATTAACGTCTGGATCTGTGCACAGCTGAATCATCAGACTAGATAAGCAAGCAAGAACAATAGCGAAAAATGGCAGATGGAGCAATAATAACTGACATGATCATTGATATCAGGATATATTTTTAGTGATATTTGTAAATTGTCTTTCTAAATGTTTCGTTAGCATGTTGCTAATGTACTGTTAAATGTGGTTAAAGTTATCATCGTTTCTTACTGTATTCACGGAGACAAGACTGTCGTTATTTTCATTTTTTAAACACTTGCAGTCTGTATAATTCATAAACACAACTTCATTCTTTATAAATCTCTCCAACAGTGTGTAATGTTAGCCGTTAGCCATGGAGCACCATCAAACTCATTCAGAATCAAATGTAAACATCCAAATAAATATACTTACGCGATTAGACATGTTGCATGATGAACACTTTGTAAAGATCCATTTTGAGGGTTATATTAGCTCTGTGAACTTTGTTTATGGTGTTTAAGGCAAGCGCGAGCTCTTGGGCCGTGGAGCACGAGATTTAAAGGGGCCGCGTACCCTGAATCGGCGCATTTATAATGATAGGCAGTTAAAAAAATTTATTAAAAAAAAAAAAAACTATGGGGTATTTTGAGCTGAAACACAGACACATTCAGGGGACACTTAAGACTTAACACCTACACAGTTAGTCTTTCAGTTTCATTAATCATCTACAAAAGGGGAAACATAATTTTGAACTGTAATGTAAACATGGACCATGTAACAGTAGAGAGTGTCATTCTTGTTTTGTAAAGAAATCTCACAAAGGAAAACATTGTGTAATGCTACCCGTTGTTAGTGTTTTTAGGTCATTGTTTTATGAATAATAAAGTGTATTTGTTGGGCAACAACCTTTGCTAGTTGTATGGAAGAATGAGTTGATTTGAGGCATGTACTGTATGAAGAGTTTTAGTAGTTTTTTTTGCATTTTTGATATCTATGTATTGAGAAATGTATTCTAATGATTGTAAAAAAAAAAAAAAAAAAAACTTGTCCCATAAGTGAACAGGGCCAGAGGGTTAAACAATGTCCCGTCTGTCATTTCAACAGCGTTCTGCGCAAGCATTTGAGGAGGACAGCGAAAAGATCTTCATCAGGCTGCTGCGCTGCGTTGAAAGGAAGCATTCTGAGGTGAAAGAGCAGATCAGATGTGAGGAGAGAACAGCTCTCAGCCAGACGGAGAAGCTTCTAGAACGACTGAATCAACAGATAGTTGAACACAGGAGAGGAGAGGCTGAGCTAGAAGCGCTCTCAAACACTGAGGATCATATCCAATTCCTACAGGTGAAGTCCTGGGTCTGAAATATGAGCTGAATTTGTTTATTTGTGCTGGAGGTTACGATACTCCACAAGAAACAAAATGGGAACAGCTGAATAATAGAAGTTACTTTTATTCTCTTTGTGTATAAGCTGTATAGGGGAATTTGGGCCGGAGAACATAACATTGTTCACTAACTTTACCTGTTTGACTTACCCATGCAGAACTATAAGACGCTCTGTGCCCCTCCTGACACTGGAAGTCGCCCTAGCATTGACGTCCATCCGTACTTTCCTTTGCTGATATTGAGAAAAGCTCTCACAGAGCTGAGAGATAAAGTCAGTGACGTCTGTGACAGAGAATTGACAAAGATCTCAGAATTAGGTGAGTATAAAAACACACAAGATTGCTGATTGTCTAGTCCTCCACAGCTGACCACTGCTTTGAATTATATCAGCTGCTGATGCACAAATGGCTGTTGACAGCAGACACCGTTATGTTTACAGTTGATGAGCACGATCAGTCAGCTGAAAACTCGCAGAGTTGTCTGTTGAACACTGAAACAGGTACGGACACTCACATCCCTCCCAGCAAGTGAGTCATCAAACCACGTCAACCCACCCACGTTTATCGGTGTGTTAAAATGCATCTGACGTAATTCAAATCTCTGACCTTTTCCAGCCCATACGCATTTACAACAGACTGAGCCGAGGACCAGGGGAGGTTTCTTACAATGTGAGTTCTGATTTAGCAGACATTGGTTATCATGTATGGGATAATGTACATCTAGCTGGTTGTTATTGCAAAATAAACCCTGACAGAGTGTTCAGAACCCCAACATGAAGCTAAATGAACATTATCCCGCTTATTACTTGGCTGCCTTCCACATAAGTAATTTTGAGTTGAAATATTTTATTAGCTCATTATACCAAGGTCTGTCTGAATACTCGATTGGCTGGAAGGTGTGCATTAAAACACACTAATGCACAGGTAGTTCCAGTCAGTTTAATCACCATTCTATATTAATGCGCTGCTTTCATTGAAGCGCGTGCACACACAGAAACATTCAAGACCACAGAAACTTGATATCAATCATGACTTTTATTAATAAAATAGCTTCGCTACTGAAATAATGTTATATTTTATATACCATGGTATAAGCGGCATAATCCACAGCTAGTTGTGCATTATTAAACAATTTGAATGCACTTCACGTCATGTGGTTCTACATTACCCATGACGTTGTACAGAAAATTACACCAATCAGAGTCGAAAAAGCAAATTTTGCCTTTGTAAATGAGTAGTTTTATATTTCTCCATTTTTAATTCGATTATGCTGTTTGCAGTGCTTCATGGGATTGTAGTTATTTCTTTCACTAAAGCCATTAAACGATTAGTTCACTTCTGAATGAAAATTTCCTTATTATTTACTCACCCATGTCATCCAAGATGTTTATGTCTTTCTTTTTTCAGTCGAAAAGAAATTAAGGTTTTTGAGGAAAACATTCCAGGATTTTTCTCCATATAGTCTCCATCTCCATCTTTTTTTTTTTTTTTAATTGTAGCTTTTTGGGATTTTGTTGAAATATAAAGTGCATTATAAATAAAATGTATTATTATTATAATTAGTGAAGTTTACCGGGTGGAAGGTGCGCCACGCATTGCGTTGAAAGATCATATGTGACGTAGGTTAAAGTACCGCGGTAGGGCGAAGAACTTCATTTAATTTTCTCCTCCAACTTCAAAATCGTCCGATATCGTTGTTTTTCCTTTTTTTGTTAAAGGCGTTTGGCTTAATCGTTGGACGTTTGTAGACACTGGATCGGTACGTCACACATAACCTTTGTAACATGATTACGTAATGCGTGGCACATCACAGAGCAGTGCAAGACAAGCATTTGTGGTTAAAAGTATATACATTTTCATTTTTTTTTTTTTTTGAAAATGACAGACCGTTCCGCTAGATAAGACACTTATTCTTCATCTGGGATCATGTAGAGCTCTTTGAAGCTACAATGAAACTGACATTTGGACCTTCCACCCAGTGAACCCCACTGAAGTCCACTATATGGAGAAGAATCCTGGAATGTTTTCCTCAAAAACCTTTTCGACTGAAGAAAGACATGAACATCTTGGATGACATCGGGGTGAGTAAATTATCAGGAAATTTTAATTCAGAAGTGAACTAATCCTTCAAGATTGGCTTGGTTCATGGCTTATTTTTTTTTTTGGGGAAAAGAATACTTCCGGAATTTCCAGCACTGTTGCACTCTATAACTGACCTCAGAATGTTGCAAGTGACCAATCATAAGAGAGAATTTTAGAGATACATGTAATGTAAATTATTGAATGAAACTTATTAGCCAAGTATCTTTCCTCTTTTAGACTGCTGTGATTTGATGTTGGACCCAAACACCGCCAACTTTTTCCTCCACCTTTCTGGAGAATACTCAGAGGTCACAACCGTCCACGAGCCTCAGCCGTACCCGGATCACCCAGAGCGCTTCAGCAGCTGGGCTCAAGTCTTGTGCACCGAAGGTCTGTCTGGATGTGGATATTGGGAGGTGGAGTGGGGAGGTGGTGGAGGAGTTTCTATTGGAGTATCCTACAAATCAATTCCCAGGACTGGAGGGAATACGGACCGAAAACTGGGATGCAACTCAAAATCGTGGAGTTTGGATTTCTCCGATTCTCTTTGTTTGTTCCGGCACAGTAAGTTTAGTGTTGAAATACACACTCCAACACCACACAGAGTCGGTGTGTATCTTGATCACAGCGCTGGAACTCTTGCATTTTATAGCATTTCTCTGGCAGATGATACCATGATTTTGCTGCATCGAGAGCAGACCACTTTTACTCAACCTCTTTACCCTGGTTTCTGGGTTGGACTGGGGTCCACTTTGAAACTCTGTCGAACTTTCAGCTTCTCAGCTTAGTAATGCATTCTGCGTGCTCATTTTGTTTAAGGGACAGTTCACCAAAAAAATCAAAAGCATGTCCTTGTTCACTCACCTTCATGTTGTGTTTTTTCTTCCAGTGGCTTTTTATTGTACAGGCTAAACTGCCCATGCAACCATTATGAAAAGGAGCGCTCTGACCTCAATATATCTGTGTTACACAACATACTGACCATTTTCATTTTTGGGTGAAATAACCCTTTAAATAAAGAATAATAGTTCAAATATGAAGCATGAATATAATGGAAACTTGTAAAATCAGGACAGGAATAAAGAGCATACAAATAAAAAGGCAATACAGTGAGTTTGTTCACGTGGCTGAACAGTTTATTGGTAACCGTGTGATATAAAAGCAGCATAACCCAGTGTGAGGTGGTTCTTCGTGGTGAGAGGCTCAGATCTTGTTGAAGGCAGCAATATCCACACTCTGGACCTACAACATAAAAAAAAATCTAGTTTTATTGACCAAAACTCATTTCTCATTAACATTTTATAATCCTATCAAAGGGTGAATCTCATTAAAAATGTCAATGACATTTCCATTCAAATTTCACCCAAACATAAAAATGAATCAATGTTCATTACAATTACATCATTTTATAGATTTATATATATCTTATTGTGATAAATATGCATCTAACTTACAGATTTAATTTTATATAATTTATATAAAGTTATTTAGTTACATAAGAATTATTGACAACAATTATTTATATAATTAATTCATGACATGAAATATTTTCCTCAGAAGTTTTCCTCTATTTTATTAAAATTACTGTAATACAATAAATACACACATGTAAATGTTTTTATTGCAGTAAAATACTGATTTTAAATGACACAAATTACTGGGGAAAAAAAAAAAAAAAATCATAGTTTGATTTTAAATATATAATTCATGAATTAACCTTATATGGTTTCATAATAATTTTTATATAATATTTAATTTAATATAACTTATACCATCTTATTTTTCCTCTATTTCCAAAAGATTAATTTAATAAATAAACACACATTTGTAAAATATACATCATTATAATATAATCAGTATTTTACTGCAGCATAAAAAACAATGACTATATTGAAATAAATATAATCTAAAAATGCTAAAGTACAATGTGTCTGGATGTTTTCTTTATACAAAATTTCTTTACAATTTTGAGATGATTTTTGTTTTTCCTCATAATATTCATACCAAAAACATTCTGCACTTACATAGTCCTCAAATTTGGTGATCTCCTCTTCCAGAATGTCTGTTCCCACTTTATCGTCTTCTACCACACAGTTGATCTGCAGCTTTTTGATACCGTAGCCGACAGGAACCAGCTTAGAAGCTCCCCACAGGAGCCCATCCAGCTGTATGGAGCGCACACACTCTTCCAGCTTGGACATATCGGTCTCATCGTCCCACTGATCAATGAAAGAAAGATGACATATTCAAAACTATAACTCAGCAGGAAGGAATTATACTTGATACTTTAAAGTTTGTGTGTGCTGAAGGTCTCGTACAGGTTTGACGTCCAGCAGGATGGATGATTTGGCGATGAGGGCTGGTTTTTTGGCTTTCCTCTGGGAGTACTCCTTCACTCTCTCGGCTTTGATACGCTCTGCCTCCTCATCTTCCTCATCACTTCCAAACAGGTCAATGTCATCATCGTCATCAGCACCATTATGTTCCTCAACCTTGGGTGTCTGGACAGGAGCAGCCTTCAGATAAAATAAAATACACAGTATGAAAAGCATTATGGTTGCATTTGTTTAATGCACAAAGGCGGCCTTTATCGTTATTGACTTAAAGATGGCAGTATTTCATATCTACCTTGGTGAATGTAACAGTCTTTGAAGCAGGTGATTGGCTTTTCTCCAGCGTGGCCATTCTGGACTCCAGTTTGGACAGCGTGGCTCTCAAATCATCCACAACTGATAAAAAAAAACAGCTCCATTAATTAATCTCACATGATATGCTCACTAAGACAAACTGGATATTCATCCAAAACTGTGTCAATCTCTAAGTCTGTTCCAACCCCTAGTGTGCTGCATCACCTTCCACATAAGCAAATACTTTCTAAAGCATCCTAGTTATTTTATGTTGGTCTTAGTGGGGCGTTTCTACCTCCGGTAACCACCAGAATTGTTACTGTTAACTAACAGTATCAAAACACTAGGCCTGGAAATTCACAACTTAACATTTTTCCACAGAAACTCAACACAGTTTTTAAAAATCTGATCACAATTTACACTTACTAAGGATAAGGATATCATTCTAAAATTAAAAAATTTTTTTTTTTTTTTTGCCACTAAAAATTAATTCAATGCACATATCATTAACTGACTTAAATGAAAACAGTTTCTAAAACATTTTCTTTTATTATATCGCTACATGTGAGCAAAGACAAATCATACAGTAAAATCTCACACAGTAATGTTAAATGTCTTCTTCGTATTGGTAGTTGCTGGATTGCATATCTCATTTGCATAAAGTTCAACTTTTCTCATCTGTGTTAAACTGCAATGTGGGAATGTCCGTAAATGCACTGCTCACATTCACTGCATCTTGACTTCAAGTCACTCTGTCAAATCGCTGTCACGCTCTATCCGAGCAGCTGAGTCTCTAGCCATTTTCAAAAAAATGCTAAAGACGCATCTCTTTCGTCAGCACTTGACCCAGTAATAGTAGCACTTACTTTGATTTCTTTTCTTTTTCCATCTATTTGTGTATTTATATTAAAAAAAAAAAAAAAAAAAAAAAAAATCCTTGCTACGAGCACTTTACTGACATAACTGTGACTTCACACAGCACTTACATACTGTTGTTCTCATGTTGATTTGATTGATTCTACTATTCTCATTTGTAAGTTGCTTTGGATAAAAGCGTCTGCTAAATGAATAAATGTAAATGTTTTGCACGCATGCTCCTTAAGACAGCATCCAACAGCCTTCACGTCATGTCAATTTGGGCCGACAATTGCTCGAATGGTGGGTTCATTATTCTTAATAAAAAACACATCAACTACAACAACACAACTAATCCTTTACAGGTTCCCTATTAGCATTGGGTTTAAATCCAAAATATTGCCAAATAGGCACTTGCATTTCGCTTTGAAATCAAATCTTCCATCATCACCATTGTCAGTCAGCTCCTCACTCTCGTGATAAATGAGATCTGACTCCTGTCGCCGGTCTGTACTGCGACTTTCGTTCGGCTCACGCTGGATTGAGCAGATGCGTTCATTTTTTAATTGTAGTGTCTGTTCTCTAACTGAACTAAATGATTTTTATTATTATAAAAAAAAAATTAAAACAACAGTGGGGGCGGTGCCGCGGTGGGCAAGCGATGTAACCCGTGTTGCAGCTGAACACCGGTAAAACCGACTATCGCAGCAAGCCTTCTCACTAGGTTTTGGAACAGCCATATCTCTGTCTTTTCTCATATGTACCTTTGTGCAAATTCTTGTTGTCCAGTTCTAGACTCTTCAAACGAGAGACCAGCTCACTCTGATCCTCAGACTTACTGGCATTCTGACTCTGCAAATCAGATGGAAGAGAACAGAACGTTAGTGAATTACATCTCATAAAGAGCTGACTGTAAAAATCACACCATGCAGGGCTGCAACTGCAGACATGCCCAACAAAAGGTTTGTCAACCTCAATTAAAAACCACAGGAAACCATGTAAATGCATTTATAGCAGGATATGATGTTTGAAACATTGAAATTACATTTATTTTTCCACTTGGTTTGCATGCAATTTACTTTGGTGAAGGCTAAAACTTTAAACCAGTGCATGAAAAACAGTCATGCATGACATCTGTGCCCTTAATGTGTAAAAACAACCCATAAAAACACAAGTCACACAGAAAACAGGCTGTTTTGGAAGCGTCAAGCAGTAATGCATGTATGATCCACGCTGCTCCAGGCTCCGTTCACATGCTTTTCACACAGATGTGAAGCTGAACCACCTCAGAGCACTTACGGTCTTCCTCTCCCGCGGTTTTTGAGAGCGCGTGTGCCCTTTACTACCCTGAAGAGCAGTCTTCACCTGAGAGATTCACATTTAACCACCACAACCAGAAATAAATCAGAAAAACAGACAGAATAAAATACTATAACAGAGTTTTACTCTATTAAAATACTGAAAGAAAGACATCAGAGAAGAGATGCATGCATTCACTGTTTTTCATTGCCATTCAGATTTTGCTTCACTTTAAAGGGGTCATGACATGGATTTTTTTTATTATTTACCACACAAAGCTTGCCGCAAAGCAATGGCAAAAGTGTCGAAAAAATAGCAAGTTTATATAAATTAACATTTTAATAGTTTATTAATAAACTAGTGTTTTCTGAGTCAGTGTCGGCTGCAAAGATGAAGTTGGGCGATGCTCATTCGTCATCTCTGCAGTATAGTGAATGCGCCTATAGAGAGAAATGCACCTTTCATATGGATCAGAGAGTATTTGTTTTCGATCAGAATTGGTTTGTTTAAAAGTAGCCATTTCAAGCATTCTATAGCTATATTTCTCATGTCTGTGAGGCAAGGAGCCTATATGCTGAGCTTCGGTTCATTTATGAGACGCATTGCTGTTCAGGGAGACCGAGACGGCAGAAATTGCATTCTGTTTGTTTTATTTATTTTACAAAGGCACAACGTTTACTTGTTATTGTGAGTTTACACAAAAGTACAGTTTACAGTTCTGAATGATGTATTACTCTGTATGACAAAAAAATGACAGAGTAAGTTGGAAAAAATGCAAGTGATCGTGCTTGTGCCCCCATGGCGTTCAGTACTATACTTTAGCTGCCTTCCACACAAACACTTGAACACTTGGATATATAATTCTGCACATTTATCTAGGTTAACGTTAGAGTGAGCTACCATGTAAAGTTGCAACTACTTATGTGTTTCAAATGATAAGCCATATTTGAGGTCAAATGTAGTATATGAGAGAAACTGAATGTCCATCTGAACCCTGCAGGATGTTTTAATGGTACAAAAACAAGGCAAATTTGATTTCTCATGTCAAGACCCTTTTAAAGTGGTAAATAGTTGCTGAAACACAAACGTATTTGTGCAACTGTGCATAGCTCTTTTAATAAAATTACAGATGCAGACATATCTTTACGGTTTCTCAACTCAAGCAGCAAATAAAAACATGCAAGCACATGTTTGCAGTGTATTTGTGAGGTCTGCTTGCTTGAATCTGAGTTAGACCCAGAACATGAGAGCAAACCACAAACACACACTAACATCTTCAGGCAACTGCAAAGCAACCTGCTTCCTTTTACAATATGAATGGTGACAGATGAACTGAGAATGACAGAGCGCAGCACATGCATTGCAAAATGAACAGGCACAAACACAAATAAAGATGTCATGTTGGGAAGGAGATCAAGCTAGACCCACTTGCATTCAGGACAGTTTGCTATAGCTAAGGGCTTTTAGGTGCACACACTTGGATTATATAAAATCTTTGAGGTGACTGAATCTTAGTCGAAGTATTTGTGGAGTTTTCTGAAGTGTCTAGTAAGCATATGCTTTGATGATACGGGAGGTGTAAAGTAACTGCTGACAGAGGAATCAAATACTGCAGAATCAGTGAGAAGAGACCGTGGGAGATTCTGTCCGTTTTGGGAAAATTATGGAGCCTTTTAAGTATTGAAGCAATTGGGTTTAGAATCTGTTCACGATTCCATAAATTTTCAGCTAAAAGAGTGCAGCGGAAGTTTGTTTCCATTGGTCAGATGCAACAATGCCAAAGTCTGTGCCCAAAACGGTGAACGAATGTTTTGCAAAAAGCCAAATGTAAATGTTCCTCTGTTTAAATTCAAAATCAAAGTACTCAAATGTAAATACATATTCAAACTTCTGCATGATGAAAAGCACTGCCATTGACCAGCAATATCGATATGTTGGCCAAAATTTTTGAATGATCAGCATCATCAACATATAACACTGCCATTGACCAGCAATATCGATATGTTGGCCAAAATTTTTGAATGATCAGCATCATCAACATCAACATATAAATGTGACCAAAGTCAAAAAATCTGGCCATCTTTAAAAAGTGCTTTAGACACATCTGAGACGATACATTCATTCTGCGGTTAGAGGCACAGCCGAGGAAACGACAGAATGAAAGAAAGACAAAGAGAAAGAGAGAGACAGTTGGCACAAGACAGCCTATGGCACAATTTTGGGGAAGGACAATCTGTAATAAGTTTAATTTAAGATAAAATAATATTTATAAAATTAATTAATGAATTAAGTGATATATGGGGAATATTTATAAATATTTTTTTTTCAGCCATTTACGACATCAAAATTTTAGATACCAGTGAAAATTCACAATTTTCGGGAACAGAAATTTAAGTAATCAAATGTAAAATAACACTGCATAGTCTTCACTGCTTAAAATAAAAATAGATTAATTTTTTTTTAAATAAATTATTCAGGTCAAGGGCAGTGATTTTTTGTCTTTTGATGTTTGATTAACAGCAGGTATATATTAGGCTGCTGTCACTTTAAGAGCTAATGCATGGATCCAATATACTGATACACATGCGTTTTCTTTCTCAACTGTTTATGTTCACAGATATAACGGTTTACGATGATATTTGCCAATACAGGCATTTTCAAGCGCAAGAAGACGTGAAGGAGAGTTCAATTCTGTATTCGTCTTAAGATGCGCATTTCTGGTGCTTTACAAATTTATTAGACCACCTGTCATAATAAAGAGAAAACATATTTTTCTGTCAAAAACTTTTTTTTTTTTAAATAAAATTTTATTGTCATTTATTAGGCAAATAAAGTGAAAACTAAATAGTCTTTACTATTACTTTCAACTTCTCTCAAAAGTCAGAAATTAATCAAGCATAACATTAAACCATTAAATCTTATTTCCCTATTAAGGACTGCAAGTAAATAAATTGAATTGTGCATCTGAATAAAAAAATAAATAAAATTAATTAATAAAAAAAAAGGTGCTTTACTATTTTTCTGTCTTTATTGTAAAGCAGTAAATTTAAAAATTCATGGACAACAACAATAATTATATTTTAGCATCAGAAATACTACTGTGACTAAAGTACAGAAGAGGATTTGGGCCAAGCAATAATAAAAAAATAAAACCATCTCGAGATTAAAGTTGTTAAATTTCAAGAAAAAAGTCGAGATAAAATGTTGAGAATAAAGTCATTAAATTACGAGGAAAAAATGCATTAAATTATGAGAACAAATTCGTTAAATTATGAGAAAAATGTCGTTAAATCGAGAAAAAAGTCGAGATAAAATGTTGAGAATAAAGTCATTAAATTACGAGAAAAAAGTCGTTAAATTATGAGAACAAATTCATAATTTAATGACTTTATTCTCAACATTTTATCTCGACTTTTTTCTTGAAATTTAACAAGTTTTTTCTCGTAATTTAACGAGTTTATTCTCAACATTTTATCTCGACTTTTTTTCTCCAAAATTTAACAACTTTAATCTCGAGATGGTTTTATTTTTTTATTATTGCTTGGCCCTAATCCTCTTCTGTACTAAAGAGCTTACCCATACTGGTGTGGATTAACCATTAGAGAAACATAAAAAATAATTTTGGTAATCACCATACTGTTAGTTTAGGGCAGCTGTGGCACAAACCTTACACTGGGTGGTGGTCTAATAAATTTGTTGAACAAATATTATATATATATATATATATATGAACAAATATTATATATATATATATATATATATGAACAAATATTATATATATATATATATATATATATATATATATATATATATATATATATGAAAGTCAAAATAATTTAAAAAAATAAAATAAAAAAAATCATCTGGCACTCCAAATCATTTTACAGGTCATAAATTTTGTACACAAGTTAGTAATCTGCATGTACAGTTTACTAATCCATATCTACAGCTGGTTTTGTTACCCCTGCTAAAGTCACAGAGGGGGCTCAGTAAACATGCTAAAATAGCACAGGGATATTTTGGGAGAGCGAGTGTTTGTACTGTAGCTCCAGTCTTGTGGGTGATCAGCAGCTGAATGAAAATCTGTCCTGTTCATTTCACCTCCAACCTGGTTAAAGTTTCATGAAGTAAATTTAAATCAGCCCTTCAAAGTGGTCCCATGCAGGACGACAGTTACAGAGCGTCAGTAATCACTAATTAAATGCGGTTCACACGAAGATTATATTACAAATTCAGTATGCTCCAAAAATGATTAACACCAAGAGTTGAGATAATGATGAGTTTTCTTTCATTTTGGGGGCAGTACTCACTCCGGCTAGGGACTGCTGGATATTCTGTCGGGCTTTAGCAATGTCCTGCAGGATGGCACTAGAATCTCTCTCCTGGAAGGGTACAGCGGGGTAAAAAGGCCAATGTCAAACAAACCAGCAAGAGGCAGAGAGTGAGCAAGCAAGCAAGCAAGCAAACAAACATACACAGGTCAGGTGCATACAGAAGCGCTTTCAGTGCAGACTTTTCAGCATATGAGCGAGAAGAAGCAGCAGACACCTGGACAGTTGGACATACAGCAGCTAAGTAAACATGAATTCATGCCTCACCACTAGGATTCTGTCACTCTCATTCATTAGGACAACTACAGCCTTATACCGGTTTGTATGACAACCCAAATTAGGAAGTTTTAGACCCTCAAACTGTGCTGTTGAAATTGCTTTGCTACGACATCCAGATCTCTAGGGGGCAGTACCTGAGATGTCTGAGGGATGCCGTTCATGCCCTCGTAGAAGCGTCTCTCTGCCTCGTCATATCTGGACTTGTCAAACCAGATGTTCTCCTGGGCGAGTCCCTGAAGTCCACTCATTGTGATGCTAAAAACATGAAAAAAAGGAGACATTGAAGTTAGAATTACAGTGTGTCAAAGAGCAAACATACAGCTTTAGAAAGACTCAAAAAAAGAAAAAAAAAGAAAGAAAAAAAGTCAGAATTCAAATGCAAGTTCTCAATGCATTTTAAAAGTAATTCATTCATGAGTACTTGTGCATTACAAAAGCATTAAAACAAGCTAATCTAAATCAAGCCGAGCAAGCAGAAAACCATGTGCCACATGTATGAATACATACTTCCATTTCTTGTATTTACACATTATGACAAATGTACAGGTTTCAGAACAATTTAATTTATATAGGTCTGTAGAATTTGGATCTTAAAATTGAATACACAATTCATTATTAGAGATTTTCTTGCATTCAAGCTAAATTCTTGGCAGTCAATACAACTGAATAACAGTTTAATGGTTTATTTATATTTTTCTATGACGCGTTTCCACTGAAATTACCCTGAACAATTTGTCCCAGGATCATTTTTCCCCCAGACCTGTTGTGGTCTGCATTTCCATCGTAGTCTAAAATACCATGAAGATTAGGCAAATTAGTCTGGTGGTGTAGGACTGCGTGCAACATTCCAGTTCCCACTGGATTTCGTCCTCAGCATATAAGCTTAATAAAGCCTGAACCCTTGTATTTTTTAAACTCCATTGTTGATTCAAATAGCAAACATCTCTTACTGCATGCACCACAACAGACTTTTAAAAATGGTGGTTGAAATTAAATGCATCGAGTTTATATAAGCCAACTGTACCAATCAGCATGTTCAGCACCCAAGTCCCACCCCTGAAAGTTCCTGAACTTTGAAAAAGTACAACCTTGCGAGCAGGGACTTTCTGAGGGGGACATTTTTACCTGGAACTTCATTTAGATCCTGGTTCCTGCTGTCAAAACACACCAGGTACCACCCCAAAGTCAGTGGAAACACGGCTTAAGGCAGCCATAACTAGCTAAATATAGCTAGTGGAAGTAATTTTACTGATATTGTTGCTCTCTGAGAACTAACATAAGTGATAACAATAAACAGGCGAGGAAAAGAAGTTATATGAACAATATAATATGTTGACAAACTGGAAAATGTTTATTGGCAATATATAACTACTATACCAACCCATCAACAGTTTATACAAGCATCTTTATTTTTTCATTATTCTGTATATTACCATACATTCAGTCACTACTTCAAGGAAGTGAAATTAGTATTATCAGATGGCTAGTATTTTTACATGATTATAGTAATAAAAATATATTGTGAGATGCACAGCATCATCCTGAAATAAAGCATGGGAAAGACCCCTTTTTGTGAACAGACCCTTCATTAGTTATTTGTTCTGCTTAAAAATTCACCCAAAAATGAAATTTCTGTTATTAATTACTCACCCTCATGTCGTTCCAAACCCGTAAGACCTTTGTTCATCTTCGGAACAAAAATTAAGGTATTTTTGGTGAAATCCGAGAGGTTTTTTTTTTTTCTGGGTAGAAAAGAAATTGTTTAATAAAGACGTTATTTTTGTTTCGTGCACAAAAAGTATTCTCGTCACTTCATAACTTTAAGGTTAAACCACTGTAGTCTCGTTGACTATTTTAATGATGTTTTTACTACTTCTCTGGACCTTGAATGTGGTAATTTCATTGCTTTCTATGGGAGAAAAAAAACCTCTCGGATTTCATCAAAAATATCTTCATTTGTGTTCCGAAGATGAACGAAGGTCTTACAGATGTGGAACGACATGAGGGTGAGTAATTAATGACAGAAATTTTGGATGAACTAACCCTTTAATTTCATTTTTGCCGTTGTCAAGTCAGTATCAGTTATATTAAAGACTGATCAATAATAAAGTCGGACATTCTGTAAACTTTATGCCTGGCTAACTTTATGATGATGGTAAAACTGTATCGTCCAGGTCTTGAATTCAGATTTTGTAGAATGGTTATTTGGATTGTCAAAGTCCCTTCAACCACTAAAACCTCATTCATTGATTTTTTGCTGACACAGGCTGCAGACAATGGGACAGACTTTGCGTGCTAAAGCCCTCGGATTAGTTTCACACTGATCAACTTTCACCCAGCAAGCCAATGGTGACAAAAACCAGGTTGAGGCTTTTGAAATGAGAAAAATGATTCAATACGGTCCACAAACAACTCAAATAAAACTCACAAAAAACACACCGTTCAATAAGTGAGAAGAGTTTCTTAAAAGTCAATTGTCCCATGCCCCTAAACTAGCCATACTTGTCCCTTTTCTGAGGGGCGCGCTCGTTCTCGGAGAAGACCCTCTTCCTGCTACTTTTTGGGAATTGCCGGTCCCTCTGGGGTTCAGAAGATGAGCGCTGGTGGGTCGAACCCCGCTGCTGTTGATGTGACGCATAGGAACGGGAGTACGTTTGGTTCTCCTTCTCTTGGGATTGTTGTGCGCCGTTCCGTTTAGCCCTGAAGACCAGGGTGCGGGGAATTCTGTCTTTGGGGGAAGACAAAACTGGAGGGATCCCACTCCCTGCACTCAACAAGGTCTGATAGGCATTGTCGGCCTGCTCATAGAGGCTGCGGTTGAACCAAACCTTCTCTCCTTTAATGCCCTGAGAGGTCAGATCATGATGGAAATGACCTTCTTCAGATCCCTGATTTTCAGACCTGGACGAACGGGTGCGGTTTCTCTTTCCGTCGTTTGAATTCGGCAGATTTCTTGTCTGTTCATGTCTAGTATCTTCTTTGGCTCGAGCCCCCCACTGGTTCTCCATCCTTTAGCTCAATTACAGCATATAAGGAAAACAAAAAAGGTACATGCTAAAGAATTAGTTTGAGCTGATGTTAGACAGCAAATGAGGGCAGTGATGGAAACAACCAAGCGCATCCAGAAGCCTTGCAGAGCAGTCGTTTTACATCAGCAGAAGACAGCTCATGAGGGAAATGTTTTAACAGGGATCCATCAAGGGAACCAATAAATTACTGGACGTTTTGAATTCAGACAGCGCGTTTTTATTAAACTTTTGTATGAGATTGTGCAGTCAGACCAAAGATGACAGAATTAGCTAGATGGTTATTGTCCCTTTGATAAATACATTTAAAAGAACACTTAAAACCTTTTTTGAAAAAAAGAGCCATGCAAGTTGAGCAAAACAAAATGTACATAACGAACAGACAAAGTTTTCTCTTTTTGCCCATATCCAACCAGTCGCACAAAATTACAGCCAAATGCCTCAATTTATATAAGCAACTACATTTCAAAATTTATATAAGTTGAAAACAGCCAGGAATATGCCATTATCATGTTTTTAGAGGGTGGGAGGAGGATGACAGCCAAAAACCAGTACCACCCTTTAATGGTGAAAATTTGGCAAAGTCATGCCACAATTCAAACACAAATTAAATCCAACTTCCAAAACTACCACTAACTATTCCTTGCTCCGAGGCCCCATTTACACCTGGTTTTAAGATGCGTTTTGTTCGACTGAATAACAAGTGGACAACGCTAAATACAGGTGTCAAACATTTTGAGCTTGTCCACTTTCAACCACTTCCAGAGGTAGTCGAAAATGCATTCGACCGGATTGCTTTCGTAGTGTAAACACTCATGTGGTTGAATGTGTTTGAACAGCCACAAAAGACCACCTACTCTCCCCCTACTGACCTAATGCGTAAACATTATGGGAAGAATGCTAGCCAGACAGGATTTAAACTTTGTCCGGCTTAAGACCCAAGTTTGGTTTGAAGATGAAAAATGTACCAAGCACAACGTTCTCTCGCCATTCCTGATTTCTAACATGCACTCGCTGCGTTTGCCGTGGTCTTATGGCTGTCAGAGCAGAAACGAAAGCTGATGCTCGCCGTGTTTTTCTGTTGTCTCCTGGTGCATTCATATGTAAATTGCACAAGCTTATTTTGTCCATTAGATCAAAAGATCTGACAAAATCCAAACATTCATAGACACTCCTCTCAAAGAAATCAGGACAGAAGTGGTTGAAAGTGGACAAAAGAGATGTAAAATACCAGATTTTAAACAGGTATGTGTCTCCCTCGTCCACTTGTGATCCGATCGACCAAAACGCATCTTAATACCAGGTGTAAACTAGTGTTGTCAAAAGTACCGACTTCAATACCAAGTCGATACTAAAAATGTGACGCTTTGAGCGCTGTTGAGCAGATTTGTAAACACCTCTGATTGGCCATTGTGTTCACGTGCTCAACAGATATGTTTGTGATTGGCTACAATGATCAACGCTTCAAAAACATGTTGTCAATAGACATCAATGATGCTCTTCACCGAGCGCTTACACAAATACACACGGGAGTGTTTGAAAGCAGGCGTCAATCACGGACCGGTCCACTGATAGACGCCTGCTTTCAAACACTCCCGCTTTCAAAACACTTTCGAATTCAAACACTTCTATATGCTTTCAAACGCTTCCGAGCATTGATCATTGTAGCCAATCACTGACATCTATGTTGAGTGCGTGAACACAATGGCCAATCAGAGGTGTTTACGAATCCGCTCAACGGCGCTCCAAACGTCATATTTTTAAAATTTCAGTATCGACTTGGTATCAAAGTCTGTACTTTTGACAACACTAGTGTAAACAGGGCCTGAGAATCCAACATACGGGTTACAAACACAACATGCATTTTCATTAGAACAAACTATTTTGCTAATAATAAAGTTTTATGAAATGTTAGTGTACTTGGTTACACAGTGTCACCAAATGTCACGTAACATATGGAGTTAATTTCACACTTTATTGTTTTGTACTCTCCAATCAAGTTGTATTACTTTCCAATAATGTCCCATTAGTTAATGTTAGTTAATGCATTAACTAACATGAACTAAAAATGAGCAATACATTTTTTACAATATTTATTAATCTTTGTTAATGTTAGTTAAAAACACAACCGTTCATTGTTGGTTCATGTCAGCTCAGGTCCATTAAATAATATTGACAGTTGCAACTTTTAATTTTAATAATGTATTGGTAAATGTTGAAATTAACATTATTAAATGTTTTATAAGTATTTTTAGTATTTCATTATTAGTTCATGTAGTTTACTAATGTTAACAATTGGAACTCATTTTTTTAAATGCAAAGAACAAAAATAAAATATTATTTAATTGTATTTCAGATACATAAATTCATATCAAGTTTGCTTTAGTCTTTGAGATGGAAAAGAAAGAGAAAAGAAGATAAAGTTGAAGAAACTCATAATGTCACTATGTGAAATATATGTCCGTTTTATTTATGCAAATTAAAAAGGGGAGTCACTGAGACTGACTTTGGCAGGACATGAAAAGTAAATAAGCCAGAGTAACACGTCTAACCCAGATTTAAACCAGCAGAGACCTGTAGGTCAGGATTAGATGACACATACAGATCCGTTACAGATGCTTCATATGAGTGTGACCTGTTTATGAACATGAGACACTACAACTTCATGTGTGCGGTCAGTTGCAACTCTAAATGCTTCATGGAAGTTTTATAAACTCATGAAACATTACATTGTGTTCAAGTGTAAGATACTGAATGATGTGTCTGGAGTGGGATCAAGTTCAGGTAGTTTTAAATTCTGCAGAGGATTAAACTCATGAGTTTCATACGCAGCCACGTGGCGCGACACGCACAGCGGAACACATTAGTAATAACACGACAAAAGTGAAATATATTTAATACTATCGTGTTAGTGGAAACTAAAGTTTTACTTACTTTCGAAGAGTTTGATAAGTGACAAGCGGTCGAGTTGAACTTCTCTGCCGGACTCCCTATTACAGAAAGAGACCGAGGAAGCCGGGTAACACGAACTTATAGCTGATAGAGGGGTTTCCTGTTAAATGTCATTATTCACATGAAACGATGCAATGCATGTTATACGATTTTAGCATTATAATATGCGTCTTCCATATTCATTAATTGATTCTGATCATATGCAATATGTACAAATATGTATATATTTTAGTAAAGTGCAAGTATATATGAATATCGCCCCCCAGAGCAGAGATGGTACATTCAGTTACGTTACAACGAAACATTCCGTCCTCGTGCCCGAACTAACAGCTGCACATTAAATACGACTAATACGTACTCAGATAAAAGCTATTATATCAAAGATACAAGTAAAATGTTCTATTAAAATGTTAACGCTTCATTTTTAATTTGATTATTATATTATTCTCTATTTTCAGTCACTCTTATGTATATGCTAATAAAGAAAAGATAAAACAGAGAACCGTAAATTCCATTTGAAGCCTTTTTGACAGTTTTGTTGCGTTTCTACTCTCCATTGCATGTTTTGTTAAATGACAAATTCGTTGAGAGTTGCCTGGAAATAAAGAAACTTCTGCTATGTAACGACACTTAGGTGTTATCTGAGGGTGACTTCATGACACAGTGTTTTAATTAACGTTACAGAGATGCATTATCCATTGTTAACACACATGGGTATCTTTCTTTCAGATTTCTTAAAGAATTGCCCTTACCAGGAGTGGGGTTCGAACCCACGCGGACATTTGTCCATTGGATCTTAAGTCCAACGCCTTAACCACTCGGCCATCCTGGTTCACGGCATTTTGTACAGTGCCAGGGAGGGTCATTCTGGGGTCATACTGCAGTTCTTTTAACATTTTGTCAATAAAGAATGGTGAAATAATATTGACTCCAGTGGTTTAACCTCAATTGTATGAAGATAAACTTGTTTGGAAGGACATGAGGGTGAGTAATTACTAACAGAATGTTCATTTTTGGGTAAACTAACTCTTTAAATTACAACAAGCAAATTATTTTTCTTTTCTTTTTTTTAAAAATGTGCAGAACATGTATAATCTAACACTGACTAATGTAAGGACAGAGAATTCACTGTAAAGTGTGCTTGAGTCTGAGTGTTGTGCTTTGTCTGGATACAGCATTTTGTGGCATTTAGTACCTTAAATTTGAGACCATCTGAAACGCCTCTGGTATTGACCAGTTCAGTCCAGTAAATAACAATTACCCCATTAAAATGACAGTAATCGATGCTAGCTCAATTACCAACAATTTAATAATTCATACCATTATAAACCAATAGTACTTAGTGTTAGCATCAGTACACAGACACATACAGTATCATTATGTTACTAAAAAATGTCTTACCAGAATAACTTTAAATTTTAGTTTTAATAATTAGAAATGCATAGCAGTTTTAAATGTTCTCTCATAAGCAGATTAAACTCAAGTGTCAATATATCTTCTATATAATTTCTATTAATCATTTGCAGATCTATTAATCATTTGAGATTTCTTTTAATCACAAATAAAGCAGCATTGTATAAATTAAGTGTTCTTAAGTAGGATCGCCACATTCTATCTGACTGATCTGGACAAAGCGGCTTTTTGGAGTGGAATAAAACTGTGTGATGTTCCTTTGACAACATTACCTATACCTTAAACATTCCCTATTCCCTCAGTTTGCTAAATCGTGTGCAAACTTTACTAAGCCATTTCCTCAATTTATAAATCGTGCACACGATTTAGCAAATCGAGGAAACGAAATAGTAAATCGAGGGAACAACTTAGTAAACATGCACACGATTGAATTTTTTTCCTGTGTGTCATGCACAGGGCTCAATATTGAACAGTCTAAAGCAGTGGTCACCAACCTTTTTAAGCCCAAGATCCCTGACCTCGACCTTTATGAAAGACAAGATCTACTTAATAGAAAAAGACAGCCCAGATTGTATTTAGTATTTTTTTTCATGGCCAATTTAGATTCTGATTTATTTATTTATTTTTACAAGCAAATTGGCCGATTCTGATACTGGTTGCAGATATTTATTATTATTATTATTATTATTATTATAATAAACAAAAATACATAGCCATTTGAAATGAGAGGGAACCACTGATTTTTAATCACAATCCAAACAAAGATGCTTACACATTGCACGAGCAGGTTTTTTTTTATTTGAATTAATTGAGATTTAATTTCAAGATTTAAAGCAAAAACTGAATGGTCTGACTTTATCTTTGTGAAATTATATGCTACACAAAAAAGCTTGAAACAAAAACAGCAGGCTGAATGAGACGCAAATTCACTCTCTGACAGCAGGTGGCGCTTATGGAGCAGCAGCGCTACAGTGTTTCCCTGGTTACCGCTGTGTAAACAAAGCTGAACTGCGCTAATAATTAGCTACTTTATTCTGAGGTAAGAGGAAAATAAAATGCCATTACCATCGATTTTTTTCTGAAGACAGTAATTACTTTTAGAGATGCATTCATATAACCCTTCACCCCTAATTCAATATTTATATTTTCTTCCTATATTTCGAGCATCGTAAACAGTGAGCTGCTCTGCCTGCTACATAATTTTCTCCTCTTTGCGTCCGTCTTCAGCGTCTCTGGCCTCTTGTTTACGGCCGTTTTACAGACTCGGACATGATATGGGCTATTTACCTTTATCACTGTCCCAGTAGCTCCCGAAAATAACAGAAAAATAAATACAAAAATACAGTACAAAGACTGGAGAAATGTAATGTATTTTTGCACTCATATTTCTGTTGTTTTCGCGAGCTACTGGAACAGTGATAAAGATCGACGGGTTGGCGACCACTGGTCTAAAGTGACTACCAGGAGTGGGGTTTGAACCCACGAGGACATCCTGGTATGTTTCAAAGAGGGTTATTAGGTTTGAGCCTAGCTGAGCCAGAAGACCTTTGTGTGAAGCCTTCCCGTGACCCTACAATAGTCTGGATGGGTGGATGATTTTACTAATGATATGTTGTTTAGGTAGATCAATGGAAGTGACAATTAAGTGTTCTTAAGAAGGACTGCCACATTCTATCTGACTGATCTGGATATGTTCCTTTGATAACATGACCTATACCTTAAACATTACTGTTTTGCAGAATCTGGATTAAATCAAGTCTGACGCTAAACCTTATGTACTAACCCCAGTTTTGAGCATTGTAAAGCTTCTACCAGAAGTGGGGTTTAAACCCATGTGGGCTTTAGTCCATTAACGCCTTAACCATTCAGTCACCCTGGTCTCAAACAGCATTTATATAGTTGCCTTTCAAACACAGAACAATGGAAAGGAAAACAATGAATCATTTTGTGTCCTTAACTAGGATTGACACATTCTATCTGACCGATCTGGACAGAGTAATATCTCTCATACAGTACTCCAAATATTTGTTGTTACTAGACATTGCTGTCTAATCTCTCAGTTTAGAGCATACTAAAGCTTCTACCAGGAGTGGGGTTCGAACCCACGAGGACATTTGTCCATTGGATCTTAAGTCCAACGCCTTAACCACTCGGCCATCCTGGTACATCAATGTGCTTTGATATGGCCATCTTTGAAATGTAGATCAATGGAAGGGAAACTCATTAACCAATAAGTGTGCTTAATTAGGATTGCCACATACTATCTGACTGGTCTGGTCAAAGCTGTATTTTGGAGTGGAGTAAAACTGCGTGGTGTTCCTTTGACAACATTACCTACACCTTCAACACTACTGTTTTGCAGAATCTGGATTATATCAAGCCTGAGGATAAACTGTATGTACTAACCCCAGTTTTGAACACAGTAAAGCTTCTACCAGGAGTGGTTCGAACCCATGTGGACATTTGTCCATCAATGCCTTAACCACTCATCCACCCTGGTCTCAGACAGCATCTAATGTTGTCTCTCAAACACAAAACAATAGAAAGGAAAACAATTCATCATAAATTGTCCTAGGATCACCACATTCTAGCTGACCAATCTGGACAAAGTAATGTGGCTTTTCTGAGTGGAGTAAAAGCATTTGATGTTCCTTTGACAAACCACTTTTGTTCACAATCTGGATTAAGTCATGTCTGAGAATAAATCTTACACTAACTCTAGTTTTGAACTATGGAGCCGCGTGCATGACATGCAGGAAAAAAATAGTAGGCTAAATTGTGCACACGCTTTACTAAGTCGTTCCCTTGATTTATAAATTGTGCAGACGATTTAGCAAATTGAGGGAATGAAATAGTAAATCGTGCACACGATTTAGCCAATCAAGGGAATGACTTAGTAAAGCATGCGCACGATTTACTTTTTTTTCTGCATGTCATGTGCAGGGCTCAGTACTGAACAGTCTAAAGTGTCTACCAGGAGTGGGGTTCAAACCCACGAGGACATTTGCCCATTGGATATTAAGTCCAACGCCTTGACCACTCGGCCATCCTGGTACGTCAATAGGCTTTGATATGGCCATCTTTGAAATGTAGATCCATGGAACGAAAACACATTAACCAATAAGTGTGCTTAATTAGGATTGCCACATACTATCTGACTGGTCTGGTCAAAGCTGTATTTTGTACTAACTCCAGTTTTGAACATAGGAAAGCTTCTAACAGGAGTGGTTCGAACCCATGTGGACATTTGTCCATCAATGCCTTAACCACTCAGCCACTCTGGTCTCAGACAGTATCTAATATTGTCTCTCAAACGCAAAACAATAGAAAGGAAAACAATTCATCATAAATTGTCCTAGGATCACCACATTCTAGCTGACAGATCTGGACAAAGTAATGTGGCTTTTCTCAGTGGAGTAAAAGCATTTGATGTTCCTTTGACAAACCACTTTTGTTCACAATCTGGATTAAGTCATGTCTGAGAATAAATCTTACACTAACTCTAGTTTTGAACTATGGAGCCGCGTGCATGACAGGCAGGAAAAAAATAGCAGGGTAAATCGTGTGCACTCTTTAGCAAATCAAGGGAATGACTTAGAACAATTAACTTTTTTTTCTGCATGTCATGTGCAGGGCTCAGTATTGAACAGTCTAAAGTGTCTACCAGGAGTGGGGTTCGAACCCACGAGGACATTTGTCCATTGGATCTTAAGTCCAATGTCTTAACCACTCGGCCATCATGGTCTGTTTCGAAGAGGGTTACTAGCTGGCTGAGCCAGAAGGCCTTTGTGTGAAGTCTTCCCGTGATCCTACAACAGTCTGGATGGATGGATGATTTTACTAATGATATGTTGTTTAGGTTTGAGTTTTCTCATCTTTCTTCAAATGTGTATCAATCCTAGATCAATGGAAGGGAAAATTAAGTGTTCTTAAGTAGGATCGCCACATTGTATCTGACTGATCTGGACAAAGCGTTTTTTTGTTTTTGTTTTTTTTTGGTGTAGAATAAAACTGCGTGATATTCCTTTGACAACATTACCTATACCTTAAACAATACTATTTTGCAGGATCTAGATTAAATCAGTCTGAGTCTAAACCTTATGTACTAACCCCAGTTTTGAGCATAGTAAAGCTTCTACCAGGAGTGGGGTTCGAACCCACGAGGACATTTGTCCATTGGATCTTAAGTCTTAAGCCTTAACCACTCGGCCATCCTGGTACATCAATGTGTTTTGATATGGCCATCTTTGAAATGTAGATCAATGGAAGGGAAACTCATTAACCAATAAGTGTGCTTAATTAGGATTGCCACATACTATCTGACTGGTCTGGTCAAAGCTGTATTTTGGAGTGGATTAAAACTGCGTGGTGTTCCTTTGACAACATTACCTACACCTTCAACACTACTGTTTTGCAGAATCTGGATTATATCAAGCCTGAGGATAAACTGTATGTACTAACCCCAGTTTTGAACATAGTAAAGCTTCTACCAGGAGTGGTTCAAAGCCATGTGGACATTTGTCCATCAATGCCTTAACCACTCATCCACCCTGGTCTCAGACAGCATCTAATATTGTCTCTCAAACGCAAAACAATAGAAAGGAAAACAATTTATCATTAATTGTCCTAGGATCACCACATTCTAGCTGACAGATCTGGACAAAGTAATGTGGCTTTTCTGAGTGGAGTAAAAGCATTTGATGTTCCTTTGACAAACCACTTTTGTTCACAATCTGGATTAAGTCATGTCTGAGAATAAATCTTACACTAACTCTAGTTTTGAACTATGGAGCCGCGCACATGACATGCAGGAAAAAAGTAGCAGGGTAAATCATGTGCACTCTTTAGCAAATTAAGGGAATGACTTTGAACGATTTACTTTTTTTTCTGCATGTCATGTGCAGGGCTCAGTATTGAACCAGGAGTGGGGTTCGAACCCACGAGGACATTTGTCCATTGGATCTTAAGTCCAATGTCTTAACCACTCGGCCATCATGGTCTGTTTCGAAGAGGGTTACTAGCTGGCTGAGCCAGAAGGCCTTTGTGTGAAGTCTTCCCGTGATCCTACAACAGTCTGGATGGATGGATGATTTTACTAATGATATGTTGTTTAGGTTTGAGTTTTCTCATCTTTCTTCAAATGTGTATCAATCCTAGATCAATGGAAGGGAAAATTAAGTGTTCTTAAGTAGGATCGCCACATTGTATCTGACTGATCTGGACAAAGCGTTTTTTTGTTTTTGTTTTTTTTTGGTGTAGAATAAAACTGCGTGATATTCCTTTGACAACATTACCTATACCTTAAACAATACTATTTTGCAGGATCTAGATTAAATCAGTCTGAGTCTAAACCTTATGTACTAACCCCAGTTTTGAGCATAGTAAAGCTTCTACCAGGAGTGGGGTTCGAACCCACGAGGACATTTGTCCATTGGATCTTAAGTCCAACGCCTTAACCACTCGGCCATCCTGGTACGTCAATGTGTTTTGATATGGCCATCTTTGAAATGTAGATCAATGGAAGGGAAACTCATTAACCAATAAGTGTGCTTAATTAGGATTGCCACATACTATCTGACTGGTCTGGTCAAAGCTGTATTTTGGAGTGGATTAAAACTGCGTGGTGTTCCTTTGACAACATTACCTACACCTTCAACACTACTGTTTTGCAGAATCTGGATTATATCAAGCCTGACGATAAACTGTATGTACTAACCCCAGTTTTGAACATAGTAAAGCTTCTACCAGGAGTGGTTCAAAGCCATGTGGACATTTGTCCATCAATGCCTTAACCACTCAGCCACCCTGGTCTCAGACAGCATCTAATATTGTCTCTCAAACGCAAAACAATAGAAAGGAAAACAATTCATCATTAATTGTCCTAGGATCACCACATTCTAGCTGACAGATCTGGACAAAGTAATGTGGCTTTTCTGAGTGGAGTAAAAGCATTTGATGTTCCTTTGACAAACCACTTTTGTTCACAATCTGGATTAAGTCATGTCTGAGAATAAATCTTACACTAACTCTAGTTTTGAACTATGGAGCCGCGCACATGACATGCAGGAAAAAAGTAGCAGGGTAAATCATGTGCACTCTTTAGCAAATTAAGGGAATGACTTTGAACGATTTACTTTTTTTTCTGCATGTCATGTGCAGGGCTCAGTATTGAACCAGGAGTGGGGTTCGAAACCACGAGGACATTTGTCCATTGGATCTTAAGTCCAACGCCTTAACCACTCGGCCATCCTGGTCTGTTTTGAAGAGGGTTACTAGCTGGCTGAGCCAGAAAGCTTTTGTGTGAATTCTTCCCATGATCCTACAACAGTCTGGATGGATGGATGATTTTACTAATGATATGTTGTTTAGGTTTGAGTTTTCTCATCTTTCTTCAAATGTGTATCAATCATAGATCAACGGAAGGGAAAATTAAGTGTTCTTAAGTAGGATCACCACATTGTATCTGACTGATCTGGACAAAGAGGGGGTTTTTTGGTGTAGAATAAAACTGTGTGATGTTCCTTTGACAACATTACCTATACCTTAAACAATACTATTTTGCAGAATCTGGATTAAATCAGTCTGAGTCTAAACCTTATGTACTAACCCCAGTTTTGAGCATTGCAAAGCTTCTACCAGAAGTGGGGTTTAAACCCATGTGGGCTTTAGTCCATTAACGCCTTAACCATTCAGTCACCTTGGTCTCAAACAGCATTTACATAGTTGCCTTTCAAACACAGAACAATGGGAAGGAAAACAATCAATCATTTTGTGTCCTTAACTAGGATTGCCACATTCTATCTGACCGATCTGTACAAAGTAATATCTCTCATACAGTAGTCCAAATATTTGTTGTTACTAGACATTGCTATCTAATCTCTCAGTTTAGAGCATACTAAAGCTTCTACCAGGAGTGGGGTTCGAACCCACGAGGACATTTGTCCATTGGATCTTAAGTCCAACACCTTAACCACTCGGCCATCCTAGTACAGCAATCGACTTTGATATGGCCATCTTTGAAATGTAGATCAATGGAAGGGAAACTCATTAACCAATAAGTGTGCTTAATTAGGATTGCCACATACTATCTGACTGGTCTGGTCAAAGCTGTATTTTGGAGTGGAGTAAAACTGCGTGGTGTTCCTTTGACAACATTACCTACACCTTCAACACTACTGTTTTGCAGAATCTGGATTATATCAAGCCTGAGGATAAACTGTATGTACTAACCCCAGTTTTGAACATAGTAAAGCTTCTACCAGGAGTGGTTCAAAGCCATGTGGACATTTGTCCATCAATGCCTTAACCACTCATCCACCCTGGTCTCAGACAGCATCTAATATTGTCTCTCAAACGCAAAACAATAGAAAGGAAAACAATTTATCATTAATTGTCCTAGGATCACCACATTCTAGCTGACAGATCTGGACAAAGTAATGTGGCTTTTCTGAGTGGAGTAAAAGCATTTGATGTTCCTTTGACAAACCACTTTTGTTCACAATCTGGATTAAGTCATGTCTGAGAATAAATCTTACACTAACTCTAGTTTTGAACTATGGAGCCGCGCACATGACATGCAGGAAAAAAGTAGCAGGGTAAATCATGTGCACTCTTTAGCAAATTAAGGGAATGACTTTGAACGATTTACTTTTTTTTCTGCATGTCATGTGCAGGGCTCAGTATTGAACCAGGAGTGGGGTTCGAAACCACGAAGACATTTGTCCATTGGATCTTAAGTCCAACGCCTTAACCACTCGGCCATCCTGGTCTGTTTTGAAGAGGGTTACTAGCTGGCTGAGCCAGAAGGCTTTTGTGTGAAGTCTTCCCATGATCCTACAACAGTCTGGATGGATGGATGATTTTACTAATGATATGTTGTTTAGGTTTGAGTTTTCTCATCTTTCTTCAAATGTGTATCAATCATAGATCAACGGAAGGGAAAATTAAGTGTTCTTAAGTAGGATCGCCACATTGTATCTGACTGATCTGGACAAAGAGGGGGTTTTTTGGTGTAGAATAAAACTGTGTGATGTTCCTTTGACAACATTACCTATACCTTAAACAATACTATTTTGCAGAATCTGGATTAAATCAGTCTAAGTCTAAACCTTATGTACTAACCCCAGTTTTGAGCATTGTAAAGCTTCTACCAGAAGTGGGGTTTAAACCCATGTGGGCTTTAGTCCATTAACGCCTTAACCATCCAGTCACCCTGGTCTCAAACAGCATTTATATAGTTGCCTTTCAAACACAGAACAATGGAAAGGAAAACAATTAATCATTTTGTGTCCTTAACTAGGATTGACACATTCTATCTGACCGATCTGGACAGAGTAATATCTCTCATACAGTACTCCAAATATTTGTTGTTACTAGACATTGGTTCGAACCCACGAGGACATTTGTCCATTGGATCTTAAGTCCAACGCCTTAACCACTCGGCCATCCTGGTACATCAATGTGCTTTGATATGGCCATCTTTGAAATGTAGATCAATGGAAGGGAAACTCATTAACCAATAAGTGTGCTTAATTAGGATTGCCACATACTATCTGACTGGTCTGGTCAAAGCTGTATTTTGGAGTGGAGTAAAACTGCGTGGTGTTCCTTTGACAACATTACCTACTCCTTCAACACTACTGTTTTGCAGAATCTGGATTATATCAAGCCTGAGGATAAACTGTATGTACTAACCCCAGTTTTGAACACAGTAAAGCTTCTACCAGGAGTGGTTCGAACCCATGTGGACATTTGTCCATCAATGCCTTAACCACTCATCCACCCTGGTCTCAGACAGCATCTAATGTTGTCTCTCAAACACAAAACAATAGAAAGGAAAACAATTCATCATAAATTGTCCTAGGATCACCACATTCTAGCTGACCAATCTGGACAAAGTAATGTGGCTTTTCTGAGTGGAGTAAAAGCATTTGATGTTCCTTTGACAAACCACTTTTGTTCACAATCTGGATTAAGTCATGTCTGAGAATAAATCTTATACTAACTCTAGTTTTGAACTATGGAGCCGCGTGCATGACATGCAGGAAAAAAATAGTAGGCTAAATTGTGCACACGCTTTACTAAGTCGTTCCCTTGATTTATAAATTGTGCAGACGATTTAGCAAATTGAGGGAATGAAATAGTAAATCGTGCACACGATTTAGCCAATCAAGGGAATGACTTAGTAAAGCATGCGCACGATTTACTTTTTTTTCTGCATGTCATGTGCAGGGCTCAGTACTGAACAGTCTAAAGTGTCTACCAGGAGTGGGGTTCAAACCCATGAGGACATTTGCCCATTGGATATTAAGTCCAATGCCTTGACCACTCGGCCATCCTGGTACGTCAATAGGCTTTGATATGGCCATCTTTGAAATGTAGATCCATGGAACGAAAACACATTAACCAATAAGTGTGCTTAATTAGGATTGCCACATACTATCTGACTGGTCTGGTCAAAGCTGTATTTTGTACTTACTCCAGTTTTGAACATAGGAAAGCTTCTAACAGGAGTGGTTCAAAGCCATGTGGACATTTGTCCATCAATGCCTTAACCACTCAGCCACTCTGGTCTCAGACAGTATCTAATATTGTCTCTCAAATGCAAAACAATAGAAAGGAAAACAATTCATCATAAATTGTCCTAGGATCACCACATTCTAGCTGACAGATCTGGACAAAGTAATGCGACTTTTCTCAGTGGAGTAAAAGCATTTGATGTTCCTTTGACAAACCACTTTTGTTCACAATCTGGATTAAGTCATGTCTGAGAATAAATCTTACACTAACTCTAGTTTTGAACTATGGAGCCGCGTGCATGACAGGCAGGAAAAAAATAGCAGGGTAAATCGTGTGCACTCTTTAGCAAATCAAGGGAATGACTTAGAACAATTAACTTTTTTTTCCTGCATGTCATGTGCAGGGCTCAGTATTGAACCAGGAGTGGGGTTCGAACCCACGAGAACATTTGTCCATTGGATCTTAAGTCCAACGTCTTAACCACTCGGCCATCATGGTCTGTTTCGAAGAGGGTTACTAGCTGGCTGAGCCAGAAGGCCTTTGTGTGAAGTCTTCCCGTGATCCTACAACAGTCTGGATGGATGGATGATTTTACTAATGATATGTTGTTTAGGTTTGAGTTTTCTCATGTTTCTTCAAATGTGTATCAATCCTAGATCAATGGAAGGGAAAATTAAGTGTTCTTAAGTAGGATCGCCACATTGTATCTGACTGATCTGGACAAAGCGTTTTTTTGTTTGTTTTTTTTTTGGTGTAGAATAAAACTGCGTGATATTCCTTTGACAACATTACCTATACCTTAAACAATACTATTTTGCAGGATCTGGATTAAATCAGTCTGAGTCTAAACCTTATGTACTAACCCCAGTTTTGAGCATAGTAAAGCTTCTACCAGAAGTGGGGTTTAAACCCATGTGGGCTTTAGTCCATTAACGCCTTAACCATTCAGTCACCTTGGTCTCAAACAGCATTTATATAGTTGCCTTTCAAACACAGAACAATGGAAAGGAAAACAATTAATCATTTTGTGTCCTTAACTAGGATTGACACATTCTATCTGACCGATCTGGACAGAGTAATATCTCTCATACAGTACTCCAAATATTTGTTGTTACTAGACATTGCTATCTAATCTCTCAGTTTAGAGCATACTAAAGCTTCTACCAGGAGTGGGGTTCGAACCCACGAGGACATTTGTCCATTGGATCTTAAGTCCAACGCCTTAACCACTCGGCCATCCTGGTACATCAATGTGCTTTGATATGGCCATCTTTGAAATGTAGATCAATGGAAGGGAAACTCATTAACCAATAAGTGTGCTTAATTAGGATTGCCACATACTATCTGACTGGTCTGGTCAAAGCTGTATTTTGGAGTGGATTAAAACTGCGTGGTGTTCCTTTGACAACATTAGAACATAGTAAAGCTTCTACCAGGAGTGGTTCAAAGCCATGTGGACATTTGTCCATCAATGCCTTAACCACTCATCCACCCTGGTCTCAGACAGCATCTAATATTGTCTCTCAAACGCAAAACAATAGAAAGGAAAACAATTTATCATTAATTGTCCTAGGATCACCACATTCTAGCTGACAGATCTGGACAAAGTAATGTGGCTTTTCTGAGAGGAGTAAAAGCATTTGATGTTCCTTTGTCAAACCACTTTTGTTCACAATCTGGATTAAGTCATGTCTGAGAATAAATCTTACACTAACTCTAGTTTTGAACTATGGAGCCGCGCACATGACATGCAGGAAAAAAATACCAGGGTAAATCATGTGCACTCTTTAGCAAATTAAGGGAATGACTTTGAACGATTTACTTTTTTTTCTGCATGTCATGTGCAGGGCTCAGTGTTGAACAGTCTAAAGTGTCTACCAGGAGTGGGGTTCGAAACCACGAGGACATTTGTCCATTGGATCTTAAGTCCAACGTCTTAACCACTCGGCCATCATGGTCTGTTTCGAAGAGGGTTACTAGCTGGCTGAGCCAGAAGGCCTTTGTGTGAAGGGTTACTAGCTGTGTACAAACATTACCTACACCTTCAACACTACTGTTTTGCAGAATCTGGATTATATCAAGCCTGAGGATAAACTGTATGTACTAACCCCAGTTTTGAACATAGTAAAGCTTCTACCAGGAGTGGTTCAAAGCTATGTGGACATTTGTCCATCAATGCCTTAACCACTCAGCCACCCTGGTCTCAGACATCATCTAATATTGTCTCTCAAACACAAAACAATAGAAAGGAAAACAATTCATCATAAATTGTCCTAGGATCACCACATTCTAGCTGACAGATCTGGACAAAGTAATGTGGCTTTTCTGAATGGAGTAAAAGCATTTGCTGTTCCTTTGACAAACCACTTTTGTTCACAATCTGGATTAAGTTATATCTGAGAATAAATCTTACACTAACTCTAGTTTTGAACTATGGAGGCATGCACATGACATGCAGGAAAAAAAATAGTAGACTAAATTGTGCACACGCTTTACTAAGTCGTTCCCTTGATTTATAAATTGTGCAGACGATTTAGCAAATTGAGGGAATGAAATAGTAAATCGTGCGCACGATTTAGCCAATCAAGGGAATGACTTAGTAAAGCATGCGCACGATTTACTTTTTTTTTTCTGCATGTCATGTGCAGGGCTCAGTACTGAACAGTCTAAAGCTTCTACCAGGAGTGGGGTTCAAACCCACGAGGACATTTGCCCATTGGATATTAAGTTCAACGCCTTACCCACTCGGCCATCCTGGTCTGTTTCAAAGAAGGTTACTAGGTTTGAGCCTGGCTGAGCCAGAAGGCCTTTGTGTGAAGTCTTCCCGTGACCCTACAACGGTCTGGATGGATGGATGATTTTACTAATGATATGTTGTTTAGGTTTGAGTTTTCTAATCTTTCTTCAAATGTGTATCAATCGTAGATCAATGGAAGGGAAGATTAAGTGTTCTTAAATAGGATCACCACATTGTATCTGACTGATCTGGACAAAGCAGATTTTTGGAGTGGAATAAAATTGTGTGATATTCCTTTGACAACATTACCTATACCTTAAACAATACTATTTTGCAGAATTTGGATTAAATCAAGTCTGAGTCTAAACCTTATGTACTAACCCATGTTTTGAGCATAGTAAAATTTACCAGGAGTAGGGTTCAAAGCCATGTGGATTTTAGTCCATCAATGCCTTAACCACTCAGTCACCTTGGTCTCAAACAGCATGTTATATTGTTGTCTCTCAAACGCAGAACAATAGAAAGGAAGCCAATTAATTATTTTGTGTCCTTAACTAGGATCGCCACATTATAGCTGACCAATCTGGACAAAGTAATGTGGCTGTTTGGAGTGGAGTAAAGCATTTAGTGTTCCTTTTACAAACATCTTTTGTTCACAATCTGGATTAAATAAAAAATAAATAAATCTTACGCTAACACTAGTTTTGAACAGTCTAAAGCATCTACCAGGAGTGGGGTTTGAACCCACGAGGACATTTGTCTACTGGATCTTAAGTCCAACGCCTTAACCACTCGGCCATCCTGGTCTGTTTCAACGAGGGTTACTAGCTGGCTGAGCCAGAAGGCTTTTGTGTGAAGTCTTCCTGTGATCGTACAACAGTCTGGATGGATGGATGATTTTACTAATGATATGTTGTTTAGGTTTGAGTTTTCTCATCTTTCTTCAAATGTGTATCAATCGTAGATCAATGGAAGGGAAAATAAGTGTTCTTAAGTAGGATCGCCACATTTTATCTGACTGATCTGGACAAAGTGTTTTTTTTGGGGGGGGGGGGGGGGGGGGGCAACATTACCTATACCTTAAACAATACTGTTTTGCAGAATCTGGATTAAATCAGTCTGAGTCTAAACCTTATGTACTAACCCCAGTTTTGAGCATTGTAAAGCTTCTACCAGAAGTGGGGTTTAAACCCATGTGGGCTTTAGTCCATTAACGCCTTAACCATTCAGTCACCCTGGACTCAAACAGCATTTATATAGTTGCCTTTCAAACACAGAACAATGGAAAGGAAAAAAAATGAATCATTTTGTGTCCTTAACTAGGATTGACACATTCTATCTGACCGATCTGGACAGAGTAATGTCTCTCATACAGTACTCCAAATATTTGTTGTTACTAGACATTGCTATCTAATCTCTCAGTTTAGAGCATACTAAAGCTTCTACCAGGAGTGGGGGTTCGAACCCACGAGGACATTTGTTCATTGGATCTTAAGTCCAACGCCTTAACCACTCGGCCATCCTGGTACATCAATGTGCTTTGATATGGCCATCTTTGAAATGTAGATCAATGGAAGGGAAACTCATTAACCAATAAGTGTGCTTAATTAGGATTGCCACATACTATCTGACTGGTCTGGTCAAAGCTGTATTTTGGAGTGGAGTAAAACTGCGTGGTGTTCCTTTGACAACATTACCTACACCTTCAACACTACCTTTTTGCAGAATCTGGATTAAATCAAGCCTGAGGATAAACTGTATGTACTAACCCCAGTTTTGAACATAGTAAAGCTTCTACCAGGAGTGGTTCGAACCCATGTGGACATTTGTCCATCAATGCCTTAACCACTCATCCACCCTGGTCTCAGACAGCATCTAATATTGTCTCTCAAACGCAGAACAATAGAAAGGAAAACAATTCATCATAAATTGTCCTAGCTGACTGATCTGGACAAAGTAATGTGGCTTTTTGGAGTGGAGTAAAAGCATTTGTTGCTTATCAAAAGTATTTGCCTTTGACAAGCCACTGTTGTTGTTCACAACGTGGATTAAGTCATGTGTGAAAACAAACCTTATACTAAGCCTAGATTTGAACAGTCTAAAGGGTCTATCAGGAGTGGAGATCTTAAGTCCAAAGCCTTAACCACTCAGCCATCCTGGTCTGTTTAAATTAGGTTGATGTTACTAAAGGCTACTAATAGTGGATCTGGATTATCTGGATAATGAAGCCTGTCAAGGTGATTTCACTTTTTCAATATAAAATCAAAAATCAACCTCCTCATCGGAAAACGTCAGAAAAATAGCTAATTTAGAAAAAGAAAAAAGAAAAAAAAAATATTTGGATGATGTAATAAAAATCCACCATAGTGATTTAAATAAATCTAAAAGAGAGCAAGTAATGTTAATAAATGAAACAAAAATAATTATATATGACAAATGTTGGTTAAATGTTATTAATTTGGTTTATTAAAAATTCTTATGCACTGTAAGCAACCCCACAACATATATCAATCATTTGTTTTGGGGATGGGAGGCAAAACCACAACATTTTAGTTATGTTAAGCATTTTTGACATTTATATGTCTGTTTATCAACCTTGGCTTTCATTTGCACCTATTGTGTAATCTTACTGTCTGTTCCACCAGAGATATTCAACAATGAATAAAAACTGTGCCGACCAACCCCAGTGCCAACCAATCCTGGTCTTCCCTGCAAAATCCTTAGAAATGGCTCAGTGTTTTTACCAATGTTGATTTAAATTATTCACATTCATCAGATGACATTTCCTCTCCCCTGAATCATCTGCCCCTGTTTAACAAACTAAAAATAGATGTTTTCTCATATTAAATATTGATGTATCAAGCATGCTTTGTCTACAAAAGAACGAATCAAAAGCAGCTTACCTCTACAAAAAATTCTGAAACGATCAACATTCTCCAGATGCATTTCACAAACAGGCTGCTTATATAGCCTATTCAGCTGTGAAATTAGGTTACATTTAAAGTCAATCCGACTGTGCGCGCTCCACGGCCCTGTGATGAGGTCGCGCACACGCGCATCAGTCGAAGAGAGAGCGACTGTGTGTGACTTCATTCTGTCGAGTCTGAATTGAGCAGATCGCCTGTTTGAGGAGTTACAGGGATATTTCGTGTCCCTTTGTTTCATCACACAGTGACTTCAATATGAAGGTTCTACATCTGTGTTTATTCGCGACTTTTTGGAGAGCTGTAAGTATTTAATGTTACACATTTTCTCCATATTTTATATTATATAGTGATATATATGATTATATATGATATATTTATTATTATACAGTGCCCATTATATAAAACTAATTATAGCAGATTCCTTTCAGAATGTACTGAACTTGCGTATTCGTTTTAATGTCTTGTTCAGATTTCTGCAAACAATTACTGAGTTATGCGCATCTGTATTTATGGTAATATGTTTACGAATACGTAAAAACGCTAAAGGAATCATATTGGAATTTCCATCATGACTTTAAATCTAGAATTCTGAAAAGTAAAAAAAAGTATCCTTTCTTTCTCACTATATATTGAACAAAGTAGGCGAACTGTACCAACTGTTTCTTATCCCATTACGCGTCTTTTAGATAAGACTTCATATTATAATAGAAACACATTCCTTTTTTCTTTTTTTTTTTTTTTTTTTTTTGTGTATGCATATGGATTTATATATTTTTTTCCTTCTCAGATGCATGCTATCCATCCAGATTGTGCTATTATCTCCCAGCTTATCCAAGACCAAGAGATCTGCATCCAGACTAGGAAGAGAGAGATGAAGAACCAGTCCCAACAAACAGGTTGTATGGATGAAACATTACATTAAACTAAATATCATACTGATGAAAAATGCTTATATGCTTATATCAGCAGCTGATGCGTTCATTCTTAGCTTGGCCTGGTTAACTAAAGATGATTATGTGCAATTACCATGCAGAAATTTAACCATGTTACTTTAATTGAATATAGTGAGGGAAAGGAAGGAAACTAGGTCTCAGCAGAATTTCAGCATTTACCCACATTAGACATGTGGTTCTCAAAGACAGAGCAATTCTGTAGTGTCATGTTAATGGATTACTATTAATATTAAAGTGTTGTCCTTTGTAATAGGACTTTAATTGGTAAATAACATACAGGCAGTCTGAAAACAGCTAAGCACTGTGGGAAATATCCCCACAAAACCTCTTTAGACCAGTCAAGCATAATCTCCGAAGTGATTGCAGAGTTATTATTAATTTGAAATGATTTTTGATTGGGGTTCTGATTGCGTTCCTTCCTGAGACTTAAGTTCTATGAATAGATCTTTGTTGAATGAGATTTATGCAGACAGACAGTTCAACCCACAGGACATATGATAATTATGTTACGTGGCAGCTTGAATCTCCGGAGATCTGTGTTCTTACAACTTGACAGTGTGAGTGGAAATGAAGATTGTGTGAAATGGTGTTCCTGCAGCACATGTTCATATATGCTTTATTTGAGCTTTCCTCAAACAAGCTAAAATACAACAATATTGCTATCTGCCTAAGCAAGTTAAATTAGGAATCCATGTTGGTTAATAGAACATGTGCTATGCCATGTTTGAATGCAAACAAAATTCAGCAGAACAGAAAAGCTTCACTTTAGGATTTACAATAATAATAATAAAACAGCAATTTGAAGGATTAGAATTTAATCAAATTAATTGCATCACTTGCAAATTCATTAATCACAATGAATTCTGTACATCAATAGTTGCTGAAAAAAATCTCCAAATATGTTTGTTGGGGCTATTCTCACACAACAAGTTCTTGTATTCAATCTGCAGCATTTTTAAAATTGCTGATCCATGTATATAGACTGTCTGTCTGACTGACTGTGACCTGCAGGCTTTAAAAGGACATGTCTTCCCCGCAGCAGGGACATACATGGACAAAGCTGTCTATGTCTTTAAGGCAAAATGCAGTACTCTCTTAAAAAAATGGAGCTTACAAACAGGGTTTTCCAGCCTAATGAGTCATAAGACCTTTATAAGATTGTATGATGCCATAACATAACCCAGGAGGGATGCACTTTGCCTTTTTTAACAATGGTACACTTATATAAAGCAAAGCAAAACATAATCAAGCATCAATAACTCATCTAACAAGCAAGACAGAGCAGGACCCTGGAGTGGACTCTGTCTTGCAAACAGGACCGGTGGAAGTCAGCCAAGAGACATGCGCTGCCCATGCACACAGGACAACCATGGCGTAAGGGGGGAAGACTGCCCCCTTGGCCACAGTAGGACTGATGGGGAAACGGGTGGCTCAGGAATGTTCTCTATGGCCGTGACACATAATAGTGGCAATGTACAGCCCACGACAGGACAGACAGGAAGAGCGGGCTGCTCAGGGATGGCCACCATGTCTGTAACAGGGAGCGCAGGCTGCTCAGGGACCACCAGACTTGGGACCACTGGAGTAGGGTCCTTCAGGACCACTGGATTCGGGTCCACTGAAGTCAGGACCGTCAGGGCCACTGGATTCGGGTCCAACAGAGTCAGGTCCTCCAGGACCATAAGACTTGTGTAGCGATGTACAGTTATTAATCAATTTATGGATGAAATATGAATATCATAATTCAGAAAGCTTTATGACGTTCATATATCGATCCAACGGGGAATTAAACATATATGGTGAATTAACTACAACGAATTATAATCAATCACATATATGATTAGTTCTGGTTGAATAATTATGTGGAAAACTATCAGTTCGTCCACCGAAACGGAAAATTATCCACAGATTATCACGACAGAAATGTTATATCTCGGGCCGGGAGACTAACTTTCTATCATAGCCTTCAAATATAGAGCAAGGATATTAGAATCAGAACGTTAAAGTGACTCGGTTGTTGCTAAAATGAGCAAGTGAACAAAAAGCATGGATAAAATGAGTTTAATATACGAAACGGGTAATACACAGGTTATACGGCTAAATGGACACAAGTAAATACAAATACATACAAAGTAGAGGGAAAGGCAGAAACGAAAGAGATGATCAAAGCAGGTCAAATTGCAACAGTTCACCTTTAAGAGCCAGCAAGGAAACTCAGTATTTAAGATCGTAAAAACGTTATACTTGCATAGGTTAGTCAGGGTGCTTGGAGTTTCGGAGCGCTCGGTTTGATAGTTGCTTCTTCTTCCGGAGGTTGTTTCGGCGAAGTTTCAAACGAAGGTTTAACTGTTGTAATATGACCGGAAAATAAAGAAGAGAGTCCGTCTTGACGGCAGGAACTCGTGCAGAAAACTTGTGCCACCAAAAGACGCGTGTCATGGTGTTTTAAAGACAACAGACCAGAACGCCTTCTTGATAACGTCCTCCAATGCTAGCGTTGCAATTTGGCGGGTTTCCACATTCCTTTGTCCTGTCTCCCGAATAAATTTATGGTATGTTGAATCAGTGCATTTTCTTCATAGTGTTATTAAACATTGAACGATGCATTTGGCAGAAATGTAACGTACATGAGTGAATAGCTCTGATTCACAGCTTTACGGAGAGATCGAACTCGACAGGTGTCTCTCGTCATATAAAGAAGATACACTTTACACTCTATTACTATCGTTTAACATGAAAACCAACCTACTACAGTCAATTCTACGATTCTACACTAGTAACACATACATGCAGCGAGCACTACAATGGCAGGTACATTCATATTTGCAGGTATAATATTTGTGTATACAGTCTTTGTATGTGTGTGTGTGTCTGTGGGTGCGTGCGTGTATTTTCTCTTTTTATGACCGTTTGGAATTCGGGCCTGTCTTTCGAAACCCGATCTGTGGCGTTCGCATCTCCTTTGAAGTCACGGAGGAGAGGTTAGGGGACTTATCGAAACAGTCATAAAAAAAGTCTTGTGATCCATTAGTGTCTGCCGGGCCGGAATCGATGTAAGATTTACAAACCAAAGTTCCGTGAATTGAGGCTTAAACACAGTTTATGGTGGGACCTGCTCATCCTTGAGACTGTGCAGACCCTACAGTTTCCCCCTTTCGGCCAGTGAGGTCCCCGTGCGGATCTCGTTGGACGGTAGCGAGGTCGGATGGCACAGATGTCGGACAGCAGGTGGTCCCTACTGGTCCTCGGCCTTCGGGTCGTCGAAGGGAGAGTCCATTTCGATGAGATTTGGTACGTTCTCCGTGTTGGTGCCTCCTCTCCTTGGTTTCCTCTTGAAACCCCGAGGAAGGGCAGGCAGGCACTTGTCCATGGACTCTTGCATCCCCTTCATCCTCTTGAAAAGGATGAAGGCTAGGCCCAGGGTCAGTAGGTACCCGATTGCCATGGAGAGGCAAAGGGCTGTGTCGGCGGCAGTCCAAGCCTGGACTATAGGGGAGCTGGTCAGGACGGGCAGTCGGGAGAGTGCTTGGAGGGCAGTGTCGACAGGAGTAATGTCAATTAACTGGGACCCCCCTTTCTCAATCCTCAGTTCCAGCTCTGGGGCCAAAGTGAGGTTGTGGTTCATGAAAAAGGATGGGATCTCCAGTTCTGACTGGTACTCGTCACTTGAGATGTGGTACAAGGCCAGGTCATCGAGGTGGAGGATGGCACCCAGGGGGACCTGGATCCACATACTTTGACTGAGCAGGCTGACACGAGTGGCAGTGTCGTGCTGATCGTAAGTCAGGGTGGCGGTGCGAGTGGGAGTGTTAACAAGCCATCGATTGCCCACAATCTCAGCTTGTGTTCCGATGATTTGGGCGCGAGGCTTGGCCTCGGCAGGGCAGCGCGTGTCGCTGATCATGGGCTGTAACCCGCAGATTCCTTCAGTATTGTCTCTGAGGAAAGGTTTGCTAGGGCAGAGGTAATGAATGTCTTTGGTCAGAACACACATGCGTAAATTGGGAGCCAGATACAGTTGGGGGTTGCTGTCGTGGTATGCGACCACAGCTGGAGTGTGGATCTTGATGTGGGTGTTACCCTTCCAAAACCCGACATTGACAATGTCTTTGAGTCGGTAGATGTTATCTGGTTCGATGATAGGTAGGTTTAGGAGGAAGGCCAACTCCCTTTGTTCGGGGTCGACATGCAGTAGGATGGCACTGCCCAGGGAGTAGGCAAGGTGGGTTTGGATAGGGTCCGTGGGTCTGACGGCAGCAGAGGCCAGCATAGTCTGTACGAGGCTCAGGGGTACAAGATATGGGGGAATCCTTCCCATGGCCAGGCTGTCCATGGAGGAGCTCACTTCCCGCAGCATATCTGTCATGAGAGCAGTGACAAGCTGAGTTTGGGCGAAGTCATTTTGGAAGACAGTAAACAGTTGCTTCATTGAATTCACTGTCTGGTTCAACAGGACACTGTGGGTGTTGAGAACCACTACAGTGCCCTTCAGAGTTTTTCCGATGCTTTGAAGGGTTTGGCTCTGAGTGGTGAGTTGTTCTCTCAGCTGGGGAATCTCTGTCTGAATTTCGGCCACATGCCGCCTTACAGTGGTTAGGCTCACTGCGTTGACACTTGACATGCCGAGGTTAAAGAGGGTCCCGACAGCAGCGGCTGCTCCGAGCAGAGCTCCCAAGAACCGTTTGGTGCGTCGGTTGTGTCCACTTAACTCGGCTTGTGTGATAGTCATTTTCTCCAGTTGGGCGAGCATGTGCTGGACGTCGGCCTCCGCGTGAGTGAGGGCGTTCTCCGTCCATCGGGCCCCTGCCCAGCTGTATTGGGCGACGTGGCTGGGATAGTGTGCTTTGTAGACAGTGCGGGGATCCAACCGCACGTACACTTTCTGAGTGTAAGTCCGGCAGTTGGTGATGAGGAGTCCCGGTTGTTCCCTCAGTACGATGCCGGATGCGGGGCCTGGTGAGGTGATGTCTGATTGCGGCTGTCCTCTGGTTGGCAGGAGGCACACGAGGGTGAACCACAGCAGCATCCTTTCTCTGTCAACAGCCACATGTCTCTTAATCTGGTTACGGTGGACCCATTTGAAAATTGGTTCTTTCTGCCCCCGGCTCAGTTTGATTCGGTACGCAACCGGGGAGAGCTTGTCCACAATCTCATGAGGTCCCGTCCAACGGGGAAGGAATTTCTTTGACAGCCGTGGGGAGGTTGTTTTGGGTGGCTGAGCGAAAAGGTAGTACCAGACCCGGTCACCCACATCCAGTTCCTGGTGAGACGCCTTGCGGTCATAGTATGCTTTCTGGCCTTCCGCGCTTCGTTGAAGCTGCTGTTGGGCAAAAGCAAACGTGGTTCTCAGGTGTCGGTGTAGCTCGTCGAGATACTGGTGGGTAGTGTAGGCGGTGACGAGGCTGGAATCTCCCGGTTGGTACAGCAGGTGCAACGGCAGGGTCATCTGTCGCCCCGTCATCAGTTCAAAGGGAGACACCCGAGTTGATTCCTGCGGAGTGGCTCTAATAGCCATGAGTACCAGTGGAAGTTTCACATCCCAGTCTTTCTGGTTGGCTGACACATATTTTTTTAGCATGCTAACCACAGTTTTATTGGTCCGTTCCGCTTGCCCTGACGAGATTGGATGGTGGCTGATGTGCAGTTTGCTCTGTACGCCCAGGAGTCTCCAAATTTGCTGCATGATCTCAGCGGTAAAATGAGTACCTCTGTCGGAGTTAACTCTCAGTGGCAGCCCAAATCTGCTGAAAATGTGGTTCATCAGGAGGTATGCTGTAGTCTGGGCCGTGTCGTTCGGTGCTGGAAGACACTCTACCCACTTGGTGAATTGGCACACGACCGTGAGGAAATACCTGTTTCCTCTCGTCGATCTGGTCAGGGGCCCCACCCAGTCTATCTGGAGGTCTGACCATGGGAACGTGACTCCTCTGCGTTGCAGTGGAGCTCTGTGAGTTGGGTTTGCCGGTTGGAACTGGCAGCACACCAGGCATCCTCTCACATACTCTGCCACATCCTGCTGCATGCCGGGCCAGTATGCCACTTGTTTCAGTGTCTGGTAAGTGGCTTTGGTGCCATGGTGTCCAGCACATGGTGCATCGTGGGCATACATGAGCATGACCCCCCTTTGGCCGTGTGGTACCACAAGCCGTGGCGCAGTGAGATCATCAGGGGCATACCACAGAATGTCTTCTTGGACACGTAGCATGTGCTTGACGTCGTGTAGCCGTTTGAGGCTAGGGTTGTCGTCGAAGTCAGACTTCGTGATCGGGGGGCAGGAGGGGTTTGAGAGGAGGTTTTTTACCGTGTGGATGGCAGAGTCCGAGGCTTGAAGGTCGGCAATGTCATTGTTGGAAATTTGTGGAGCTAGCGATAGCGGCTGCGATGTGGGAGCAAGTACGGGAGCAGTGCGTTGGCTGCGGGTGACTGCTGCTACATCAGGGGTGGGTGTTTGGGAGGGGGGTGACCACAGATTACCCTGTAGTGCGCCCGTCTTGGCAAGGGCATCAGTTTGGTCATTCAAGTCTTTGTCCATGCCAGGTAGCTTCGAATGTCCTTTCACCTTTTTCCAGTAAACGATCATGTTGTGAGTTGTCGTGATATCGTCGCACATTCGGAACAGGTGTTGGTGTTTGACAGGCTTGTTGTTTGCGGTCTTGAAGCCATTTTGTTTCCAGCCTGGGAGGTGGCACGTGAAACTGAGTCGGGCATAGTTTGAGTCTGTGCAAATGAGGAGTTCTTTGATGTTGTGGGCCACTGCGATTTGGAGGGTGATGAGGATAGCAGCTACCTCCGCATACTGCGATGACTGGGAGCCCAAATTGAAGTGTTGTGGTGGGCAGGGTTGGTTGTTTAACCATAACACCCCTGCACCTGCCTTTAGGACGCCCTCATGGTTGTACGAACATCCATCGACATAGGCTGTGGGCATACCTTGGCACGCATTCTCTTCGAAGTACCGGTGGCAGGTCGGTTGCTGGTTTTGGGGTATTTCCGGCTCCGGTGTGGAAGCTGGAGTGTCATCGGAGCAGTTTTGGCAGGCCGCCAAGCCGTTGCCCAGAGCAGACTTGTGATTTTGGGCGTATCGTGCCTCGACGTTGCGCCCCTGGAGAGCCATCAGCCATGTGGCTATGCGTGAGTTGGTGACTACGCCATCTCGGATGCGTTGGCTGTTGAGGAAGGTGACAGGTTGGTGACAGGTCTCTATGATAACTTTTTGTGCCCCAATGTAGTTGGAAAATCTTTGGATGGCCCATACAGTGCAGAGCAAAGCCTTTTCACAGTCTGAGTATTTGCACTCCGGTGGCAGGAGTGTTTTGCTGGCATACGCTACGACTCTTTTGTCTTGATCGTATCGTTGGTAGAGGCCAGCGCTCAGGCAGTTCTTGGAGAATCCGGCTTCCAAGTAGAACTCCTTCTTTGGATCGGGGTAAGCCAGACATGGGGCTGTGCACAAATGTCGTTTCAGTTCATTCATTGCACTTGTTTGGGCATCCGTCCAGACAAACGGGCAGTCCTTTTTCAACAGAGTAGTTAGAGGTCTTGCAATGTCCGAGTAGTTCTCAATGAACTGTCGCGAGTAGTTGCACACACCTAGAAAGCTACGCAGCTCTGAGATGTTAGTGGGAGGTTTGATGGTTTGAATAGCTTGAATGCGGCTGGACTGCGGTTCAATGCCCTGTGAACCGACAAGTAGACCCACGTAGTTGACCTTGGTTCGGCACCATTGTCCTTTGTGGAGGGCAATTTTGGCGCCGGCGGTGGTCAGTTGGTTCAAGACATGGTCTATTTCTATCAGGTGGTCCGCCACAGTCGTACTTTTCATGAGCACATCGTCCACATAGATGAGGTTCCCTCTCATCCTTGCATCTGGACATGCTTTGTTCAGGAAGATGTTGAATTCAGCTGGTGAGTTGGCATAGCCGAATGGGCACCTTGTAAAAGTGTACTGCCGGTTGCCAAAAGTGAAAGCCAGCTTGTGTTGATCCTCTGGGTGTACGGGTATGGTCCAGAATCCTGATGCCACATCAAGCGTCGAGAAGATAGTGGCCCCTTTGACTCTAGGTAGTTCCTGCTCCAGCTGTGTCATGGGCCACCGTGACAGTGGCACCTGCTGGTTCAGTTTCCTGTAATCAATGGTTGGTCGCCACTTGCCATTTGGTTTGAGAACAGGCCAGATGGGGGCTGAGTAGGTGCTGTTGCACGGACGGATGACACCTTTCTCTTCCATGGAGCGGATAATCTCCTGCACTGGTTCGTGTGAGGCAATGGGAATTTTGTACTGCCTGACAAAGGTGGGAGGAGCGTTTGGGCGCGTTGGAATGCGCACCGTGTGGAGGTTAGTGAGTCCACAGTCTAAAGAGTCTTTGGCAAATGATGCTTTAAATTTGTACAGGACCTGCCTGAGTTTCTGGCGGTCTGCCTCGTACTTTAGGGCATCTGCATCCTTCAGGATTTGTTGGACTTGAGACTCGAACCCTGGGAATGGCTCTTCTGTGGTGGTGTCAGCTATCAGTGGTGCCATGTTTTCCTGGGTTTCACAGGCAGGCTGGCTAGAGACTGTGTATACTGCAAGGTGTTGGTCCTCCATCAGTTCCGTTCTGCACACCTGTTCTGTGGGTACCGGCATGATGGCAGTGATGGAGATGGTCTTGAAGGGTGCAGTTAAAACCGTGTCGTCTGGGCTCCCTTCTGGTATCATAGCAGCTGGTATTGACCCGATGACTGGTAACGTGAGTTCAAAGTCATGGAAGTCGTGGCTTACTAGCCATCCCAGCCGGTAGGCCTTGGGAATTCTGATGGGGGTAGCCATGCAGTTGTTAAGCAAAATGTAGATTACACGGGATGACACTTCAGTGAGGGGTGTGGCTTCCAAGGTGAGTCCAAGTTCCACGCTTTCAGGTGAAAGTTGGAAGAAACCCAGTGTGTTATTCAGGTTTTGGCCCTGTCTCATGTTGAGGCGAATAGCGACCCCTTTGGTATAAGCGGGTACTACAGTTTCCTGTTCGTTGACCAGGAAGCAGACTTCTGGAATGGTCTGGCCAGACACGAGGTTCTCAAGGTCAACCGGAACAACAGGGGGCTGTACAGTCATTGGTGCCCACACTACCTCATTAACCATGTCCACGTGAGCTTTGAGGCGAATCAGGAGGTCTGCTCCAATGTAAACATCATGCGTTAGGTCTGGGAGGACCAGAAAGTAATGGGTTAGAAACCGGCCGTTCCAATTCAAGTTCAGAGCGCAGACGCCTTTGGCCGTTGTCATAGCTGACAGGCGAGAGTCTAAAGAGAAACGTGTGCGCTTGTTGACAAATGGGAGGTCCGGTGCGTTTTCCTTGAGAGCATTGAACACGTTATGGTTGATGGCTGAGTTGTCAGCCCACAGTGCGAGGACAGTGTCTGTTATTGTTAAGCCATTCAGCTGCGGGTCTGGTGTGACCTTGGGGCAGAAGGAGTCAGAGTCTGTGGTGAGCTGAAGGGTGCAGAGGAGCGAACTTGAACTTTGCCCTGGTGCTGAGACGGGGTTCCCGCGGCTAGCTGTGGGGTTTCCCGTGACCTCTGTGACCTGACAGTCTGGCTCAGATGACCTGGGTGACTGGAAAGGCCGCGGTTCTCGTACTTGAGCCCAAATTTTCAGCTGTCTGAAGTCCAATAGGGGCTCAAAGCGATCTAGCAAGTCTTTGCCAATGAGCAGGGGAAACGTGTCCATCGGTGAGATGTATACGGGGTGTACCAAACTCATTGGATCGATGGTTAGATGAATGGGAGCTATTTGTTCAAGTTGGATCTCAGTTTGGCTGTATGACTGCACATTTAGCTCACATTTTTGTGATTTGAGAGTTCGATTTTGTTTCTTTGCTTCATGTCTGAGTCTTTCAAAAAGGTTAGTTGACATCAAAGTTAGGTCTGCTCCCGTGTCTACAAGGGCCTCAATCCTCACATCATTTTCCACAGTGATGGCTATGTACAGCTTTCGGGCCACCCCCTTTTCGATAAGGTTTCCCAGGAGTCTTGGTACCGGGGCTTGGGTGCTGACCGATAAGCAAGTGGGGCTGGTGTCATGTGATTCGTTTGGGAGGCAGACAACCAAAACGGCACTTTCTGGTACCGTGGCGTCCTGGTCGTCGGTGGGTTGATGTGAGCTGGTTTGCTCGGAGTGTGCGGTTGTTGGCTGAGGTGACTGTGTGATGAGGTCACTCTGTGATGTACTAACTGACTGTGTGGTAAGTCTCTGGTCAACTGTGAGTTGGGTGTGAGGTTGTGTTAAAGGGCTGTCAGGGCAGACGTTAGGGGCAGACCTTGCTTCTAGTCATAAGGAGTCTGACTTGTCCTTCTTGTCCTCCTTTTTGGGCTTTTTCTGGATCAGCTCTTTCAGGACTTTCAGAATCTCCGCAGACTCAGACATAACTGCGTTGCTCGACTCCTGTGAGGGCTCGGACTTGGACTTGTTTGATGCACGTCGAGAGGCCTTCTGTCTTTGGCGATTGGGGCTTGAGGCTCTATCCGATGAAGGCCTGCCATTTCTGGGTCGCCGGCTGGTCTCCCATGCGGCCCCGCCCCTTTGGTTGCTGGCTGGATGTGGCCTGTCCCAGAATCTTTCAGAGTGTCCGCTCTGGTGCTTGGGACGGGCGCCCTCGTGGTGAGGCTGCCCTCTGCTGGCTGGGAACTGTCTTGCCTCTCGGTTGAACGGTCTGTCACTGTGGTGTGTGTGTGCGCCCTCTAGGGCCAGTTCTGGGCAGTGATCAGAGACCGGGTAGATGGTTGGATTTTTAACAGTCTTTTCAGATATGGCCCTTTGCTTGGAATAAGCTTTGTAGGCTAAATCTCGCAGCTGTTGAATAGACATACTTCGTGGGCAGGCCAGGACTCCCAGATGATGACTTACTGCAGTGTGCAGGTTTCTAAGAAACAAAGTCTTAAAGTTGAAATCTTCCTCCATTCCTGGTTCGTTGCGTGCTCCGAAGTAGGCCTTTCGTATACGGTTGTAATATGCTTGTGGAGTTTCCAGTCGGCCCTGTTTAAGATCCATGGCCGCGAGGAGCCCTTGGTCCGATTCAGGGTCAGAAAACTCTTTGATCAGAGCCTGTCGCAGCAGCTGGTAGTCTGCTTTGACAGCTTCTGGCTGCCGATCCAGGAAGCTGCGCACGTCACGGCTGGACGTGATGCGGAGTAGATACAACTTGTCCCATGCACTCACGTTGGCCACATTTTGCAACAGGAAGTCAATGTCTTGCAAATACGCGTGCACGTCGACACCCCCTGCTGGGTTTGGAGTGAAAGTGGGGATATTCTTTGCTAGCTTGTCCAGCTCTTTGGGAATCACGCCATAGCTCGCAGCGCGGCTTTTCTGGGGTGGCTCCCATCCCTTTGCTCCTGACCATGGTTCTTGGAGGCTGGACGTTTTTGGCAGTGGGCTGTCACCCCCCTCGCGAACTAGGGACTCTTGACTGGGGCACTTAGGTCCAGTGGCTAGAGGGAGCTGCATGGCATGCAAGTCTCCTCCCAATTCGCTTTGCAGTTTATAGGAATGCTTTAGTTCTCGGTGCACAGTGTCCAATTCATCTCTAAGATAGTCTCTTTGCTGTTTCAGAGCAGTGATCTCACTTCGGGCCAGTTTAAGGTGATTTTCACAGGCCCGGGCTTTAGCATCTCTTTCTTTCAGTTCAATCTCTGCTCTTGCTAGGAGAGCTTCACCTTGCTGGAGTTTTCCAGTTAGTTCCTCTATGGATTGCTTTTCCATCTGCTCTCTGCGCCCCGTCTCCAAGTGGAGCTCTTCGAGGGCCTTTTGGAGTCTCTCGACTTCCTCCTGTAGCTCAGGATCAGATTCCTCCGCTGTCCTACGCTGACCTGGGGTCTCGAGGAGTAGCTGATCAAGACGATGTTGGGTCTGAGCCTGGTTCCTCCGGGCTTCCTCAGCTTGGAGCCTGAGCGCCGCGACTTCCTGCTCCAGAAGTGCGTTGCTCCTTTCATTGAGCCTTGCCTGGGCGATGAGGTTGTGGGCGAGGCCTCCGATGAGTCTTGCCCATTCTTTGTGACTGTAGCTCTGCATCGGATCGTGGGCCATCAGTCGATTCAAGTCCCCGTCCAGCTGCTCGCGGCTCAGGTGCTGGAGGTCGCCGGCGGCATTGGGCAGGAACGGGTTGGTCATGACGCCCAGCCAGGTCTCGAGATGGTCCCAGTGGGTGTCAGGGCTGGATGCTCGTGACATAGTGGCTTCTACTGTTGACGAGAGAAAGACAGCACAACAAAGACAAGAACCAATGCAAGCTTGCGCAGGGACTAACGGTTACGTAATACGTAATTAGATAATTCTTTCGTGTGGTTCCAGTTAACTGGTGCAGACAGTTAATGGAAGGTAGGTTAGACACTTAATTGTCGAACCAAGGATGACCCCGTAGGTCAATTCGTGTTAGTGAGTGCCGGATTGAAAAATAAATTTTGACAGGCGGGGCTTTGCAAGTCCTCTAATGACTCTGGCTGCTTGGCCGTCTTATCTATTATTCAGCTTCCGTGGTGGCTCTCACAGGTTCTGCTTCTACATGAACTGAAAAAAACAAACACAGCAGAAAGGCAAACAGAACAGAATGGGATGGATGCAATTAAATGAGAAAATAAAGCAGACAACAAATAGAAAGGAATAGACGTAGAATAGCAATAAAAATAAAAACGTGAAGGGCTAAAGGGGAGAAATTAAGCTTAAACTTCCTATCGCCTCTGGGATTATGACGGGGCCAGGCGAGGGCGCCGTTGCGTCATAAAACTGAGAGGGAGGGTATGGCTTAAAAATAACAGCGTTGGCCAGAACCTAGAGGAATGAAAGATATGTAATATCTTGTAGTTTTCACTAAGGGAAGGGACTGTACGTTGTTACTCTAGGCCTGGGGTGAGTTGCGAGTGCCCAGATGAGAACTCAGTGACGGGGCAGCCTCTCCTAGACGTTCCCACACCCGACTGCGGTGTCCGCGGACGTCCTGTCCTCCTTGCACCACGACGCAGCCTCTCAAACAGTGACCTTCAGCACAATTGCGTTTTCAGGCGAGGTATTAACGCCGACGGCCAGATTGGCAGGTCAAAATTGAATTTTTCCCAACCCCTGAGTCTGACCCCGCAGGCAGTTACTCAAAGGGCGGTTCTGTCGAGCAGAAACAGGGAAATTAAACAAAATTGCCTTGGGTTCCAACTGGGCTCGTCGCCTCCCTGCACCTGACACACCCAACCTGCTAATGTCTCTGCGTGCTGCCCGTGGTGTGAGGCCAGAAACGTCCTGCGATTCACGCACAGGCACGTGTCAGATTCGCCAGGCCAGGCAACTCCACTTCACTGGAACCCACTGGACCAACCGTCAACTCACCACCGGGTGCTAGAGGGCCTTGTCTGCAAGTACACAAACAGTCAAGTAAACACAACTTAATTGTACATTCAAATCTCAATTTAAATCTTGTTTAAACTAAATTTAAATAATCAAGTGTGTAGGATAACAGGATAGGGGTCTTAACTGAGCTGGAAACCGGACAAAAGGCGAAATAAAACACAACAATTCAGATGCACTTGATTCAAATTTGAATTAAAGCCTGTTCAATTAAATTTAAACCAGTGCATAGAAATAGAATGGGAAAGGAGAGAGAAAAGAAAAACACAATTCAGAGGCACTTGATTCAAACTTGAATTGAACTCTTGTTCAATTAAATTGAAATAAATGCACAGAAGAACAGCATGGGGCAAAGAGAGGAGAAAGCCTTCCCTATTTGTGAATTCCCTAAAGGGGAGTGCTTCTTGGTAAGCAGAATGCCAACTGATTGACACTACTTAATCTTAAATTACAATTGAATGTTGTTCAATTAAATTTAAAAATAAGTGTATGAAATAAGGGAGGCTTGGGTGTGTGGGTGTATGTTATTGCCAGCCAATAACATACAGGACACAGGACTAAGAGTGAATAGAATACAGCATTAAGTAATACAAGGGAAAGAATTTCCGAAGTAAATAAAGCAAAATAAATAACAAACAAACAAACAAAAAAAAAACAATTACTAATAAAATAAAAATAAAATAAAATAATAACTCAAGAGAAAGAGAGGGAGAAGAACAAACAAAACTGAGTTAAACCAAAGGAGTAGAATGGAGTAACATAAAATAAAAATAGAATAGAATAGAATAGAATAGAATAAATGTGTGACCAAAGGGGCCAAGGAGAGGAAAGGACACACAGATGGCAGGGAATTGACTTCCGGATCCGTCCACACGGGGGAGCACTTCCAGGAAGTGAATTCTCTGGTTGGAAGGGCAACTTAATCTAAATTAAAAATTTAAAACGTGTTTAAACCAAATTTAAATAAGTAAACCACCTTCCAAAAACGATTGGAAAGCATAACCATCAACAAACAGTTATAACAGCAACGTTGAAGTAGTCACGGGCGAATTTGGAGACAATTCAGTTCAAATTACGGAGAGCAGCTTTAACTCAGAACGTCCACACGGTGGCGTTACTGAGTCCACACAACAATGAAGTAGGGAGGGGTGCCCCACCTGGACAGACTGCCCTCTGGCGTCTGGTCAGCGTTACTGCATCCACCTCTGTGATATTTTTAAATTAGCGTTTCAGCTGATCTAACTGCACATATCACATACAAACTCTTTTTAGAATCTCGGCGGATTCTTCTGTGCCAGTTCACTGGACTGGTGCAACCTTTTATCCTAAGTATAAAACTTTGGAACCTCGGGGTTTAGTGACCCCGTTTTTGCACAAATTTTAGTGCACAAATATGTAACTGCAGGATAATTCACTGCTGTTATTAGTCACGCTGGATCAGGGCGTTTTTTCGACTGGCTCCAACTTTACAAGTCAAATCGGATAAAGCAGGTAAACTGTTTTCAGATTAGACTTGTATTTGGTAACGTCTTTTGGGTAGCTAGTCCAATTAGTTACCAAGGGAGCGAGACGCTATTTTTGAATAATTGGACGACACAAATAATTCAATTAAAATAGCGGCAGATAAGGCCTTTTGCAGAGATTAAATAGGAAACTCGCTACAAAATCTCGTTTCAGAACACGCTTAATGACGATCAATTCGTTTCATTCAAGCGGAAATTAATATTAAAACTGTATTGCAAAAGCCCTTTTGCATACGAGTCTGAATATTAATGAACTGCAGTTTCACGGTCACCCAAAGCTAGGCCTGCAGTGTTTTTAGACACAACAGCAGCTTGTTAACGGTGAGTAGTGTGAGGACTCGTGCGTCTTCTCACTGAATAAAGCGCGCATGAACATTAAATCACACACCAATTATTCTACCTTGCTTTTTTTTTCAACAACCAAGTTTAAAACGATGCTCGCGAATACTCCACCAAATAAATGTAGCGATGTACAGTTATTAATCAATTTATGGATGAAATATGAATATCATAATTCAGAAAGCTTTATGACGTTCATATATCGATCCAACGGGGAATTAAACATATATGGTGAATTAACTACAACGAATTATAATCAATCACATATATGATTAGTTCTGGTTGAATAATTATGTGGAAAACTATCAGTTCGTCCACCGAAACGGAAAATTATCCACAGATTATCACGACAGAAATGTTATATCTCGGGCCGGGAGACTAACTTTCTATCATAGCCTTCAAATATAGAGCAAGGATATTAGAATCAGAACGTTAAAGTGACTCGGTTGTTGCTAAAATGAGCAAGTGAACAAAAAGCATGGATAAAATGAGTTTAATATACGAAACGGGTAATACACAGGTTATACGGCTAAATGGACACAAGTAAATACAAATACATACAAAGTAGAGGGAAAGGCAGAAACGAAAGAGATGATCAAAGCAGGTCAAATTGCAACAGTTCACCTTTAAGAGCCAGCAAGGAAACTCAGTATTTAAGATCGTAAAAACGTTATACTTGCATAGGTTAGTCAGGGTGCTTGGAGTTTCGGAGCGCTCGGTTTGATAGTTGCTTCTTCTTCCGGAGGTTGTTTCGGCGAAGTTTCAAACGAAGGTTTAACTGTTGTAATATGACCGGAAAATAAAGAAGAGAGTCCGTCTTGACGGCAGGAACTCGTGCAGAAAACTTGTGCCACCAAAAGACGCGTGTCATGGTGTTTTAAAGACAACAGACCAGAACGCCTTCTTGATAACGTCCTCCAATGCTAGCGTTGCAATTTGGCGGGTTTCCACATTCCTTTGTCCTGTCTCCCGAATAAATTTATGGTATGTTGAATCAGTGCATTTTCTTCATAGTGTTATTAAACATTGAACGATGCATTTGGCAGAAATGTAACGTACATGAGTGAATAGCTCTGATTCACAGCTTTACGGAGAGATCGAACTCGACAGGTGTCTCTCGTCATATAAAGAAGATACACTTTACACTCTATTACTATCGTTTAACATGAAAACCAACCTACTACAGTCAATTCTACGATTCTACACTAGTAACACATACATGCAGCGAGCACTACAATGGCAGGTACATTCATATTTGCAGGTATAATATTTGTGTATACAGTCTTTGTATGTGTGTGTGTGTCTGTGGGTGCGTGCGTGTATTTTCTCTTTTTATGACCGTTTGGAATTCGGGCCTGTCTTTCGAAACCCGATCTGTGGCGTTCGCATCTCCTTTGAAGTCACGGAGGAGAGGTTAGGGGACTTATCGAAACAGTCATAAAAAAAGTCTTGTGATCCATTAGTGTCTGCCGGGCCGGAATCGATGTAAGATTTACAAACCAAAGTTCCGTGAATTGAGGCTTAAACACAGTTTATGGTGGGACCTGCTCATCCTTGAGACTGTGCAGACCCTACACTTGGGACCACTGGAGTTGGGTCCTCCGGGACAACTGGACTTTGGACCACTGGAATCGGGTCCCACAGGACCACTGGATTTGGGTCCACCAGAGTCAGGTCAACCTGGACCATCGGACTTGGGACCATCAGAGTTAGGTCCTCCAGGACCACCAGACTTGGAACCACTAGATTCGGGTCCACTGAAGTCAGGATCTCCATAATCTGAGCCTCAGATGTCATGCCCACAGACCGTTTGGCTGAATGTCTGAGGTTTATGGCACACTTAACTGGAAACATTTCGGGATTTTTGAAGTCATCATCTAGTTGGTTGAATTCTACAGGATGTCTTGGAGATGTGTGTGTCACATTCTTTATTGGTCTGCCTGGAAACAATTCAGCAGAACAGAAAAGCTTGACTTTAGGATTTACAATAATAATAATAAAACAGCAATTTGAAGGATTACAATTTAATCAAATTAATTGCATCACTTGCAAATTAATTAATCACAATGAATTCTGTACATCAATAGTTGCTGAAAAAAATCTCCACAGATCGTTGGCTGAATGTCTGATGTTTATGGCATACTTAACTGGAAACATTTCGGGATTTTTGAAGTCATCATCTAGTTGGTTGAATTCTACAGGATGTCTTGGAGACATGTGTGTCACATTCTTTATTGGTCCACCTGGAAACAAATGCAGTGACAACAAACCCCTCGTGCATGAAGAAAGCCGTCGTGTTTACAAATGTGACAATGCACGCTTTTCAGGATCAACTAAACACTGGATTTTCAAAAGTATGTGAAGTTTGTGCAACGTTCTTGAATTAATACTTTATTAGATGCACGTCGATCTTTTATTGTAGGGACATCGACTTTACATTTTCACGCCCCTAAACATGACGCAGAACAAAACAAACTGTGACTGGTTGCAATCCATGTCAGTCAAATGTCTCTTGGACGGTCCTTGGCCAATGAAACCTGCGATCTTCTGCCGTCAGTCTGAAGGTCTGGCTACACTAGACTAGGTCCTCCAGGACCACTGGATCCAGGTCCATCGGAGTCAGATCCTCCAGAACCATCAGATTTAGGACCACCGGAGTCAGGTCCTCCAGGACCACCAGACTTGGCACCACTGGAGATGGGTCCTCCAGGACTACTGGATTCGGGCCACTGGAGACATGACCTCCAGGACCACTGGATTTGGGGGAGCGACAGGAGCCCTCCTTCTCCTGCACTTGCAAGGGTGAGGTGATAAATAGACGGCATCTGCCGGGGAATCTGCAAAGCTTTTTGCCTCCTCATGGAGTGCTGCAGTGGTCTTGGGTGCCTCAGGAGATGCTGCAGCAGCCAAGAAGGTGGGATGCAGCATGTTTGGCCACCTCTCAGTTCTTTTTCCTTTGATTCCAGGTCATTGGAGGACTCTGGCATCCACTGACTTAAGGTGGATTGGAGGGACAGTCAGTGCGGGAAGATCTCATGCTGCATGGGGACTCTGATTCCCCAAAATGGTTTAAATGGTGCATATAAAAAAAAGTTTATAAAAGCCTTATAAACTTTATTGTCTAAAAAAATAGACTTCATTAAATTGAGAAAGCCTCTTCCAAATAATATCCATGTCACCATGTATGTCTGCCAAATGTCTGAAATCTGTTGAAGACTTGCAATTACACAAACCATATTCCTGAGTTAATTTGCAATGCATCCATGCCCTGAATGTATTTTACCTTATTTTTTTTTACTCAAAGTATTGTGATACTTCCAAACTGAGTATAAAATATTAATGTCGCCATGAATAGCCATAGACATCTAGGTCATTCCGCAACAGAGGTCTTGAATATCTTAAGGCACTGTTATACTAGAACCTTTCCCATTCTTTTACTTATTACTCTATTTGATTTTTTTCCAGACTAGAATTTGTATTGAATGCAAATATTGACTAGGGAACAGAAGTTTACTGACCTTTTAAAACTGGATGCCTGTACAGCTAATGAATATTCAGTGATATCAAAAAGACACTGATAGTTGTTGTCAAAAAGTTGCATCTAATTGGGGTCTGAATATGCCTTTAGGCAGCAACCAGAAAAAAATGTTTTACATGCAGATGGATGAGCAGTCAATAAGAGTTCATCCAATGCAATCACTGACCTGAACATGTTAGCATGAGAAAAGACTGCTTTTAGACTTGTATATAAATTAACCGTCTATAAGATAATATAGGCTGACTGGTGCTGCTCTGTTAATGTAGATGAATTAATCACTAGCTCACTTGAATCATTTTGTGTCAGTCATACAATTGGAAACTTCTGACTTTGGAAATATTGGTCAAGGAAAGGAAGAGGGATGAAAGGAAATTAGCATATACTGTATTGTCAACAGCTTTTGTTAGGCTGATTTTGACTATGTCATGACAATTCCTCTGTGTGTCTCAGGATGTGGGACCGATTGGGATGGGATCCGCTGCTGGCATACAGCCAATTCTGGACAACTCATTAATGTGTCCTGTTCCGAAGTCTTCCAGCATATCTCTAACACTCAAGGTCAGATTAATCAATCAATCAATCAATCAATCAATCAATCAATCAATCAATCAATCTATCTATCTATCTATCTATCTATCTATCTATCTATCTATCTATCTAGCATTTCTTGGGCTCTTCATCATTGCTGTCATTCTTTAACATCAGCTGGTGTGACAGAGCTTCAGGCTCATGTCGCTTGAAAAGTTTGTCAAACAGCAGCAGATTTTTTTTTCTTCTAAAGGCTGGTGTGCAATAACCGTGGCTGAAAGCTGTCAGAGTTCTAGTTAGGGATTGTAATATTGTGCGGGTCAGTAGTCTTTATAGTTACAGGGCAGTGATTCTGTGGAATGTTTGAATATGCAGACAGAAAGTCATAGAACCAGATATATTGGGATTCAGCTGCCACTGAGATGACCTGTGTATATGCACTCAAGAATGGATTTTTGCAGCTGGCTAAATTTAGTTAATTAAATTTGCTAATGCAACACAATTCATGAACATTTTTTCACAGCTTAATTTCATGGCATGCAATCAATTTAAATTCCTAAAATGGAAATTTACTTAATCCATTTGCCTTGGGACTACATGAATAATTTTCGTTGGCCAAAACTAGATATATGGAAATACAAGATGACACAGATTTTGGGGAAGATATTTAGTGCTCTACTAAATTAAAATAAGGTTACTTTATTTTTTCTTGTCGCATGTCCGAAAAAAGAAATGCTTTATAAAAAGCCAAAAAATTGAAGTGACCAGAGTTTGAACACTATCTCATTACATTTTCATTCTGTGTGAAAGGCATAACAAAACAAAACTGCTTATATAGTACGTAATCATAATTCTAATTTAATTCGGACTGCAGACTCTGGTAGAATATAACTTTTGGCCAATAGAGTCAACAGCAGTGGTGTGGTGGATATCAGCGTCAAATAAGGATTGTGATGAATGTGAAAGTAGATCATTTTACCCAGCCCCATTTAAAGGTGCCGTAGAACGTCTTTTCAAAAGATGTAATATAAGTCTAAGGTGTCCACTGAATGTGTCTGTGAAGTTTCAGCTCAAAATACCCCATAGATTTTTTTTTATTAATTTTTTTAACTGCCTATTTTGGGGCATCATTAACTATGCACCGATTCAGCGCACGGCCCCTTTAAATCTGCCCTCTTGAGCTCTTGACTATAAGTGCAGTTATACAGTGCATAAACAAAGTTCACACAGCTAATATAACTCTCAAATGGATCTTTACAAGATGTTCGTCATTCATGCTGCATGCATGCATCGATTCCTGTGAGTATAGTATTTATTTGGATGTTTACATTTGATTCTGAATGAGTTTGAGGCTGTGCTCCGTGGCTAATGGGCTAATGCTACACTGTTGGAGAGACAAAGAATGAAGTTGTGTTTATGAATTATACAGACTGCAAGTGTTTAAAAATGAAAATAGTGACGGCTCTTGTCTCCGTGAATACAGTAATAAACGATGGTAACTTTAACCACATTTAACAGTACATTAGCAACACGCTAACGAAACATTTAGAAAGACAATTTACAAATATCACTAAAAATATCATGTAATCATGGATCATGTCAGTTATTATTGCTCCATCTGCCATTTTTCGCTATTGTCCTTGCTTGCTTACCTAGTCTGATGATTCAGCTGTTCAGCTCCAGACGTTAATACTGGCTGCCCTTGTGTAATGCCTTGAACATGGGCTGGCATATGCAAATATTGGGGTCATACATATTAATGATCCCGACTGTTACGTAACAGTCGGTGTTATGTTGAGATTCGCCTGTTTTCCAGAGGTCTTTTAAACAAATGAGATTTATATAAGAAGGAGGAAGCAATGGAGTTTGAAACTCAGCGTATGTCTTTTCCGTGTACTGAACTCTTGTTATTCAACTATGCCAAGGTAAATTCAATTTTTGATTCTAGGGCACCTTTAACCTAGTCCTTATGTAAGATTAATCTTTTACTCTTGTTGTGTTTCCTTCGTTGCTTGTTTTTTCATAAAAAAACAAACAAACAAACAAACAAACATTTGTCAGGGATGTTTTTTACAATTCATTTTTATAATCCATAATTTCATCAAAATTCTCTTCAACAAGGAATTATAACGTCTTTTACTGCCCCTAAATATTAAACATCAGGTGGTATATCACATCTGTGTGATTACTTTTCCCCTAAATCCAGAAATGTTGGATTAAATCTAGTCTGGTTTTGTAAATGTTTTAAATCCTCTAGAAGTGCTTACAGATCAGGATGTTCAGATGACAGACACTTACCAACAGATCTTAATCAGGGCAGCCGCCATATTTCAAAATGAGGATGGGAGGTAGAGATGTAGTACAGATGTACATATATGTGTGCGTGTGTGTGTGTGTGTGTAGCCTACATCTGTACTACATCTATCCCTCCCATTCTCATTTTGAAATATGGTGTCTGCCATATTAACACACACAAATGTGTGTGTGTGTGCGTGTGTGTGCGTGTGTGTGTGTGTGTGTGTGTGTGTGTGTGTGTGTGTGTGTGTGTGGTCCTGGTAAACCCTACATTATGGTGACAAAATGTCCCCACAAAGATGTCAATATCCCAAATCGTTGCCCTTGTGGGGAATTTTTTGGTCCCCATGAGGAAAATAGCTTAATCATACAGAATGATGTTTTTTAAAAATGTAAAAATGCATCTTCTGTGATGGATAGGTTTAGGAGTAACTTTAGGATTAGGGGATATAGAATATACAGTTTGTACAGTATAAAAATCATTATGTTTATGGAAACTCACCATAAAACATGAAAACTCAACGTGTGTGTGTGTGTGTGTGTGTGTGTGTGTGACGTGTGTGTGATTCAATGTTCATATTCATATTAATATCCCACTTTATTCTACACCTTATTATTTAAAAGTAGTTTTATTCAGAGTTGTTGCTGGTCAGACTCGCTCTGCTGTTCAGATCGCTCGGGGTAAAGCAGGTGAAGCCGTGAAGCATGTATGGGGGCTGAAGAACACCTGTTCTGCCACAGGAAATGCAACCAGCAGCAGGTTTCCCAGCTGTAGTGATCATGTTTTCCCCTAAGCATTCTCCAGGCTTTTGTAGGTATTTTTGGAAGTGTTATGAAATGGGAATTGTGCTTACTGCTCTCTGAAATGAGGGATGATCAGCAGGAGTCTGTAACAACTGACAAACTTGAGACTTATTTGGCACTCAAGCGTATGAGAGATTTTAATGACTGTGATCAAGACAAAAGAGTTTTTAAATCCTGTTCTCAAGCAATAAAGTTCAGTGAAATTTTTCCCTTCAGGGACAAATGCTGCAGTTTTGTCATCTTTAAACCATAATTCTTTGCTGTTTATTCGGCAGGTTTTATATACAGGAACTGCACGGCTCATGGCTGGAGTGACCCGTATCCTCCATATGCGGAGGCCTGTGCATTTGAAGACGATTCAGAGTCTGGGACTGTGGTGAGTATATTCCCATAATACATGCATAATTGACAGCAATGACCATAATTCTGAAAACATTAGCTGTGTGGAGTGGCTTGGTTTGATGAATGACTTCCAGTGCATGTGTACTTGAACTTCCCCTGTTTTTTGTTTTTGCACGGTGCTTTGACTTCCTTTCTGTTCATTTGTTTCCTGTTCTTCTTTTTGAAATTGTTTAGGATTATTTTAAAACTAAGCAGGTCATTGACCTCTTCATGCTTAAATAAAAAAAAATAATTACACAGAATATACATAGTAGTCATTTTTGGGCCTTTAAGAACTGGAAGGGTTTTACTACAGTCGGTTTTAATCAAAATCCAAGGTATTAGTTACTGACACATAATGAAATATAAATCTGCTGGAATAGTTTTGACTTTTCTCTCAGACTCTGCCTTTATTTTTCAGACAACTTACTTATCGACTTTGAAACAGCTGTACACTGCAGGATATGCAACTTCGCTTATATCACTCATTACCGCTGTTATCATATTCACATGCTTCAGGTAACACTTATATATTATCGTTATGATATCCAAAAGCAATTGTGATACACAAAATGGAATCAGGGTGAATGAAAATATCTGTAAATATTCAGTATGCAATCTTCAGAATAATGTTATATTATAATATGTTTATAAGTACCTGTCATGCTCTGTTCATTCCAGGAAGTTCCACTGTACCAGAAACTACATACACATCAATCTGTTTGTTTCCTTCATCTTGCGAGCTAGTGCAGTCTTCATCAAAGATGCCGTTCTGTTCTCAGATGAAACTCAGGACCACTGTTTAATGTCCACGGTGAGTGAGAATGTCTCTGTACGATGAAGAATTCACTGGTTCACATTACCCTCAAAAAGTCGCTTTGCATAAAAGCGTTTGCTAAATTAATAAATATGTAATTTCACTGTGAAGGATTAAACTACCTATTATGCGGAAGAGAATTACCAATCAAAAACTACCATGGCAAGATGTGAATCCATAGAATCCCTTCACTCTTAAACTACTAATTGTACTATATTTGAATATTTTGCAGTAAGCTTTGTGTATATGCCATAGTTAATTTGTAATCAATGACATATAGTTTCTTTTATTGCACATTATTTTCTGATTTGATCACATTATTCAAGGGATGTCTAGCTTATTGCTTCATAAAAACATTAAGTACCAAGTCTTGTGTCTTTCATTTGTCATTTGTAAGTCGTTTTGGACAAAAGCGTCTGCTAAATGTTTAAATGTAAATATTTTGAATTAGCTTTTATTTTTATATATTCAGTTTGAATTTGAATTTTAGTAAATTACTAATTTTGTTATGTGCTTTTTTCAGTTTTTGCTTATTAAAATATTTCGATTTAGCTTTATTTGTATTTCAGTTTTAGTGATTTTACTATTTCCAACTTCATATTATTCATATTTATTTATGATGGTTGCCCAGGCAACATTTACAATTTTCATTTAATGTGCATTGCAGAAAATCCTTTACCTATTACCTATTTGGTATTTTGGGTCAGAAATGACCCGCCTTTTTAATTACTTGTAAATCTCTCATAATGCTATATTATGACTACATATTGGATTCAGTCTTTCTGTCAACTTTAACACAGGCTTTGAATTTCTTTTTGAAGCTGATTGATCATAGACCTCACTGATCTGAGCTCATGCATCTCAGTGTTTTAATAAAAAAGTTCTCTCGAGCTTATTCAGCTCAAAAAACGTAAAGTGAAACGTAAGCTCAGATCAGTGAGGCCTACGATCATTCAGTTCCAGATAGGAATACAAAACATGTGCTAGCTGAAAGAAAACAAGTTGGTAAAAAGATTGAATCCAACATTTGGCAATAACAAGAGATTTATAAGCAATTTTTTTGTAGGCCGGTTATTTGTGGAACACCACAAAAGATCAAAAAATGTTGGAATAACAATACAAAATAATAGCAGAGTCCACATAATGATAACGGCACAGAGAAACGTTAATGTTGAAATCACTTTCAGAATGTTTTTTCCAGCTGATGAATGATAAAAACATTTACAGCCAATCAGAATCCATTCCACTTTAAAGAGTTTGAGCATTTAAAGCGGCAGAAACCTGCAGCACGCTTAGAATAAAAAGAATATTATCTTTCGTTGGTGTGGATGCTAATAGTTATCATTATGGTCATCTTATAGTTATCGTTCTTAGTGTGAACTTATTTTCAAGAAAAAGAAAGTCCTCTCTGGGTAAAATGACATGTGAGACTTACATTTTTTTAAGTTTAAGTTTTTTATAATACTCATTTTAGCTTTATTTCAATTAACAAAAACAGTTATTAGTTTTTTAGTTTTATTAAGTTATAACACTGCTATTAAAGTAAACCTTTTCATGTTTAAATGATGTTGATGTTTTCCAGTGCAGGGGATGGTTGTGCTCTCATTCTGTATCTGTGTGTGTTGTTGTTTACAGGTAGCGTGTAAGATTGCTGTAACCTTCTTCCAGTTCTGCATCCTGACTAATTACTTCTGGCTGCTGGTGGAAGGCATGTACCTGCAGACGCTCCTCGCCCTCACGTTCGTCTCACAGAGGAAGTACTTCTGGTGGTACATTCTAATAGGATGGGGTTGGTACATCCTGAAAAATGGCTTCCTGGAGAAAGGCTTTGTGTAATCAGATTAAAAGATGAACATCTCCGGCAGTCTGCCGAGATTTGAGTACTAGAGGAACTATGAGTAACAAATGAGCAGTTTGTGTCACCAGTGTTGGGGAAAGTTACTTTTAAAAGTAATGCATTACAATATTGTGTTAGTGTTACTCACTAAAAAAGTAACTGTGTTAGTTACTTTTGATGGAAAGTAATGTTACATTACTTTTGCGTAACTTTTTCTCACCCATGCTGGGCTTGCTTTTTTGTTTTGTTTTTAAAAAACAACAAAAAATAGTTATGTTTTTGGCAAATGTAAAAGCCCTTTCACACCAAAAGTGAAATGAATAAGCCTCAGGCTGAAAGAAATGCAAATTCCGCCTGTACAGTAGAGGGCGCAGCTCAAACAAACCTTTCAGCTGTGCTGCCATTCTGGATCACAGAAGAATAGGACAGAAGAAAAAAGTTCAACACTTTTACTTCAGCAATAAAAACATGAAACACAAATGTGAAGTTTAATCTAAAGTCATTTTTGCTTATTAGTATGGTTGATTTGGATCATCGAAGGTCAGCAGCAAAGACATTGCTTAATAAAGTGAAATTAAATACATAAAGTATATTTGTATTATTTAACATTTAATTATTGCAGGTTTGCGTAATTTTTTGAGTTTGCATTTCACTGTTTTTATTCATTTTGATGAATACTGAATCTGTTTTTGTGCAAGTGAGATGAGTAAATGCATGTTCACATTTAATCAATAACATCATGTAACAAAGTAACTTGTGTTACATATTTGAAAAAGTAACAGATATTTTGTTGTAAATTTAAAAGTAATGTATTACTTTACTAGTTACTTGAAAAAAAGTAATCCGATTACTTAACTTGCGTTACTTGTAATGTGTTACCCCCAACACTATGTGTCACATTATTGAGATCTGTTCTGAAACAAATGATATGTTAAAAACCTGCAGGTTGTTTTATGTGAATTTGGAGAAAGTATGCATTGTCTATTTTTTGTAGGTGTCCCATCAGTTGTGCTGATCGTGTGGGTGTTGACCAGACAATTCTTTGATAACAGAGGGTATGTCACATCTTCAACTTTAAAATGATCATGAAACTAAACCAAACTGACCCTATTTACTTCCTTAAGACACTTTCCTGGTCTTGATTGTGAATTATTTATTGGTGCATGTTATTCCAAAAAAGAGAGAAATGTTTGTCTTTGTAATATTTCATCAAAAAGTAGAACTTGTTCTATCTCTGAGACTTTCCTTTTTGGCAAAGTCCTGCCGTACATTTTTTTCCCAGAAAAAAATGGGTTGAAAATGTAGTTTAATGTTATTATAATAAATAATTTTCTCATGTTTGCAGATGTTGGGATGACACAGATAATATGAACATCTGGTGGATCATTAAAGGACCGATCACAGCATCACTGTTTGTGAGTTATGATGTTGTTGTATGTCAGATTTTGATTTTTTTTTTTTTTTTTCAAATTTTACATTTATTCAAACAGATATTACCTGATATATCACCTGCTCTACTGTTATGTAGCTCTTTCTATGTCTGTCTGACAGGCTAATATCATCATCTTCCTAAATGTGATTCGAATCTTGGTTCAGAAATTGAAAAGTCCTGGAGTTGGTGGCAATGACACGGGTCACTTCATGTGAGTCAAATTAGACTGTGCAAGAAGTGCTGAAAATTAATGTTTTGCAAGACCTGTTAATGGTGGGTGAATTGAAATAAAAAAATACCAGTCATAATTATTTCTTGCCAGACATTTTGCATTTTGTCTTTAAAATATTTGCTTTTGTCAAACTAAAAATGCACTCTTAGAAAAGAAGATTCAATGGGATTCTATACAGAACTCTAACTCAGTTTTAAAGAACTCTTCATGCCAAAAAGGTTCTATATAAGGAGAAATGCCTTAAATGATTGCATAATACTGTCATGTTTAATGGGTTATTTAGTGATAAAGTATGTTAACAAGCTGTTTAATTCATAAAATTTAATCAAAATTATTTAAAACAAAATTAAAATTAAATCCATAAAATGATCCCATGATGGGAACCCTAAAAAGTAAACATATTACATATGCTGTTCCAGATGAAACAGGATAGAATCAGACAGATGGCATTTGTTAATGTGAGAGTAACGCATATCTTCACTTCGCTGCAAAATGTCTGTTCACTAGAAATCGGCTTTACACGCTGCCAGGTTGTGCTTCATGCATGAATATTATTTAGCTTGACTGTTCATGCAAAGGTGAGTTTCTATTTTTGTGTCTTGTGTTGTGTCTTAATACCTGTACCTCCTGATAATGTATATGCAAAGATGAAGAGAAATTGCATTTAGCCCATTATCCAGGGGCTTACTGGTTTCTGAAAGTGCAGATCTGTCTTTCAAATATGATTATGTGCCATTTAAGTTCATACTGCCACTGCGCTTGACCTTGCAACCCCAGCATTTATGCAGGCACTAACTTTTGGCTATTCTCTAAATCAAAAATAAAGGGATGAGGCCTAGTTCAGTTGTGTTAGTAGTGTGTTGAAACTTACAGTTATAGTAAGGGGCTTGACATTTACACACTTAAAAGGGAATGACCAATCACAGCACACTGGTCCAGCTGGCCAATCAGAGCACATTGCGCTTTTTGGAAGAAGGGGCTTCATAGAGGCAGGAACTAAACAGAGCGTTACTGACAGACTGGGAAGAGAGGAGCTGCAACAATGTCAAATATGTGAAAAATAATGTGTTTTTTGAAACTTCAAGCATGAAAACCTGTTTTAGTAGTGCCCCAAAACAAAATCAAGACTTTGTAAAAGAGCATAATATGACCTCTTTAAATCAAATAACTGATTCATGATTTTCTTTGATAATCACACAGGAGACTGGCCAAGTCCACCTTGTTTCTAATTCCTCTGTTTGGGATGCACTACACTCTGTTTGCCTTTCTGCCAGAAAACACGGGTGAAATAGCCCGGTTCTACATCGAACTCGGCCTGGGATCCTTCCAGGTACAGATAAATTCATTTGTAATGAAAAGTTGATCTGCTCAGTATTATTTTACAGATTCAATAATGTGGAAATGTCTGATTTTATTCCTGAAAGTCTTGTTGGTTTTTACTCACAGGGTTTTGTGGTGGCACTTCTTTATTGTTTTCTCAACGGAGAAGTAAGTATTCCCATGATATCGATATAATATATACAGTTACAAGTCACAGAGATTTTAGAAAATGTCTTTAAGATGTTTATGATTTAGAATGTATGTAAAACTGAGATGTTTATCAGATGTTTGTACACAGCAGATGCTCAGATGTAGGTGTGCTATCTGGGCTACAATACAATATCTGCAATCACAGAAATTCGCATTCGGACGGGATTAGATTTCTCAGAGGACCGTTGAGTCTGCCAAAAAAAGTAGGCAATATGCCCTGGATTTTTTACTGAGGTTGTGTAAGAACAACACAGACAAGACAGATTCGAGCAGGATTAAAATCACAAAGTATGCCTGTGAAACACGAATTTCTATAACATGGAAACTAGTCCTGTCTGAATAGGGCTTTTTCTACACTATTTTCTGTGAAATCTGTCAACATTGGCTGCCCAGATTTCGGCAACAAGCATCAAAAACTACAGACTGGAGGAGCCTTAAAGGGATAGTTCCCCCCAAAATAATAATTCTGTCATTAATTACTACAAACCTGTAAGACTTTCGTTCATCTTCGGAACACAAATGAAGATCTTTTTGATGAAATCTGAGAGCTTTATCTCCCTCCATTGACAGTCTACGCAACTACCACTTTGACTCTTCAAAAGTTCATAAAGAGAGTGTAAAACTAATCCATATGAATTCAGCGGTTTAGTCCAAATTTTCTGAAGAGACTTGATTGCTTTATATGATGAACAGATTGAATTTAGGCTTTAATTCACATATAAACAAAAGCTCAAACGAAAACCAAGAACAAACCTCTTCTGGAAGCTCAAAAGTGCCACGTAACACACAAGAATGAACCTCACTGTTTCGTGAGGAAACTCAAACGTGCTGCGTAACATGAGAATGAACCCTATTGGTTCTCGCACGTCAAGTGAACATGCTTGAGCTTCTGTTTACCAAAAACTGATGTGTGAGTTGATGAATGTTTATATGTGAATAAAAGCCTAAATTCAATCTGTTCATCATATAAAGCGATCAACTTTTTGAAGTGTCAAAGTGTCAGTTGCGTAGCTGTCTGTGGCAGATCAGAAAGCTCTCAGATTTCATCAAAAAGATCTTCATTGGTGTTCCGAAGATGAACAAAAGTCTTATGGGTTTGGAACGACATGAAGGTGAATTTTCATTTTTGGGTGAACTATCCCTTTAAGTATGAGAAATACTTCCTGTCCTCCTTCAGGTACAGGCAGAGTTGAAGCGCAGGTTGTGGACGTGGCAGACCCAGACTCACCTGAGTCCCAGTAAAAAGCGTCAGGTCACTGTTACTCAGATCATGATGCATGAGACTGCTCATCCACAGACTGACATCTACAACGGCTACATCACGTCTGTGTGAACACACCTGGATGTTGCAGGCGGAACAACATGCTAAAGACTTCAAGAGCTTCCCGCTCGGCTCTGGAGTGTGGAAGACGGTCGTATGAGATGAAGCAGGTCACCGTATGGCACTTATCAAGGTTGTGTTGAAAATACCAGAGTTATGGATTTGTAAAACTACAACGAGATGTTTGTGACACAGCAAGTGTGTGGAGGTTTGAGTAAGATTTGATTGAGGACCAGTGGATAATGTGGCCTGTTCCTGAGGGTGGCATTTTTGGCAAATGGCTGATTGACATTTTAAAATTCTGATTGTATCAGTATTTGATTTTGGTATGAGAATGATTATAAAATGTTAAGAATTTTATTTACATCCTCAGTCTTAAGCTAGATGCCGTAATCTGTAAACTGATAGTAACACAATTCATATTTATCAGTTTGGAGGCATTTCATTCTTAAAGTGAGTAATATTTATTATTGCTGATGATGTGCCATGACTCTAAGGCAGGAGTGTCCAAACTCATTCCTGGAGGGCCACTGTCCTGCAGAGTTTAGCTGCAACTTGCCTCAACACAACTGCCTGGAAGATTCTAATTAGACATTGATTAGCTGGTTCAGGTGTGTTAATTGGGACTGGAGCTAAACTCTACAGGACAGTGGCCCTCCAGGAATAGGATTGGACACCCCTGCTCTAAGGATAAAGGTTAGGATTTCCTTACATGCCAATGCTTTTTTATAACCGTTTTTTAACTTATGACATGCTTTGATTTGAACACTTTGTACATTGACAGAAACTGATAATAATAGTGTTCATATAGATGTATTTAAGTGGTAGTGTGGCACAGTTTGATTTCTAAGTGTACTCTTCTGTTCACAAGATTGGGGTCAGTAAGATTTTTTAAATGTTTTTAAAAGAAGTCTTTTATGCTCACCAAGGCTGCATTTATTAGATCAGAAATAACTGAAATATTAATGTAATTTATTGTTGTGATCAAAGCTGAATTACTCCAATCTTCAGTGTCACATGATCATTCAGAAATCATTCTAATATGCTGATTTGCTGCTCAAGAAACATTTCTCATTATCAGTGTGGAAAAGAGTTGAAACTGATAGATCTTTCAGGATTCTTTAATGAATAGAATGTTCACCATTTATTTAAAATAGAAATCTTTTGTAATATTATATATGTCTTAGCTCTCAATTTTGACCAGTTTAATGCATTCTCACTTTCATTTCATTCAAAGAAAATCTTACTGACTCCAAACTTTTAAATGGTATTATACGTCTGCAGACATTACAGCTGAATGCCAATAATGTACAATGTTAACTGGAGCACTTAGACTGTAAAAAAAAAAAAGGGAATCTTCAGAAATTTCAAGAGTTATGTTACACTAAGAACAATGTTTACAGCTTTAAAAATGCATTATATTGTAATTAAATAATTTTAACTTTGTACCCTTTTTAGAGATGTTGACATTTTTATGTTTCTCCTTACTTTTTTTCAAATCTTTTGATTTTCTATTAAATATTAGATCAAATTACAGCTGACTATTTTAATATTTTCATATATTTATGAAAATATGTAAATGTAACAATTTCAGTTGACTGCAGGCTTTTTTTTACTTTCTAAAAAAAAAAAAAAACGTGCATTTGCCTGGAGATGTAGACCTTCCCTACACATTTTTCTTTCTTTCTTTTTTTTTTTTTAAGATTTCTTTTTGGCGTTTTTGCCTTTGTTGTGACAGGACAGTAAGATGAGAGGAAGTGAAGTTGGAGAGAAAGGGGGGGGCGGGATCGGGAAAGGTCCACACAACTGCACTATATGTTGTCGTGCTGCCCACAAGGCTACTGGGCCCATTCAAATTTGTCTTTTTGTCAAATTTAAAGATGCAGTAAGCAATTTCTGAGAAACTGTTGATATTTAAAAACAAACCAAACAAACACGCCCCTCCCTTCAAATCCGATTTTTGTGCATATCTGATTGAAATCCGATCAGATTTAGCAAGTGTGAACGGTAAAAAATCACAAGAAATACGATTTTTACAAATCCGTTTCGAGCTACATTCATACGTGGTTTGAAATCCTATGCAATTTCTGGAAATCCGTTTCAGTCTGACTGCTCTGATCAGATTTTGCGTGGTTTATTTGACTTTCTCACACCACTGTTACTATAGCTAAAATTACAACAACAGCATATCTTGGTTCTGTGAAACACAGTAAAACCAATGTTACATGAATGGACAAGCCCCCTACTGCTGATTGGCTACAAGTGTGCTGTGCTGCTCGGTCTGATCAACTTTCAACATTATTTCTAAAATTGCTTACTGCACCTGAGTTTGCCATTTTGCACAGTGCAGTTAATTGCCAACCATATTTATACTGTATCTCTCTCACACACACTCAAAGAAGACACATACATACATACATAAAAAACTACATAAATTCCAGAAATTCAAGAGTTGTTTGTCAAGAATGGAATTCAGACACGTACAAAAATGTTCACAGGTCAAACATAGACATCATCTCTACATCAAAGCAGAAGAAAAAGCAGGCAGCTTTACAGAGCAGCTGAATGTACAATACAGTTGTTGTCCGGGTGTTACATTCAGACTGAAATGAGTTAGTCCACAACATGAAGACATCTCAAAGACAATGAAACATCAGACCCACACAAGAGACAATCCTCGTTCCTCAAATATACAGCGCTCAAATATACAATCAAATAAAAGAGTCATCTACTGGCAGATAGATGTATTACAAGCACAAGAAAACACGTCTGTAACAGCTTTGAGACATGGTCGTTACCTTCTGAGCGCTCACACTCAGAATGACGGCTGGTGTCAAGAACATAGAAAGCAGCAAAATTCTCTTTTTTTGTCTTTTTCATGCAGTTATATCTAGAAAGAGCCACAGAGGGCGCTCGGCCCTCCCGTTACTATATCCAAACACATATGAAGCTCTATGTCATAAGGTCACATGATCCAAGCAACATCTGATGCTCTGTTAATGACACTCTGTTAGGATTTCACAATTTATTTCAACAGACAAGTTCACTATCACTGAGAGCTTGTTCAAGATCATTAATATTTACAGGCTGAAAATGACAACTAGGCCTATACAAAGCACTCATGGAATATTTTATTTAATGACTCCCCTTGTCTGCCATTGGTTGGCAAACACATACAGCCCCGCCCCAAACTCATGCCATTGGTTGAACTAATGTTGCTGTTTGTGGTGCTGAAAACAAACATGTTTTTATAGCACCAAAGAGCCACAGTGTTTACACTTTTTAAGCAAAGCCAGCTACACATCTCTAATAAGAATAAAACATATTTTATATCCAAAAATATTACTTTTAAAAGAACTGCAATTGTGTTTCAACCAATGGCGCAAGTTTGGAGCGGGGCTATTTTTTTATCCGGCCAATGAAAGAAGGGGAGAGTGTACGAAACCTGTCATTATTTTTGCACTTTTGTTTGGTGATGATTCTAGTGGCACAAATTACACACTCCGACTTTAAAATAACTACTAAGGGGGAAAAAAACATTATTTTCCACATTATTTAAAAGAAAGATTTGTGCGATCTACACATTTACTTTCACAGTACATTTCAATCATCTCAACTCTGCCTCCAATATAATACACAGACAACTATGAGCTGCAACAAAAGCATATTGCACTTCAAAATTGGCACGTTCATAATCACAGAAGTTTTACATACATCGTTGGTACTTCATGTTGACTTGTTGGCTAATGTAAAGAGAGAGTGCTGGTACATCCATCATTTACTGGCACATGTGCGTCTTTAACATATACAGAGAATTTACACTCTAGAACTTCACAGCAGAGAATAATACTGCACTGGAAATAAACAACACTTAGCAGAGAGCGTTGCCACTTTGTACATTGATGCACATTGTTCTCGTGATCAAACATGTAAAATGTGAGTGATAACTAATTATGATTGTCAGTCAGTGGTGATGGAGTAAATTTGGTTGGATTCATAGATTGACATCAGAGATTGTACTTGTAAAGGGTTGGGGTTAACTGTCTCTCAAGCTTTAAAAGGGTTCAAGCCAAAAAGAATTCAAATCTGTCATCATTTACTCATCATCATGCCATTTCAAACACTTTTCTCATTTAATAAAATCATATAGCTACCAAAAAGCACAGTTGTACACAGTTTATGGCACTAAAACAGTGGAGCTTGACATACTGTATGTTTTCATTCTAAGAGGATAAACATTCAAAAAGTCAGGTTTGGAAAGGCATGAAGGTCAGTACACATGATGACAGAATCTACAATTTTGGGTGAAATACCCCTTTAGCACGATCACACTGCACTCAGATGTCGCCTTTCTCCCACAGTTAAACATGTCAGCCCTAAAAAGCATTTATAATGCACCTGACAGTAACGTAATGGCATTGATATGCGCATCTCAAAGCTTATATATGCACTCTAATACCACATATAAATGAATATATTCCTACTCTTTATAAATTAAAGATTGAAAAAACAATCTGAGCACTGAATCTGTTAATCTACTTTACTAAATGACTAAAAATTAAATCGATACTGCATGGCACTGGTTGTTTAGAATAGATCCATCAAAGCTATTTTTGTGACCAACAGGCACTTCAGAATAAATCAGAGGGAATTGTGGGAATAGTTCCGGTAATTGTTCACTAACTATTTTTTGACAATCCTTGATTTGTTTATATCGGCTCTGTGTAGTTATAAACCATTCGCATGGCAAGAAGAATACAGTCTGAAAGCTAAATCGAAACACAAACCGTAACAACATTTACGTATAATCTAAATTCATGAGTCATTCATAAGTCTTTATATTGTTGACATACTCTGTACTTACGGCTGATTGTAAAAAAATATGTTTTACAATCTCTCTGTGAACATTTAATCAAATACACAGCATTTGAACGAGCAACACAAAGTCTGTACAATTTTCTTTTATAGTGTATGATAAACACAGTAGCTTGCAGATAAAACAATACTTAAATAGTCATGTTTTGGCACTTTATGTTATTATTTTTTCCTCGATTTGATCATAACACTGAATTGTAACCCGTCTCTCTCTCCGATTAGACGCTAACGTTCATAACTAGAAAGCAATGTGCTATTGGTTTGACAGAAATGAATGGATAGATGTTTCTCTGACTACATTCTAACCACAAACGATTCACATTCTCTATGGCTCATAATGCAATATGAAAATTCACTGGAATTTCTGCTGCGATCTCATTTTGGCGTTTATGGCAGCGGTGTGAAGCGTACAGCCTCTGCTCTGCATTATTATTGACTGAGAAAGAACTTACAACCCTTGTGATAAAATGACATTCTTTTATGCTCATATTGTTGTTTTCTTAATTAGAAAGCCTTCAAAAAGTTGCGTTATGGTCAAAAAGCTTCCTAACCTGAATTGCAACTTTTGTTAGCATAATCTCAAAACAGTTTTGGCACTATAAATATATCCCTGGATGAATCTTTTCTAACCGATGAATGTTGGATCTTGTTGGGAATCTTTAAATACTACCCAGAGAATTCATGAATAATTAATAGTTCTTCTCTAATTGTGATTGGCCGGCCCTACTGCAGGTGAAGAGGGTGAGTTGAAGGGCGGGGCTTTAGGGACTGAAAGGCAGAGGAGTGGGCCAATCAGGCGCTCAGGTGGGCAGGTTGAGGTTGACCGTCTCGGCCAGTGGGCTGGACATGCGTATCTGTGAGCTGCTCTTGCTGAGGATGGACAGCTGCGTCCCCCCGTTCACCCCACTGCTCGCTAGCGAAGGGTGACGCTGCTGCTTCAGGTCCACAGCAAAGTACCTGTTCACCGTCCAACTCCTCCATTTCCTCTTTATCTCCGACTGCACCTTTAGGGAGAAACTTGAAAAGGTCATTTTTTAATGTACTCAGCTGTAAAGGTGCACGCGTTCTCCACCAGTCCACACACTCTCTCATGCTTTGCACTGCTTTGTCCTATCCAGATGTGACGTGACACGTTTCCAGCATCAATTTTACTATCCTCACAGAAAGCAAAATAATGCACAAAATCATATCCAATCAGAAGTTAGTTAATGTTTTATGTTTGGACCAATGAGATTTCACTGCGGGCAGTAAGGTACTAAAAGTGGTCGGTACTAAAAAAAATCCTCTAGTATTTTGAGTGCTGTAGAGTAGATTCTTAAACACCTCTGATTGGCCGATGAGTTCACGCACTCAACAGATATGTCTGGAATTGGCTACAAAGATGAACGCTTCAAAAACACGCTGTAAATAGACATCTTTGACGCTCTTCACTCTTCAGCGGATCTGCAGATAGACACCTGCTTTCAAACGCTCCTGTGTGTATCTGTGTAGGTGCTCGGTGAAGAGCGTCAAAGAAGTCTATTTACAACATGTTTTTGAAACATTTTTATTATTATACATCCTCATAGGAAAATCTCAAAGGAACCAGTGGTGAATTAGTCTTACATGAATTAGACAACATGAATTAGACAAAATGTAACTGTACAACTGCCTCACTTTTGCTTTAACATGGAAGAAATTGATCGCTTGTCACTTTATCACATCATGCCTGGTTAGGATATGGTATTAAAGTGTTTTTCATTCCTTGGCAGTAACTAAAAAATATGTTTATGCAGTAATATTGGAAAAATTATTGTTGAAATGTATTGTTTTCTATGCAAAAATTGATTGCATGCATTTGAGAATTTCAAAATAAAAGCTCTTACCTCTCCATTCAGAAAGCAGTACAGCACGGCCACCACAAAGCCCTGCGGAGAGAGTTAAAGTGAGTATGGGGTAAATATTCAGCAAGGATGCATTAAACTGATTAAAAGTTACAGTAAAGACATTTATAATGTTACAAAAGAACTTTCTATTCATCAAAAGAATCCTGGAAAAAAAAACTGTGTCATGGTTTCCACAAAAATATTAAGCAGCACAATTATTTTCAACATTGACAATAATAAGAAATGTTTCTTGAGCAGCAAATCAGCATATTAGAATGATTTCTGAAGGATCGTGTGACACTGAAGACTGGAGTAATGATTCAGCTTTGTTCACGAGGATAAATTACATTTTAAAATTTAAAAAAATTTAAATTGTAATAATACACACCCGATTCCAAAAAAGTTGGGACACTGTACAAATTGTGAATAAAAAAGGAATGCAATGATTTACAAATCTCATAAACTTATATTTTATTCACAATAGAATATAGATAACATATCAAATGTTCAAAGTGAGACATTTTGAAATGTCATGCCAAATATTGGCTCATTTTGGATTTCATGAGAGCTACACATTCCAAAAAAGTTGGGACAGGTAGCAATAAGAGGCCGGAAAAGTTAAATGTACATATAAGGAACAGCTGGAGGACCAATTTGCAACTTATTAGGTCAATTGGCAACATGATTGGGTATAAAAAGAGCCTCTCAGAGTGGCAGTGTCTCTCAGAAGTCAAGATGGGCAGAGGATCACCAATTCCCCCAATGCTGCGGTGAAAAATAGTGGAGCAATATCAGAAAGGAGTTTCTCAGAGAAAAATTGCAAAGAGTTTGAAGTTATCATCATCTACAGTGCATAATATCATCCAAAGATTCAGAGAAAAACCATACTGGATGCCCGTGATCTTCGGGCCATTAGACGGCACTGCATCACATACAGGAATGCTACTGTAATGGAAATCACAACATGGGCTCAGGAATGCTTCCAGAAAACATTGTCGGTGAACACAATCCACCGTGCCATTCGCCGTTGCCGGCTAAAACTCTGTAGGTCAAAAAATAAGCCATATCTAAACATGATCCAGAAACGCAGGCGTTTTCTCTGGGCCAAGGCTCATTTAAAATGGACTGTGGCAAAGTGGAAAACTGTTCTGTGGTCAGACGAATCAAAATTTGAAGTTCTTTTTGGAAAACTGGGACGCCATGTCATCCGGACTAAAGAGGACAAGGACAACCCAAGTTGTTATCAGCACTCAGTTCAGAAGCCTGCATCTCTGATGGTATGGGGTTGCATGAGTGCGTGTGGCATGGGCAGCTTACACATCTGGAAAGGCACCATCAATGCTGAAAGGTATATCCAAGTTCTAGAACAACATATGCTCCCATCCAGATGTCGTCTCTTTCAGGGAAGACCTTGCATTTTCCAACATGACAATGCCAGACCACATACTGCATCAATTACAACATCATGGCTGCGTAGAAGAAGGATCCAGGTGCTGAAATGGCCAGCCTGCAGTCCAGATCTTTCACCCATAGAAAACATTTGGTGCATCATAAAGAGGAAGATGCGACAAAGAAGACCTAAGACAGTTGAGCAACTAGAAGCCTGTATTAGACAAGAATGGGACAACATTCCTATTCCTAAACTTGAGCAACTTGTCTCCTCAGTCCCCAGACATTTGCAGACTGTTATAAAAAGAAGAGGGGATGCCACACAGTGGTAAACATGGCCTTGTCCCAACTTTTTTGAGATGTGTTGATGCCATGAAAATTAAAATCAACTTATTTTTCCCTTAAAATGATACATTTTCTCAGTTTAAACATTTGATATGTCATCTATGTTGTAATCTGAATAAAATATTGAAATTTGAAACTTCTACATCATTGCATTCTGTTTTTATTCACAATTTGTACAGTGTCCTAACTTTTATGGAATTGGGTTTGTATTTCACAATATTACTTTTTTTACTGTATTTTTGATCAACAGCCATTGTGAGCATAAGATGCTTCTTTTAAAGACATTTAAAAATCTTACTGACCTCAATCTGTTAAACAGTATAGTGTACACTTAAAAATTTGTCTATGCATTCAATCAATCTCCAAAACATAGTGAGCTGCCTCGTTGTCTACATATGGACAACCCACATAAGGTTGCATACTAATAAAAAATGAAACGCTACAATTAAAAATGAAGTGAATTGAAACTCTCTACATAGGTGAGAGAAAAATATCTCTCATGCATACTACATTCTGCAAAGTTTGCAACAAACAAGCCAAAAAAGGTTCCTCCATCCATTATAAAAATAGTCTATATGGCTCCAGGGGGTTAATAAAGGCCTTTTGAAGCAAAGTTTTTTTGTAAACCTCCTGACGCAATGTATGACACAGGATGTAGGAGTATTAGACGTAAGCTTAAACGCCTCTCACAGTTTAAACAAACAGGGCTGGACAACAAACTCATGCTCCTCTTCTCTTATACTGAAATCCTCCGACATTTCTCTTTAAAATTTCTCATTTTAAACTTCTAATTCATGAGCGGTGTTTTGTTTTGCTCTATCATCTGCCATTCCGCATTCGTCATTGTGTTGTGTCAGAGGTCACTCTTCTGCCGTGAATCAATGTGTATGGCTGTCTGTTGGAAGCTAGTTATTATAGTTAATAAAGTTTTAAATATGGATATTTTTCTTAAAAAAAAACATCGCTTTGCTTCAGAAGGCCTTTATTAACCCCCTGGAGCCGTATGGATGGCCCCCCTTCGATCCCATTATAAAGCTTTGGAAGAGCCAGGATATTTTCAAATATATCTCCAATTGTGTCTGTCTGAAAGAAGAAAGTCATATACACCTAAGATAAGATGGCTTGACAGTGAGTAAATCATGGGATAATTTTCATTTTTGGGTGAACTAACCATTTAAGCTAATGGTTTCAAACAAATACATCGCACTCGTTATATATTTAAGATGAAACTGGATACTTTTACTGAATAAAATATGCTTTCTCTTGATTCTATCTGCCATTTTGGATTAAACTTTTCAGTAAGATTTTTGAAATGCATTCTGTAATTGCCTAAACCACAAAAGCTTAGATTCTGAGCAAAGAAATGGCAGCATGTAACATTGATGCCTAATATCAATGGGATCGCACCTATGATGCCAGCTCACTAGGGATTGGAACAGAGAAATAGTCTCCAATTAGGTGTTTTTTAAAATACAGCACTAAAGTTGCTACTATAAAATCAGACGCTCAGTACCTGGAAGGAGCCCAGGCCCAGCTCAAACACCAGTCGCTCACGCTTGCTGAAATCCTCCGGGGAGAAGGCAAACACAGTGTAGTGGATTCCAAACAGAGGGATGAGGAGCAGGGTGGACCGCGCCAGCCGCCTGTTAACACACACACACACACACACGGTACTTCAGACGGATGATTGAATCTCTCACCATGTCAACACACAGTTACTGTAATACACTGGAGATCAGAGCCATCCACAACATTCCTGCTCCATATATCTGTTGCTTCTCCAGGACAGCAATGAGAATAAATGGGGAGCAAATAGAGACCTGCTTCTCAGATGTTTCTCCTGAGCAAAAGACCCCAATAATCTCACATGTGTCTCCTCTAGACTTTCAGAAGTGATCTCAACAATGTCTGGTTGTGCTTTACCAAAATACCAAAGTCTGCATTTAAAGGGGTTACCCATATAAAGCCTGACATTTGAAAAACTCTTAAAAAAAATGTGTGTTATTTGTTGAGTATCATATTTGAGGCTTTAATAGATCATATATTTTTGATATAGTGAGAATATGGAGGTCATACTCGAGGAGGAAAACACCTCAATTTTATTCAGAGGCACAAACTGAGCATAAAATATGCAATTTGGAGATTATTTCATAAAATACATATAAATGTCAGTTGCCACTCTACATCTCGCAATAGTATATTGGCAAGATGATACTTGTATATAATATATTTATATATATTTATATATATATTTGTATATATATATAAGATGATATAATTGCATAGTTTTATGATCAAAGCTCTGTAGTTTTTATTGTGTGGAGCAAAACATATAATGCAATGCGATACAATGATGATGAACAAATAAGCATCCTCAAAAGCCATATTTGATACTCACATTTTAACATGATTTTTATAAACAATGATGTATGGATAATCAAATAAACATTTGATTATAGAAAAAAGCTGCTTCAATCCATCAAGTGTTCATCTTGAAATATTGCTAACAATATACATTTTAAAGAGCAAAGTCAAGCATTTGTCAGCTACTCAAAATGAATTGTGTTCTCATCTAATAACTCGCTTGTGGAAGAGAAAGATGCTCGGCAAACGTATATCTCTGCTAATAGGCTAAACATACTCCACAATTTTTGGTAGCTGTGTTTTGGGATCATGGTTTAAGCTATTCTGCACTGGCTGAGCTGGTAGACCATCTTAGATCAGCAATAAGTAAGCTACCATGTTCCAAAAACCAGCTGGATCACCTTAATAAGATATGTAGTTAAAGACAGATATTTATGATGGGTCAGTAACCGTAACTGCTTGGCTGAACAGTTGAGGTATAGTTCGCCTTGTATCGTTACCAAAATCTACAAACAGTTTTGTGGTCATTTTCTGTTTTCAATGCTTTTTAAAAAATATTTCGTAAAATATTATAGTAAATATTATGTGAAATAAAAGTTTAATTTAAATTTAAAACACATTAAAAATATTAAATACTAAAAATAATAATAATTAAAAAAAAAAAAAAATCCTCCAAAACCCATATCAATCAAACCACTACTGGCATGGTCTGTTTTGTTCTCAGCAGGGCTCTTGACCAAGACCAACTGCTCATCCTCCTAAACCAGATTGGACCAGCCTGAGCCACCAGTTCCAAAACACAGATGCAACTTTACGCTGGATTTTCCAGCAAGTAAAAGTCCTGTAGCTCAAACAGTAAAGCATGTCGACACCAGGGGCATGTATTTAAATCCCAGGAAATGCAACTGATAGATAGCGAGGAATATTCACAGCCTTTTTCTTCAATGAACATTTAAAGGCACAATATGTAAGATTTTTGGATTAAAATATCCAAAAACCACTAGAACAATGTTATATAATTTGTTGACATGTATACTTACATTACCCCAAATGTTTCCAAGAATGTTTAATTCCGGAGAAATAGGCAATTTTAACCAGGATTGTGTCCGTGCGTCGCCTATCAATGACATCATACCCGCATTACTCTCGATTTCTGGTTTTATTTTGTAGAAACCATGGTAACACTTTAGAATACTGATCCTTCATTAATGAATAACTACACAGGAACAAATGAGTAATGCATTATTAACACTCTAGTAACTACTATTAACTAACAAGTAACTCTGATGAATGAATTAGTAAGTAATAGTGCTCAGTTAAAGGTGGTAGTTCACTATTAACTAATCAGTAACTACTGTTTTTTCATACCTCCCAGAGAACTACTAAGAACTACTATATACATGTTCGTAATTAATGTGAATAATGAATAATGTATAATTAATTCTAGAGTAAAGGCCTTGGTAACCCACTAGTAATGACTGAAGTATTACCAAATCCTTCAGAAGGAATTACTAATTATTTGGATCAGTATTCTAAAGTGAAAAGCATGTTAACTCACTAGTAACTACTGAAGTCATTGTAAACTTTTGAGGTTTTTGTAAAGTATTGGATAGTAATAACTCAAGAGTTACTATATAACTCTAAAGTAACTACTTCTTATTTGGATCAGTATTCTAAAGTGAAGATCATGGTAACCCACTAGTAATTACTTAAGTGTTACCAAATATATCATAAGGAATTACTGTACAAAAACATACAAAAACATCAAAAGTTTACAAAGACTTCAGTAGTTACTAGAGAGTTATCATGTTTCTCACTTTAGAATACTGATCCAAATAATTAGTAATTCCTTCTTAAGTATTTAGTAATACTTCAGTCATTATTAGTGTGTTACCAAGGCCTTTACTTTAGAATTAATTATACATTATGCATCATTCATGTTAATTATGAACCTGTATATAGTAGTTCTTAGTAGTTCTCAGGGAGGTATGAAAAAACAGCAGTTACTGATTAGCTAATAGTGAACTACCACCTACAACTGAGCACTATTACTTACTAATTCATTAATCGGAGTTCATTGTTAGTTAACAGTAGTTACTAGAGTGTTAATACTGCATTACTCGTTTGTTCCTGTGTAGTTATTCATTAATGAAGGATCAGTATTCTAAAGTGTTACCGAAACCATGGACACACCAAATACACTTTAATATATTATGTGTTTTATTAGACAAATGAGCAACTGTTTGGATACATTCATTGACAGAAATCTAATCATGTTATATAGCTCAACATAGTAAGTGTTATTGTTTAAATCTTGTTTTCCTGATTTACAGCGAGTACCATGTTTTACCATGCTTAATATCGATCTAGCTTACTGCAGTGTGCAGCAAGTGTCTCATAGCAGCCGTTGAACAAACGCTCAGAGTAGCATTATAACAACTTTCAACACACAAATGTGATCTAATATGATAAACAGCGCTAATGCGCTTGACTGGAAGAAGTGGAAGCGGTGACTACGGCATAATAAAAGTTCTGCTGCTCTCGAGACGTGCGTCGTGCTCGTCTCTCATTAGCAATCGTTCCAGTGGCCTTGTTTCTACTTGCACAGCACTCGGCCCTGCTGTTTCATACTACAGTAACGTTAATAATCTTATCCATGAACATGATTTCTGCCCGAGTCCCGTCCTGATTCTTTTCCACCGGCTGTAAAGACAACACCTCCTGTGATTCCGCGAAATCAAGGAGTCATCAAGCTACGCCTTTGTCTTGAATAAACGACCTGAAAATTTACATAGTGTGCCTTTAAAACAAAAATGCACAACACAGACTCACACACACACACACACATTCACACAAACACACGCACTTACAGCGTGATGGTAGAAAGCTCTGACATCCTGCACGAATGCTGGGCGGCCTGTGTGGGCTCACTGAAGCATTTCTGTGCACAGCTGCTAAACACGACAAAGACAACAAACACTCTTTAGGACAGAACTTGTGCGCACGCACACACAAACACACACATGCTTACAAACATACGCACACACACACTGACCACACAAACAACAGACCTCAAAACTGAAAGACCTCAAGGACATTTCATAGCTCAAGCACATACTTTGCACGATACTGTTTCCCATGCAATTACAATAAAAAGGGCTTCAAAAAGGATGCAAAATGCATCTTAAATGTGGTCCTTCTTGTGCACTAGATTATTTAGACTATTTAGACCCAAAACATGAACTAAAGCCACTCTAAATAGGCTTTAGGGTTTCCTTCCTGTAGCTCAAACAGTAGAGCATTGCGCTAACAACGCAAAGGTAATGAGTTCGATTCCCAGAGAAAGCAAGAACTGATAAAATGGATACCTCCACTGCAATGTAAATCACTTTGAGCAAAGGCATCTGCCAAATGCATAAATGTAAATGTTAAGACATAAGTCCCGATAGATGGCTTATTACGAAAAAAAAAGGAACAAAAAAAGTAATTGAATTTTATTTTTCACTGCCACGTCGCCTCGATCAACACAATCATGATCCCTCCTGAATCAGCACACAGCAAAATTACAGAACATAAACCACAACCATTCTAACAACAACCAAAAATAAACAGCCTATAAAGATTTGTGACACTTTGAAACATTAATCACACATTCTATTATAAATTTTGACAGAAATTCCAAAAGGAATCCTGTATGCATGCAAAATGAATGCTACTGATTATACTATCAACACTGAACCGATCTCAGCTGAATAATGACTGTTTACTATTGTCTTTTTAGAAATCTGAATTGTATAAAGCTCTATATAAATAAAGGTAAAAACAACAACAACAACAACTAATGAACCTTTCAATCTCATTTCAGTCACCTTGTTCATCATGAGACAGTCCATATCAACCAATCAGACACAACACATCAACGATACGCTGTTTCCATGGTGATTGAGGCAAGCTTACTCACAGGTAGATGCTGGACTCGTTCCCACCAATGTCTGGAGACTGCAGCTTCTGCACCAGGATTATGATGATTCCAATGAAGAGGACAAAATTAATCTGGAAGGAAATGCATGGAAGTTTATGGCTCCATTCACATACATTCATGAATTAATTTATATGTTTTATTTATCCGTGTTTTAGCTCTAAAAACACACAACTTCAATTTCTTGGCTTACCATGATTGATGCCACAACAGGTCCCTTGATCACCCACCAGAGGGCAGTATAATCATTCATATCCCAGCAACTGCAGAAACACAATTGATTTAAGAAACTTTGTGGCTATTGGTCGAATCGGTCACATGATTTAGTAGCTGAGAGTTGCATGCTTTTGAAAGAAAATAGCTTTCAGAATATGCCAGATGTCCTGCTTCATTTGCCTAAATGCACAATATTTGACAGCACACACTACTTGGAAAATTGTCACAATGTAATGTGCTCAAAACAAAATTGACCCTATTTATTTTCTTATCCCTGTAAAGCCTGACATATGAAATTATAGTCAGCAAATTTTATTCCAATTTATTTAGACAAATTTTTAAAAAGTTTGCACGTGTTCTTTGTTGAGTATCATATTTCTACACCATGCTTTTATGACTCATAGTGAGAATATGGAGGTCGTACTCGAGGAGGAAAAACACCTTAATTTTAATCAGGGGGCCAAACAGGGTAAAACATGCAATTTGGTGCATTTACTGATATTTATATGGCCAAAAAAGAAAGATGAAATTCTATAGCTTGTAATGTAAATTAATGGGATCTTTATACGAGTATAGCAGACTACATAAATGCATATAAATATCAGTCGTCACTCTATATCTCCCAATAATATGTCTAAGTATGATGATTTTTAAGAGCTTAGTTTTATGATCAAAGCTCTGTTTTTATTGTAGGGGGAAAATGCAATGCAATGCAATACAATGATGACTGAGAGATAAACAAATAAACGCTCTTGAAAAGCCTGATGTATCATATTTGATACATTTTAAGATGTATTGATAACCAACCTAAAAAGTTGCTTCAATCCATTTAGTGAACTTGAAATATTAATAAAAATACAAAAGTCATTCTTACATTTATATTATAAAAATCAGTATTTCACAGCAAAAAGACACGTGAAAAAAAGCGGTGCTAACCCCACTTCTAAATTAAAGTGTGAACTAATGAAAAGTTAAACAGCGGTGTTTAGAACGACGATGACCCGGGGTTAAGCACAGTGTGAAAAACCCTCGGGATTCCGTTTATCCAGGGTTTAGAATGACCCAGGATTAACTATTTCAAGTGTGAAGGTCGATAGTGTGGTTATGTAACAAACTAGTATAATCTCATTTAAAACATTTATTGTTGCATACTGCATGCATTTATTGTTTTAAACAGTATGCAGTTTACAGTATATATACTGTGCAATTATCAGCACACTAGTATTCCTTTCCAAAAATAAACCCATTCTTGTGACTAGTGGCACTGAATGCTAATAGCGCAGTTCAGTGCCAGCATCTGCGTAGGTATCAAAGCAACAATTACAGTATATCACTTTTTGTTTATGCGGCATTACACGTACCCAGAATCATCAAAATGAAGACGCAGAACAGCCCATATGGTCACACAAATGGTGGGCGTTCCTGAAAGCGCGAGAGAAAGAGGAAATTTGTCAGACCTCAAAGCTGTGCTCTAATACATTGAGACCATCAATATTAATGCATTACATATGCCAGCACAACAAATCACATCATAAAGAGCCAGTGGCCAGTTAATACAGATGCTGCACTCCATTTCCTTCCATATCTATGACTGTGACACATAATCAATCACGTAACAATCAATTTTCGTATGATGCATCACTGTGACATACCCCAGCCGATGATGGTGTACCAGTAGAAGTAGCGTCTCTCAGGGAAGAAGGTTTCCACCAGCAGCGTGAAGAGATAGAGACCTTCGATGAAGAGCCAGAAGTAGTTTGACATCACACAGTAATGGAAGAAGACCATCACTGCCTTACACCCCACCTGAACACAGAAAAACACATTCAGGTTCGCATACAAACCAGTGGATACCTGTTAGCAATCCATCTTACATAGAGTGACCAGACCACCCTGTTATATTCACGGTTTTCGGTGTCCTGTACTCGGAAATGTATAGCACATTCAAAACACCCTGTAAATACACAGCAAAAAAGGCTTCACTGATAACTACTGTACTACTTTAGCCATGAAGCACTACTATCATCAGTTATCAAAACAGATGGTTTCAAGATAGTCATGTTAAACTCATGTTAAAACTCATGTTAAATTAAAGTAATACTGGTTGTATGTACTATATAACAGGGCCTGAACAGGGTGTAGGATTGTTTTGTACAGAATTTTAAATGCTTCTGCAATCACAATGAAGTAATTCCCACAAACAACAACTAAAGTGTCTTTAAGACAAGTCATTTCACTCAGCGGCCATCTTTGAAATGCCTCTCTCGGGCATGCAGGTGCATCTCTTTGAATGGGGAAACATCAAATTCTCCAAAACTGTTTGCTTTTTTTTCATATTTGAAATCACCATTGAAATCTGAAAACAACTGTCTCATAAATTTGGTTTCTAAATGCTCGAATCATGGACAAAGCTGGACAAAGCTAATGCACAATCCTAAATGTGCGTCTCAGAACACTGCCTGTTTCTATAGCAACCGGAGCTTCTATCGACAGCTGCAGTGATGCGATGACTTTACGAATCAACGATTGGCTCTTTCATTTAGAAGGTGGGGCTTATTCACCATATTGGGCATTGCACTTTCTCCCATTCCTATATATAAAGTCTTTGAAAACAACACATCTTAACGATACAATGCGATACGATACAATACGGTAATACTTTCTTGTCAATAAGGTCTTATATTTGGGTGAAAAGACACCATGATATGAATAAAAAATTAAATAAACTAAAAAATTACACTTGCAACAATTACATTACCTGAAAACACATACTTTGTGCTAAAATTACCCTAAAATGCAAAATAATAAGCATTAATAGGGACAGTAAAGATTCATTTCAAAAGCACAAACATTAAAATAACATTGTAAAATAATTGTATACAGTATTTTCACAGTTTGTGAATATGAAAATATTAAATAATAAGAAAATGTTTTTAAAAAATTGTTTTATTTATCAAATGGTCTCAGATTAATTTTTTGTAATGTTTTTGTGAAGTCATAATTTTAATATTGTATAATTTTGATCTGTTTGCTATTTGCAACTTACTATTTTTCATAGTGTGATTGTATTTAAACCAGTCAGTTTGACCAGGAAACATCATAAAAATTATTAATTATAATAATACAATATGTAAACCACAATAATTAAAAAACAAAAACATACAAAACTGTATATTGTCCCCTTTTTTAATTTCTATAAAATAAGTGAAATTGCAAATGATATTTTGACTCTGTAGAAAATGTCCAAGGTTCACCTTCATCCCTATTCCGACATATTGTGAAGTGAAACAACAACAACAAAAAGTAGGACATCATGAAATTATTTGATTGCAAAAGCTGAAACTAGCTATTTGATTATGAATTAGCGATTAGTGGATTAGATGATTAGTATCAAAGGCCTCCCAAATAAGCTTAAGTCGGTCAAGTTTTAGAACATAGTAGTGGATTTGTTGCTGGTTTGAACTCTAACAGGTTACTATCAGGTAATGCATCTGAGCAAACAAGCTTCTTAAACCAGCTATAAGCAACTGGATCAGTGATACATTTCGTCTGACAGATGGCATGAACCCTGTACATTTTCATTCATTTCCATTCACAATATCTAGCCCGCTGTGTGTCAGTACACCCTGAAGTATTTAACCATGTTCATCAGTTACCCTCTGATCCAATTCAGAGCTAAGTGATGTCATTACCATGGCCTCTGATTGGCTGGGGGAAAGAGCTCAGAGCCCTCATTCAGGTGTATAATGAGAGCATGCACGTTTTTATAAGCTATTCATATGCTAATATAGAAATAATGGAATATTTCCGGAGCTCGCTGAACTCGGCTTCATGATAATTACAGCTGTTTGTCAGGCACAGACGAGGGAAACAGAACATGCTGCTGCAGAATGTGGGCTTGAACATAAATGGATCAAGTTATTATTAGTCTGTGGATTTCACATGCAAATGGCAAACTCTGGCCCCTAACAGTTCAGTCTCATCCATTCGTCTCTGTTTGTGGGTGATTCAGTGTGAAAGCAAAGCTTATAGAGACACTGAAATTAAAGTTTTCATTTAGCCAATTTTTTTTACTGAAAACAATGTTGATTTAATAATCAATTATTTCATCAAATTCATTTAATAATCAGCACTTGTTGTGTATAAACAATTAAACTGCACATAAGCGAGTTTTTATATCAACTTCTTAATTATATAATTATATTTCTACTCCAAGTCGATGTTGAAATATAAACATTTAAATGGTGGTTGTAATATAATTTGTTTTCATGACAATTTTTTTTAAAAAACATTAATTAAGATAAGAGGTTAAGCAAAAATATAACGAATATACAATATAGTGCATATATGTAGCAAAATACTCTTCTCAAGATTAATTTTTCTAGCTAACTATTGAGCTATGGACATTAAATGGCTTTTCTGAGGTATTGTAAATGTAACATTACGTGACATTGTTTACAAAAAAAAACTAATATTTTCGGTTGCCGAAATTTTGGTGAATCACTAATAAATACCAAGTTCTGTCATGAAACTCTAGATGGCGCAGGCTGATGGGTCCTTGACAATTACATCGTTAACTACATAGCACAAGCTGATTGGTTCCTGTTGCATCTGCAGCCAATGAACTTGCTGCTCAACATTTAAATAGTTGGTCAGTGTTTCCTGTAGCAGTATGCAGCTCGCTTTCAAAGATCTTCTGAAACCCTCCACCTTCCCCAGCTCCACCTGTATAGATCTGCTACAGGTAATTTCCTATATTCTATTTGTGCAGCAGCAGTATGTCTTACATGTTCACAGCAGCATGTCTGTGAATGTATTGTCAGTAGCAAGTTTCTGTACTTGCTCTGCAGCAGCAGAAAGAGCAATATCAGCAGTAGCAGCAGCATAGCAGATCTATTCCGCCAAGACCAAATTCATTAACACTGCCGTATCCATCACCATGCTAAACTCTTCTGAGAGTTGTCATGATAGAAATACATTAAAAAAACAAGTAGTTTTATGTGTTGATAGTACCATAACATTTAAAAATGTTTTGTTTATGTTTCAATGGTTCTGTCAGTAACTAAAAACATTGGGTTTTTAGTTACTGACAGAACAATTGAAACATAAACAAAACATTTTTGGTGACACTGTTCAGATATTGTACTCAAAAAATTTTTATTCTCTATGATTAATTTAGTCCAAAACTGAAAATGTTCAATAATAGGGGTCAAGCAAAAAGAAATTAGTAAGCTGCCGATGTGTTCTCAACCTTAAAGGGTTAGTTCACCCAAAAATGAAAATTCTGTCATTTATTACTTACCCTCGTGCCGTTTTACACCCGTAAGACCTTCGTTAATCTTCGGAACACAAATTAAGATATTTTAGTTTAAATCCGTAGGCTCCGTGAGGCCTGCATAGGGAGCAATGACACTCAAGATCCATAAAGGTACTAAAAACATATTTAAATCGGTTCATGTGAGCACAGTAGTTCAATATTAATATTATAAAGTGACGAGAATATTTAAGCAAAATAACGACTTATTTAGTGATGGCTGATTTCAAAACACTGCTTCATGAAGCATCGGAGCATAAATGAATCAGTGTGTCGAATCATGATTCAGATCACGTGTCAAACTGCCAACGGCTGAAATCATGTGACTTTGACGCTCCGAACAGCACTGATTCATTTGTGCTCTGATGCTTCCTGAAGCAGTGTTTTGAAATCGGCCATCACTAAATAAGTCGTTATTTTGGGTTTTTTTGCCGCACCAAAAAATTCTCGTTGCTTTATAATATTAATATTGAACCAATGTACTCACATGAACCGATTTAAATATGTTTTTAGTACCTTTATGGATCTTGAGAGAGGAAGTGTCATTGCTCCCTATGGAGGCCTCATGGAGCCATCGGATTTCAATTAAAATATCTTAATTTGTGTTCCTAAGATTAACGAAGGTCTTACGGGTGTGGAACGACACAAGGGTGAGTAATAAATGACAGAATTTTCATTTTTGGTGAACTAACCCTTTAAAAAATTAAGATTTGTCACAGTATTAATTAGTACTAAAACCAGTGGCGGACGTGCATTACTCACAGTATGAACAAAGCAGTGGTCACTGTCCTCCTCTGCATACAAAACCCCATCTTTAATGAACACAGAGATGGCTCTCAGGATGAAGGACACAAACAGGTTCATGTGGATGAAGTTCCGGGTGCAGTGAAGCTTCCTGTTGACAGACGTTCAAAGGAAGGATTACGCCATTATAGGAGATTGAAATTCTAATGTGTTTGGGTGGGCAGCTGAGGGTCTGTATCAATGACTGTGTAAACACTCATCAATAGTTCTTTGAAGCCCTCGCCATCTTATCATAATTTACATTATACGTAGGTTGTTCAGATCACTCTGTTTGGTTTCAGGGTACTTTAAAGCACCGCTACATAGATGGGTTTCTAAAAAACTAAAGAAAACAAAGTACTTTGTGTAACTTAAAAAGCTGCTTCAATTGAATCAGGCTGTAAAACCCTTTTTCGTTGTAATTAAAAAACTGTATTTTTGAAAGTTATGAGGACAATCTTTAAAAAATAAAAAAAATCTGGGTGATAATACACAACAAAAAGAAAAGAAAAACAAAGAAAGAAATAATATTTAGCAAAAAGAAAATGCTGCCTGTATTTTTGAGTTATCATGGTAATACCATGTTTTGACATTCATTGTGTACTTAGAGTTTAACCATATACATTTTTTAGAAATACTTCTTATGATTAGATTTATGCTATGGTATTATAATCGATATGCAGAACTGATATGTTACTTTTAATTACTGATTTATTTCTGCCTTTGACATTATAACAACACATAGTTCAATTTTAAAACTAATTAGAGAAATAAAACATATACCATTACATTTCTGCATTTGTTTTGTGATCTAATATATATATATATATATATATATGTATATCAGAACGTGAATTGAACGTGTATGTGTGTGTGTGTAATATATATACATATATATATTATACATATACATATACATATACATATATATACACACGTTCAATCTGTAAGCAAATGATGTAAACAACATAAATGATGTATGCTTAATGTCACGATAAGTATCCTATATATATATATATATATATATATATAGATAGATAGATAGATAGATAGAGAGAGACATTAAACTTTTGACAATAAATGAATTAATTAATAGATTAGAAATTATTTCAATAAATAATAAATCACATGCTATTACATCTCTGCAAAGCTGTTTTAATATCTAAATCAATGCAAATTTAAGGATGAATTGACAAACTATTAATTATTATAATTTAATCCATTTATTTCCTTTATATGACCAGAGATTAAAATGTGCATAATTGTTAAACATAATGTCACAATTCTTGACAAATATGACATGTTCTTGACAGTTTTCCTGAGATTCACCTTAAGAGCCCTTTGCAAGCAGGTTGGATAATTATCCATTGAATCTTCCTCAAGTGACCAGCACAAAAAGAGAAACAGCATATAATGAAAAGGTCAATGTTGTGTGATGACACTGCTTTAAAACTGACCTGAACCGACACAGAATGACCATAGCTGTGGTCAGAGACACCAGAGACGTGCTGTAGCCCACCGTATAGAGAGCCTTCACAGATGCATAGTACATGTCCTTGGGAAGGGAAGAGAAAAACAACATTAATTTTGATTTGCAGCCATTTTGCAGTTGTTTTTATTTTTATCCATTCCTTTAAGTAGAATACAGAGCATGCACAGTCCTAGAGTAAATATTTCCACAAATTAGATTTATAATAAAGATTAAAATTACGAAACTTGAAGAATTGGTCTAATTTAAAGGTGCAGTAAGCGATTTCTGAGAAGCACAAACATGCCCCTCCCTTCATTGCTCCGCCCCCAAATGCTTGAACACTCAAAACTGTCCTGTTACTATAGCTAACATTACAACAGCATCATCTCTTGGTTCTGTGAAACATAGCAAAACCAATCACATCTGGAGCTTACTCACATCTGGAGCAGAAACAATGCAACCTCTGCGTCCGTTTTCAGGCCTTTCAAGAGCATTTCTCAGAAATCGCTTTCTGCGCCTTTAAATAATGGGGGTCTCTTATAACCCTTAATAACTATGGTGGTTACGAACATGATATTGCCTCAGTATGTAACTGATTTGAGCTTGTCTCCAAATGATTTCTATCATTATGATTTCAGTCAGATGAGACACTCACAACATGCTTGGTTGTGTTGTCATCTGTCATACAGGCATCAACATAATGTGGATACGGTTCAGACCAACCGAACTCCGTACAGTTTCTGCTGATCTTGCCAGGTCCTGAAAAGCAGTCAGGCAACAACCATAAATCAAACGTGTTTCCCACTTTAAACATACTATAAGCAACTGCTGCAGTTTGCTGCTGTCAGCAGAACTGCAAGAACAAAAGCGTATATATATCACCACATGCATTTCTATTGACTCATGATCTCATGTATCGCCTAATGATCTAATGTTTCAGTATGATGTTATGCCTGGTTCAACAGTGTTGCCGTTAAAACTGAACTGTACCATAGACTACATAAAATACAGTTTAACTGTTGTTTATGTTTCTATTTTTAACTCATTTTAATTTTATACTATTTATTCTTCTCAATATGAATGATTTCTGAAAGAACAGGTGACACTAAAGACTGGAGTAATGATGCTGAAAATTCAGCTTTGCATCACAGGAATAAATTACATTTAAAATATATTCAAATTGAAAACATTATTTTAAATTTTAATAATATTTCACAATATTATTGTGTATTGTTGATCAAATAAATGCAGCTCTGCTGAGCATAAGAGACGTCATTTTTTTACAACCCCAAACTTTTGAGCACTAATGGTCTTAAATACACAGGCTAAATGAGGAACCAAACAAGACACAGGTGAACATAATCAATAAACCAGTGAGTAACTATAGTAACAAAGGACATAAAATGTCTGTACGAAAAAATAAAGGTTAATCCGATTATTAGTCTGTACAGTGTTATATATCAATGAAACATGGTACCAAAATACATTTGTACCACTTTACAATAAGGTCCCATAAGTTATCGTTAGTAACAATGAGCAATACATCTGTTATTTAAGTATTAAGTTATCTAAGTATTTATACATCTTTTTGCAGTATTTATTCAGTACTTTGTACTTGTAAGTAGGGTTTTCAAATACATTACTATGAAGCAATAATATATTTAAAAATGTCAGCATGTATAACTGTCTCTCACCCTCTTCTGGACTCATGAACTCAAAGAGCTCGGGACAGTTGACCTCCACGACCTCACCGACAGCGGCCGCCTGCCAGCAGGTCAGATTGTCCCACTCCCACGGACACTCTGAAAACAACACAACAATTATCACATTAGTACACCTCCCATCTAACAGGAGCTAGGTATTTTTGATGTGTTGGGACTGTTTTTACCAGAGATTTGAGGCCTTTTGAAAAAAGTTTTTGAAAAAAAAAAAAAAAAAAAAAAAAAAAGTACAGCTTGGATAAATCTCATTACAATGGTTGCAAAAAGTATTACTGTACCATGTATTGTTTTAGACATGAACCATAGTATTATCGGAACTACCCTAGAATACCAAGTAAATAGCATGATTATAATAATAATTCAAAAGCAAATTGCTATACAAGAATATAAAATGTTCATCGTTAGTTCATGTTAGTTCACAGTGCATTAAATAATGTTTACAAATGAAACCTTACTGTAACTATCTATTGTATCGTATCGTTAACACTTTACAGTAAGGTTTCATTTGTAAACAAATTAGCTAACATGAAGAACGATGAGCGATATATATTTTTAAAAGCATTTAAAAATATAATTGTTCATTGTTTGTTCACAATGTTTACAAATACAGCAGTAAATGTCTTTTCACAAGATGTAATATAAGTCTTTGGTGTCCGCAGAATGAGTCTGTGAAGTTTCAGCTCAAAATCCCCCACAGATCATTTATTATAGCTTGTCAAATTTGCCCCTATTTGCGTGTGAGCAAAAACATGCCGTTTTTGTGTGTGTCCCTTTAAATGCAAATGAGCTGCTGCTTCCAGCCCCCATCTAGAAGAGGGCGGAGCTTTAACAGCTCACGCTTCGGTTGCTCAACAACAACAAAGCTGGAGAATCTCACGCAGCCAAAATGAGGATTGTCAGTAACGGTGTTCAGCCTTACATTGTTCAAACCGGAGTCGACACTGATGGAGAGACTCAGGAAGAAGTTAAAACTTTTACAATGAAACTAGACGTAGAAATTAAACCTTATAAAGTGTTACTGATACTTTAATAGATACCAGTAACAGTATACAGAAAGGTTTAATTCATCATGGTATTGCCTACTGAGACAATATCTGTACCACAACAGAGCTTTCGTAATAGAACAGCACTGAAAACAACCTCTTTTGCATATAAAACAAAGTCTTCCTGAAAACACCAATGCCAAATTACATCTGGACTCCAGACATTATAACAGATGTCTCCGTTTAATTCTCAATTATACAGAAGCCTTTCCAAGATTAGCCCTTGAGGGGAAGCCAAGGTGAACGTGAATGTAACCAGCAGGGGGCATCAGCACGGGTTCCTGTGACTCAGCGCCTGCCTGAGGACATGAACATGATCAATATGTGATATGGATCAGAATCCATCACATTCAGAATTGCATTTGACTTCTCGTTTCCCTCAGCTCATTACAGAAATGATTCTAGAATTAATTACAGAAATGCCTCTCACTCAATCTGGTGGCCACGAGCTTATGCAAAAAATGAATGAAAGAACGTGGAGATACTTGATGTTGTCAGAACATCAACAACAGCTTTTGAAATGAAATGTTGGTAAACTCGAATGTGTCTATTTCTGTTCATTAACATAGAAGCACTGTTTTCATTGACAGTCTTTATGATACATTCATTTATTCTACTGCAAACTGTTTAATTCTGTTGTATAATGAAAGAAAAAATCAAGAATGGAACACTAATATTTCAGCTGATTTTCAACAGTAGACAGGAAATGGAAACGTCTTGGAAACAGTTTCTGAAGAGATCTTTATGTCTCAAACTCAGAGATCTCAAACTAAAGGCAGAGATCTGAACATTATAAATACTAAATAAATAAATATGATCCAGATTAAATAAATAAATTCTATGAAGTCTCTAAATGAAGACGATAAATACAAAGTAAAAAATACATGAATGAATGAATGAATGAATGAATATAAACTGACTCTATAAATTAATACTATCCAGTCTCAATATAAAGACTATAAATACAAACTAAAATTCGTGATTGAATGAATGAATGAATGAATGAATGAACAAAGACATACATACAGGGGTTGGACAATGAAACTGAAACACCTGGTTTTAGACCTGGTTGTTAGTTAAATTCATTGTCAATTCATCTTAGGAATGACAGATACAAGTCCTTCACAGCGGCCAGAGGGATTTTGGGCCATTCCTCTTCCAGAACAGTGTCCAGGTCACTATTTGATACTGTTGGAGGAAACTTGCTCCTCCAAAATACCCCAAAGTGGCTCAAACACATTTAGATCTGGTGACTGTGCAGGCCATGGAAGATTATTTCATGTTCATCAAACCATTCTGTCTTGCTGTGTGTATGGTCTTTTATCATGCTAATACACAGCACACCCTTCAGGGTACAATGTTTGAACCAGGTGCACATTGTCCTGCAGAATGGTTCAGTAGTCCTTGGCAGTGACGCACCCATCAAGCACAGTGGGGATTGATATTGCAGCCCAAACCATCACTGATGCATCCCGTGCTTCACTATGGGCAGCAACAGTCCGGGTGTTAAGCCTCATGGGGCTTCTCCACACTGTAACTCCCACAGATGTGGGAAAGAGAGTGAAGGTGGACTCATCAGAGAAAATACATGTTTCACAATGTCCACAGTCCAAGATTTGCACTGTTGGCACCACTGAAACTAACATTTGGCATTGGCACGAGTGACCAAAGGTTTGACTATAGCAGCCCAACCATGAATATTGACTCTGTGTGAAGCTCCTGACAAACAGTTTTGGTGGAAACAGGAGAGTAGAGGTGTGCATTTTTTTCTGCAGTGAGCTGGGCAGCTATGCAGGTTAGTTCCTGGACATCCCTTTCAGAGAGCTTCCTCTTGCATCCACAGTTGGATGTGGTTCGTCCTACGTGATGACATTACCCTGGATACCATAGCTCTCGATACACCACAGAGACTTGCTGTCCTGGTCACAGATGAGCCAGTGAGATGCACACCAACAATTTGTCATCTTTTAAACTCTGATGTGTCTCCCATTATGTTGTGTGGACTGCAATATTTTATGTACAGCTGTGCAGCTCTGCTTATTCAACTTTGACACTCTGCTCTTACAGATGGAACATAAAATCAGAGAGGATTGGCCACCAGGCTGCACATAGATAGAAATTTCAGTTTCACTGTCCAACTCGTGTACATGCGTACAGAAAAATACTATCCTAGGGTGCATTTCCCACACAACAACATAACTCGCTGCTTATGGTACGATGCATCGTTGGAGAAACTATAGTCAAGACTGTTTCGCGAAACTGTAGAAACTTCCACACTGGTTCAACAATATAGTTAATGACATCACACAGGTGGAGGAGTAAAACCATCTGATAATTAATCTGTTCTATGTTGAATTAATGTCAGATTAAAGGTGATAGAGAGGATTTTTTCGTCGACTGAGAATCCAAAGACTGTTACTGAGTTTTTGAAATGAGCGCATGCGTAAGAACAACCCCCCTCCTTCGAAGGAACGCCTCCCAAAACTCGTAAACACTCGTATTGGAACACGAGTGTTTACCACCGGCGTTCGCTGTGTTGTGTTAGTGGATTCATTATGTCAGACTCACCGCAGGTAACTCATAATCTGCAGGTGTTACTCCTGTCTCCTGACAAAAACATTGCATGCAGCGCCTGTGGAGTGTGGAAAGTTACTGGAGCGCGCAGCCGCGCTCGTCTCTCACAAGGAACGTCATGGCAGTGATTGACAAGCCAGAGGGCCAATCGTTTACGCGATGATCACGTAAACGATTTGCTGATGTTTTTAAGGCCCTACCTCGTGCACAGATGATGTATATTAATATTATTCCTTTCAGTGCACCTAATAAATAGTCTTTTATCAGTTAGTAAAGACAGTTTCAAGTAATATTGCAAAAATGTATAAAACAAAACATCCTCTTTAGCACCTTTAATGCTGTAAATAATGAACATGGCATCTGAGGACTACACAGTAAAATCCCAAGAGTTAAATTAACTCTGCTCAGAGTATATATGAAGACCTCAGATGCAAAAGCTTCTAAGTGCCATCTGAAATTTTCTTCTAAAATTTTTATCAAGCTTGTTTGTTTATGGTCAGTTATTTCACTTTAATGGCAATGAAAAGGACCTATTACTTGCCATTAAAGTGTAATTACTGAACCTAAACATACAAGCTTGATAAAAATGCTTATTTTAGAAGAACATTTCAGATGGCACTTAGAGACTTTTGCATCTGAAGTCTTCATATGGTCCCTCTCTATAGTGTTAAAGTAACACTGAAGCAGAGTTAAAGTTAATGAGATAATTAAGCGATTAATTAAGTGATGATTGAGCATTAGTGATGAACACCTACTGTTAACAAGAACAGAATCGCTGAAGGAAAGAGAAACAACAAGAACTATGCACATGCGCACTCTTCAAACCTCTTAACAAACTAAAAGGTGTAGAATGGAATTTGTAAATGTTTGTAATGAAAGATATAGAATGTACTGCATGTTATCTTGCTTATTTGCTCAAGAGCATGATCGATTTAAGTCCACGTCATTCTATCAAAAAACTAGTTCTTACCACAGGTCGAGAGTTGTAGTTCCAACCACACAACTTTGTGAATGTTCATTTGAACTACGGTTTCAGGAAACACCAAATCATTGAACTATGCTGGTAACAGGAATTTGCGACCAGATGACTTTTGTGAAACACACCCCAGATTAATTTCACATTTATTCTGACCCTAATATTTGTGTAATTTGAATCATATTTGAAGCAACATTTAAGCAATAATTTTCCTCTGGGAACTCTCAATGGAAAAATAACATTTCTCTACAGCTCATTGTACAGAATTGATCAGTGAAAACATATATTAACATAATTCATGAACATGCGGTTAGATGTTTTGCCAAATCACATGAGAAAAGAACAATAAATCATGCTGTTGTTCACAGGATGGAATGAAGTCATAGTTACTTTAGCAAAGAGTCTGATTTAGTAAACGCTGTACATTTAGTTTGATTAGGGTCTCTAGAGCGACATTCAGTTTCTCCCTAGAAAGCCTATCTGTTCTTTCTATATGCGAGAGAATATGCAAAGTGAAAGTAGAAAGCACTAGGTTTTGTCTGTCTGGTGGCACATGTTCTTTCTCACAGATCTCAAATCAGTCTGGACACAAAGCCAATTACATGAAAGGCCAAACGAGAGCTCTTTAAACCAGTGGGAGAGAGCAAGAGAGAAACGGAAGAAAAGCGAACTAACCAGACACAGATAAAAGTGTTCATATTGATACGGATTATTGACTCTCTGAATCATTTCTACTGAAAACTCTCTAAAGCGAACAGCTTTATATGAACACATCTGCTCAGATCAGAGACTGACTCACTGCTTTAAAGGTCAATGCCAGATCGGATTTATTGGTGAGATTTTGCCGATTGGACTCATTAAAGTGTGACGTCATTGATGAGTCATGAGCCCAAAGGGCATACGGCTGGTTTAGCATAAACATCATTAGAGCTTCAATCATAGTAAAGAACATTTCATAAAGGATCATACAAAACAACACAAAATATAAGCTGTTAGAAAATGAATACATTTACTATGCTTACTATTGTTGAAATATAAATGAGCATTCAGTATGAAACAGTAACTAAAATACAAACTATTAAAAACAGTGAAATAATTAAATACAGCTGAAATAAAATAAAATATATGTATTAGATGAAAAACTTAAAATTAAAAAAAGTTTAAAAGTTAAAAGAAAAGTAAAAATTGGAAATGATGCCTTTGCAACTAAAATAAATAAGTTGAAGTTGAAGTATTAAAATTAAAGTGGCGCATTGCTGCCACATACATATTATTTTTTCCATTATGTCGTAATAACAAGATATGTCGTTAAAAGGACATCTTTCCTCGTAATAACAATGTTATGTCATTAAAACCACATATTTTGTATATGACGTGAACGAAATATGCCTTTATCTGATCTATAACAGAGAATTTATATAGCCTAGATCAGTGCCTTTATCACACTTCCGTGTTCGAAAAGCTGAAGCAAATATATTGAAAAATAAACATTGTTTGTAATTTTTATTTTATACTCATATTTTTTTTTTTTATTCTTGTTTTGTAATGAATTTCATTAAATTTAAAGGATTTGTTGAGGAAATAGCCTAAAATACATGTTTATAATGTTTTTAAACATTTAGTTTTTACCGGAATTTTACATTATTTTTGAATGTAATATAATAAAATGTGACTGATATACCAATGTGATTTATCGGGGGGGGGGGGGGTTTCTCTCTCTCAAAAACGTAATTCTGACCTGGTGCATGCAACATAATCTGGTGCAACTTTTTTCCTTAATATGTCGTTTTTATGATATAACATCTTGCTATTACGAGAAAAGAAAAGTTATTACGAGACATTACATATTTTTTTTTAAATGATCGAAATAACACTGTTATTACGACATAATTGAGTGGAAAAAATAATATGTAACAGCAATGCACCACTGTATAAAAATAATTAATACTAAAACTGACATAAAAACAAATCTAAGCTAAAAATATTTTAAAGAAACAAAAACTAATGAAAATGACAAAAACACAGAATTCCTAAAACTAAAGTGACAACTGAAAATTTAAAAATAAAAGCCTATTCAAAATATTAATAAATATTATAACAGTATAATACAACTATAACAGCATATGAATACAATTAAAATAACAATGCTATCTTTTGACAAAATGTTTTTTTTGCCATTTTCAACCCTATTTTATGTAAAATGTCTTGTTTGGTAGCAGTGTTATTACTAACATGAACTAAGAATGAGCAATATATTTTTACAGCATTTATTACCTGTTAGTTAATTCAGATATAACTTTTGATTTTAAGTATGTTTTAGTAATAAATGTTGACATTAAAATTAACTAAGATGAATAAATGCTGCAGATGTATTGTTAATTGTTAGTTCATGTTAACTAATGCAGTAACTAATGTTAACAAATTGTAAAGTGTTACTGTTGAAATAAAATAAGTATAAGTTTTGGTATATTTTATTTCAAGTAAAAATATGTTTTTATAGTTTTAGTTTCAGTTCTAATAATAATCCTGTTTGTCAGCCCAATCAAATAATGAATCAAATAGAAAATCATAAAAAAAATATATATATATAGTAGATACTGCTTGCTTGTATATTTCACCAACCATGGTTTTATCTGCATTGAGCAGTTTTGAGATATTGAACTTCAAAATTATTTGCATTCCATACTCCTTTGAGGATAGACCCTTTTTGTTTTATGAAAAAGTCCCAAAATGTAAACAACTTAATAAGTTGTCACAGAATAAGAATGTGTGAATAACTCATTTTTGACAAATATTCAGATAGAACCTTATAATTCCAAGGTGACGATTTGTCAATAGACAGCAAAATTGATGATTATTTGTAGCTGTGTTGTCTTGTTTACGCTCACGGTCCAAATGACACTAGTATCGCTCTCGCTCACTGTCTCTTTTGTTTTCTCTCTCTGTCGCATTTTCTCTCACACACACACACACACTTGATTTTTCTGTCTACATCTGTCAATCTCCTTCTCTTCCCCCTCTTGCAAACGTGGCTGTTTTATTTCCGGCTGAACGATTTTCTGTCTGCGCAGCGATGAGCCCGCTGTGCTTTAAGGAACAGGAGAGGACGAGGATCAATGAAGCAGATGTAAACAGGCTGCACACAGAGGTCATTCCTCCAAAATACTCTGGACATTTCAGAAACGCATGGCCCCTAAAAGTATTCGGTCACTAAAGTCACACGTAAAAATGTCACTGCATTATATGCACAAACTATCAGACCAAAGGAGCATTTACTCTAAAGAAAGATTACATAAGCACACATTTCAAACTAAATATTTCACAAAAGATGTTTGTTAGGTCGTGTCAACTGATCAAATGCATTTAAAGGTGTAACTTGCTGGTTTCTGTACTCAGATTGACCTTGAGTCACTAAAACCATGTCAGTCAGCGATAAGTGATGAGTATTTTGCAGCTACGACATTATTCTTCACCAGTAAGAGATTTCAGTTTAACAAGGTCTTCAATTACTGCAGTTTTAATGGTTTTCACATATCTTGAAACTGACTCCTAATTCTCTGCTGGTAAGCATGTTGCTCTTCGTTGCTGTTGAGGGTACTATTGTCGACTAATTAGCTTAACCGCCTCCAGAGGATGCTGATTGGATGGCTAAAATTTGCCAAGAATTTAATGGGGTTGAAGTGAGACTGAAAAAGGAGATGTGTCTGAACACATGAACATTCTGCCTTCTAATACATCAAATTTGTTAAAATTGCTAGTTTCTTTTGCACTCCACAGTACTTTTTCAATTTAAAACTGTTGGAAAAAACTTTAATAACACCTTTCAAACCCTTTTAAGCTGCATTATAAAGGTATTCATAATGTATGTTATAATATCTTACCATAGGCAATTGTCACCAAAGTTAAAATGCACTATAATATTTGCAGATTCCTTGTTGCATCTGAAATTTGTTGTTTGTAATGTGTTTAAAAAGGGGTGGTTGATTATGATTTCACTTTTTTTTAACTTTAGAAAGTGTGTAATGTTGCTGTTTGAGCATAAACAACATCTGCAAAGTTACGACGCTCAAAGTTCAATGCAAAGGGAGATATTTTCTTTTACAGAAATCGCTTTTTAAGGACTACAACAAACGGCTGGTAGGGACTTCACAAACGAGGGTCAATTCAACGCTGGATTTGCACAAAAGATTAACATGATGGCACATGCTAGTCGATGAGTTGAATCAACTCTACAGCAACATAAATTTATCCACTAACCATTCAGAAACGTCCAGTGTCATTGTAAAAGTTGTAACTTCTTCCTGAGTCTCTCCATCAGTGTCGACTCCGGTTTGAACAATGTAAGGCTGAACACCGTTACTGACAATCCTCATTTTGGCTGCGTGAGATTCTCCAGCTTTGTTGTTGTTGAGCAACCGAAAAGCAAGCTGATAAAGCTCCGCCCTCTTTTGGAAAGCGGGCGGAAGCAGCAGCTCATTTGCATTTAAAGGGACACAATCAAAAACTGTGTGTTTTTGCTCACACATAAACAGGCAAATTTGACAAGCTATAATAAATGATCTGTGGGGGATTTTGAGCTGAAACTTCACAGACACATTCTGGGGTCATCAGAGACTTATATCACATATTGTAAACTTAGCATTATAGGTCCCCTTTAATGCATTATACTTTCTAAAGGTGTCTTTAATGAATAGTTAAGTGTTATAATGTATTATAACTGTGGTTACAATTATTCATGAGATCATATAATGCATTATAAGGTGCATTACAAGGCATACAATACTTCTATAATGCATTATAAAGGCTTTAAGTAAAGCGATTGCCATTTTTGTACATCTGAAAAAAATATAAAGAGAAACATCCAGAACCAACAGACTCTGAAACAAACAGCTTGCCTTTTGAAATAAACTCTTATTTACTGTTGATGTCTGAACAGAAATGCAACTTAACCAGCGCATGATGGTTGTTGAATAACATGCAGGTTTTTGCACTGAAATTCCACATACAAAACTTTTTCTGTTTAGTCTTTCTAGCAACTCAAGCTGTTTTACACCATATAATCTGTTATTTTCTGCTCCAAACAGTCCGAACTATCTGGAGTGTCCTTGAGGCTGTAAATATATGAGTCAGAGTCAAAGTGCTTTCTCTCTATCTTCCTCTTCCTCTCTCAGCCCATTAATCCCCATCTTGCTGTATGAGTCCTCCAGCTCTCACAAAAATAACTTCTCTTCTCTGTAATTGCTGACAGGTGTCACAGCCCTGCTTCCTGTTTACCACAATACCTGAATACCTCTATAGGGACGGATGACACATTTTTGTGCACGGTGAGCAATTTGAACGTTCTAGTTACAGTAACTTGGTGAGGAAGAGATGGAGAATCATGACTATTTCATTTTAAAGAAGGACTGATAGCAAGAAGGAGCTATGAAGAATAGGATGCAATACATGCTACATGATATGCTGCACTGTAACTGTTCCCAATCATTTTCTTGGATCAAATCCCTGACATCCCCGCCTGACATATTACAGGCTCTTCAACAGTCCATTAAAGCTATATGTATGCAAAAACTTCAGTTTTTCTAATGAGATTTATTAATAAATGTGTTTTCTGTCATTCTATGTACCCCAGTTTAGCTTGTTAAAATACAAAGTGACTTAATATAATTTACAGTTACTGTTCAAAAGTTTGGGGTCAGTCATTTTTAAAAGAAATGAATACTATTATTAAGTAAATAATATTGACAGTAAATAATTTTACATTGTTACAAAATATTTCTATTTCAAATTCAATTCTGTCCCTTTGAACTTTTTATTCATCAAAGAATCCTGAAAAAAAAAAAAAAAAAAAAAATTCACTATTTCCACAAATACAATATGAAAATTCGGTCCCACTTTATATTAAGTGGCCTTAACTACCATGTACTTACATTTAAATTAATCATATGATACAATGCACTTACTGTGTACATACATGTTTTTACATTGTACTTATATTTTAAAAACACCTGCATGTAATTACATCTGTAATTAATTTCTGTAATTACATTTATAATTACACTGTTGACTCATCCCTTACACCTTACCCCTACCCTTAAACCTACCCATACCACCAAAGCTTTCCCTAACCTAACCCGTATCCACCTCAATAGCAGCAAAAGTGTTTTGCAATTCAATATGAACCCAATAAGTACATTGTACTTATTTTTTTTTTACTTTACATAGTAGTTAAGGCCACTTAATATAAAGTGGGACCGAAAATTCAGCCTTGAATAACAGGAATAAATTACATTTTTATAGAAATACTGTTTATTAAAATAGAAAACATTTATTTTAAATTGTAATAATATTTCACAATATTTCTGTTTTTTCAGTATCTTTAATCAAATAAGTGCAGTCTTGGTGAGCATAAGAGACTTCTTTCAAGAACAAAATACTGATGTCAGTAACGGTGTTCAGCCTTACATTGTTCAAACCGGAGTCGACACTGATGGAGAGACTCAGGAAGAAGTTACAACTTTTACAATGCAACTGGACGTTTCTGAATGGTTAGTGGATAAATTTATGTAGTTGCTGTGGAATTGATTCAACTCATCGACTAGCATGTGCCGTCATGTTAATCTTTTGTGTAAATCCAGTGTTGAATTGATCATCGTTTGTGAAGCAGTCCGGTGTAAAATGACCGCATGGCAATAACACTCTACTACAACAACTCTTCCTCTTCTCTAAAGCAGACCAACATGGCTTCACCTCTTTTGTTGTGTGTTCTCAGGGGCGGGGTTTATGTAAATTTTAGGGTTTGTGATGTCACCAACCCGGGAAGAAGCTTGTTGTAGTCCCTACCAGCCATTTGTTGTAGTCCTTAAGAAGTGATTTCTGTAAAGGAAATATCTCCCTTTGCATTGAACTTTGAGCGTCGTAACTTTGCAGATGTTGTTTATTCTCAAACAGCAACATTACACACTAACTAAAGTTAAAAAAGTGAAATCATAATCAAGGACCCCTTTACTAAAGATTTGGCAGATGAACTTGCAGCTCTTATGGTGTTAAAAGTGATAAGACGTTTCAGTCGTTATCTTGGATATTACTTTTTTCACTGACAGGAGCAGCTCTGCTGGATCTAAAACCCTCATATCTCAGCCAATGTAAGTTAATGAAACCACACATGAAAAACTCCAACACACGGTAGACACGCGTTTGTGGAGCCCAGAGTGGTTCATTAGCACTGTATGATGTGACAGACAACTATTTATCAGTCCCGTTCCATTCACACAGCACGTGTTTTCAGAGAATGCAGTTGTGAGTCCTGAAAATGTACGGGTGTGAGTTCAGTAGACCCTTTTCACATTTCCGGGTTTCTCAGAAGTGGAAGTCATCATAGTTGGGTAAAATTCTATAGTGGTGAATGAGAGAATACATTAAAGGTGCCATCGAATGAAAAATTTAATTTACCTTGGCAAGAGTTCAGTACATGGAAATGACATACAGTGAGTCTCAAACTCCATTGTTTCCTCCTTTTTATATAAATCTCATTTGTTAAAAAGACCTCCGAAGAACAGGCGAATCTCAACATAACACCGACTGTTACATAACAGTCAGGATCATTAATATGTATGACAGCAATATTTGCATATGCCAGCTCATGTTCAAGGCATTACACAAGGGCAGGACGTCTGGATCTGTGCACAGCTGAATCATCAGACTAGGTAAGCAAGCAAGAACAATAGCGAAAAATGGCAGATGGAGCAATAATAACTGACATGATCCATGATATTTTTAGTGATATTTGTAAATTGTCTTTCTAAATGTTTTGTTAGCATGTTGCTAATGTACTGTTAAATGTGGTTAAAGTTACCATCGTTTCTTACTGTATTCGCGGAGACAAGAGCCGTCGCTATTTTCATTATTAAACACTTGCAGTCTGTATAATTCATAAACACATCTTCATTCTTTATAAATCTCTCCAACAGTGTAGCATTAGGTGTTAGCCATGGAGCATAGCCTCAAACTCATTCAGAAATGTAAACATCCAAATAAATACTATACTCACATGATCCGACACATGCATGCAGTATGCATGACGAACATTTGGTAAAGATCCATTTGAGGGTTATATTAGCTGTGTGAACTTTGTAAATGCACTGTATAATAGTCAAAAGCTTGAGGGGCGGTGGAGCGAGAGGATTTAAAGGGGCTGCACACACTTAATCGGTGCATGAATGAATGAATGAATGAATGAGGCATTTATATAGCGCTTTCATATGTACTACTGTACACCCAAAGCGCTTTACAATCATATCAGGGGTCTCTCCTCATCCACCACCAGTGTGCAGCATCCACTTGGATGATGCGACGGCAGCCACAGTACAACGGCGCCAGTGCGCTCACCACACACCAGCTGTAGGTGGAGAGGAGAGAGAGTGAAAGAGCCAATTCAATGCATGGGGATTATTAGGAGGCCATGATTGGTATGGGCCTATGGAGGGAATTTGGCCAGGACACCGGGGTTACACCCCTACTCTTTACGAGAAGTGCCATGGGATTTTTAATGACCACAGAGAGTCAGGACCTCGGTTTAACGTCTCATCCGAAGGACGGTGCTTGTTACAGTACAGTGTCCCCGTCACTATACTGGGGCATTAGGACCCACACAGACCACAGGGTGAGCACCCCCTGCTGGCCTTACCAACACCTCTTCCAGCAGCTACCTGGTTTTCCCAGGAGGTCTCCCATCCAGGTACTAACCAGGCTCAGCCCTGCTTAACTTCAGTGGGCAACTGGTCTTGGGCTACAGGGTGATATGGCTGCTGGCCATGCATTGTTAATGATGCTTCAAAATAGGCAGTTAAAAAAATTAATTAAAAAAAATCTATGGGGTATTTTGAGCTGAAACTTCACAGACACATTCAGGGGACACCATCTTGTAAAAACTGGTTCTTGGGCACCTTTAAATATATTTTTTGTGTTTCCATTTGCTCAAATAGTTAAAGAAAAACTCCACAATAGTGTTTTCACAACTTTCAAAGGAGGAAAAAACAAAGGAACGATTGATCACGGCAGTTAGAAGAGAGAAAGATGTCATTTTTACCATCACTTCCCCAGCGGCTGTATTAGAAACACCCTCACAGCAGCGTTAACTAGGTTTTTGTAATTTGATGCAATGGTAATATAATACTAAGTATAATGTTATAAATGTCCATATGTTTTTTTAAAAATGAAAATATAAAAAACTTTGCAGGATTTACGATATTGATGACTGTTAAAACGCGTCATCACAGTCTGTGAAAAGGGTCTGTTCTAGAATGCGGTTGTCACTCCCGTAAATAACTGAACTGTGTGTGTACGTAGCCATATTAAGGACAAAAATACAGGACTGACAACCGTATTCTGCTGCTGTGTGAACGTGACCATAGTCTTTGCTCTCTCTCACCAAACTTTTCATCATCTTTGGGGTCATGTAGCGCGATTCGCTCCAAGCATCTCTCCTCCTCACGCTTGATGACACAGTTGGAGATCTCTGAATGTATGGGCCACATCTGGAACAACAAACAGATAAAAAACATAAATAAACCTGAACAACATAGCAATAACAACAAACAGCAGCAGCGGAAAGGATGAATTCACGCTATAAAAAACAAAAAAAGCACACAAAAATGTTTCCACTAACAATGTGTCTGCATGTACAGTAAACAAGATGAAAAACAGACATGCAAAATCTGTGTGGGTACAGTCTATTTACCCCTCTGGGTTTAAATAAAATAAAAACTTTCACAGACATTATCTTTTATAGAAGTTGTGTTATTTCTGTCTCTGCCATATGGGTAGAATCCAATTTCAAAGTCTGTAAAAATCCAGCTAAAACTGGTTATTTTAGGTGGATCAAGCTGGTTAGAGGTTGTCCCAGACCACTTAGAACCAGCACCAAACCAGCTACAAACCTGGTTTGATATCACTGTCCAGTCCATGTCTAACCAAATATCTATTTGTAACCAACAAGAAGACATAGAGTCTTATACAGAGAATTATACAGCAAAACTGATGGGGGTCAATTTAAATCTATAATAAAGTTCCAAATCAATTGATGTACTCTCCATTGATCCTAATGGAAAGCACTTGAGAAGCCAACTGTTGCTATGGTTACCTCCTCCTGCAACTGAGTGAAAATACACACTCTGAGTAACTTGTAATCTTGTGGTTAATGAAACATTGTTCTGCTATGATTAATTTTATTTCACAATAACGATTATATATCACAATATAGTTATTTCTGCTTTGAATGAGGTTTTTATTATATCACAATCTTTGATACCGTTGAAATTTCATAATTCTCATCACCAATTTTAATATCGCTAAAAAAACGAATACAGGCCAAAGTAAAAAAGAAAAAAGAAAAACTATCAAGCTTACAGAAGACAAGTGATAAAATAAAAACAAAGCAACTAATTACAAGCAATAGAACAAAACTTCAATAAAACAAAGACACAAATCAAATAGACTGACCTGAAAAACTTCAAGCACTAAAAAAAAACTACATAAAATATTGAATAGCATATTAAAAGTACAAAAACACACTGCATATCTTCACTGTGTAAATTAAACTTACATTTATTCTTACTAAAGTTACAAAAGTGATTCAGTCATGAGCAGTGAGTGATTTTCTCGTTGTCTTTTGTTGTTTGATTACAGTATTTTTCGATTGCTAACACACTATAACTGATTCATTTGATACAATTTCCTAAACTATTTATTAATTTCTCAAAACTATAAACACGTTTCACTTGTTTTCACACACGTTCCAATTTTCTTAATGATTTCTGCAAAACTCTACACAAAAATGCCCTTATTTTACAGTGGTTTAACCATGTTCTCATACAGAAAACACAAACACATAGTATATTTAACTCAAATGTCACTATGTAAACTCAAATAGCACACATTTATCTATCAGTAAATATTCAATAGCAAAAATGATGACACACCAATCAGAATCTCGGGATATCGGGATAATATAAACAGGAGCACAGGTGATTGTGCTTGAGAAATTGCATCCTAGAATAATCGACAGGGTTTTATACTACTTACACATACAGTATAATTACAGTACACAGTAACAGTACTTTATATGAGAGAAATTTCAGTAAACTGTAAAAATTTGTGATTGTCAAATTTATTTGTAGCCGTTTTATTTTTCATGTGCTGCAGAACTGAGAGATGACTGCCTAAGGAAGGTAGAGAAAGTCTTTTGTCAGAAGACCAAGAACCTGTTATAGTATTGTATACTGTAATGAAATTTGGCTGAAGGTGCAGAGGATGGCAAATATATACTGTACTGTGTTGAATACACATTTCATATTTAGTTCTTTGGTTTTTGAACTTTTCACTTGTAAGATCAACTTCTTTATCTCCTGTAAGATCACTTTACAGTAGTGAAATGAAAATAATTTTTATTTTAGTCTGCGCTCTTTCATTTATGTTTACGTACTGTAATAGACACTGAGCTGCCAAATTATTCTTGAATAGCAATAAGAGACTCACAAATGCAAAGACAGGTATTTTGACACATAAGTGTGTGTATTTGACCGTTCAAGCCCAATAAGTTGCTTACACGCTGTATGAGCAGTGGCTTTATGTGCACGCTCAGAAACTGTCTCCCGGACAGGATATATATGAGTTCCTTGTTGTTGCTTATGAGTTGCTTATTGTGCTAAAACGGGTACAAAAAACACCTTTTTTTAACCACAATGCTTAAAAACACATGCAAATGATAAGCTTTCATGATGCCGCAGCACAACAAGGTCACATGAATTAATCTGCTATATGAGACAAAATCTCCAAAATCTCTACCGGTTGACAAATTTCTACCGGGTTATGTTGTCTACTGGTGTATATTACCCACAACTATGAAGCATTAAATATTTTAGATATGTACACTTTTTGTATAGGCCTATATTTTTGTCCTCCTCACCAACCATTAGTTTGGCCTTCATTGGGACATTTAAGCCTTAATTGAAGGGGTCAGGGTTCAGACCTCAAAATCTCCAATCTAAAAATATCTTGTCTGCTGTCTGTATTCCAACAACAACAACAACAACAAAAAATCTTCCCAGAAACAAAAATAATTCAATGAGTAATGGTTCAATTTTTGATGCTGCTGACCACACTGTGCCATCTGGATTCTGTAAATCTATGGCATTTATAGACTCAAACATTAGATTTTGATAAATTTTACTCAGTTTATCAATAAACACATGAATGTGAAATACTGTGCTTCTGCAGAAAATACATATGCACACACAACAGTGGCCATACATACTTTTAGGACAAAGAAAAATCACAAATGTGACACATAGTCTCCTGCTTCTCAGATGATTCTCTTGAGAAAAAGAACACAGTAATCTCACATTTCCAATTAGAGTTTCAGATAGCAATATCTCACGCATGGATTTGTCAATTATCAAAGTGTGCAATCAGATCTCAATATGAACTCAAACATTTCTGTCTACATTCATTTTATAGCTCTGTGTTCTTACGTTAATAATTGTCTCATTGGTGTCTATAATTTTAGGAGAAACATCTGGGACAAAGTGAATATTTCAGTCAAATTATACTTTCCAAGATATGAAAGAGCAACATCTGGGCAATCATATTTTTTTAATGGACATTTACGTATTTTGCAATAATGCACAAATCCAAAAAACCCTCCATTTTCCATTATTCAAACATCCTTTTTCTCTTTATTTTGACTGAAAAAGACAATTACAGATGACATATCAAGATAAGATGCTCTTGTTATCTTGCTGTAGGGAAATTACCAAGAACTAACAGAACATTTTACGTATTTCATATAACTGTAGCTGCAGGTATTTTTAAAACCACAAGATGTGTCTTTCTACTTTTTTTCTTTCTTTTTTTTTTTTTTTAAATGTCAACCACTCTGATGCATGTGGAAACTGGTGGTGGCACTAAAACAGAATTAGGTTTGTTTTTTTGTTTTACATTATCTGCATGCCCTTTCACAATTCTAGTCTGTTTTGCCAGTGTGTTTTACTATACTATTTCTAAGGTGTCCTGAGTGGCTTTTAATGTGTTGCTTTGTGGTTGCCAGGGTTATTATCGTTAACTAAAATTATTAAAAACATTTTTTTTTTTTTTTTTTTGTTAATCTGAATCAGTCTGAAATAAAATATAAGCATTACATTAAAAGTTAAACTAAAATTGTAAAAGTTGCTTTGGCAACTAAGTGAAATAAATTTAACTTGAAGCACTAAAATGACTAAAAAATAAACTAGAAAATGGAAACAAATAAAGACTAAAACTGGACTAAAACTAAACCTAAAACTAATAAAAATGACAAAAGCACACAGCAAAAAGACTAAAAATTAAAACTGAAAATATAAAAATAAATGCTAATTCAAAATATTAATAAAACTATTATAGAATATAAATATACTAAAATAACGCTGGCGGTCGCTAGGACATTGGAAGCTGGTTTCTGGGGTTTTCTGGATGTTTGCATAAAGTCTCTATGATTTTCTGGTCTCTAAATAGGTGAAACTGGAGAAATCACAACACCCAATGTTTAATAACGAAGGTTACTTTAATTGAACTTTAAATGAGCAACTATAATAGTGATTCTTGAGGCTTGTTTCCGCCATGAAATAAAAAATAAAAAAGGTAATTGCAACTTTTTATTTCACAATTCTAACTTTTTTCTTGCAATTGCGAGTTTATATCAATTCTGACTTTTTTCTCAGAATTGCATGATATAAAGTCAGAATTGTGAGTTATAAAGTCAGAATTGTGAGTTATAAACTCGCAATTGCATGTTAATAAAGTCAGAATTGCGAGATATAAACACGCAATCCAGAGAAAAAGTCAGAGTTGCGTAATATAATGTCAGAGTTGCGTGATATAAAGTCAGAATTTCATGTTATAAAGTCAGAATTGCAAGATAAAAACTTGCAATTGCGAGAAAGAGTCAGAATTGCAACTTTAGATCTTGCAATTCTGATTTTATAACTCGCAATTGTCAGTTTAAATCACTGAGAAATAAATTCAGAATTGTGAGATAAAAATTCGCAATTACCTTTTTATTTTTTTTATTTAGTGGCAGAAAAAAGCTTCCATAGATGCTTGCCACATCAAACTTCACTAATCGTTCACATTTGTAAAATATAATCATGTGAATCTATGACAATACAGGCCCAAAGCACACACAAATATATGACCGTCTCTGCTCTTACCAGGCTGATGATGAGGAAGAGGACGAGGAAGGGCGCTCTTGCCATGTGTCTATGCATTCTGCTCACGATTGTTCCCAGAGATCTCAAGCACAGCATTATAAAGCCTAAAAGAGAAGGTACATTGTTTTAAAACACACACACACACACACACACACACACACACACACACACAGAGAGAGAGAGAGAGAGAGAGCTGCTTCAGTACTACTGGCTACATCATAACATACTGCACCAGAGTAGCTGATGTTCAGTCTGGACCTATAACAACAAAACCAACCCATCACTGAATCACCCCTACATTCTTTATTATATACAACCCCATCTCAAATAATCAAATCTCCGAAGTGCGCAGGAACTATGTGGAGGGAGGGGTTTATGGGAAATGTGTGTCGACCAGATTTACTGATCCACAGCGAATCTAAGGAGGTATAAAATCCCTTAAGATGAGACCTGTGCAAGGATGGTGAGCGGTCTCCGAGCCCCCCCTGTCTTACTCATCTTTATTAGTTCCCCCAAAAAAGGAATAAATGGATGAATCACAGCGAATAAAACACACTAAAACAGACACATAGACATTTTCTGTTGCAAGACCGACTACAGATTCAATTACATGCAACGGCAGAACTCCTATCTTGCAAGATCAGAAAAAAACAAGAATTCTATGACAGCAGCGACTTCAGAGGAAAAGCATCTGATTTCACAGTGTGAACCTCTAATGGTTCGTCCTGGTTGCATGTGAATGCTTTACATTGACCGAGCTCTCAAAATGTTGCATATTCACTCCTCTCTATGCTATTTTTGTAACCCTATGGGATGCAAACAGGCACTTCAAGGAAAGAAAGACAGTTGACTGTCAATCAAACAGAAGGTTTTTTTATGGATGCAAAACACAGACTGAGGCTCTGATAACCATCATAATGAGAAGCACAGGGCTGAACACGGGTCTGTTTCTGAATGGGCTCTGTGTCTTGAAGCAAAGGCAAAACAGCATCTGGCACTAAAAACGGCGGTCGTTTAACATTGTATGTTCTTGTATATTTTTATAATGCTATTTCTATTGTGATCTACTGTATTGCTGTATCATATTAATAGTGAGGCATCTTTTCCACCACACAAAAAGAAACACAAAGAGAAAAGCATCACATTTTCAGCACTAAACCAACACAGTGTGCATCAAAAAAAAAAAAAAAACTGAAAGCACTTCATAACACCAAAACATCACAAGGTCAAAAGTGTGTAAGGATGCTGAATAAAATAGAGGTCATTACTATACATGCACTTTTTTTTTTGTTGTTGTTGAAAATCTGATTCGTTCTGAGGCAATCATTTGAAAGGGAATATGCAGTGGTTAGATTTGTTTTGCATGGATGTGAAGGCAGCATTAATGTGTGCTGTGACTCACTGCATGCCTTCATATTCACTGCAGAAATCTGGATTGATTTACTGATGATGGTGTGAGGCGTTAGAGAGAGACAACAGACCTAATGCACGAGAGAATCCATCAGAATTTGGTTGATTATTGGCTTTACACAGGTGCTTTGCTGTAAATGACACTGGCAACATTTCGAGACACATGAGTTTGGTTCATGAGGTGCATTTGTTGTTTGCATCATATTTCACTCCAAAAGAAAAAAAAAATGCATAATGCTATTGAAAATGTTTATGACACTTTAAGATATTTGCATTATTTTTATTTGCATTATTTTTTCCTCCCTAGTTGCCATTGTTAAGCCTCAAGATGTTTTACTTCTGAGTTTGGCTGTAGTTCTCATTATTCTTAATGATGGTTCTCATTAAATTCTCATTACTGAAATAGAGTGAATGAAATCATCCTGTCTGGACATCTTTTTATTTATTTATTTATTTAGATCAGTAGGCTATAAAGGTAGCATCAATGTATTAATAACTTACTGTTTAAATGATTTATTCATATTTTCTGCATTACAGTCAATTGAAACGTGATGAATTGTCATTGTAATTTCTGTTTTATTTATTTATTTATTTATTTAATTGCGGGGTGAAATGTTCTGGACAAGCTTGGTACAGTTTATGTGAGGAAAAAGAACAGCTCATATTTGAGACAAAATGTTCTGGATGCATTAAAATGCATCATTTTGAAGTGATGATGTGGATGAATCGCTACATTATAACCCAGAGAAATCATCTTTAAATTACACAACTGAACATCTATCAAGCAAAGCAATGATTAATGAATCCGTCTATAGAAAACACGCGTGAATCCAATGAGAAACACGTCGTTGACAATCGTATTATTGTGAACGGAGGTCGCCCACATTCAATGTATCTCTGTAGCGCTAGACTGCGATCAATGACTGAAGAAACGTGAAGAAGCGCAAACTCACCATCACAGAATGGCACGCGATATAATCCTCCTTCTTCTTTATAACCTCTGCAAATGGACGGTTCGCTTCGTGCACCTGCGATTTCAACTTTGTCATCCGCGTCTTACATCGACAGACTGGAGTAATGAAGGTCTGTGGAGCACTAGAGGAGCGTGAGAGTGAAGAGAGCTCGTGTGTGTGCTCGGTGATTCCCTCACAGTCTCTGCTGCTGCTGCTGCTGCTGCTGACAATCACCTGCACTGAGAAACACCAGCATCACTGAACATCACAGGACATAACTCACATTATTAAACCATCAGACGCTAATCATTATACAACATCACTGAGCCATCATTCACCAGCAGTCAACACTTCACAATTTTTCACCATTTGGCAGTATGCATTCGATGCATTTTTATGGCTTTCTTTGTGTTGTGGATTTTTAATTTTGGTTTATAATCCATTAACTAGTGAATAATCCTACCACTGACTATTCATAATTAATGTTGCTTTCCGATACTGAACATCAATTATAGAAACAAACCATCACACACACCATTATTCATCATTATTCAACATCACTGAACCATCGGTCACCAAGAGGGAATACTTCACAATTATTCACTAACCTGCATGATGCATTCAATGCATTTTCTTTTCTTTCTTTGTTTTGTGAGTTTCTAATCATGGTTTACAAACCACAATTTTTTTTATTTATCATCACTAATATTGTTCTCAAACACTGAACATCATTTTTGAACCATCACTCACCATTACTTACCATCATTCACCAACATGATCACAATTTTTCGCTAATTTCTTTTCTTCCTATGTTTTGCGAATTTCTAATCATGGTTTATAATCCATTAACTATCGATCCAGCTATTATTAATATTAAAATATTATATTAAAGGGGACCTAAAATCCCCCTTTTACAATATGTAATATAAGTCTCTGGTGTCTCCAGAATGTGTCTGTGAAGTTTCAGCCCAAAATACCCCACAGATCATTTAATATAGCTTGTCAAATTTGCCCCTATTTGGGTGTGAGCAAAAACACAGCGTTTTTGTGTGTGTCCCTTTAAATACGAATGAGCTGCTGCTTCCGGCCGCTTTCCAGAAGAAGGTGGAGCTTTAACAGATCGCACTTCGGTTGCTCAACAACAACAAAGCTGGAGAATCTCACGCAGCCAAAATGAGGATTGTCAGTAACGGTGTTCAGTCTTACATTGTTCAAACCGGAGTCGACACTGATGGAGAGACTCAGGAAGAAGTTACAACTTTTAGAATGAAACTGGACGTTTCTGAATGGTTAGTGGATAAATTTATGTAGTTGCTGTGGAGTTGATTCAACTCATCAACTAGCATGTGCCGTCTTGTTAATCTTTTGTGCAAATCCAGTGTTGAATTGACCCTCGTTTGTGAAGCAGTCTGGCGTAAAATGACGACATGACAACAACACTCTTCTACAACAACTCTTCCTCTTCTCTAAAGCAGCCCAACATGGCTTCGCCCCCTTTGTTCTGTGTTCTCGGGGGTGGGGTTTATGTAAATTTTAGGGTTAGTGATGTCACTAACATGGGAAGAAGCTTGTTGTAGTCCCTAACAGCTGTTTGTTGTAGTCCTTAAACAGCGAATTTTTAAAAGAAAATAGCTCCCTTTGCATTGAACTTTGAGCGTCGTAACTTTGCAGATGTTGTTTATGCTCAAACAGCAACATTACACACTAACTAAAGTTAAAAAAAGTGAAATCATAATCAATACCCCTTTTATTTATAATCAATAACCCTTTTACTCACCTTTATTTACCGTCATTCACCAACAGTGAACACTTCACAATTTTTCACCAATCAGCATAATGCATTCAACGCAAATTCTTTGAAGACTGTTTGCTTGTTTCTAATAGTGGTTTACAATCCATTAACTAGTGGACAATCCTACCATTACTTATATCATCACTAATATTGCTCTCCAACACTGAACATCACTTATATTAATAAACAATCCTTCACCAACAGTGAACACTATTCACATTTTTTTTCACAAATCTTTCTTTGAAGCAAGTTTTGAATTATGGTTTGCACTCCATAGTGATCAGTCCATTATTCATCATTATTTGCCATCACAAATATCACTCTTCAAAACTGAAAATCACTCATATTAATAAACCATCACACACCATCATTCCCCATCACTGAACCATCTATAACCAGCACTAACATTATTCCCCATTACTCACATCAGTAAACCATCACTTGTCAAATCTAACCATCACACTATTCACACTCATCCATATCACACACCATTATTCATCACTATCATTTATCATCATTGAAGATCACTTAAAGACAAGTACCATCACTAGCCATTGCACACAATCAATCACATCTGTCATTCAACACAGATGATTGATGCCTCAATGGAAGTAAAAATCATTTTATACTGTCATTTGACAAGTTAAAATTAGTTTGTATGTTTCATACCAACACATGGGTTTACTGTATGCAACAATTACAGTTTGTTAGCAGTGCATTTGTGTGTTTGTGTGAGGTCTAGTTATAGAAGGGACTTCTTTTAGAAATGGCTGATGTATGAGCTGGAATTTGTTCCACCACTGAAGCCAAGAATTAAGAAGCTGTTCAATCTGGACAAGCAGGAATTCATCATGTGGAGAGAAGCGGAGCAGATCACAGCGGTCCGGCTGGGCTTCACAGTCTCTGATCAGTCATAAGAGAGTGTTGTCTTCTTTAAGTTCTGTCTAGCTGTGCCGTTGTCTCTCATTCTGGAAAAACATTCAGCATTCAAAAAGTTTGAGGTCTTGAAGTCTTTTCTTTTTTTTTTTTTTTAAAGAAATTAATTTAGTAAAGATTAAACTGAACAACAACAACAACAACAAAAAAACAGTAAAGACATTTATAATCAGATAAAGATTTCTATATTTCAAATAAATACTGTTCATTTGAACTTTCCATTCATTAAAAAATACTCAAAAAATATATCACTGTTTCCACAAATATACTACTCATCACAACTGTTTTCAACATTGATAATAATAATAAATGTTTCTTGAGCAGGAAATCAGCCTATTAGAATGATTTCTGAAGGATCATGTGACACTCAAGACTGAGTAATGATGCTGAAAATTCAGCTTTGATCACAGGAATAAATTACATCTTACAATATATTCAAGACTTTTCAAATTGTAATAATTTTTCACAATATTGCTGTTTTTACTGTATTTTTTATCAAATAAATGCAGCTTTGTTGAGCATAAGTGACTTCATTCAAAATCATGAAAATACTGGACCCAGACTTTTAAATGGTACTAGTGTAGAAGCCTGCAGGCTTAAATGTTTAAAAGGCTACCTAAATTGTTTCCTCTAGACAGCTGTTTAGATTATTAGATTCAATAGAAAGCAAACACAGACCTCTGTTATAGTAACCGGACCCCAGTTATCTCAGATGTGTCTAGACTCTAGACTCTAGAGGTTTTGGTGAAAAAAACCCCAAAAACAAACAAACAAAAAAAAACAGGTCACCTGAAAAACATTGCTGTAGATTTTCAGAAAAGTCTGTAATGAAAAGATCTCAAAATGGACCTAAACAAATGATCTGAGCTGCTATACACATTTCATAGCTCTATTATATTATTATATTCCTCTACAACAATTTGTGTCTGTTTTTATTCATCCTAATGCCCGGTTCAGACTACACGATTTTAGCCCGATTTTGCCACGATTTGCTTGATGTAAGGTGTCGTAGGGATTCGTAAATGACAATGGGCGTCGGGGCGCAAGATTTGATCGTTTCAGCTCGTGTAGTGTGTCATAGTGGACGCCATCTGATGCCGCATCTGCAAATCGATGCTTCACGGCATCACGACAGAAAGATTAGATTGTTTAATTTTTTTCTCAGTCGTCCATGACAAGTTCAGTCACATGTGTGAGACTGGCCTATAGAAGCACAGAAGCGCCTTCCTACATGCTTTCAAATATGCCGAAACAAAAGAGAGACAATGGCATCGTTCTTGCTAGGTGAAATTTACAGTGGAGGAAATGTTTGAGGAGCTATGGCGACAATACTCCTGCATTTATGATGTTTCCTCGAGGGACTAATGGTGCATTCAAGTCACGTCAGAAAGATCATATTTACGAGCTGAACGCGCATGAATGCCACCACAATATCATAAATACTAGTGGGAAGTTTTCCCCGATCTGGGGGGCGTTTCCCAAAGCGAACTATGGTCGTAAGTTCCGTCGTTACCAATAGAGTTCAGTGGGACTTACGACCGTAGATCACCAACGATGCTTTCGGGAAACGCACCCCTTATACGAGTTGGGGGTGTGTAAGTGCGAAACATGGCGGAATACCACGACATTGTCCAGCATTAATATTTATAACGAAGTAAGCTAATTGCCTGCACAAAATATGGTAGCATTATAATATAACAATATAATATGTAATGATAAAGTTAATTTACAGTGGTTTCATAAATTCACTAAAAAACATAAAAAAAAAAAAAAAGCTAAACACACCTGATGCACATTCTTTGTTCTTCATTTTCAATAAGTAGAAGTGCTGTATTTATGTGTAATTAATTACGCCGTCATCTTACTCTGACGAAAGTGACTTGAATGCACCTGCCATCATAAACACGACTTCCCACCTCATAAATACGAACTTCCCAGGAGGACTTGAATGCACCATAAGTTACCAAGACAGAGTGAAAAATAGGTAAATAAAACATATGTTACCTCAGTTTTCTTTGGAGGAAATCCAAATATCCATGCAATGCAGATGTGTCCACTTTTGAGCTTTTCTGATGACAAAACAGCAAAACACGCTGCTAAACATTGTTTGTTTATGCTCACGGTACCTTCTGTCAGTCGACAGTCCTGCCTTCTCAATGACAGCACGCACGCAGTTAAAGACCGCACGCGATGAGTGGTTGGGTAGCAACGTGTAGTCTGACATGTTTCTTGTCAATGACATGACTGTCAGGGTTACATCTGTTTTGGACTCTCTGTTTGTTTTGTCTTTTGTCACATGTCCACCTTTGTTCCATTTTTCCCTCCATTATTAAGTATCCTTGGTTACTCATTTGATTAGTGACCTTAGTTCAGGTGTGTCTTGTTAGTTAGTCTTGCGCCTTTAGGCCTTTTAGTGGAGTATGAGGGGATGTCCTGGAGCCCAGAGATGGTTCCAGCCCCTGAGTCTGTTCCAGTGTCTTCTCCAGCCCCTGAATCCGCTCCAGTGTCTTCTCCAGCCCCTGAGTTCACTCCAGTGTCTTCGCCAGCCCCTGGACCTGCTCCAGTGTCTGCTTCAGCCCGTGACCAGAGTCCAGTGATGGCTTCAGCCCCTGACCAGAGTCCAGACTCCAGTCCCAGACTCAACTCCAGACTCCGCTCCAGTCCCCGAGTCCACTCCAGACTCTGCTCCAGCCCAGAAACCCATAGCTCCTCCCAAGATAATTTTTTTGGGGGAGCCATATACCCATTGCCATAGTGGCCGAGCCTGGGGTCTGGGCTAAGGCCACGGAGGCTGCACTGCCATGGCCCCCTGAACTCCCCGATCCGCCATAGTCCCCTGAATTCTTCGAGCCGCCATGGCACCCTAAACGGCCAGCTCCGCCCTGGTCATCTACACGGCCGGTACCACCCTGGAGGCCTCCTAACCTGCCAGTACCTGCCTTCAACCTCCAGGGTACCCACCCCCTCCCTGGTTGGACTCGTTCTGGCACGAGGTCGCGCCTTCCGGGAGGGGGGAGTAATGTCAGGGTTACATCTGTTTTGGACTCTCTGTTTGTTTTGTCTTTTGTCACATGACCTCCTTTGTTCCGTTTTTCCCACCATTATTTAGTATCCTTGGTTACTCATTTGATTAGTGTCCTTAGTTCCTGTTTGCCTTGTATATATTCATTGTGTTCTCCCTCAGTCTTTGTCAGTTCAGTTTATTGTGAATGTGGCTGTCTCCTGTTTAACTCCTGGTTCCTGTGTATTTCTTCATTAAAGTCTGTATTCCTGCATTTCTCCTCGTTGTGAGTGTTCATCCCACATGGCACGTTACAACGACAAGTTTTTAAGAATCAAAATTGTATAATCTGACACAGTGACTGTCTTGACCAACAAAAATATTGTGTAGTCTGAACCCGGCATAACACATTTTATCCCCCATAGAAAGAAGTGCATTCAAGGTCCAGAGAGGTAGTAAAGACATTGTTAAAATAGTCAACATGACTGCAGTGGTTCAATGTTATGAAGCGACGAGAATAATTTTTGTTCGCAAAAATAAAACAAAAATGACGATTTTGTCAGTCTCCTACGCTGTTTACATTCAGCGCTTCCAGGTTCTACATCAAAACGCTGACTCAGAAATAACATCCAGCAAATCTCGTGAAACTTAAAAGAGAAACCTTTGAGCAATAAATATTCGCCTGGGAAAATCTGCCTGACGTTTCTCAGGCTGTTAACAGATTAAAGGAGATCATAACAGATTATAATTCATCCAAAAATGAAAATACACAGGGAAAAAAAGAGCACATGGGTTTAAAACGACATGATGAGTAAATATTTTCTTTTGTGAAATATTCCTTTATCAGTTTTTTTTTTTTTTTTACTAATTAGCAAAATAACAAAAGCCAAATGCTTTCACCCCAGCAGCATGACCTGTGCAATGATACACAATGCTTGAGATGACAGTGCATTTGGAGCTCACGGCAGGGGCTTTCACCCCTCCGACCCAGTGTCCTGCTGGCATCTGTTCTCCATCATTTATACTGTCGGAAAAGAGGTGGGGAGAGCACACTAAATCACAAAAACTGAAGAATATCTGCAGAGAATCTAAAGGTCAACATATGCTGTGCTGTGTTTTATATATATATAATGTAGCATAATTGTGGAAAGTGCTATTTTTATATCACAATGTGCTCAAAAGTTGGGAAAGCAGTTCAAAATCAATAGCTGCCAAACGTTTTCATGGCAAAAAGAGGAAAAATACAAAACACTCCATTTCCGGCTGTATATCAGCAGGCTGAGAGACTTCTCTTAATTGAATCAGATGCCCTTCAACATCAGAGCACTATGGTTTTAAAAAGCGTCTGCTAATCAGCATCAAAAACAGCATTCTCATTACTTAGAAGGAATTTTAAATTGAAGGGTTTTTTTTGATGTCTAATTTCCCTGTATTGTTCCACTGCGCAAATGATCCCCATCCTCCCGGCTCAGCAGACGACTCAAACAGAGCTGGTGCCTCATTCAGGGCCCTCAGCCGCCGCTATCGCCATGGTGATTTGGTGGTGACGCAGAGCTGATAGATACTTGAAGGGTTGAGCGCTGAACTCCTGCGGCCCCCTGTGAAGAGCGCACCGTGGGGAAGCGAACGGAAGGACTCGATAACGGCCATCAACATCCACTCTCATTAAGAGGAGGAGAGCATTGGCACTCACACGTGTGAGATGATGGCAGTGGCAAAACGTTCACTGCAATAAACTCAAACGCAGCTATTACTAAGGTTCAAACATTCACTGATGCTCCAGAAGAAAACACTATGCATTAATAGCCATGGGGGTAAAAACTTTGTCTTTGTCTTCAGGGAAACATGTAAGTATCTTCTGTAGCTTCCGATGGGCAGACCTAAATGAAAAAAAAATATGATCTTTAAACAAAATAAGAAAAATGTATACATCTTTATCCTGTTCAAAAGTTTTCACCCCTCGGCTCTCAATGCATCGTGTTTCCTTCTGGAGCATCAGTGAATGTTTGAACCTTTTGTAATAGTTGCATATGAGTCCCTCAGTTGTCCTCAGTGTGAAAAGATGGATCTAAAAATCATAGTCACTGCTGAAAAGGGTTCAAATATGCAAAAGATGCTGGAAAACCAAAGAATTTGCCAGACCTGGAGGATTTTTCTGAAGAATGTTGGGCTGGTGGTGATCCATGGTGATGATCCATGCCAACACCAGCATGGTGTTGGCATGGATCATCCAGGTAACCAAGAATCAAGGGTTCAAATAAACTTTTGAACATGGTCATTTTTATAAATTAAATACAGTTTTATAAAATAAATTCAGCTATTTTTTTTGTCTTGTGGACTATATGTAAACATCTTCTTATGTAAAAATCTCTTATTCAAGACAGTACTAAAAAAAATAACATGCATTTTGTATGATCCCTCTTATTTTGGTAATTAATATTATGAAGATTATGCAAGGGTATGTAAACTTTTGTGCATGACTATATATATATATATATATATATATATATATATATATATATATATATACACTACTGGTCAAAAGTTTGGAAACATTACTATTTTTAAATTTTTTTAATGAAGTCTCTTATGCTCATTAAGGCTGCATTTATTTCATAATAAATACAGAAAAAACAATAATATTGTGAAATAATATTACAATTTAAAATTATGATTTTCTATTTTAATAAACTTTAAAATATAATTTATTTCTGTGATCAAAGCTGAATTGTCAGCATCATTACTCCAGTCTTCAGTGTCACATGATCCTTCAGAAATCATTCTAATATGCTGATTTATTATCAATGTTGGAAACAGTTGTGCTGCGTAATATTATTTTATAACCTGTAGTACTTTTTCAGGATTCTTTGATGAATAAAAAGTTAAAAAATCAGCATTTATTTAAAATAAAAAATCTTTTGTAACAATATGCACTACCGTTCAAAAGTTTGGGGTCAGTAATTTTTTTTCTTTCTTTTTTTTTTTTGAAAGAAATTAATACTTTTATTCAGCACGTATATATTAAATTGATAAAAAGTGATAGTAAAGATATATATTGTTAGAAAAGATTTATATTTTGAATAAATGCTGTTCTTTTTAACCTTTTATTCATCAATGAATCCTGAAAAAAGTATCACAGGTTCCAAAAAAAATATTAAGCAACACAACTGTTTTCAACATTGATAATAACTGAGCATCAAATCATCATATTAGAATGATTGCTGAAGGATCATGTGACTCTGAAGACTGGAGTAATGATGCTGAAAATTCAACTTTGCATCACAGAAATAAATTATATTTTAAAGTATATTAAAATAGAAAACCATAATTTTAAATTGTAATAATATTTCACAATATTGTTGTTTTTTCTGTATTTATTATTAAATAAATGCAGCCTTAATAAGCATAAGAGATTTTGTTCAAAAACATTAAAAACAGTAATGTTTCCAAACTTTTGACCAGTAGTGTATATATGTTCGTAATCATGTTTCGTAAAGCAACTAAATGTCAGTCTTAATGGGGAACTATAATGCCCCATTTCACAAGATGTAATATAAGTCTCTGGCGTCCCCAGAATGTGTCTGTGAAGTTTCAGCTCAAAATCCCCCACAGCTCATTTATTATAGCTTGTCAAATTTGCCCCTATTTGGGTGTGAGCAAAAACACACCGTTTTTGTGTGTGTCCCTTTAAATGCAAATAAGATGCTGCTCCCAGCCCCTTTTCCAGAAGCTGGTGGAGATTTAACAGCTCGTGCTTCAGATACTCAACAACAACAAAGCTGGAGAATCTCACGCAGCTAAAATGAGGATTGTCAGTAACGGTGATCATGCTTACATTATTCGAACCAGATGATGTGAAACTCACTGATGGAGAGACTCAGGAAGAAGTTACAACTTTTAGAATGACACTGGACGTTTCTGAAAGGTTAGTGGATAAATTTATGTAGTTGTTGTGGAGTTAACTTGATTCAACTCATCAACTAGCATGTGCCGTCGTTAGGGCAGTGACAATACATCGATTCTCGATACAATTAATTCTAATATTTTCAATCTCGAATCGATTCTGAGCTTAGTTTTAACAGCAGATGGCGCTCTAGGCTAGTTTTTAACCGCACACTCAAACGCTCACGAAGAAGAGTGCTGGACAGTGATTGTGCGTACAGCTGAATCATGTAAGTGGCAAATATAGTTGCACCTATAGTTTTTAATAAAACAAGCTTTTCAAATTTTATGAATGATTATTTTAGGTTTAAGTGGTGTGTGTAAAGGAACTGGAAGCAAGCAGAGTATGGGTGATTCTAAAGCACGTAGTAAACTAAGCTCTGAATAAATTCGTGGGATGTTTTGGTGCAGACATTGTATATCTCCAGCTGCTACAGCGAGTAAACAGAAATGGTGGACAGCTGCGGCTCTCTCAGGGCGGTATCTATGCTAATAGGGCAGATTGTCACCAGTCATGGGCGGGGCTTCTCCCTCCTCTTACGTAAGAGTGCGGGAAATCTGGAACCGCGTGTTTGGAGAGACTGATTTATGGGGAATATAAAAAAAGTATTGGGTGGATTTTTTACCATTATAGGCTTGTTGTTTACACACACTGTGGACACACATCTGTGTTCAAACACCTCATAAAAGTGAATTTTGCATAATAAATAATAATTAATGGAATAAATACAAATATTCAATTAATCTGTAATCTAATTTCACTCAGTATTTGTGTGTTATGTATTTATTTGGTCTAGAGACCTGCATGTCAACAATTTCTTAGTGAAATGCCAACATCAGACTCAAATTATGAGGATTGCTCAAGTACCTTGCTGCACAAGTTGCAGCCTATGAATTGCATTTTAGAACAGTTAATTTACACTGCTTTACAAGGTAGCTGCCAATGCAGATGGCGAGGTCACTTTCTATAGGATTTGGAGCGAAGCCTGACACACGTCTGGGCAAAGCCCTCGTGTCCAGGCTGTGAAATCTTTTTGAAATACAGGCTCACAGCAATGTCTGTTTCATTTTGTTCCATTTGTTTTTGACAGGCCCGTTCTGCAGCCGTCTGGCAGCGCAAGCCGACTGATGTGTGGAAGAATAACTTTGTGAAAAGCTTTTCTTGTATAATTACAGCATGCTTGAAATGAGTGACATACACAGGCATATGACTGACGCGTGTCATTGTGTTTTCGAACTTTTAAAAGAACAAATCGTTTCACATCACAATAGTGCGAGCAGGGTGTGCGTTTCATTTTTTTATGTGAGAGAAATGATGGAGAATGCCGAAATGCATGGCAAACTGAAAAAGAATAAATATGCATTAAATATGGCATATTAATATTATACACACACATATATACACTCATTAGGCACTTTATTAAGTGCACCTTGCTAGTAGCAGGTTGGACCCCTTTTGCCTTCAGAACTGCCTTAAAAGGTTAGTTCACCCAAAAATTAAATTTCTGTCATTAATTGCTCACCCTTATGTCGTTCCACACCCGTAAGACCTCAAATAGTCAACGTGACTGCAGTGGTTCAACCTTCATTTTATAAAGTTATGACAATACTTTTTGTGTGCAAAAACAAAACAAAAATAATGACTTATATAATATCTTCACATCTTCTCTTCTGTGTCATTCTCATACGTTGTTTACCTCCAGCGCTTCCAGGTTCTACGTCAGAACGCCGACTCGTTATTGGCCGGCTCCTGCGTCAGCATCACACACATGAGTCAGCATCACACACATGAGTCGTGCTGCTCATCAGCTTTGGCCAATACTGAGCCAGCATTTGGAAGTAAACACGGAAGCCTTCACTGTGCTTACTGTGACAACTGCATAAGGATAATGACAGGGAAGAGAAGAGATTGTTGAATAAAGTCGTTATTTTTATTTTGTTTTTGTGCACAAAATGCATTCTCGTCGAATTAAGGTTGAATCACTACAATCACGTCAAATGTTTTAACAATGTCTTTAGTACCTTTCTGGACCTTGAAATTGGTGATTATATTGCTGTCTATGGAGTCATATTCCCTTTTGGATTTCATCAAAAATATCTTAATTTATGTTCTGAAGACAAACGAAGGTTTCACAGGTGTGGAACGACATGAGGGTGAGTAATTAATGGCATAATTTTCATTTTTGGGTGAACTAACCCTTTAATTCTTTGTGGCATATATTCAACAAGGTGCTGGAAACATTCACAGATTTTGGTCCATATTGACATATAGCTTCACACAGTTGCTGCAGATTTGTTGGCTGAACATCCATGATGCGAATCTCCCATCCCACCACATCCCAAATGTGCTCTATTGGATTGAGATCTGGAGACTGTGGAGGCCATTTGAATATACTAAACTAATTGTCATGTTCAAGAAACCAGTTTGAAATAGTTTGAGCTTTGTGACATGGCATGTTATCCTGCTGGAAGAAGCCATCAGAAGATGGGCACACTGTGGTCATAAAGGGATGGACATGGTCAGCAGCAATACTCAGGTAGGCTGTGGCATTTAAATGATGCTCAAATGGTACTATGGGGCCCAAAGTGTGCCAAGAAAATATCTTTGACACCATTACACCACCAGCAGCCTGAACCACTGATACAAGGCAGCATCGATCCATGCTTTCATGTTGTTTACGCCAAATTCTGACCCTACCAGCTGAATGTCGCAGCAGAAATTGAGACTCATCAGACCAAGCAACATTTTTCACAATCTTCTATTGTACAATTTTGGTGAGCCCGTGTGAATTGTAGCCTCAGTTTGCTGTTCTCAGCTGACAGGAGTGATACCGGTGTGTCTTCTGTTGCTGGAGCTCATCTGCTTCAAGTTCACATGTGTGTTTAGAGATGCTCTTCTGCAGACCTCAGTTAATGAGTGGTTATTTAAGTTACTGTTGCCTTTCTATCAGTTCGAACCAGTCTGGCCGCTCTCCTCTGATTTTTGGCATCAACTAGGCATTTTCACCCACAGAACTGTCACTCACTGGATATTTTCTCTTTTTTGGACCTTTCTCTCTAAAACCTATGGTTATGAGTGAAAATCCCAGCAGATCAGCAGTTTCTGAAATACTGAGAAAAACTCAGTTTGAACTTCAGCAGATCATCTTGACCATGTCTACATGTGTAAATGTGTTGCTAATTGAGTTGCTGCCTTATGAGCATAACAAGCAGTCGAATATATATATATATATATATATATATATATATATATATATATATATATGTATATGCACAACACAGTTCATAGATAATTTTCTCTGTGGAATACAAAAGAAGATATTTTGAAAAATGTTTCAGTGTTTTTTGTCTACACATTGAAAGTCAATCGGGTCCAATGTGAGTATGTTTGGCTTCACCATGCAATCATGTCCTGATTAATAAAATCAAATCCAGCCCTACATTTGTGTCTCATTGATTACCTTGTTTCTCTCGGAAATGCCCCATTACTTCAGTAAAATGGATTATTTTGGATATTTTTTCTTTGGAAAATTATGTACACATGCTGCACATGTCCAGTCTTTCAAGAAGAAAATAATTCTGTCAAAAAAAGGGGAAAAAAAAACAACAAGATGTTTTGTGTGGGAAGAGCATTTCAAAGGCATCCAGCTGAGATGATTACGAGCCTCCAAAACTGAATATAGACTTATAATTCCATACAGCAATATTCACACATTGTCTAGATGTTTTCTATAAAAAAATGTAAGTAGTTACACATGTTACACAGACATGTAAGTAGTTGTTCTCATGTGAACAACTACTTACAAAATAGCACAAAAAATTAAGCAGCTTCTGATCTCCCATGACGCTGTGGTCTGGCAGAGTTCCTCAGAAATATCTCTCTGAGGATAATCACGGTCAGAGCTTACCGTCTGGATCCAAGTTTTAGTCACATGTGGCTTAGGGTTCATGTTTATCAACAGCCTGCATTCATATGGGAATGATTGAGTCCATTTTCACAACAAATACGAGATTCCATGTTATTAACCTCTTGGAGGTTAATAGCCAATGAGAAGTTAATAGTTCTAAATGAATGCTGTGTTTATCAGTTACAGTGTGTGACATGATCACATACACATGCAAACACTGACTAAAGAAGAGGAGGACTGGAGCAGCCTGATTTATCCCATACAAAAGGTACAGTAGGATTTGTTTTATGTTTTTGAAAGAAGTCTCTTCTGCTCACCAAGGCCAAATTTATTTGATCAAAAATACTAAATAATATTGCAAAATAACATGACAATTTAAACTGTTATCTATTTGAATATATTGTAAAATGTAATTTATTCCTGTGATCAAAGCTGAATTTTCAGCATCATTACTCCAGTCTTCAGTGTCACATGATCCTTCAGAAATCATTCTATAATATGCTGATTTGCTGCTCAAGAAACATTTTTCTTATTATTATCAATGTTGAAAACAGTTTTGCTGCTTCATATTTTTATGGAAACAGTGATCTTTTTTTTTTTTAGGATTCTTTGATGAATAGAAAGCTCAAAAGAACAGCATTTATTTGAAATCTTTTGCAACATTATAAATGTCATTGTACTCTGAAGTTTCAGTTAAATTTAAGTTTGTCTAAATTAAAAGAAACAAGTTCATAATGAATGAATTATTGAGTATTAGGGTTTACAGTGTACTGCTGTTGCTGTCATGTTATTAATGCAAAAAACAAACAAACAAACAAAAAGGCTGTGCATTACATTGATTTTACCATGGTTAAAAGGATTTTAAGCACTCTGCTTCATGTAACAATCACTATGAAGGCCTCAGGTGGCTTATTGCTGTAACAGATTCCATATGTACAGATGCTTCCTCAGATATTTATCCGTTTGTATGTCTACACGTTCACCACCTAATATCTGAATTGATAAAAGCACTCACTAAACCATGCAGCATGTCTTGCGGTTGTCATGGTTACGCTGCACTCTAATGCACGAGCCACATGATAAGCACAGCGCAGCACAGCACACGTCCGTTTCGTGGTTATGATTGTGAGAAACTCTGTCCAAAAAAACAGTGTGATGTACAGTGTTGCTGGGAAGAGTTTGGAGTCTAGTGGGCGTTCTGCGTGTACCCTGTCATTTCCTGATGATGCTTATGAGAGAGATATTGAGGGGGAGGTGAGAGAGAGAAAATTGCTCAATTGGAAAATACATTGACAATTTTGTTGGGTAAGCCAGCTTGTCACTATTCAGGTAAAGTTGGAAATAGTCTGTCTATAGTCTGTCAGGAGCAAAATGCATGTAACCCTGCACAGATTGTCTTCTGAGACATTATGCATTATTTATGTACAGTACCATGACAAGCTCCTTCCAGGATATGACCTGCCTGACACCTCAGGTCTCCTTTCGTTTAATCCCACATTTCCCTGGAGTCCTGTATCACTGGTTGCATGTTAAAATTGATTTAAATTGATTTAAATGTAATAAAGGTGAAGTTTATATTTTTCAATTGTTTTAGATGCTGCAACTGCTCACCTTTTTCAATTATTTTTTCAACTTTTTAACACCATTTTGCAGTTTAATTTAATATTCCAGTGGTGTGACAAATTCATTTTTAAAACAAATATTTCATGTACTCTTTCAATGTAAGCTCATAAGTTCATGCAAAAAAAAAAAAAAAAAAAGAGAGAGAGAGAGAGATTTAACTTGTTTTAGATTGATTATGACGTTACACTGTAGGATGTACAAAAATATTATTTTGATATCCTGCTACTGCAATTTTCATATCTAAAAATTAGTAAACCTAAAAGCTTTAATGCTAAAAATCCTTTATTCTATGTGAGGCATCAGACTGCAATATTTCTGCATAAACATACATTAATGGAAGATGTTAAAACTCTCTTTTAAACGTTATTACTTGTAATTCACCGTAAAAAAAAAAAAAAAAATCATGATTTGTTATTACAACATTTATCTTTTTATTAAATCAGCTTAAATAATTTATGTAGCTCAGATAACATAATATTTTGAGTTTCTGCTGATTAAACCAATTGTCTTCATTATATTAACTCAAATTTTTAATTTCACAGAATTCAGAATTTTAAGGCAACCAGGTAACTTACATTTTTTAAAGTTAAACCAACAATTCTTTTTTTAGTGTTCAATTGTAATTGGATTGCCCAATTACAAGTATATAAAAAAATATACAAAAAAATGTTATACAAACTAAGTTTGGGGTCAGTACGATTTTTTATGTTTTTGAAAGAAGTCTCTTATGCTCACCAAGGCTGCATTTATTTGATAAAAATACACTATGACTTCAGAAGATTTGTAATATAGCACAGGAGGAGTATGGACACTACTTTTACAGTGCTTTTCTTTGAATATAGTACTGTACACCTATTTCAATCCGCATGATCTTTTCCTGCAACTGGGATCCTGCGAATTTGTAGTTAGTAACATCACAGTAATTGCAAACAAACATTCTGTCAGGCAATATTGTCATTAAACTCAGATGGTTGTCATTTCAGAGAAATCATCTGTTTCGAGTGTGCAGGCGAGGAAGGAACAAGAAGACGTAAATACGGATTCATGTGGGTTTTCACATATAGTTGTCAACACTTCGCTGTTCTTTGGGCATCATCTGACCAAAATAAGTTTTGCCTGCCCTCTGTGTCTCAGCAACAGATCACAAAGGTCTCATGGTTACAATTTCCATGGTAACAATGACCAGGTCATCTATTCATCAGATGAAAATCCAAAGAGCTTCATGCATGTGTGTGTATATATATATATATATATATATATATATATATTTACATTTACATTTATTCATTTGGCAGACGCTTTTATCCAAAGCGACTTACAAGTGAGGAATACAACAAGCGAGTCGTTATGACGAGGCAAATAGACAAGAAGTGCTCATAATACAAGTTATAGGCAGTGCTCAGATTATCCTAAGCTACAATAGAGAGGGATTAGAGGAAGTGAAAGGATAGGAATAAAATTTTTTTTTTTTTTTTTTTTTTTTTTTTTTTTTTTTTTTTAAGATGAGGTTAAGTGCTCACGAAAGAGATGGGTTTTCAGCTGTCTTTTGAATATTGCCAGGGATTCCGCATTCCGGATGAAGGCAGGAAGATCATTCCACCAGCAAGGGACAGTGAATGAGAATGTTCTGGAAAGTGATTTTGTGCCTCTCTGTGATGGTACCACAAGCCTTCGCTCCTTTAATGAGCGCAGGCTTCTGGTAGGAGTGTAGACTCGTAAGAGTGAGTGGAAGTAGGAGGGTGCTGAGCCTGTGGTAGATCTGTAAGCAAGCGTCAACGCCTTGAATTTGATGCGAGAAGCAAGTGGTAGCCAGTGAAGAGAGATGAAGAGAGGCGTGACGTGGGCTCTTTTGGGCTCGTTGAAGACGAGACGTGCTGCTGCGTTCTGAATCATTTGTAGGGGCTTGATTGTGCATGATGGCAGTCCAGCCAGAAGTGCATTGCAGTAATCAAGCCTAGAAATGACCAGAGCCTGGACCAGAAGTTGTGTTGCATGTTCTGTTAGAAAGGGCCTGATTTTCCTGATGTTGTATAGTGCAAATCTGCATGACCGAGCTGTCATTGCAATGTGGTCTTTGTATATATATATATATATATACAAACCAGATTCCAAAAAAGTTGGGACACTGTACAAATTGTGAATAAAAAAGGAATGCAATAATTTACAAATCTCATAAACTCATATTTTATTCACAATAGAATATAGATAACATATCAAATGTTGAAAGTGAGACATTTTGAAATGTCATGCCAAATATTGGCTCATTTTGGATTTCATTAGAGCTACACATTCCAAAAAAGTTGGGACAGGTAGCAATAAGAGGCCGGAAAAGTTAAATGTACATATAAGGAACAGCTGGAGGACCAATTTGCAACTTATTAGGTCAATTGGCAACATGATTGGGTATAAAAAGAGCCTCTCAGAGTGGCAGTGTCTCTCAGAAGTCAAGATGGGCAGAGGATCACCAATTCCCCCAATGCTGCGGAGAAAAATAGTGGAGCAATATCAGAAAGGAGTTTCTCAGAGAAAAATTGCAAAGAGTTTGAAGTTATCATCATCTACAGTGCATCATATCATCCGAAGATTCAGAGAATCTGGAACAATCTCTGTGCGTAAGGGTCAAGGCCGGAAAACCATACTGGATGCCTGTGATCTTCGGGCCCTTAGACGGCACTGCATCACATACAGGAATGCTACTGTAATGGAAATCACAACATGGGCTCAGGAATACTTTCAGAAAACATTGTCGGTGAACACAATCCACCGTGCCATTCGCCGTTGCCGGCTAAAACTCTGTAGGTCAAAAAAGAAGCCATATCTAAACACGATCCAGAAGCGCAGGTGTTTTCTCTGGGCCAAGACTCATTTAAAATGCACTGTGGCAAAATGGAAAACTGTTCTGTGGTCAGACAAATCAAAATTTGAAGTTCTTTTTGGAAAACTGGGACGCCATGTCATCTGGACTAAAGAGGACAAGGACAACCCAAGTTGTTATCAGCGCTCAGTTCAGAAGCCTGCATCTCTGATGGTATGGGGTTGCATGAGTGCGTGTGGCATGGGCAGCTTACACATCTGGAAAGGCACCATCAATGCTGAAAGGTATATCCAAGTTCTAGAACAGCATATGCTCCCATCCAGACGTCGTCTCTTTCAGGGAAGACCTTGCATTTTCCAACATGACAATGCCAGACCACATACTGCATCAATTACAACATCATGGCTGCGTAGAAGAAGGATCCGGGTAATGAAATGGCCAGCCTGCAGTCCAGATCTTTCGCCCATAGAAAACATTTGGCGCATCATAAAGAGGAAGATGCGACAAAGAAGACCTAAGACAGTTGAGCAACTAGAAGCCTGTATTAGACAAGAATGGGACAATATTCCTATTCCTAAACTTGAGCAACTTGTCTCCTCAGTCCCCAGACGTTTGCAGACTGTTATAAAAAGAAGAGGGGATGCCACACAGTGGTAAACATGGCCTTGTCCCAACTTTTTTGAGATGTGTTGATGCCATGAAATTTAAAATCAACTTATTTTTCCCTTAAAGTGATACATTTTCTCATTTTAAACATTTGATATGTCATCTATGTTGTATGCTTGGTTGATTCAATTCAGTTCAATGACAAAATTTGATTGTTACAAAATTCATCAGTTATCAAATTCAATTCAGCTACACTCTAAAAAATGCTGAGTTGTTTCAACCCAAGTTTGGGTCAAAAATGGACAAACCCAACCATTGGGTTAAATTTTTAAATGCATTTTTTAACCCAATGGTTGGGTTTGTCCATATTTGACCCAAATTTGGGTTGAACCAACCCAGCATTTTTTAGAGTGTATTAAGAAGCTCAATAGAAGACAACAGTATCATCATCCACCTCAATTCATTCAAGTTTTGTTCTCATCTGATCCGTCAAATCAAGTGCGCTCCCTTAGGTGAACTAGTGGACTACTGTAGGGAATAGTGAATGTGGGAATGGGGCAATTTCCGACACAGCCTAAGAGTCTTATAAACCATTAGTAATTGTCATGCTTGCCGTAGCACTTTTTACTGAAGAATAGTTTGTCTGTAAAGCCACTGCTGGGATTCGGCTGGGAATCTAACAGGACAGAGAGTGCAGGTTCTCACGCAGACAGGTGTGTTTTGGATGAAGGGTCATTGAATCTCTTCACACTTTTCCGGTGTGAAGGGTCCTTACATAGATCTCACCCTCACAGCAGGAGGACGACTCCCGCTGCTCTCTGCCAGTCATCATTACTGTATGTCTGAATCTGACCGCTGAGGACAAAAGAGTTTATATAGTGGAACAGAAGAACTCTCAGTGGAGAGAACGCCATGTCCTCTTTTCTGTTGATTTTTTTCAGTGATATTTCAGTTTTGTTTGACATGTCACTCACAGCTCTGTGAACAATATGTTTCAAGTTTTTCAGCTGCAGAGCTCTTTTTGAACTTTCTCTGTTGGGTGTTTTTTGCTATGGAAAGTTCATTGTTGCTATTTTCTCATGGTTATTTTGGGTCATTTGCTGATGTGACGTATGCAACACCTTACACTAGAAGAAAAGGTTCTATATAGAACCTTAAAGGTTTCTGTCAGGCGCTTCACATATAGAACCTTTTAGGGCTTGTCGTCATGGCATCATTTTATGGATTTAGTTTCAAAATAATAAATTAGCTTTAATTTTTTATTTTAATTAAACAGCTCATAGACAGTTTATCACTATAAAAATTTGAATCCATTAAACATCAAAGTATTATGCAGTCATTTAAGATATTTCACTCTATATAGAACTGTTTCAGCATATAGAACCCTAGAGTTCTATTGTATATAGAACCCAAGTGAACCGGTTTGAACAATGTAAGGCTGAACACCATTACTGACAAACGTCATTTTGGCTGTGTGAGATTCTCCAGCTTTGTTGTTGTTGAGCAACCAACGCGTGAGCTGATAAAGCTCCGCCCTCTTCTGGAAAGGGGGCCGGAAGCAGCAGCTCATTTGCATTTAAAGGGGCACACACAAAAATGGTGTGTTTTTGCTCAAACCCAAATAGGGGAAAATTTGACAATCATAATAAATAATCTGTTGAGCTGAAACTTCACAGACACATTCTGGGGACACCAGAGACTTATATTACATCTTGTGAAAAGAGGCATAATAAGTCCCTTTTAACAGCAGAATTTGAATTTGTCTCATATTTGATGAAGTTTGTTTAATTTTCCTGTTTATTACTGTGAAGCTGTTTTGAAACAATCTGACTGGGTTTCATTTAAACTTGGCTACTTACCAATATGACCCACTTTACATGGTTTCAATCAGGACTGTAAGATCCAACCACATCTTTTCTATTCCAGTCTTCAGGTCAGATCAAGAAGGAAACCCTTTGAGAAAGTACAACCACTTTGTAAGTTTGTAAGCACCTGTATTCACAATCAAACACAAAACAATGAAATGTCAGACAGCAGCATGCAATATCTGACGCATCAAAGTATATTAAAACTGGCGACCGTGTTCAGAGAAAGTAAAACGGCTTTTCCTTTTAAGTCAGTATGTCAGACAAATGAAATGATTATAATGTGTGCTGCATCTGCAAGGTTTAAATCCCAGTAATTAGCAGGGTTAATGTCTACGGTAATTTCTCAATTAGATATTTTAACTCTACTGAGAGCAGGTGGAGAGTGCCGCACCTGTTCCACTAACTGAATGTAGAGTGCAGAGGCGAGATGTCAAAGTTAGAGTCATTAAAATGTTCAGAATGGAAGCACTCACTAAAAAAAAAAAAAAAAATACTATTATAAATATCATGTGAAGCAGTGTGAAATATGCAGCATTTCATACAGTATATGATACATTGTTGTTACATGACCTCTTTATGTGCATAATTTAAGTAATTCTAATATACCTTAGAATATACTGCCTCAAAGCTAGTTGCTCAGCTGGCACATTCAGAATTATGCAAACTGGCTGGATTCAGTTCCAGAAACATTTGAGTCAGTCACTTGAGCTGTAAATGTCATGTGACTGTTAACTCTTGCAGCATACAGGGAAAAACATCTATGGTGTAGATTGTGGCAAGCAAGGTGGGGCAGAGAGCCGTGGGAACAGAACGAGCCAGTGGCATGAGATTTTATGATTCAGTTTATTTTGTTACATTTAATGTTCGCCGGGTCTCGCCTCCTTCTTCCCCAAGCCTTTAACATTGTTACATAGTAATATATATATATATATATATATATATATATATATATATATATATATATATATTTCAGTCACTGGAAGATAGAATACATTTTTTGCAACTTATGTGTTTTTCGCCGCTGTTACGACCCATAGATCAAAGGGACGCAACAAAAATGGGACACACAAGGAAGCCGAACTCAATGTAAAAGTTTAATCAAAAAAAAAAAAATCTATACAAAAAGTATATGACATGAAGCAGTCAGAAGTCAGTAATGTAATGCTAAATGAATGCAAATGAAAAGTTTTCCAGGGGAAAGCAAAGGTTTGTGAGCGAACACAAAGTTTCTTCGAAAAACTTTTGTGAGAGAAAGCAAAAGCATTGAAATATATTTTTTCCTCCCATCTCATATTTTGTCCATCAACATGTCCATTTAAGGGCTCTGTACTTTTGAATGTCCACTGAACCATCTGAAAAATTAGCATTTAAAGTGTAGTAGAATTTAAAAAACATTACTTCTAAGTAAAATGTTTCAGAAGAACTTTCCATGAATGATGTTTGAATTACATTTTAGTTCTAATGTTTGACAATGTTATTAAAGAACAGAAAACTTTGAACGAACATTCTATAGAGTGCAACAGTCGGGTTCCTGAAGTAAAAACTTTATTGATTTTCTCCACAGGGAAATTGATTTTTAACTTGTAATAAACCTTAAAGGTATAGTTCACCAAAAAATGAAAATGTGATGTTTATCTGCTTACCCCAGGGCATCCAAGATGTAGGTGACTTTGTTTCTTCAGTAGAAAACAAATGATGATTTTTAACTCCAACCGTTGCGGTCTGTCAGTCGTATAATGCATGTCAATGGGAACTTCATCTATAAGAGTCAAAAAAACATGTCAAATCAGACAAATCCAAATTAAACCCTGCGGCTCGTGATGACACATCGATGTCCTAAGACACGAAACGATCGGTTTGTGAGAGAAACCGAACAGTACTTATATCGTTTTTTACCTCTAAAACACCACTATGTCCAACTGCCCTCCACATCCGGTTGGTGAGGTCTGAACGCGCTCTGACAACGGAAGTGATCTCTCGCACTCACTGAAGCAAAGCACGAGAGATCACTTCCATCATTAGAACGCGTTTTCTGACCTCACCAACTGGATGTGCAGGGCAGTTGGACATAGACAAATTTAAAATAATCACGTTTAACAGTGGAATTCGTGGTGAAAACTACATTACCCATGATGCTGTACAGAAAATTCCACCAATCAGAGAGTCGAAACAAGCAAAACATGCCATAAGATCGATTTAGCCCTGCCCACTCCCAAGAAGCACTGCAAATGATATAATCGAGTCAGTCTCCCTACTCTCAAAATATTTCAATATTTCAAAATATATATGCATATTTTACAATAAACTTAAATATATATATATATATATATATATATATATATATATATATAATTAATATATATAATGAATTAATATATATATATATATATATATATATATATATATATATATATATATAATTAATATTTTAAAATTTTTGTCTGATTTTCATTTTTTTTTTTTCTTCAAATCAAAGTTTGTAATGTTGTGATTCACCTCGTAGCTGATTGGCTTGGTGCATGGCTTATAACGCTTTAACAAAGACTTTTTTCTTTTCTTTTCTCCCTAAGAGAGAAATAAATGGAAAAAATACTCCCGGAACCAATGCCACTGAAAAAGTGAACAGGCACTGTTGCAATCTGTAAACATTACTGGAAGAATGTTTGTTTATAACTTTGAGAGAACCTTGCCAGAACATTAGCCAAAGTTCTAAGAATGTTCCCTGTTAGCTGCAAAGATTGTGTTTTAGATGTTGTATAATACGGCTTGTGTTAACTCTTAATCATGAGATATATCAAGCAAAGATCTCTGTGATGTTCTTCTAATCAAGTGATCTACTTCCTACATTCAATTAGCTGTTGATCAAGATTGGCTTCATGATTGCCACTAAATTAAAGGTGGCGATGTATATTCGGATGCCCAGTTGTGTACGTAACAAGGAGGCAGACAGGTATGTTCGGAGCAGCAGCTCTGTTAAAGCATGCTCTCGTTGGCTGATGCTCGGCTGTCTAATGGAAGTCAATGACTCGCATTAGAAAGGTTCCAGAACAGACGGAGTATCCATGGAAACCTGCGCTGGAGAGCATGTCCGTCCCAGTGCCTGCAGCGATATATTGTAATTACAGAGCCATTTATTCTGTGCTTGGAAAAAAAAAAAACTCTCAGAGATGGTCGTAATCACGGCCGTCTGAAGGATCCGCATGTAAGTACACCAGCCTACGCATGACCTGATTACAATCCCAACTAAATCAAGTCCTTCTGGCCTGTGAGAACATCTCGTCTGTGAAGTGACACATGATATCATGTGTACTGTCATGCCTACACGGCAGTACACGCAATGGGCCACAACCTCTGTGTGCAAGCAAATCTAATTTATCGCTTTGTCTTTGGCCATGGACGCTCACAGTCTCTCTCTGTTATAGTATATTTTATGTGTCAAACCTCCTCGAGTGCAACCAAATAAATCATACTAATCAATACCAATACTCTATTGAAAAAATATAACATAAATAGATTTTTATATATTGCTAGGCTTGTTATGCAGTTGCTAGGGTGCTCTGTTGTTCTGAGAGGTTTTTAGAGTGTTGAGGTTGTTGCTGTATTCTGAATGCCAGAGTGTTGTCATGTGGTTTCTAAGGTGTTATTAGAGTGCTGCTGTGCTGCTAGGTCGTTCTGTTGCCAAGGAGTTGTGAGTGGGTTTTTGACACATTGCTATGCTGTTGCTAGGGTGTTTCTGGTTGCCAGGGTGTTGTCATGTGGTTGCTAAGGTGTTCTGAGTGGGTTTTAACACATAGCTATGCTGTTGCTAGGGTGTTTCTGGTTGCTGGGGTGTTGTCATGTGGTTGCTAAGGTGTTCTGAGTGGGTCTTAACACTTTGCTATTCTGTTTCTAGGGTGTTCTGGATGCCAGGATGTTGTCATGTGGTGGTTGCTAAGGTGTTCTGTGTGGGTTTTAACACTTTGCTATTCTGTTTCTAGGATGTTCTGGATGCCAGGGTGTTGTCATGTGGTTGCTAAGGTGTTCTGAGTGGGTTTTAACACTTTGCTATTCTTTTTTAGGGGGTTCTGGATGCCAGGATGTTGTCATGTGGTTGCTAAGGTGTTCTGAGTGGGTTTTAACACATAGCTATGCTGTTGGTAGGGTGTTTCTGGTTGCTGGGGTGTTGTCATGTGGTTGCTAAGGTGTTCTGAGTGGGTCTTAACACTTTGCTATTCTGTTTCTAGGGTGTTCAGGATGCCAGGATGTTGTCATGTGGTGGTTGCTAAGGTGTTCTGTGTGGGTTTTAACACTTTGCTATTCTGTTTCTAGGATGTTCTGGATGCCATGATGTTGTTGTGGTTGCTAAGGTGTTCTGAGTGGGTTTTAACACATAGCTGTGCTGTTGCTATGGTGATTTTGGTTTCCAGGGTGTTGTCATGTGGTTGCTAAGGTGTTCTGAGTGGGTTTTAACACATAGCTATGCTGTTGCTATGGTGTTTTTGGTTTCCAGGGTGTTGTCATGTGGTTGCTAAGGTGTTCTGAGTGGGTTTTAACACATAGCTATGCTGTTTCTAGGGTTTTCTGGATGCCAGGACGTTGTCATTTGGATCCTTAGGTGTTCTGAGTGGGTTTTAACACATAGCTATGCTGTTGATAGGATGCTTCTGGTTGCCGGGGTGTTGTCATGTGGTTGCTAGGGTGTTCTGAGTGGGTCTTAACACTTTGCTATTCTTTTTCTAAGGTGTTCTGGTTTCCAGGGTATTGCCATGTGGTTACTGAGGTGTTCTAAGTGGGTTTTAATTTGTTGCTATGCTGTTGCTAGGGAGTTTTGGGTGGTTGCTAGGAGTTGCTAATGCTTATGTGTTTATTCAAAGAAAGCACCACTAACTATTATTATCAATATTTTTTTAATATTAATATTTCTTATTCATGCTGTTGGCTGCCTGCTATGCAACATAGATGTAAAGGGCTGTCTCTCAAACACTGCTCATATTTAGACATTTTATTGAGAGCTTTTGAGCTATAGCACGTTGTCATGGAAACAACAGATAAAAAGGCTATCAATTGGAAAGCTAAATGAGCTGAGAATGAAAAAAAAGGAAAAAGAGAAGTGCAAAAAATCAATTAATGTATTAATATTTTCTAACATTTTAACAGGAGACAATCAAATATTTAACTAAGTGTTATTCAACTAAGACTTGTAACATGAATCATTTTGGATATTTAAGTCTGTTTTTCCACTGCCAAACCACCGGAAGGTTTCTGAAGAGTGAACGTGAAGACATTTCTCCTCATGAGGTCTGTCCATTGATCCATCATTAGACCAGAAATATGACATCTCAGAAAAACCTGTTCAAACTCCGGAAGACTCGGCGGGAAACATGATGGATCACAGGAATGGAACTTGATAAAAAAAATAAAAAAAAAAACCTGACCACAAATCCACTGCAAAGCCTTTTTAGTTAAAGGGATAGTTCACCAAAAAACATTCTTTTATCTTCATAAGATATTTTTAATGAAATCTGAACGCTTCCTGTACCTCCATTGACAGTCTAGGCAACTACCACTTTGATGCTTAAAAAAGTTCACAAAGAGATTGTAAAACTAATCCATTTGAAGCAGTTTTCAAATTTTCTGAAGAGACTCAATCGCTTGATTGAATTTAGGCTTTTATTCACATATGAACATTCATCAACGCACACATCAGTTTTGGTAAACAGAAGCTCAAGCATGTTTGTTAGACGTGTGAGAACCAATGAGGTTCATTCTCGTGTTACGCAGCGCATTTGAGCTTCCACAAGCGCTTTGTTCTCATATGTCAAGCAAGTTCGGTTGAGCTTCTGTTTATGTTCGCTTATGAATGTGAATAAAAGCCTAAATTAAATCACTTCATTATATAAAATGATCGAGTCTCTTCAGAAAATTTTGATTAAACCGCTCAATTCATATAGATTAGTTTTACGATCTCTTTATGAACTTTTGACGTGTCAAAGCGGTAGTTGCATAGGCTGGAGGGAGAGAAAGCTCTCAGATTTCATCAAAACGATCTTCCTTTGTTTTCTGAAGATGAACGAAAGTCTTACAGGTTTGGAACGTCATGTAAGTGAATAAATGATGAAAAACATCTTGGTGGTGAGTTTTGTGCAGGTAAATGCCACTCACTTTTAAAGGTGCCATCGAACGTTTTTTACCAGATGTAATATAAGTCTAAGGTGTCCCCTGAATGTGTCTGTGAAGTTTCAGCTCAAAATACCCCATAGATTTTTTAACTGCCTATTTTGGGGCATAATTAGAAATGCGCCGATTCAGGGCTGCGGCCCCTTTAAATGCTCACGCTCCCCGCCCACGGAGCTCGCGCTTGCCTTAAACAGTGCATAAACAAAGTTTACACAGCTAATATAACCCTCAAAATGGATCTTTACAAAGTGTTCGTCATGCATACTGCATGCATGCGTCGGATTATGTGAGTAAAGTATTTATTTGGATGTTTACATTTGATTCTGAATGAGTTTGAGGCTGTGATCCATGGCTAACAGCTAATGCTACACTGTTTGAGAGATTTATAAAGAATGAAGTTGTGTTTATGAATTATACAGACTGCAAGTGTTTAATAATGAAAATAGCGACGGCTCTTGTCTCCCTGAATACAATAAGAAACAATGGTAACTTTAATCACATTTAACAGTACATTAGCAACATGCTAACGAAACATTTAGAAAGACAGTTTACAAATATCACTAAAAATATCATGTAATCATGGATCATGTCAGTTATTATTGCTTCATCTGCCATTTTTCGCTATTGTTCTTGCTTGCTTACCAAGTCTGATGATTCAGCTGTGCACAGATCCAGACGTCCTGCCCTTGTGTAATGCCTTGAACATGGGCTGGCATATGCAAATATTGGGGGCGTACATATTAATGATCCCGGCTGTTACGTAACAGTCGGTGTTATGTTGAGATTCGCCTGTTCTTCTGAGGTCTTTTAAACAAATGAGATTTATATAAGAAGGAGGAAACAATGGAGTTTGAGACTCACTGTATGTCATTTCCATGTACTGAACTCTTGTTATTTAACTATGCCAAGATAAATTCGATTTTTAATTCTAGGGCACCTTAAAAAAAAAAAAAAAAAAAAAAAAAAAGCTTTTTTGATATGCAACAATTGGTATAAAAAACGAGAAGAAAACTGAAAAATAGGGAAGAGTAGAGAAGTATGCAAGAATTGATGTAACGAGAGCTGAAATGAGCAAGGTCTCGGTTGCTACCTGAACCTGACAGGCAGAAGTTTGTGATGAAAGGCCTCTGAGGACTAAAGAAACCGTTCTGATGAAACTGTGCTTGACACCAACTAATACTGGGAGAAACAGGATACAAACACATGTTATTCTTCAAGTCTCACTCTCTTTCTCTCTCTCTCTCACACACACACACACACACACACACACACACACACACACACACACACACACTTTGATATTGATTAGCAACACTGGCATATTAGCAGGAGAGAATCTGAATAAGTGTACTCACAGTGCTCAGGAGAATAAAAGCGTTCTGTGGTTGTTCATTATGCTAATAAAATTCACACACTGGAACATAAACAGATTCTAGAGGCCACGAGTCACTGTGGCCCGTATTTACATTTTATGAATTATGCCTATTGCTCATCACCAGTTCTGTTGCAGAGGTTATTAAGAACATTTTTGCAACGCTTGAAGGAAATCATGAGGCATGACACTGGAGCTTTCTGGAGAAAATTAGTGCTGTTTACATGACATTTTATTTTACCTTTTAAGTGCAACACTAAATGCATACCGTAAAGCTGAATATGAATCTGGTGGGTATTTGATTGCCCAAAACAAGTTAAATATAATTATTATACATAAACAATACGAAACTACTTTCCTTACAGTCAGATTTTAGACATGCATTCTCTTTCAAGTCATGTTTCGCATGCATTTGACTGTTTTTATGAACGCAGTTCTAAGAATCAGATATAATAAATCAAATCAGTGGCGTTCATGGGTGATTTGTAACACTAGCAGTAATGATTATAATGTGTCAGTCTGCCCCCTAGTGCTCAGCACCACATATGCAGCACATCAACCACAGCCTGACTAATAAAACGTTTCAGTTTAGACTCAAGAGAAGTAAAAATATTCTTTGCCAAACCACTCTGGCCAATTAAACATTAAAAGCAAAATGATTCAGCCAATATATAGGCCTGTATATCATAAAACAGCAATTGTAAAGGAAGCAATTTTCAAGAAATGTTCCAGATCAAAAACAACATTCATTCCTAAACACAAATCGTGCACTTTTAACTGAAGTTTATGGGTTTCAACATGGGTAATCATGATTTTTGCTAGAGCTTAACTTGTATTTAACCCAAAAATACCTTCCTATCTTCCTACCCTATCGTTCATATTTTACTACCATTCAAAATTTGTTTTTGAAAAAAGTATCTTATGATCTCTAAGGCTGTATTTAGGCCTGTTTGATCAAATAAAAGACATAATATTGTGAAATATTATTACAGTTTTGTACTGTAATATTAAAATGTAATTTATTCCTGTGATGGCAAAGCAGAATTTTCAGCATCATTACTCCAGTCTTCAGTGTCACACGATCCTTCAGGAAATCATTCTAAAATGCTCTTTCCAAAAACATTCTGAAAATTTGACCTTTAGTGTAGGTGTTTCACACATTTTCTTCCCATCCCTGTACTGGACACGTGTGAGGAGAGCGAGCAAAGATTTATGGCACCCTTAAAGGTAGGGTAGGTAAGAACTGTATGAAAATTTTTTTTTTAAAATGTGTTTAAACTTTATTTATATATCAATACATAATTAAAATGTAAGTACTCTGAAAAAGAAAGTATAAAAATCGAGTGTCTGTAGACCTCTCACGACTGTTTTAAAGACAGCTCATTATTTCTATTCACTCCACCCCCTCCCTTCTGGGCTCCTTCCAAAGCCACGCCCCCAAAACACATGAACGCGCGACTCCGACCACTGAGCTGGAAGACGCATTATTTACCTGAGACGAGCGGAGAGGAAGGAGCACAGTGCATGACATCATGTCAGAATCACATGTAATAAAAATAACTTTATAATTATGAAGATAAACAAACAAGATGTATTTTAGTACTCACTAATCAAGCTAGCATATTGATATTGGTAAAGTTTAAAATATATATTTTTTTGAATCGCTAACGAGCTAGTTATGTAGAAGGCAAAGCTAAAAACAGGTTGCATGATACACGTTTTTCCATTACCATCATTTACACTGTGATGAAGATGAATTTCGTGTAAGATTCATAACATATACGTTGTTCTGCATGTAAGAGTTTCCATGATGAAAGCATTGTTGACTCTGATGAGGACTACACTCAAATATCAACTCACAACTGCATTGCAGACACAAAATAATAACACACACATACAACAAAGTGTGTACAACACACACAGATACAAGATAAAGACATCAGTAAACATAGGTAGAGAATATAAAAACAAAACAAAGGCGAAAAAAACGTGCAGGTAAACTTACAAGTGAACATGGTAAAAGAGTTAGACAGAGGGTAAATATAGTTCTAAGAAAAGTTCCTAGATGCGGAGTAACGTTAGGCCTACTATCTGTTAAACATGTGTTTAGTTATCTAAAGCAAAATTATGCACAATTCAACACTATAGCCATCATCTTGAGCTAGGCTATAGATTATTTATCGTCTCTACTACGGCTCGCTAAGTAATGTTATGTTAGCTATATTACGCAGCTACGTGTGCTAATGACACATGCTTCATGAAAAAATAAACAAAAAAATATGTACGATTAAAATACAAAAAGAAAGATTTACCTGTCCAGCAGAAATAAGGCCATCAACGAGTCACTTTTCAGCCCCTTGAGTTCCCTCAGTTCTCGCCATCGCTGGAAAGCCACGCCGATATTAACTCTTGTTTTATTTCTTTGTTTATCCAAAATGTTTTTGTTCCTTGCCTTTTCTTGTATTGTTACCGTCTTCCTTTTTTTGCCCGGTTTGCCTTCAGTAACTGCATAGGCCGGTACAGAGAATTCTGCTTGATGTTTCTCTGCCATTGTTTGGTACGTTATTCCTCTTGAATTCCCCAAATCAAACGTGCGCGCGCAAGTGGGCAGGTCATGTGTGGCAAAAGGGTGGTTGCCATGGTTGCGAGAGAGTGACAGCCGCCTAAGCCAATCCTATGTTTCGTCCCGAATGGAAATAATGAGCTGTGTTTAATACAGATTAAACGGTCTAGAGTCAATCGATTTTTATACTCTTTTTATCAGAGTACTTACATTTTAATTATGCATTGAAATATATAGAAAGTTTAAACAAATTTGGAAGAAAGTTGTTAAAAATTTTTTTACCTACACTGCCTTTAACAGAGCCTGATATAAAATGGACACTTCAATCAGCCAACGAGGGCTCAAGAATCCCATCCACTTCCTTAAGAGGCTATTACGCTCAATATAGGATGGATATGACTGGAAACACATTAGCTAACTCGGAATGGCATAGTACAACAGTGTAGTATGCATACAATTTCTGCAGTGTACAACTAGGCCTAGAGAACACTGCATGAAGTACTATATCCCATAATGCATTGTGCTCTGCCTTCTATTTTTGGCGTAAATCTTTCTTGACTAATGCTATGTTGTCCTATGATCCCACTGTGCTGCGTTAATTAGACACTATGTGAGTGCTGTCCAGCTATCATCTTGATAATAAATACAGTGACAGTTTTGTGTAAAATATATTTTTTGCCAGTCAAATCAAATAGAGTCAAGAAAGATTTAAAATTTTAACAAGATCTGTATGAAAATACATCGAAACAATGATATTAATCGATTTGCAAAATTGTAACAGTCCAACAGTGATTCACCCATGTATAAATATCACACTAAATACTGCAGAAGTAGTATGAGTAGTATGGTAGAAATCTATTCTGATCACAGCCACATGTTATCTTGTTGAAAAACCATTATGCGTTTTTTAAAGGTCGGCTCTTAAATGATCACATCTGTTTCCCCAAATCCTGTAGTTGCTTTGGTGTGTGTGTGTGTGTGTGTGTGAGAGAGAGATAGTACACACACATTGATATTCTACAGCCCTCCCCCAACTCTCCCTCTCTCTCTCTCTCTGCCTGTATGTGTGTAAATCTCTGATCATTGCAGGCCGGTCACAGGATGTGATCTGATTTACAATGGGTTCATTAACCTTGGGAAATGGTCTGGACTCTGCAGCACAAACACGCTGTGTTCAGATGGACTCCACGGTGAGATCAACGGCACTCGCCCTCTGCAGCGCTGCCGTAACCACGGGCAACCGGCATCTGAGCATGACTAGATGCAGCCCTGGCAGGGAATAATCAATATCCTTAGTGGACACATGCATAGAGACTGAGCTAATCACAGTGGAGAACATAGAAATATTCCTGGAGCAGATGGCAATGCCATCAGAGTTATTTACATATTATTTAAAGAGGCTTATGTGTTTTTATCTACAACGAGAATTATACTGTCATACAGTGTTAACTAAAATTAAAAGCTATTAAAAAGTTTTTAATTGAAATAAAGCTGAATTAAAATAAAATATAATTTATTAAATATTTATAATCTTTAATAATTTTACCTTAATATGTATAGTACTATTAAACTATAAATTTATGTAAATATTAGATATTTCAAAGATACTCAAAGTTCAATGCAAAGGGAGATATTTTCTTTTACAGAAATCGCTGTTTAAGGACTACAAGTTTCTTCCCGGGTTGGTGACATCACCAACCCTAAAATGTACATAAACCCCGCCCCTGAGAAAATGCAACAAACGGGATGAGGTTATGTTGGTCTGCTTTAGAGAAGAGGAAGAGTTGTTGTAGTAGAGTGTTGTTGCCATGTCGCCATTTTACGCCGGACTGCTTCACAAACGAGGGTCAATTCAACACTGGATTTGCACAAAAGGATGTCACATGCTAGTCGATGAGTTGAATCAACTCCACAGCAACTACATAAATGTATCCACTAACCATTCAGAAACGTCCAGTTTCATTCTAAAAGTTGTAACTTCTTCCTGAGTCTCTCCATCAGTGTCGACTCCGGTTTGAACAATGTAAGACTGAACACCGTTACTGACAATCCTCATTTTGGCTGCGTGAGATTCTCCAGCTTTGTTGTTGTTGAGCAACCAAAGCGCGAGCTGTTAAAGCTCCGCCCTCTTCTGGAAAGGAGGCCGGGAGCAGCAGCTCATTTGCATTTAAATTTATTTATTAAATTATAATTAATTTCAAGGATCCACGACCACCCTGAGGTATACAAACCTTTAATTGTATATGCTTTACTGTAAATGAGATGTTTTATTGTGAACAGGGAGACTAATTTATATGGAAATCGACAGCATGTCTTTGAATTTAACACTCTGAGGTCTGAAGGTATCGCCGGCGATACCACCGTGTTTTTTTCTTATCAGTGTGAAAGAGACTCAAAATACTCCGTCAATGTTGCACTTACAATTAAGAGTTATACACCATTTTAATCTGTGGAATATCTTCTTTCATTTGTGTACACTCAGAGTAAAAACAAAATGTTGTGCTCTTTGTAAAATAAAGAAAACTAACATGATGCGTGATCTCTCGTCTCCCTCTGAATGAAGTCCAATCTGATAGTTCTTAGAAAATGAACTGTAACTTAGTGAATACTAATGACAAAAAAATTACACTTATGTCTAAAAAAACGTTAAGATGTCAGGTTTTAAAACATGTAAGTCAAATCGAAAACAAACCTTCTGTGTTTATGTAATCTGTATGAAAAGAGAGCCATGTCAGAAGTCTGTGATTCAGCTCATTATCCGCTAATGCGGCCACGCCCACGGAGCCAGCGCTATTCAGACGCAAATTCAGAGGCAATACATGCATTCATCGTCCTCAATCGTGTATTTATTGTCTTCAAAAGTGTTTTGAATAGCCATATTTAGCGATCTCTTGCCTCTGTTAGTTCCTTGATTGTCACATGATATTCCTCTTCTTTTACTGAGGCATTTGTGGACAAAAGGGCAGAGCGCCCTCCGGCTGCAAATGAATTAAAAACACAGCATCCAGCACTCATAATAATGACAATAAATATAGAATAATAAATATTACTCCTCTGTATAGAAAATTGATATAAACATATGAGAATCCATCAATATTTCTCCAAATGTGTAAGCTTTTAAGCATATTAAGAAATTATGGTTAATATAAGATTTTAAGAGTCAAAATGTGAAGCTTGAGTCTTAGATCTTTTTAATGATGTATAGTTTGTCAACTGCACATCAACATTTAGGCTCTATAATATAACAAATATAGTAGCCTATATGAAATGCCCTAGAGGTAGGAATGTTCAGACGCTTTGCATCACAGAAATACATTATATTTGAAAGTATATTAAAATAGAAAACCATTATTTGGTTAGAGACTTGAGACTTCTTTTAAAAACATTATAATGGCATTATAATGTGTTCAATCTTTTGACTGGTACTGTAATTTAACATAGGCCTATACAAAATTTTCTTCATATCATGTGCAATAATACGTGCATGCATGAGATCACAAAAATCATGTTTTTTTTTGTCCTGAGTGGACTTTAATCCTGTTATTAGCATGATCACAGAGGGTTTTTTCACAGCCTATCTGACTGAAAGGCCTCATTAATATGGAAGTCATTTCAGGTCATTATTATTCAATTCTTTTGTCTTCCCAGGTGAGAATCACCCATTATACATGAGGATTCCCGCCTCCTCGCATACTGTGTTTCTTGACCAAAAGTGTCTTAGAAAATTTAAATCTCTCTATTGTTTTATATGAAGGAGTAGGAAGGATAATTTTTACTTCATTCTGAAGCAAAAACTCTAGTCTACAACCTCCAATACCTAGAAGTCTTATGAACACAGATTTACTATACTTTTTTTGGCCTTATTTCAGTGACTTAAGTTTTTTGTTTTTTCAATAACCACGCATAAACGTTATTCCTTCAAAAACACAAACATGTACATACATGTTCCTCACATATTATTGTAGCCTAGTTTGTGCTGAATACAGTGTAATGACACTTTTTCCATTAATGTGTTTATGAACAACTGAAAAAAGCACAAATGTCAGGGCATGTCAAAACTTCTCCAGGGCCCCAAAAATCCTCAGACCCCTGAGGGTTAAACAAATGTGTACATGTAGATATACAGTGATTGGTTGGGTTGGTTTAAGAAAAAAATTCAAAAGGAGAGTCACGCCATCAGGTAGTTTTAATTCAACAGGTCCATATCAAACTAGCTATAATGTAACATTGCTAATATTTCACAGCTCTTTACAGTAACTGTACATAAAAAAATGACTGTTTGTTTGTCACTCTGATATGCTTACAGTACTCTGATCAAGCTCCACCATCAGCCTCTGAAACACATTCAGAAAGTGCAACAGTTTCAATGCTTCTTATTAAAGTATCAATGCTTCTTATTAAAATGTAGCTATTACAAAAAATGTCATTTACAATATCCACCATCTTTAGGCTGGAGTTATTGCACTGTGTGGCTTCCAAAAAAAAAAAAAAAAAACTTATTTATGCAAAAAAACACAGTCACTGAGTTATTGCTTATACATTTTTGCCTGGCGTCAGCTGAAAGAAAATACATTTTTTGGTTGATGATAAACAAGTCTGCCAGGAAATGGAGTTGCTTCTTATTTCTGTGTACTCGCCCTTTCAGAATACAGATTTTGTCTGCATAGAAGTCTTATTTGATTTATAAAGCTTTAAAAAAAGATGTTCAGAATATGAAATATACTATGTAATCTCACAAGAAAATATATTAGTTTCCTTTCTATAGATTCTATTATTATGAAATACATATTTCACACAATTTCCTCAGTTTTTAGCATCTGTGTTAGACTTGATTATTAGTCAGACAGATGGTATAAAAGAATGGGTAACACTTTACAATAAGGTTTCATTTGTTAAAATGAACTATCAATTACTTACACAGCATTTATTATTCTTAATGTTAATCGAAATATTTACTAATACATTTTTAAGATCAAAATTCTGTTAGCATTAGTTAATTCACTGTGAACACGAACATTAAGATTTTTATTAACTGTTAGTTCATGCTAGTCAGTGCATTTAATTATTGTTAATAAATGAGACCTTATTGTTAAGAGTTACCACAGAATGTTAAAGAAACATACTGGCGTACCTGTATGCGAGTAACCTGATGTCGTATAAGCATTTTCACCCTATTCACTAATTTAATAACAAAACACAATAATAAAGCTCTTCTGTAGTGCATAATCCGCTATCCTTCAACCTTCATCTATTCTACTACTGACCACACAGCTCTCTAAATTTCACTGCATTTCAGAGTTTTCTTGCCATCCATTCCCTTTAGATTCAGTGATAAGTATGTCAGAGATATTGTGCCATTCTGGCTATTAGAGTTTGCCAAGAATATGTTAAAATCATTCATAAGAGGTTATGAATGGAGAGGAATCATTCATAAGAAGGAAGTAGCTTTTGAATTAGATTTTTAGAAAATAGATTTCTCCATTATTAATAAGACAAGAATTTAAGGGGAAAACAATTGCAAAAGTATAATTTCTTATTTCCTTCATTTGATTGTGAAAGCAGCATCCCAAGTTTGGCTGGATAAATAGCCATAATCCTCGACAAGCAGTCCCATGATCTGGCACAGACAGAATAGTGTGCGTGATTAGATTTCCTATGAAGAACAATCACTTCCATTGGCTTCCTCTGGCTCCACTACACTCAGTTTGTACAGGACCTTCTTAGAGACGAACCTGCAAACAGGAAGAACAACAAAAAATGAGTTTAAGGGCGTTTTCAGACTTGTAGATAAAAAAAAAGCACATAATTTGTTAAAATGATGCATTTTTTTTGGTTCAGTTCGCTTTCACAAGGCAACATTTCAGAGGGTACTAAAATATGTTTATGCAAGTCACATGCAAGTAAAACTGTCCTCTTATTGGTCAGCTTTCACCTGATTACATTCCTCTTCGTCATCCATAAAAATGGACTGACAAGTTCGTTTTGCTGGCATATCTGTAGCTGTCGTGACACGCAAACACTTACACGAATGCAGCCTTCATTCCAGCTCTAAGGCCGTGTGTCCACCAGAGCGTTTTTTCCAGCTGCTAGCGTACTTTTTCAATAGTTTTCAATGGGAACGCCGCGTTTTTTAAACGCCGAGAGCGTAACGAGGCGCTGAGCGTCTTTTTCACGCTCAAGCGCTGAGAGCTGGGCGTTTTTTACTGGTCGCTTCGAGTTGAAGAATGTTCAACTTTGAGTAAAACGCTGCGCTCATCACTGTCACTTTTTAGCCAGCCGTCCAATCAGAGTGGAGGAGGGGCGGGACAAATACAACTCCGACCAACTGTCACATTCTTTCTGTACAACGACATTAACAAACAGAAACAAAATGGATGAGAAATTAATATTTCTGGTCTCCGAACAAGTAATAGCAAGTAATTCCACATTGTGTGAACATTTTTAGTATGAAACAAATTACCTGCAAAATCAGTTATAAGTAACAGTGACGCGGATATTCCGTATCATAGCAACAAAGCGTCTCAACGGAAAAAAACGCTGCGCTGCAGAAGCGCTCTCAAGCGCTCACAGACAGGCGTTTTAAGCAGAGCGCCTAGCGTTTTCAGCTGGCTAAAAACGCTCTGGTGGACACACGGCCTAACTGATAAATTATAAATATTTAATTATATTTAAAATTATAATATATAAATTTGTAATGCAGTTAGAGCGGGAATCAATGCTTCTTCTGAACAGCATTCTTGCAATGAACGGAGAAGAGCGATTACTCAACATTTTAAGATGAAGAGACGCTCTTTGGTTTTTCACTGCGATAATTATAATGTGCCCACTCACAGAATGAGACACTGCTGCTTTTTTATATAACACTTTTTATGTTAGGAATTATGATCCCACTTGGTTTGTTAGTCCATTGGTTTGGATTGCTTTGTAACCTCAACAAAACCAGCCCAGAGTTTGAACACCTCGTTCAGGCGATCTCAGAGCGATTGTTTCGGTGCGGATCTGAGCGCAATTGCCGTGTTCATATAAGCCTAAACAAACTGAGCAAAGGGAGAAAACACACCAGGTTCAGGAACAAATGCTCCAAACAAACCAGGTGTGAAAACGCCATAAAAGAGATATCTGTTGGAGGAACTGATCTCAATACGAACCTGGAGAAGGAGTTGTCGAAGATAAGGGTGTATTCTCCAGCATTCCTGACCTTCAACTGACCCTGAATTGTTTCCTTATGAGAGTTACATCTCGTCAGAGGGATCAGAACCTGAAAGAGAAGAACCGGGTTTTAGCATCCATTGATTATTACACTAAGATTTCTAAAGCTGTCCAGATGTCATCGCCAAAGGAGAGAAGTGCTGCGGTCTCTTCTTGTCAACACTGCAATGTGTGTTTGACAAATATAGCCATGTTCGTACATGAAAACTGTTAATTTGCTGTAAAATTGCTGAAATAATTTCTCAAATTAAGGTACAATATATGCTATTCACACAAGCAGTGGCTGTCTGCATTATATACGTATTGCAACCGCTTCACGCACCACTAGGAAAATGCTGTTAATGTCTGATGTCACTGTCCAGAGATTATTGTTAATGTGTTCTGCTGGAAAAATAGCACAATACTAGTTTGATAAAATGGTAAATGATGTGGAGTAATCACATCAGCTCCTACAGAACCTGACTAGCTCAAACTCCTTGACAACATATTAAAGTAGAGCACTGGAACAGTTCTAAGTTACAGCTTTGTTCACACACAGCATTAGCATGGGCTTTTCTGCTGAATCCAAAACCCCTTTGGTCCTCAAAGTATCTGTCTGTAATCAGAAATGTCTCTTACATCTAATATAGTAATAAAGCATAGTATAGAATAACATAAATACTGTTCAAAAGTTTGGAGTGTGTATGATTTTTTTAACATTTTGAAAGAAGTCTCTTCTGCTCACTAAGACTGCATTTATTTGATTAAAACTACAGGAAAAACAGTAATAATTTGAAATATTACTACATATTTTAAAATGTAATTTATTCCTGTGATGTCAAAGTTGAATTTTCAGCATAATTTCTCCAGTCTTCAGTGTCACATGATCCTTCAGAAATCATTCTAATAAGCTGATTTGCTGCTCAAGAGACAGTTATTATTATTATCAATGTTGAAAACAGTTTTGCTGCTTCATATTTTTGTGGAAACTGTGATAATTTTTTTTTTTTCAGGATTCTTTAATGAATTGAAAGTTCAAAAGAAAAAAAATATTTTAAACAAAAACCTTTTGTAACAATGCAAGTATTTACTGTAACTTTTGATCAATTTAATGCATTCTTACTGAATAAAAAGTTTAATTTCTTTAAAATAATAATACAAAAAAAAGTTTGACCGGTAATTAAGTATGATATATTTCATGTAGTTTGTTTGGATATTACATTGAGTATATCATACTGTAGTAGCATCTTTCTAAGGTGATGTCTAAAATAATAATAATAAACATGTACATTTTGACAAATGCAAATAAAAACATGGAAAAATATGTATATAAGTATGGTGTTTCCATATTTTACTCTAAAATCACTAAATTCTAGGAAGGTTTGATTTGATAATGTTCAGTAACTGAAGCAGAGTAACTGTAAGCAAAAAAAAAAAAAAAAAAAAAAATGTTGCTTCTGTTATTTAATATAATGTGTTATATTATGTATAATACAAAAAAATGTCATAAATATACATAGTTAAAACAGAAACAAGCTAAATTTCTAATCAGAATATTGCAAATATAGAGCCAGTGGAATTTGAGTCCAAGAGAATTTAAATTGTCTGGACAGCAGCAATAAGACAACATAAGCTGAAACACTGGCAGAGTTCATTACCAAGCATTTTAATAGCAGGTTCAGTTGGCACATGGACCTCTAAACTGAGAAGTGCTGATGAATTTACGGCAAAGGCTGTAATCGTGAAAGTGCCGTATGGCATGCGTATTTTACCTTGGCTCCTTCTAGAGGCGTTTCTGTGCTTTCTCTGTACACTACACTGAAGGCGATGCTCTTGGGTTTGGAGGAGAAGATCCAGCTGATTGTAGGACCCGGATGTGCAGCGGTTATGAGAATGGCACTGTAACAGCTGGACTTAATGAAGAGTTCTCTGGATGTGTCGCCAAACTGATTCACGTCCTTCACACTGAACGGCACAGACAGCCTGTGAAACAACACTGACGTCAACATTGCTGGTCATAGAATATTATTGCAATATTAGATTTATTTTGACATTATTTATTTTCCTGACAAATTTACACTTAATTTAATTAAAATCAGTATAAATTAAAGGCAGTACAATAAATACTACCATGATGTATAAATACTTTCAAATTTACTGTAAATAATACAGTATATCATTTTTTTCCACATTTCAGACTTTTTCGATTAAAGGGTTAGTTCACCCAAAAATGAAAATTCTGTCATTAATTACTCACCCTCAAGTGTTAATTATCTTGCTGTCAATGGAAGCCTCACTTAGCCATCGGTTTTCATCAAAAATATCTTAATTTGTGTTCTGAAGATGAACGAAGATCTTGCGGGTTTGGAACGATATGAGGGTGAGTGATTAATGACAGAATTTTAATTTTTGGGTGAACTAACCCTTTAATAGGACAAGAATTTAATAAAAAAAATAATCTGACTAAAATTGTTGGTCATGGTAATGAATAAACATTGTGATTCTAGATTTATTTTTTGCTAGTATAATAATAATAATTTTGCAAAAATCATAAGGGCATCAGGATCCATCATGTGTGTCTAACTCACGTCATCTCTCCAGATTTCAGCAGGCAGATCTCAGCATCCTGAACAGAGCCAATCAGCTCGTCTGAATCTTCGGTGCTGGCGACGTCACTGCTGCTTCTAAAGACATATAAGCACTTACATTTAATTTCCTGTCATACACATATTTAATCACAGAATTAATGCACATCATACCAAGTGATACAAAGTGAATTAAAAGAAAGCCAGCAAGTTTCAATGTTATGTAGTTTACTTAGCAGTACATTAAAGTACACTGGCAGGCACCATGTGTTCATGTCAAATTTGCTCTGATAAATGAAAATAAATCCAATAATGAAACTGAGTTCAGCTCAGCAGGAGCAAATTTAATTTTGTTTGTTACTTCAGCACAAATTCAGAGTGTTGTGTTTAGTGCAGAGAATCTGTGCTAATAAGACAGGTGTGTGTGTGTGTGTGTCTCACAGCTGTAGTGTCTCTGGTGACAGCGCAGTGGTGTAGTACGAGTCGCTGTCATGGGTACAGTTCACCTCCTCTTCTGTGATGATGTCATACGCTGTGTCATCTGGCCCAGGGGACTTCAGTTCCCCTGTGAGGACAACAGTGACATCACACACAAAATTAAAGGGGACCTATAATGTCCTTTTACAAAGACAGTGTGTTTTAATTGGTCAACCAAGTGTGTTTCGGAAATGCCCCGCCTCTTACATGATGCATAACGCAACTTAAACAGGCCTCGCCCCTTCACCCCAGACCACCCCCCTCCCCACAATACAATACAACAAGTTTACATTTGCACTGAACATTTAAAGGGATAGTTCACCCTAAAATAAAAATTGATGCATTTTCTTTAGACTTGATTTCTCACAACTTGTGAGCTTTTTTGGTGATAAAGTCTTACACACATGTAGCAGAGCAGTGCACAGAAAAGCAATGGCCAATGTTAGGATTTGTTAAATAATACATGTTGTTATAGTTTTTTTACCAAACCCTATTGTATACCCCCAGAACACTTGGAATATATGACACGTGTTGCAATGGTCCATTCTGTGATAGTTGCTAAGAATGTTAGTTTTGCGCTCCATAACATCTTACATGGTATACCAGGTGTGCTGCTTCGGGTGGGGCTTGACATTGAACGTATAGGACTACCCAGATTTGCCTTTGGGTGGCGCTCTTGTGCAGCATTGTGCTGAGTGAAGCAGTCTTTACAACAGCGTTCCTTAGCACCACCTTGGTGGACACTCACAGCATAACTGCAGCAGTAGTAACAGAATGGACGCCCACATAACCTGCCAAAAAATATAGAAAACACAAATATACACTACAATTCAAAAGTTTGAGGTCAGCAAGGTTTTTTTTAATACCTTTAATACTTTTATTAGGCAAGGACGCATTCAATTTCTCAAAAGTGACAGTGAAGACATTTATAATGTTAAAAAAGATTCTATGTTCTTTTGGCACTTTTCCCTAAAGAGCATGCACACACTTCAACCAGAGCGAGAGCAAGAGCACGCCCATCAACGTGCTTTGTTCGGGTTACGGAAGTCACCAGCAGCCCTGCACAGGACTTGCTTGAGAAAGATTTCTAACTTTGTTTTTAGACCACGAAATCAGCAATGCCACCAAAGAAGTGTGTTTTTGGTTGTGAGGATAAGATAACCTTGCTTCCCAAAGAACACAGTGTTAAGTGGAGCTGAGAGATTTGTGCTTACGCATTACATTGATGTGCTTTAGATATTTGTTATAACCATAGAAACTGATATTTGCAATCAATTTTAGTGGTTAAAATGAATGGAGAATATCTTGTGTTTTTCCATGGCTGCTCGGGCCCTCAGGATCGGCGCTTATGGTTTTATAAACAAGGCCCAGTTCTACGCTGGATTTACAGATTGCTTGAAATTGAAAGATGGAGCGGTCACAGTGATAATGATCCCGGTAAAGAGTCGGAATCACAGGTGGTGAGTAAAATTGCTTCAAATGTCTGTTTTGTTGGCAGTAGCGCCTAAGTGCATGTAATGTAAACAACACGAACGTAGTTAATTCATAAACTCATTATTCATCACTCACTATACGCTATATTCATTATTCATGAATAATGCGATGGTGTATAGTATGTGTTTAAATACATTTGTTTAGCTGACCATTGATAGCAAACTGTGAGTGATACCCCCTTTAAAGTTTCACCCCTGACCTGCAGTTGTGTCTGTGCAGCATCCAGCCGAAGTGATTGCGACAGCTCAGGCAGTATGTGACATCTCTGTCTGTCTGTTCCTCAGATCTCAGTTTCTGTTCAAACTCCAGTGCATCTGACTTCTGCCATAAAGCATCTTTCTCCCTACAGGGGGCGCCAGAGTTCTATTAAGAACAGCTTGCAACAATTTAGCAGATACAATAAAGGAATTTTCAAATGCATTTTTTGGGGTTGTAGGTAACATATCTCCTGATGTGTTAGGTACATGTAAGCAGCAAAACCATTAGTAGGTAACTAAGTCACCTTATGAGCTCAATAAGTCTCTCCTCCAGGTTCTTTTTGGTACGAAAAAGGTCATCTATCTCAGCAGACATCTTCAGTTCAATGTCTTGCTTCTCCTTTGCACTTCTGTTTAAGTTCACACTCAATTCATGACAGGACTGCTGAGCAAGTGTCAGTTCCTTCTCAGCTCTGTCAAAAACAAAGATCAGGCCAGCAGGAGTTCAAAATGACTGGTAGATTGTGAAAGCGAAAATCATCTTAGTGTTTTTTTTTTATTGTTTGCTTACGTTTTTAATATATTGTTTATCAGAAAAGCAGTACAGAAATCTCTTACCTTGATAAGTCCACTCTGAGGTTTTTTATCTGTTCCTCTTTCTGATGAATTACAGTTTCAGAATCACCAATGAGGGCATTTTTCTTTTCGATCATCTGACTTTGATCACTGTTGACAGACTTTAAAGCACAAACAACACATGGAAGCAAAAAATTGCTGATTTTCCAAAATGTAAAATAAATCTGATTCAAACAATTAGGGTTGGGAGTCTTCAGCCACCTCAAAAATGAATTCAGAATCACATGCAAAGTACTTTATATAAAACAATGTCAACAGCATTATGAGAGCCTAAAGGGCCGTTCACACCAAGTACAATAACTATAAAGATAATTATAATGTTAACTATATTAGCATCCACTCCAAAGCTTGATAATGTTCTGTTTATTATAAGCACACAATGCAGATTTAAATGCTCAAGCTTTTGCTCAAGTCAGCACAGTGGAAAGCAAAAGTATGTTCTGTGTTGACAGCTCCTAAGAGTAGGCTGTTTAACTGTTGCCAAGTGTATAGCAAACTATTCAGTGCACTACTATGGGATTCATTTGATTCATTCACTGGTTTGCATTTATCAATTACTCTATGTAATGAAACGCCAAGTAATGGCCATGAAATGGCCTCAACAGCTATCTAATGAGATCATTTAATACCTCAAGCTCCAAAACTTTGGACTCAAGACTTGAGACTTTCTTGATTTCGTTGTCCAACCTCTTCCTCAGTGCATCCAGTTCCTCATTCAGACCCTCCAGAAAGACATTTAAAAACAGTTGTTCAATAACACTAAAAACATGACAAATCCAAAACCCATAAGCATTGTTTACTTCAGTTACCTGCATTTGACTTTGGTGGTGCACAGCCTCATCGCTCAACTGGGACCTCAATGTGTCCACTTCCCTCTGTCGGATCTCTTGGAGGCTTTTGGCTTCTTCCTCCGCCTGTTCAAGTCTCTCCTGCAACTTCTGCATGGCTTCTGGGAGTCCCTCGGTCTGCTTTAGCTGCTTTTGGAGTCTTGCATTATCTTTACTCATGGCCTCCATCGAATCACTTAGAGTTTCCACCTCCTCCTGTGCCTCCATCTGTAGCTCCTGCAGTTTGGTAGAAAGCTCTTCCCATCGCAGCTTAGCCTCCTCGTTCTGCCCCGTCAGCATGCAAACGTGAACCCCGAGCTCTGCTGTCTCAGTGTTGGCCCTATGTAAGGCCTCACGAGCCTCTCCGTTCTCAAGTGCAAGCGTGCTGTTCTGCTTTTTCAACAAGTGAAGTTCTTCCCTCATAGCAGTCATACTCGTTTGGATTTCTGCCCGCACCTTGGCCTCCATATCCCTCTCCTTTACCAGAGTGTCCTCTCTTTCATGGCAGCGTAGCAGTTCCTCCACATGCCTGCGGTTAAGCTCTTCCACCTGGGACTTTAGTTGCTCCGTTTGAGCACGGAGGTCTTCTCTGGAGGCTTCTGTCACTTCCTGCAGAGCCTGGATCTTTATCCTCTCCTCTGAGCTTACCAATAGCTGTGCCCGGAGCTCCATGACCTCCTCCTGAAGTCTGGAAACCTCCTTCATGTTGAGTTCAAGTTGGGCCTCAGCCAGAGCCAACCTGGAAGTGGATTCTCCATTATCAGTTGTTGAGGATTCAATAGCTTCCAGTAGGTGTGTAGAATACATTCTCTTGTTCTCCTGTGGGACTGCAGCACTGTCATCTAATTCTTCCAGACTTGATATACTCTTCTCCCCAAGTTGTTCAATTTCAGTTTCCTCATTGTTCATCTGGCCATTCTGTATGCATTTCTCCAGATTTTGGTTCTCCACAGTCAGTCCAGCTGACTCCAGTTTGCTTCTCAGTTGCCTCTGAGAGGCCTGTGCAGTAATCAGTTCTCTCTCTAGAGCGGTCTTGATTTGCGCCAGCTCCTTGCTGCTCTCCTCATTTCTTTTCACAGTCTGGATCAGCTTGGCATTGATCTCCATTAAACTTGTGCACTGGCTCTTGTACTCTTCCAATTTCTTGCCTTGCGTTTGGAAGCTTTGACTCTCTGCAGTCAACCGCTGGTTGTGATTCTCCAGTTGCCGAATCTTCTGGTTACTGGTGGACAACTCATTCATCTTTGTATTTAGTTGTTCTTCAAGCACACTTCTATGTTGCAGCTCCTCTTGCATTCTTTTCTTGTGCTCCTCCAGTTGACCCTCCTGGGCCTCCAATGCTCTTTGCACATCCTGAAGCTGTGTCTGGAGGTTCCCTGCTTCCCGCTCCTTCAGAGATAGTGCTCCCTGAAGGTGACTGATGGTCACCTGCAGCTCATCAGCCTGTTGCATTGCAGTTGTTCGTTCCTTGTCAGCAGAGACTCTACATGTGTCCAGTTTGCCTTCCATCTGTTTTAGTTTCTCCTCCTGAAGCGTCAGCTCCTGGGCAAGTCGCTCAGCTAGTCTAGCCCGGTCTTCGCTCTCTCGTTTAGACTCAATCCTATCTTCTTCAGCCTCCTTTAGCTTGTTCAGAAGCTCTTGGATCTTCCAGGCTGAGTCGCAGTAGTTGGCGGCCTGCTGTCCTTTTTCGCTCAGAGCTCCGTCGAGCTTTGCCAGCAACTCCATGTTCCTGTTCTCCGCAATGCTCAGCTTGGATTCTAGATTGCGTTCTGATGTCCGTAAAGCCCCCAGATCCTGTGTGGTGGTATGGAGGCGATCGGTGCACTCTCTGACAGCTTTTACCACCTCCTGCTCCCCTGTAGATGGTTCTCCTTCTTTCTCTTGATTAGGACCTTTAGCCAATAGTTGTTCCTGTAGGTCACTGAGCACAGCTCTCAGATCAGCTGCCTCACTGGTGAGCTGCTGGACCTTCTCCTGGAGCTCTTTTTGCTTCAACTCTGATTGGTCAAGCTCAATGCGCAGGTCCTCAGAAGTGCTACAGGAGAGTTCGCCCAACTCTCCCAGATCACCTAGCAGACTGGAGCCGAATTCTTGGCCTGGAGGAAACTCCTGAGCTTGCTACATGAGGGGAAAATTTTTTAAATAATCAACAGAAAACAGTGAAAAAGAAAGCAAAATTCATTCACTCACATTGGTCTGTTGATATTGAAAACACTAAATTACTGGTATTGTGGTACTGAATCCGAAATTTGATTGGTGGAACAAATAAAGGAAAACGAAAATTTTTCAGGGTGAAATGATTCGTGTAATGTGTTTCACATAGTAAGATTACTTTTTCGAAGTATTGAGTGCTCAGTTTACTTTACTTTATACTTTATTTGTCCCTGTTAAGGGAAAATTGTCTTGGGCTTGAACCAAGGTACTTTTTACAGTAAGTACCACCTTTCTTTTTTATATTTTTTAAATTAAATTATTGAGAGATACACTTGAAAACCTCTCCCTTTCCCATTCTGTAGTCATGTTTGCCTATGAAGTGGATACATATGCCTATGGGTCTCTGTACCAATGTTGTTATTGTTAACTAAAACTAAAAATTGTAAAATAAATAAATTGTTTTCAGCAATTAAAATTTGAAAAGCTGAAATAAAATAAACTATAAATATTAGTAGAAAAACTTTTTTTTTTTTTTTTAATGAAATGAAAATTAGAAATGTTACCTTTGTTTCTTTTCTTTTCTCTAGTTTTTTTTACGCCTAATAACATCTGGCAAAAGGACTACCAATGGAAACTAGACCTTTGGGCTAATTTGGGTACATTTACATTCATTAATGTTGATTATTTTACACTGTCCCTTTTTTAAATAAATAAACCATGACAACTAACTGAAATAAATAAGTTTAAATTAAAGTACTAAAATTATTTAAACATAAATAAAAATTGGTAAAACTTTACAATAAAGTTTCATTTGTTAACATTAGTAGACTATATCAGTTCCATGAATTATCAATTAAAAATATTTCTAAAGCATTTAGTAATCTCAGATGATGTTAATTTCAACATTTACAATTACATTATTAAAATCAAAAGTTCTGTGTTAATATTATTTAATAGACCTGAGCTAACATGAAATAACAATGACCAATTGTATTTTATTTAACTAACATTAACAAAGATAAAAAAATAAATAAATAAATAAATGTTTGGCTCATTGTTAGTGAATGTAAGGCGATGCATTAACTAATATTAATTTTTGTAGTGTTTTATTGTAAATTGTTACCAATAGAATATATAGAAATACTTGACAAACAATGACAAAATCACATAAAATAACTAAAACATAAACTAAATTTAAAATAAAAACTGAAAATATAAAAATAAAAGCAAATTCAAAATATTAATAAATACTAATGTTGTACATAAGGAAAACAATACTAAAATAACACTGTTTTTTTGTTGTTATTGTTGTTTAGAGGTAACTCAATATTGCAGCAAATTACTTTAAAACAACATGAAATGAATAAATTAATTGATACATCTGACAACATGTATCCATATATTGTGAGGATATGAACAGAATTGCAATTTTATTGCCATTTCTGATGTGTAAGATGTTTCTAATGTATTACCAAACCTGTGAGTAAGTGCTGACCAAACTGTTGACACTAGAGCAGCGACTGGGTGGTTTCCACAAATGGGCCGGTGAGAGAGCTGATCCCAGAGTCTTTCTGCATGTGTGAAACACTCATAATAAGCATAATTTGTATTTCTCATTTGTTTCATTAATATTATTTGACAATGAAAAACATATATACACTGTAAAACCAAACAGTGAAATTACTTAAATGAAATGAAATCACTCAAATAATAATGAAAGTTCACTGTACACTGCGTTCCAAATTATTATGCAAGAGACAAATCAGTAAGATTTCTGTACAATAAACATTCTGATTTTAGTTTTTCTAAGAAAATGTTTGTTTGTTTGTTTATTTATCCATGTCTTTTTAGATAACTGGTATCAATCTCAGACAAAATAATTTGCCAGATCTATGGAAACCCTACTTAGAGGTTGTTCCACATTATTAAGCAAGTCACAGTTCTCATGCAATATGGGGAGGAAGAAAGATCTTTCTGAAGATGATAAGCATGAAATGGTGCAATGTTGTGCAAAAGGCATGAAAACAACTAATATTGTGTGAAACTGAATGGAGATTATCAAATTATCATAAGATTTGTGAGTGATTTAGAGCACAGCAGAACTCGGTCAGATAAAGGCTTATTAAGGAAAGTTCCTGTCAAAAAAAATAATTGTATTAAAAGGGCAGCTATAAAAAAGCCAGTGTTGAGCAGCAAACAGGTATTTGAAGCTGCTGGTGTCTCTGGAGTCTCAAGAAGCTCTCCACGCAGGCTGGCAGTTGTGCGTAAAGATGCATTTTAGACACCACTAACCAAACCTAACAAAGAGAAACATTTACAGTGGGTGTAGAAATACATGAAGACTCATTTTTAAATAGTTTTATTCACTGACTAATGCTGTACTATAATGGATGGTCTAAATGGATGGATTTCTGGATGGTTGGTGAATGGCCACCACGTTCCAACAAGACTGTGACGTCAGCAAGGAGCTGGTGGGTGATGATTTGGGCTGGAATACTGGGAAGTGAGATGGAGGGTATTAAAATGACTTTTGCAAGATATGTGGAGTTCATAACTGGCCATTTTCAGCTATGGTATAAAAAGGAGGATAGTGCATAGTACAATGCACTATTGTACAATGCACTATGCACTATCCCATGCTGCAAAAAAACACCACAGCAATAAAACTGTTTGAAAATGTATTTCTAAACCCACTGTAAATGTTTCTCTTTGTGAGCTTTGGTTTGAAGTGGTTAAAATGCATCTTTACGCACAACTGCCAGCCTGCATGGTGAGGTTCTCAGCTTCAAATACCTGTTTGCTGCTCAACACTGGCTTTTTTATAGCTGCCCTTTTAATACAATTAATTTTTTTGATAGGAAATTTCATTAATAAGCCTTTATCTGACCGAGTTCTGCTGTGCTCTAAATCACTCACAAATCTTATGATAATTCGATAATCTCCATTAAGTTTCACACAATATTAGTTGTTTTCATGCCTTTTGCACAACATTACACCATTTCATGCTTTTCATCTTCAGAAAGATCTTTCTTCCTCCCCATATTGCATGAGAACTGTGACTTGCTTAATAATGTGGAACAACCTCTAAGTAGGGTTTCCATAGATCTGGCAAATTATTTTGTCTGAGATTGATACCAGTTATCTAAAAAGACATGGATAAATAAACAAACAAACATTTTCTTAGAAAAACTAAAATCTGAATGTTTATTGTACTGAAATCTTACTGATATGTCAATTGCATAATAATTTGGAACGCAGTGTACTTAATAGAAAAAAAGTTGTGAACTCAAAATTTGATTGTAGTAAGCTGAACTTAAAATGATTGAGTTGCAGCAGATTTCTAATTCCCAGCATGCTTTGCGTCAGACTGTATAAGAAAAATAAATGTTGAAATTAAGTGTTATTTTGTTTTTGCACAAGATTAACATGGTTAATGTTAGTGTTTAATGTTGTGTTATATTGGGATTTACAGGAGGTTCTTGTTGTTAGTTTTGTAGGGTAACCATTATGGTGAAGGGTAGAGCTTGTGGTTAGGTTGAGGGTGAGCTGCAAAACTTTTAAGATATACTGTATGTTGTTTGATTATATACATACAAGTATGTAATGACAGTCTCTTTGACAGTTATAATAGCATGTGTTATTTGATATTTAACATTTAACCAAGATCTGAATGTGATGTTTATGAACTATGTAATTAACATTATGATGAGTGGGGAGAGGCTGAGAACTGTGGGAGCGAAGGGATGCCGGTGACGTTATTGTTAATGAGAGACACCTGTTTACCACTGGCCTCGCCCCACTTGTCACAAAAAAACATTAAGTTCTACTTAAAGTTAGTACTTAAAGGGTTAGTTCACCCAAAAATGAAAATTCTATCATTTATTACTTACCCTCATGTCGTTCTACACTCGTAAGACCTTCGTTCATCTTCGGAACACAAATGAAGATATTTTAGTTGAAATCCGATGGCTCCGTGAGGCCTGCATAGGGAGCAATGACATTTCCTCTCTCAAGATCCATAAAGGTACTAAAAACTTATTTAAATCGGTTCATGTGAGTACAGTGCTTCAATATTAATATTATAAAGCAACAAGAATATTTTTGGTGCGCCAAAAAACCCAAAATAACAACTTATATAGTGATGGCCGATTTCAAAACACTGCTTCAGGAAGCATCGGAGCTCAAATGAATCAGCGTATCGAATCTGCTGTTCGGAGCGCCAAAGTCACGTGATTTCAGCCGTTGGCAGTTTGACGCGATCTGAATCATAATTCGATACACTGATTCACTGTGCTCCGATGCTTCATGAAGCAGTGTTTTGACATCGGCCATCACTAAATAAATAAATAAGTCGTTATTTTGTTTTTGTTGGCGCATAATATTCTAAATAGCATAAAAATATTCTCGTCGCTTTATAATATTAATATTGAACCACTGTACTCACATGAACCGATTTAAATATGTTTTTAGTACCTTTATGGATCTTGACAGAGGAAATGTCATTGCTCCCTATGAAGGCCTCACGGAGCCATCGGATTTACACTAAAATATCTTCATTTGCGTTCCGAAGATTAACGAAAGTCTTACGGGTGTGAAACGGCATGAGGGTAAGTAATAAATGACAGAATTTTCATTTTTGGGTGAACTAACCCTTTAAATGTTTTGAGGTAATAAGCTTCCTCAAATGTTTTGAGTATTATGAACTTATTGAGTTTTACAGTGTACAAATAAGTACACATTTACAAATGAAATACAAAGTCATTGTAGGCAATGCCCTTTAATGTCCTTCTTTGCTGACCCCTGTACTGTAATGATGCTATTAAAAACAGATTATTCAATGAATAGCAAAATCTACAAAATATCATATGATAGCACATTAAGGTTAAATGTATTAAAGTCAATACTTTTACATTACTATTGTGATATACATAGGATGAATCCTTATGAATTACCTGGCAAAAGTAGGCCAGTCAGAGTCAAGATCATGACCTCTGGATGCTACATCAAACTGGACCTCATTGAGTTCATACAGGTGGTTGATGATATCGATATTCAGATGGGATTTCAGGAAGGGACTGCGTTCGTAATACCACTCACTGTGAATGATAAACCAAAATTACTGACCACTCATAAACAAAAGTGAAGTTCTCAGAATGTTTGTTTATTAGAGTTGTTATTCACTGTGCATTTCAGTTAATTTAGCTTTGCTTTTGTAATGGGCAGCATACCACATCTGTGTTAAAATGATTAAAATAAAAATAGATGACATTACATGTATGTATATTCTACTTTGAGACAAAGTTTTTTGTATGTGTGTGTGTGTGTGTCAAGAGAAGTGAAAGCGGTTGGAGGAAGAGAAATTATTGTGTTCAAGAGTCAACACTTTCAGATCTGTTACGTAAAAAACAGCTTTGCAAAACCTGTGAAACTATTAATTTTATAATAATGCATTAATATATGCACTAATGCATCAACATTCTTTATTCACATGACCATGTTGTGTTATATGCAAAATATAACATTATTTGTAATTTATTGTAGACTAATTTGCTGAAGCTTAAACCTTTTAAAGTTGGTTAGTAGAGATAGTTTCTGGTTTCATGCATACGCTTTTTTTTTGTGTGTGAATTCTTTTCAACACCTTAGATTACAAGTTGAGTGTGGTTGAAATTTCCACTGTTATGGTTGTTTACAGTTTCAGGCTTAATACTGGCATTATTTACACTAGAATGTCATACTGCTAGATTCTATCTTCATTACTGCTTCTTCTCATATTCATTTTTAGTTAATGCCATATCATAAACATTTTACAGGAAATACAAATTATACTTTGTATTTCCTGTATACTTGGTATATTTAGGGGAGACCGCAAAACTATGCATTTTGAACTATGAGTCATACTCTTACTGTACATCTATTAAAAGAAGTTCCCATCAAGATAGTCAAATTATTGCTGAACACATTACCATGTGATTTTGTAGTTCATAAGACATTGTTGAAGAGTGTCTGCCAGCCTTTGGTGCACCAGACAGTAGCGGATGAAAGCCCGTCCTTTCCCTAATGATGTCTTCAGCTAAATTCACACAAAATAAACACACAGACCTTGCATTAAATAAAAGGATCTATACGTCTTTAAATCACAGAGACCTGAGAATGAAATATGTTCAGGTTAACTATTTATAAAGTTTGGCCTGAAAACAACACAACAGTTTCTCTTTTCCTCCTTATGATAATGCAATGAGACATGCTGAAGAACAATAACACACATGTCTACAGTGAGTAGACAGGAAGTGAAGTGGGAGAAAGAAAGAGGGGACGGCATCAAGAAAGGTCCACGAGCCAGAACTCGAACCCGGGTCACCCGAGCTGCCCACAAGGCTATCGGCACAGACGACAGGATATCATTTTCAACTTGACCTCAATGGTTTTTTCTCCATCATTCAACTCATTTTGCCTGTACATAAATTAACCTTTGTGTTATGTCCTCACAGATTAAAATATATAAATCAAAATATTTATTGCATTTATGTAGAAGAGGCTCAGCACCCAAGGCTCTATCACCTATTGCCTCAATGGTGTACAGTGTCTTTGGGCAGATTGCTGAGGTGGATTGCTGGCAAAAGCCATTTTAGGATTGTTTGTGATTTGGTCTTAGGCCACATCCACACGAAGCCAGAGCTTTCCCTATCCAATCTTTTTTCCCTTGTCTCAAGAAATATCTGCGTACACACAAACCCACTGAAACAGACTCAAAACGATGTAGTATACATGCCAGATCAGTATGTGGTGCTGTACTTCTGCCACAGACATATACTAAAAACAGAGAATAAGACTTGGAGCATGCGCATAAACCTTGCGCGCTGTATACAAACTTTAGTAAAGCTTAGAAATAAAGTTTTATTTTAGTAAAGCTAATAGAGTTGGTAGCTTCTGCGGCACGAACACAAGCATGTAGTCCGTTAGTGTTGTTGTTGTTGCTGTTATGTGACGTAGCGGTGTCTGACTAGGGTCAAGATGTGGGGTGATGACATCATCGTTTCACAAAATATACGGATTGGCTGCACACATGAAAATGCAAGGGTGTCATTTTCAGATTTATCCACTCTGGGACCCGGTTTCAAAAAATAGTGGTTTCAGACTCCCAAAACGCTCAATCTATCTGGATGAAACGCCTATATGGTACAAAATATTTTACCCCCAAGACTGGTCTTCATTGATGGAGAACAACATCTACTTTGATCCACCTTCAAACACTGTAGCAGAGGACTGCACAAGTTTGGTTCGTGTTGTCGACATGTCGAAAAGACGTTGTTTTCAGCGCTGCGAATCCACTTTGCTGCACTTGAAAAGGATGAGGACTCAAGCAGGAATTTAGACAGAAAAACCAACGCCATCGTTACTGTTCGTGTCACTGTGTATACAAGTGCCGAGGAAGATCCGGAGCTGAAATTCAGATATGGTAATTGGCGTTCATTTTCCGGCACACGCTGTAAGCGGCAGACCAATCACAACAGACTAGGCCATCTGACCAATCAGAGAACAGTTGGCTCGCAGAAAGGCGGGGTTTTGAGAGACTGAATATTCGAACAAACCGTTTCAGACTCTTTGAGAAAAGAGGTGATGTTGCAAAGTATATTATGAGAAAATTAAAGTGTTTTTGACCTTGGACCATGTAAACCTACTGTAGGAGACCTCCAAAACAAAATAAGGAACCTTTAAAATAGCATAATATGGGCATTTTAAAATTTGAAATTCACTTTTTTGCATTTCTTATTCCTTTTTAGTATTTAAAAAAATAAAACAAAACTTCTGGCAGTCTGATCAAATAGTCATAAAAGCATTTTCAATATTGCTTCCTGCTGGTCTGGCATACTAGAAAGGTCAAGCTGAGTGCACTGCATAGTAGGATACACTATCAGTGCAGTGTGCTCTGGTTGTATTCTGCAGATTTTGGCAAATGTTGTAATACGACCTCTGGGTATCCCATGTATACAGAAAATGTGTGTAGTGAACACAGTGCAAATTGAAAATATTGTATGAGTAGTATGGTAATATGCCATTCTAAACACAAACAATGTCTGTCTCTGGGACAGTATTGTCAGGAGAACAGATGGAGGATTACAGTGGGTGACCAAAGAGCATAAGGACACCAGATGGAAACGTTACACTACAGCTGATGCTGGATTTCTGGATTTGTTCTGGATTTGAGACTCACATAAACCTGCATTTAAGTGGCAAAGGAATTCTGAAGAGTTTTGTATGTATAAGTTGTTCTTTAAAGGAGAAAAAGGGAAAATTTCCTAATAATTGATTAAATTGTAATCAGTGAGTAAAACAGGTTAGTGTCTCAAACTGATTATGTTGGGAACAGTACACAAAGAGAATGATCACCTTTTAAGATGGTGCAGGAATAAGTGCAAGAATACAATACAATATATAAAAGAAGTTTCAGTGCATGTTGTGGGTGATTGCCAGGATGTTGCTACAGTAGGTGGTTTCTAGGGTGTTCTAGTTGGTGCATACTGGCTAAGAGAAAGGGTTTCTTCTTAGAGCCAAAATTGGTCCAAACAGTAATAATATTCTAGCCCCAAGATAAGGCTCAGGTCCCTCCTTCAATGTAAGTCTATATAATTTCCCCCCCCCTTTTTTTTTTTTTTGTCCAACCGGCTGATAAATTAAGTCTGATTCCTTGAAAAACTTAATGGCACACCTTTCCACAATAAGTTGCATGATTTAAGGTACGAGTTGATGAGTTGTGTGCCAAAGTTTGTTTCTAACCCAAAGTATAAATAATAGTAATAGTTTTGCATAGCAAACAGCACTAAAATAACCTGCCTATGTGTATAATGTACAGTTCTTTGGTCTATGAACAGAACAATAATCTTTGCAAGAGCCTCTACTGCTACTCAAACACCTACAGCACATAACCAACCTGAGGCTGAGCGTCACCACTTCCTTCTTGAAACCCTCCAGAGAGGTGGAGATTAAAAAAAAGACGTATATAAAATGTCAGAAAACAGCGACATGAAACTGCGAAAGAGAAATGAGAAGGTATGCTGGTGCCAAACACGCACTGGAGATTTGTTTTCTTGCAGAGGTTTGGGCTCGTGCAGTGGATTACCTCAGAGATTGATTTGACAAAGCGAATGCCGTCATTAGCTCCTTTAATCTTGGCCAAGCAGTCACAGAAATAGTCCCAGTAGTCTTTCCTGCTGCCCAGAAATGTGGTCCTCTCTTTCTGGTCAAACTGGACACAACGGTCAACAGGTTAATCTCAAAGCAATCACTCTAAACATGACTTGTGGTTGAATATGACTGTGGAGATTAACATCTCCCAGGCCATCATAGAATGCCATGTTAAGACCTACAAGAATCTAGTTCAGGTGTTTTGCATGACATTCCACTTTTGCTCAAGTTAAAACTAGTTCCACCAGAATCTGCAAACTTGTTTCACATTTTCTGCACTGATAGTGGGTGAAAATCTGTGGGAATTTTTTTATTATTGTTACAAATTACAGTTGTTGAATCAGCAGTGTTGGGAAGAAGTATACAAATCAAGTACTTGAGTAAAAGTACAAAAGTACTTGTTTTTTTTAACGTACTTAAAGTATTGATAGATGCATGTCTGTTTTGTAATTTTATATATTTTTTGCACGTATGCATGTATTGCATGTTCAAATTTTAATATTATTCATATTAACAGGTTAGTAAATGTTTTCCCCTGGAGTATATAATGGGTTTGGAAATCTTAGAGAAATTCTTAATTAATTTACAATTTAACTAAACCCATTAGATTTTAGTCAACTAAATCTACTCAGGTGAAAAAAAAAATACATTTCTATAATGTACTTAATGCTCTATTTTCGTGCACTAATTTTGTACTTAATATACAAAAAATTCTTCTTTAGTACTTCTTAAGATAATCTTAAGAACATCTAAGTGTACTCAACTGTGCTATTTTGAGACACCATGAAATATGAACTTAAATGTGCTTTTAATATACTACCTCTGTATTTAAAAAATGTATTTAGATACTACTTATAGTACATTTGAACCCATAGTGTACTACAAGTATATTAATTTTTAGTATATTAAGTACAAAATTAGTGCGCAAAAATGGAGCACTTTAAGTACATTATTGAAACTTTTTTTGTACTTTTTTTTCACCTGGGTAGACTAAAATATGACTAAAACTAAAAAAAAAAAAAAAAAAATCACAAAGTCATTTACAATAATCAATCTTCACGCCATCAGTCGCACGCACCCTCAATCTCTCGGTTCTTGGCTCATTTTGAGTCAGACTTGTAAATTTCTCGCTCTGAACGGATCATTGAATCAGTGAGTTGACTCAAGAACAGCTGCAATTGAATCAGTCCAATTTGCAAATGAATCATTCAGTGTGATTTGCGAACCAGTTTAACAGGTTCATTAAAAAGAATCAGTTCACGAATCGGACACTGCTATTGCATCACGGTGCACGTGACAATTTCTTCAGTTAAAAATAATGAGTAATGATATGTTTTATGAAATGCAGAGTAAAAAGTATGACATTATGCTTTGGAATGTAGTGAAGTAAAAGTAAAAGATTCTCAAAATAAAAATACTCCAGTAAAGTACAGATACTTGAAAAATGCACTTAAGCAACTTAAGTAAAAATACTTTGTTACTGTCTACCACTGCAAATCAGTGTTGTTTTTCTTAACTAAACCTAAAACTGTAACTATTAAAATGTGATTTCAGTAACTGAAATAAAATAAAACATAAATATTATATTAAAAACATAAACAAAAATGAGACATGTTGCCTTTGGCAAATAACTGAAAAAGTTGAGGTAATAAAATGACTAAAACTAAAACTGGAATAAAAATTAATTCAAGCTATAAAGAAAAAAAACATAATGACAAATTGCTAAATTATTAAATTTAGCACATAAGAAAATTACTAAAATTAAAATAAAAACTGAAAATATAAAAATAAAAGAATTCAAAATATTAAATACAATAACAGTATATAAATAATACTAAAATAAAACTGCCAAATTAAGAACATTAAATCAATTTTTATTAATTTAACTAACTATTTACAAAAAAATAATGCTGTAAAACAGAATTAATTTAATTATGTCCACTGACTTATAATAGGGAGAAAAGGAGTTTTCTGTCAGACCTTTATTTAAATATGGTAAAATCTGTTAAACAGAGCTGAAGATACAGCACTATTATTGGTAGATAATATTTAAATCCAATCAATGAACACAGAAGGGGCAGATATGTGTGAACTTTGTGAATGACAACCACTGAATTCTGTGGAAATTTCTGCTGGATTTTGTAGGTGGGCCTAATTTTAACTTCAAAACAGAGTTCATGGTGAACAAAGAAATCTCAAGCATTAAATGTAAAACAACCTTAAAAACTGTGCCATACTTGCAGTAGGTACTCCAGTTTGTAGCAGAACTTGTGAAGGCTGGAACTGTCATCGCTGATGGGCTCTCCAGTATCACAATGTTCTTTGCTCAACTCAGAAACTGCATCTGCAGGTGTAATGCAATATACATCAAAATATATGAAGTTACATAAGAGGTTATATATTGTTATATATTGTCCCTTTTTATAAGAGACTGCATGATGTTTAAGTTAAGTACAACTAGTTTCCAAATTTCAGTAGCATAGTAAGATTTCCATGACTTAACAAGTTTTGGATAAGTCATGGTACATTTTTAGGCTCTCCATTATGGTGGGACCTTGAGCAATTAATTGCACCTCACAGTAATGAGAAACATTAATATTAATAAATAAACACCAATGAGCCAAATTTCACAAATCATGATTTCAACACTGCACACATGACAGGGAGATTGCATGCTTGCTGACTACCTATATATGGGAATACTGAGTATGTGGGGAAATTATGTAGTGTCTCTAGAATAAGCTTCAACATTTCTTGGCCAATCACAGTGTCAAGAGACTCAGTTCACATGACTGTGCGCACATGCAATAAATCACACCGATTGTGTGAGGGAGAGACAGAGACAGATTTTACCATGCAGATCTCTGATTATTCTCTGCAGCTGGTTTTCTCCGACTGTACTCATGATGGGCTGAATATGTTAGTGTGGATGGTTCATAAAGTCAACATTATGTCTGTAAAACCAAAGAAAAACAGGGTTGTAGGCTACTAAAAGAATAAAGACAACAATAAAACACTAAATCTTAAACTGTTTATGATGGTATATGATGTCGTAAAAACATAATATGTTATGATACTTTTAACTGGTATCATAACATAAAAGAAGAGCAACAGAATAATGTATTTGTGTGTTGTAACATATGTGAGTGCAGGTGCATTAGAGAGTTTTACTTTTGTTTGTAAACATGTTTTTTACAGCCATAAATTCACAAACCCTTAAATAACATAGTATGATTACCATTATAAAAGACTAAAACTATAAATATTATTTTTAATTTTTAAATGAGACTGAGGAGGAAACAACGCACCTGCTGAACTTTACAACTTCTAAACAGCGTTTATCGTTTTAGTCATATTTCTAACAGACAGTCTATCGGCGGGATAAATAAATGTATATAAGATAAACAGGTGAAAATAGTGATAAACAGATGTAAATAAAGACATACTTCATACAGAAAGATGATCTTCTTCCTCATCGATTATTTACAGTAGATACAACCCTGCTAGCATTTCAAGGGGCGGTTGCTAAGATTGACTGACAGCACGGTAATCCAATCAGAGGCGAAACCGCGATAGCAGATTGGTCCGGAGCGCACCAAGTTCGGTTGCGCGAAAAAACGCAGTTAAACAAGTGTCATGTGATTATCAGTTATGAGCGCACCATCACCAACACAAACAAACTCATGTGTTAACAAATACTTTATGTTACGATATAAGTGTTACTGTATATATATTTAACACTGGGTGAAAGAACAAAACCAACCTTTAACTGTTAGTTTTATCAATTGCTTCTTTAGAGTCATTTTGATAAGAAGAGATGATATAAAAGGGGTTAATTCGTTGCAAAGTCTTATTTTAATAATGCTTTCTACATAATCTGTATTTAGCCTAATATATAGGCTTATAAGTCAAGTCAATGTGAGGTTTTTTATTCAACATTCTTGATTCAAGTCCTTTTTGACAAATGGCAAGGCCTCTCTGGACCTTGCAAATGAATGTATGTTATAAAGGAACAGAAAATAGGGAATGGGCCTATTGGGTTTGAGGATGGGGGATCTGAGCATCATTTATTGGGTGGGTTGTACTCCTTACTGATACTCTAATAGGAACAAACACATATTCTGAAAGTTTCATAATTTCTAGATTTCTACACTCTCTCAGCCTGCAATCACCTGTTTCCATTAACGTTTTCTCTGAAGACTTTTATAAAGGTAAGTGATATAACTCATCAAGGAGAAAAAAAACATGACTTTCACTGAAATAGTCTATTAGGCCTATATTTTTGTGTATTATGAGAAGTTTTATAATTGCATTAATGTTACGCTCTCTTCATTTTTCAAATACCTTTCAAATTTTTACATTAATGGCAATTTTTTATCTACACAGACTTCAGTTGTGAAACCGACAAGAAAAACAAAAGATTTCTTTACTCTTCAGGTCCATGTTTTACACCTTTCTAGTGGGTATATCATCACCTTTTTATCCATTTATGCATCAAGATGACACATCAATCAATAATTGAAAGTCAGCTTGAAATATCTACCACTGAAGACTATTATTCTGATTACAATTTGACCAGTGGAAGTATAGGAGATGAAGTCTGTAACAAGACAAAAGTTGACCAGTTTGGAAGAGCCGTCACTCCAGTAATTTTTATCATCGTTGTTCTGTTCAGCTGTGTGGGAAACTCATTGGTCCTGTATGTCCTTGTGAAGTATGAAAATCTGAAATCCCTCACCAATACATTCCTGTTAAATCTGGCTATCTCTGATCTGATTTTCACCTTTGGCCTGCCTTTCTGGGCCTACTACTACATGTATGGCTGGACTCTTGGAGATCCTGCTTGCAAAGCAGTTAACTATGTGTTCTACACGGGATATTACAGCAGCATCATCTTCCTGACAGTTTTGACTGTCCACCGCTACATGGCCGTGGTTCACCCCTTGTCAGTGGTCATGTGTAGGAAGAGCCTGCACTGCTACGTAACATCAGTTGTCATCTGGATCATCAGTCTTTTCGCTGCCGTCCCACAAGCCATGTTCAACTCTGTAGTGTACAGCTCCGTTGAAGTAATGATAGAGGGTCAAACTGACAGCACCAGCACTGTTCTGCAGCTTTGTGATTTTGAAGGTGAAATTAATTGGAAGCTTAAAACTATATACTTGCAAAATTTCTTTTTCATTGTTGCATTTGTGATCATTGCTTTTTGCTACACTGTGATCCTGGCACGGCTGCTTCGACCAACATCTCACACTCGTAAGAAGACAGTGCAGCTCATCCTCTTCATAGTGGTGTTTTTTTTCTTGGGATGGGGGCCATACAACGTGGCCATATTTCTGGACTCTCTGATTTCATGGGGAATCTCTCCTTTTAATGAGTGTTATGTCAGTAAATCTGTAGACTATTGGATCTACATCTCTCGAATGATGGCTTTCTCACACTGCTGCCTGAATCCTGTGTTTTATGTTTTTATGGGGATAAAATTCAGAAACCACTTGAAGAAAATGTTATGGACTTTCTGTAAGAAGAACAATGAGCCTCAGAATCGAATCAGCAGGTTTATTTACTCCAACGGTGAAGAAATATCAATGTATTAGCCATCTATCCCTAAAAATAACTCCAAAACAATAAGTTTACAACTGATTTTCAGCAACAAAATGAATGCAATGTAAAGTGTCTGTACTGTAATTGAACAAACTTTTAAAAATGTTCCAATCAATTATATTACTAAAATTGCATGTAAATATAGCTCTAAAAATCTGATGAAATTTTACAAGAGCTTATGTACCTTTATTGTGTTAAATTCATTTGCAATATATGTTTACTTTCTTTTACACATTAATACTTGATGTAACAAATGATGAACAAATAATATAAGGGTGTATATAACAAACATGTTAGCTGTGATCACATGCTTTTAACTACATTTGTCATTATGCATGTTTCACATTATTATTAGTTTTATTATCTTTAAATAGCTTTACTAAAAAAAAGTGTTTTAAAAAAGAAACTGCACAATGTATGCAATTTGTCCTCTTTTACACTTGGAACCTCTACAGTCTCAAACTGAGTGAACCATTATCATTTATCCTTTAATATAGTTCTGATTTATTAATGTTTTTGAAAACATGTACAATAAATATATTCCTGCACTTATGTCACAAATGTCATTTATGAGCCACAAACAGTAAAAAATAAATTGCACCCAACCACATGGCTGCCAGTTTCTCAAACTTACAGTAGTTCTATGATCTATGTCAGGGGTCCAGAATCCCTTAATTTCTAAGTGTTTCCTTCAACTTTTTGGAGTAAAATATGTACATTAAAAATTATAACATGGGTAAATTGCATGAGCATGAGAAAAACCTGTAGAGATGTACTATCTATAGCACTTGTCAGGAAACACCTATCAGGATGTGCTGTCACCATGGGTAACCTATAACCCAACCCATGATCTTAAAATGATGCAAATATAGCACTCTGTTTTGTAAATAAATTAATGCAATGTAAAATGCTTGCATGTTAGATGTTGACTCTGAAAAATGAAATATTTTTTCAATAAGATTTTTACAAAAATAATGAAAGAAATCAATTAATCAAATTCTTGTGTAATTAAGTTCATGAACTGATACATCTGATGAATCTGAGTTCCAGCACGGTGTTGAAATGTCCATGAGGCAGTTGATTTTAAATGCGTCCTGGTTGAAGAGTCTGTAGATGCACAAAAAGCACAAGTCCAAGCAGATAGTATTGATTTAGGATTGATTTGACAAAGTGAATGCCGTCATTAGCTTTAATCTTGGCCAAGCAGACACAGAAATAGTCTTTCCTGCTGCTAAGAAATGTGAACCTCTCTTTCTGGTCAAACTGGACACAACGGTCAACAGGTTAATCTCAAAGCTATCACTCTAAACATGACTTTTGGTTGAATATGACTCCAGAGATTACCATCTTCCAGGTCACTGTAGAATGTCATGTTGAGACCTACAAGAAACTAGTTCAGGTGTAACAACTGATTTTTCCATGACATTCCACTCTTGCTCAAGTTAAAACTAGTTCCATGAGAATCTGCAAACGAATGAGTGTTGTTCTTAACTAAACTTAAAACTGTAACTATTAAAATGTGTTTTCTGTAAATGAAATAAAGCTTAAAAAAAATAAAATATAATTAAAATAAAAACTAAAAATATAAAAATAAAAGTTAAATAAATATTAAATACTGTACATAAATAATACTAAAATAAAACTACCAAATTAAGATCACTAAATCAATTTTATTAATTTAACTAATTATTTAAAAAAAAATAGTGCTATATAAATAATATATAATGCTATATAAATAATTAATTTAATCATGTCCACTGAGTCATAATAAGGAGAAAAGGAGTAAGGAATTTTCTGTATTTTCCAGTTATCAGAGCATTATGATCTTTGTAAATGACAAACATTTGGATTCTGTGGAAATTTTTGCTGAATTTTGTAGGTGCAGATTCCATTTGGGCCTAATTTTAACTTCAAGAAAGAGTTCATGATGATTAAAGAGAACATCTCAGGTTACAAATGTAACCATGGTTCCCTGAGAAGAGGAACGAGACTCTGCGTCCAAAGACTCTTTGGGGAATGCCTCTGGCCTGACGATGTCTGAGGTAAGTGTATCAAACACAATGACACTGGCCTGTGACAGCCCGTGACGTCACTCTAGTGTGACTGTGAGTAAAAAAGGGCACATACTCATACTCATCTCTGCCTGAATACTCAACTCTGCCTGACTCTGAGTCAGTATTACTGGGCCAAATATTACTAATAGGGCCATAGGACTGGTTCTTCGGAGAGTGGAGGCCTCAACAGAATGACTCTCTGAAAGGAGGTAGACCATACTCAAACTTAAAGACAGTTTATCAAGGCAGCCTCACCAAGGACCAAACACTTGATGTCACTGTCTAATTGCAGCTCAGGTGAATAAGGCCTCAGCAGAATGACTCTCAGAGTGAGAGGAGGCCAGTCATACTCATGATATACATGATAAACCTCAAAGACAGTTTATCAAGGCAGCCCTACAGAGCGCCGAACACTTGATGTCACTGTCTAATTCCATTGTATATATATAACTTTGCATATACTGTGATATTATGTTGTAGTTATTTATACTATGGATTCTACTTTTTGTTTTTCCGAGGCTGCTGGTCTCTGAGAGCTACTAAACAAATTTCATTATATTTTATAATGACAATAAAGTTTTCTATTCTATTCTAACTGGAGTGCAGGTGAGCAAAGGCCTCAACAGAAAGACTCTCTAAAGTGAGAGGAGGCCAATCATACTCAACCTCAAAGACAGTTTATCAAGGCGGCCCTGCAGAGGGCCTATCACTTGATGTCACTGTCTAACTGAAGCTCAGATGAGTGGAGGCCTCAGCAGAATGTCTCTTTAAAGCGAGAGGAAGCAAATCATACTCACCCTCAAAGACAGTTTACCAAGGCAGCCCTACAGAGGGCCAAACACTTGATGTCACTGTCCAACTCGAGCTCAGGTGAACGGAGGCCTCATCAGAATGACTCTCTGAGTGAAAGGAGGCCAATCATACTCAACCGCAAAGACAGTTTACCAAGGCAGCCCTACAGAGGGATGAACATTTGATGTCAGTCTAACTGGAGGTCAGGTGAGCGAAGGCCTGAGCAGAACGACTCTCTATAACAAGAGGAGGCCAATAATACTTAACCTCAAAGACAGTTTATCAAGGCAGCCCTACAGAGGGCTGAACACTTGATATCACTGTCCAACTGGAGCTCAGGAGAGCTGAGGCCTCAAAAGAATGACGCTCTATAGCAAGAGGAGACAAATCATACTCAACCTTAAAGATAGATTATCACGACGGCCTCACAGAGGGCTGAACACTTGATGTCACTGTCTAACTGGAGCTCTGGTGAGTGAAGGCCTTGGCAGAATGACTCTCTGAGTAAGAGGAGGCCAGCCATACTTAACCTCACAGACGGTTTACCAAGGCAGCCCTACAGAGGGACTAACACTTGATGTCACTGTCTAAGTGGAGCTCTGGTGAGCAGAGGCCTGCACTTAGTTTATTATTTCAGATGCCCTTTTAAAAGACTACAATTGAAAAATGCATATATTGAACATAAAACCAGGTGAGTGGAGGTCTGAGCAGAATGACTCTCTATAATGAGTGGAGGCCAATCATACTCAACCTCAAAGACAGTTTATCAAGGCGGCCTCACAGAGGGCCGAACACTTGATGTCACTGTCTAACTGGAGCTCTGGAGAGCAGAGGCTTCAACAGAACAACTCTTTTAGTGAGAGGAGGCCAATCTTACTCAACCTCAGACAGTTTATCAAGGCGGCCTCACTGAGGGCTGAACGCTTGATGTCACTGTTTACTTGGAGCTCAAGTGAGCGGAGGCCTCAACAGAATGACCTTCGAAAACAAGAGGAAGCTAATCTTACTCAACCTCAAAGACAGTTTATAAAGGCGGCCTCACCGAGAGCCGAACACTTGATGTCACCGTCTAACCGGAGCTCTGGTGAGAGGAGGCCTGCACTTAGTTTATTATTTCAGATGCCCTTTTAAAAGACTACAATTGAAAAATGCATATGAACATAAAACCAGGTCAGTGGAGGTCTGAGCAGAATGACTCTCTATAACAAGAGGAGGCCAATCATACTTAACCTCAAAGACAGTTTATACTTGATGTCTAACTGGAGCTCGGGTGAGTGGAGGCCTCAGCAGAACGACTCTCTGAGTGAGAGGAGGCCAATCTTACTCAACCGCAAAGACAGTTTATCAATGCAGCCCTACAGAGGGCTGAATGCTTGATATCACTGTCCAACTGGAGCTCAGGTGTGCGGAGGCCTTAAAAAGAATGACGCTCTATAGCAAGAGGAGACAAATCATATTCAACCTTAAAGATAGATTATCACGACGGCCTCACAGAGGGCTGAACACTTGATGTCACTGTCTAACTGGAGCTCTGGTGAGTGAAGGCCTCGGCAGAATGACTCTCTGAGTGAGAGGAGGCCAGCCATACTTAACCTCACAGGCGGTTTACCAAGGCAGCCCTACAGAAGAACTAACACTTGATGTCACTGTCTAAGTGGAGCTCTGGTGAGCGGAGTCCTGCACTTAGTTTATTATTTCAGATGCCCTTTTAAAAGACTACAATTAAAGAATGCATATATTGAACATAAAACCAGGTGAGTGGAGGTCTGAGCAGAATGACTCTCTATAATGAGAGGAGGCCAATCATACTCAACCTCAAAGTCAGTTTATCAAGGCGGCCTCACCGAGGGCCGAACACTTGATGTCACTGTCTAACTGGAGCTCTGGAGAGCAGAGGCCTCAACAGAACAACTCTTTTAGTGAGAGGAGGCCAATCTTACTCAACCTCAGACAGTTTATCAAGGTGGCCTCACTGAGGGCTGAACGCTTGATGTCACTGTTTACTTGGAGCTCAGGTGAGCGGAGGCCTCAACAGAATGACCTTCGAAAACAAGAGGAAGCCAATCTTACTCAACCTCAAAGACAGTTTATAAAGGCGGCCTCACCGAGAACCGAACACTTGATGTCACTGTCTAACTGGAGCTCTGGTGAGCGGAGGCCTGCACTTAGTTTATTATTTCAGATGCCCTTTTAAAAGACTACAATTGAAAAATGCATATATTGAACATAAAATTCAACCTGTCAAAGTGGCTAGTAGGAGTGACTGCGTTACGTGCAACTGCTGAAATCCACCTGCATTGGGCGGGTTGGGGGGTGTTAATATCAAGCCCAGGATATAATATATGGTTTTACTGTATAACCACATATATTTAACATGGGGAGAAAGCTCAAAAACAGTAAACATTAACTGTAAGTTTTTATAGCAGGTGCTTCATGAGAAGAGAAGCTAGTAACAGTGTAGAGTTTTACTTTAATAATATGTTCAGCCTAATCTATATTTTATATATAGTCCAGCTCAATGTGATTTGTTTTATCCATCTGTAACACAGTTCACGTTCGTGTATGGGAAGGAAGAGGACAGGGACGGCGAACAACTGCTGACTGAGTTTTTATTGAAACGAATGTTCAACAGAAAGGCCGTGCAACGCACGATAACAGCAACACAAATAATCCACAAAGGGCTTCACTCCAGGTTCGGTAAACACAATCCACAAAGGGCTTCACTCCAAGTAACTCGCTGGGTCTCAGTCAGCAGTTCCCCTCTCTCTCACACACTCCTGCTTCTCACGGCGTCTTATCCTGTCTCCACGCCAATCACTAGAACGAGAAACAGGTGTTCGTGATTTGCATCCAACCCACTCACTTACCAAGCGTCTCCCGCTATTCTCTCCGGTTGCAGACCTCGCTGAATCACTCCCCCCTCGCCACATACCCCCACCGCCCGACTCAGGCCGGGGAGCACCGGCCGCTCCTCACCCTCTATCTCCTGGGACAGGACAGCACCCAGCCCCCTGTCGGACGTGTCAGTCTGCAACAGAAAAGGGAGAGAAAAGTCAGGAGAGTGAAGCAATGGCCCGCCACATAGAGCAGCCTTCACCTGGGTAAAGGCCTGCTGGCACAGCTCCGTCCACTGGACCGTATCTGGTGCATCCTTTTTAGTTAGATCAGTCAATGAGCTGGTGAGGGCCGAATAATTAGGTACAAACCTTCTATAATATCCCGCCAGCCCGAGGAACTGCCTAACCTCCTTTTTGGTCTTGGGGCGCGGATAGGTCGCAATCGCTGCTGTCTTGTCAATTTGGGGACGCACCTGCCCATGCCCCAAGTGGAAGCCCAGATCCCTTACCTCCACGCGCCCAATTACACACTTCTTCGGGTTGGCCGTGAGCCCAGCCCCTCTCAGCGATCTCAGGACGGCCCTTAAATGCTGCATATGCCGCTGCCAGTCATTACTATAGATAATGATATCATCTAGATAGGCAGCCGCATATGCACCATGGGGCCGCAGAATTTTATCCATGAGTCGCTGAAAGGTAGCCGGTGCCCCGATAATGGCGACAAGGGGATCTGCCAATATCCTTTCGTTAAGTCCAGTGTCGAATAAAATCGAGCCGCACCTAGCCGGTCAAGCAATTCGTCCACCCGTGGCATTGGATACGCGTCGAATTTCGACACTGCATTCACCCTGCGATAGTCCACGCAGAAATGAACAGAGCCGTCTGTTTTGGGGACCAAAACTATCGGGCTCGCCCAGTTACTGCTGGACTCTTCTATTACTCCCATCTTAAGCATTGCCTCTAATTCATCCTGAACTACCTTTTTTTTGTCCTCAGGTAATCTATACGGCCGGCTGCGAATAACCACGCCCGGCTCCGTCTCGATATGGTGCTGAATGAGGTTGGTACGCCCCGGCAGGGGAGAGAACATGTCTGCAAATTCTGCTTGCAGTTTAGATAAATCAGTGAGCTGGGAGGGCGAGAGGTGATCTCCTCCTGGGGTCAGAGCGAGGGATTGAGTTTTTACATTCGCCTCTGGCCTGAGATCATCCTCCCCGCCAATCACCGTCGCCAGCATCACTGATTCTGCCTCATTCCATTTTTTAAGGAGATTGAGGTGATAAATTTGACGTGCCCCCCTCCTGTCAGACCGTACCACCTCATAATCGAGCTCGCCCACTTGCCGTGTAACCTCAAAGGGTCCTTGTCACTTTGCAAGTAATTTAGAACTTGAAGTAGGGAACAATACAAGTACTTTCTCTCCCGGTGCAAATTTGCGTAAATTAGACAGTCTGTTATACAGCTGGCTCTGTTTGTGCTGGGCTTCTAACAAATTCTCCATTGACAGCTGCCCCAAAGTGTGGAGTTTTGCTCTCAAGTCCAGCACATACTGAATTTCGTTTTTGGCCTGAGATGGTCCGTCCTCCCAAGCTTCCCTCAGGACATCCAGCACCCCGCGGGGCTGGCGTCCAAAGAGAAGCTCGAAGGGGGAAAACCCTGTGGAGGCTTGCGGGACCTCTCGCACTGCGAATAACAGAGGTTCTAACCACTTATCCCAATTTTTGGCGTCTTCCTGAACGAATTTACGAATCATGGATTTAAGCGTGCGATTAAAACGTTCGACCAGCCCGTCCGTTTGTGGGTGAAAGATGCTGGTACGAATCGATTTAATGCCCAATAATTCGTACAATTCGTGTAACGTGCCCCGCCATCGGATTAGAATGAGCCGCGTGGAGTGTCTTGGGTCACTCGGTACAACCTATCTTTTATAATCGCAAAATACGGATAAGCAAGCGGACGTCCAGGCTGGAGAGGCTGACCATCAATCACACAGACCTTTTCAAACGCATGTTTTAGCGTCTCATCCTGAGACTGCTCCAGGGGAAAATCATCGCGCTCCGGAAGAATTAGTCTTCCGGCTTCACTCTGTTCCCCTGCAGCAGCGCTCCCCGGTCCCTGCTCAGTCTCTCCTACCTGCACCCGCGCTTGCTTACCCTGCGTTCTTGTTCCCCAAGAGGCATCCGAGCATAAACATCCCAATAATTGACTGAACGCAGGCCAATTTGTTCCCAAAATTATCGGATGCCGGAGGTGCGGGTTAACTGCAACCTCCACACTATGCTTTTGTCCCCTGAATTTAATTATGACGGGAATTACAGGATATTTCACCACATCCCCGTGCACACACCGAACCCCAACCATGCGGCCTGTATCCAATGCCCCAGATGAAATCAGGCTTTGATGGACAGAGGTTTGGTTACAGCCCGAGTCCACCAAAGCCTGATGTACCCCCCTTGATACTCACGGGTATTTGGTACTCGCCAGCTTGACCAGGGGCAGCTTGTGGATGGTCGGGGACCCGGATCATCGTCCAAACTTCCATAACCGGACATTTATCCACAAAATGATCCGGGTCCCCACACCGCCAACAAGCTGGCCCAGACCTGCCCGCCGCTCCTGTGGCAGTGAGTGGGTTAAATGGCTGACGTGGAGAAAGGGGAGAAGCAGGAGTGGGGTCCGTCCCGGCAGCAGGGAGTCCCGCCCCCCTCGTTGTTGCATTTGTGATCATTGCTTTTTGCTACACTGTGATCCTGGCACGGCTGCTTCGACCAACATCTCACACTCGTAAGAAGACAGTCCAGCTCATCCTCTTCATAGTGGTGTTTTTTTTCTTGGGATGGGGGCTATACAATGTGGCCATATTTCTGGACTCTCTGATTTCATGGGGAATCTCTCCTTTTAATGAGTGTTATGTCAGTAAATCTATAGACTATTGGATCTACATCTCTCGAATGATGGCTTTCTCACACTGCTGCCTGAATCCTGTATTTTATGTTTTTATGGGGATAAAATTCAGAAACCACTTGAAGAAAATGTTATGGACTTTCTGTAAGAAGAACAGTGAGCCTCAGAATTGAAACAGCAGGCTTATTTACTCCAACGGTGAAGAAATATCAATGTATTAGCCATCTATGCTTAAAAATAACTCCAAAACAATGAGTTTCCAATTGATTTTCAGCAACAAAATGAATGCAAGTGTCTGTACTGTAATTGAACAAACTTTTAAAAATGTTCCAATCAATTATATTACTGAAATTGCATGTAAAAAGCTCTAAAAATCTGATGCAATTTTACAAGAACTTATGTAGATTTATTGTGTTAAATTAATTTGCAATATAGATTTGCTTTATTTTACACATTAATACTTGATGCAACAAATGATGAACAAATAATATAAGGGTGTATATAATAAACATGTTAGCTGTGATCACATGCTCTTAACTACATTTGTCATAATGCATGTTTCACATTATTCACATTTTCCCAATTAGTTTTATTAACTTTAAATAGCTTTACTAAAATAAATAAAGTGTTTTAAAAAAGAAATTGCACAATGTATCCAATTTCTCCTCTTTTACACTTGGAACCTCTACAGTCTCAAACTAAGTAAATCATTATCATTTATCCTTCAGTACAGTTCTGATTTATTAATGTTTTTGAAAACGTGCAATAAATATATCCCTGCACTTTTGTCACAAATGTCATTTATGAGCCACAAACAGTAAAAAAATAAATTGCACCCAACCACATGGCTGCCAGTTTCTCAAACATACAGTGGTTCTATGATCTATGTCAGGGGTCCAGAATCCCTTTCTAAGCTTTTCCTTCAACTTTTTTGGAGTAAAATATGAACATTAAAAAATTATAACATGGGTAAATTGCATGAGCATGAGAAAAACCTGTAGAGATGTGCTGCCACCATGGGTAACATATTTTGTGAAGACTAACCTATAACCCTACCCATAATCTTAAAATGTCAAAGTTTGGTTTTGTTAAATGAATGTAAAGTTTTGAATGAAGTTTTTCATTGAACTAATATTCATTTTCATTTTATACTGGCAGATGCATACTATTTGCACCTCCAGTACTGTAAAGTAACAGGATGCAATAATATCAGAGGGTAAATTATTCTATCATTATTAAACACTCGTTAGGCAATTTACTTCCACTTTTAGAACATTTTCTTCATTTTTATTGAAAATAAATGCCTTTCTGCTGTGATAAGGAAGGTGAGCGAGGGCGGAATAAGGCAGTTTCGAACCCCGTCAATCGTGTCACAAGGAAATTCTCCGAGCCAAACGCGCTACCGCTTACACCACTGAAACTTATGCTGCGTTCACGTCACCTCGTATTTACCGGAATCTTGTGACGTTAGATTCAGAGCTGTTCACGTCCTTTTGGTCCTTGGACTGGGAATTATGCGTTTCCATGGCACCACTATCAACGCCTAAATTAATCTACAGCGGGCAGGTGGTACAGCGGCCACGTGGTACATGTGGGAGCTTTCAGAAAACTCCCAGCTTACAAGCTGTAATTACGAGCTCTACGAGGACGTGAACGCTTTTTACAAGCTAGGCTGTGTTCCACTCCAGTTTTAGACACACACTTGCGAACTTCCCTAAACACTTCCCCTCGGGGGAATCCCTGCCGCCATTTTGAAGTGCGTTTCACTTCGTGAAGTGGACGAGGGAAGTTTATATGGACAGACCCTCGCTTCAGGCAGCTCCATAACCCACAATGCAACACGATTATGACGTCACCGCATATAGCGTTTATTTTACCCCACCACAAACAACTCTATGATATATTAATAATTTTTTTTAAACATTTAAAACACACATATATACATATAGAATGCTGTATTAAACAAATTTGTAAGGGGAAAAAATAAATAATAAATCAGCTCCATTGCGGATTCCAAGTGATCAAGGGCTTAGGACGTTCCAGTTCAGCCCATTGCAAAGGTTCCGCCAGAAGTGGGCACTCGTGCAACGTAAGCAATGACGTACATCCGAGTCAACGAGACAGAGGGAAGTTAGCGAGGGAAGGGCATTTAAAAACCGAACTGGAACGCAGCCCTAGAATCTCGTAACTACAGGAATTACGAGGCCGCGTGAATGCACCTGCATTGTTTTTAACCTTGTGTGACGTTAGTGGGCGGGGCTACTGTAAATTTGCACTTAGTATTAGACACTCCGAATAATCTTGCCAGATATTGATAATTTTACTTATCCATGTAGTCCATGTGACATCAGTGGGTTGTTAGAAGTTTTTGAAGCATCGAAAATACATTTTGGTCCAAAAATAACAAAAACTATGACTTTATTCAGCATTGTATTCTCTTCCGGGTCTGTTGTCAATCCGGGTTCACGACTCCGCAGTGACGCTGCTGACATAAGACGCTGCTGACGTGTTATCTGGTGCGCCAGAGCTTCGTTTACAGTCTGAGGGAGACGCACGCTGTATTCAAGCTATTCTATATTGTTTGTATTTTAGTATTGCTATATTTTTTTAAATGGTGCGTAAGTGTGCATGTCGTGGATGTCCTAATCGCCAAAAACAACGACGTAAAAGTGCATTACCAACGCCGACAGATGAAAGGATTCAATGGAATCAATTCAATGGAAAGGATTCCGGAAGAGAAGACAATGCTAAATAAAGTCGTAGTTTTTGTTATTTTTGGAACAAAATGTATTTTCGATGCTTCAAAAACTTCTAACAACCCACTGATGTCACATGGACTACTTTGATGATGTTTTTATTACCTTTCTGGACATGGACAGTATACCGTACATACACTTTCAATGGAGGGACAGAAAGCTCTCGGACTAAATCTAAAATATCTTAAACTATGTTCCGAAGATGAACGGAGGTCTTACGAGTTTGGAACGACATGAGGGTGAGTCATTAATGAGCTCTGCAATGTCCAAGATGCTCTTTTTTTGATACAGTCAAAGTGAATGGTAACCATAAGAGTGAAGCAGGATTTTTAAGGCAAGATTTACAGTGAATAACTTTTGGCCTGTTTTTCATACAAACCTATATGACTAATTTTCATTTTTTGGTGAACTAACCCTTTAAGTAAAATGCACTTAATTTAGATCCCCCAGGAAACACAAGTAAATATCTTATATCATTTTCTTATATAGAAAATCCATCTTGATTGAAGAATTTTTAGATATTTGTACTTGAAATAGGACAAAAAATACTCAGTAAGAAAAGCATTTTTGCAGCATGAACGAATGAATGAACTTTTTAAACATCACTTGCACTATAAAAAGGGGGAGGAGACCGAAAGAAACTCTGGGTTTACCGAAGAAAACCTGCTCCCAACCAGGTTAGGTTCACAGAGTAAGTTACCATGGTAACTGACTCGGAGTATAAGTTACCTCTTTTTCAGAAACAGGCTTAACTTAACCTGCTTTCTCGGGTTTGACATACCTGCCATTCTGAAACAGAAAACCCAGAGTTTCCCTCATTTCAGGGTTAACATACTCAGAGTTCTCACTTAACCTCCTTTCTGAAACAGGCTGAAGCAGTACTGCACATTGTTGAAAATATTTATTTCTCACCTTATTGTAAAACCATTCAATACATCAGTGCCTTTCCAAAGGTTACATTTTGCACTGAAAATCAGAACATATTCTAAATACAATATATTACATGAACAAAAACATTTGTGGAGACAAAAAAAAAAAGCATGATTTTAAATGAAAAAGTCCTCTCACGTAAGACAGCGAGGGAATAATATTCTTGAACGGCGAATCCATCCTTGCACAGACCCTGCATCAATTAGGTCAGGCCTTCTCTTGAATGAGGCATATCCTGACATAGGGCTGGAGATTGTAAACCTTCCATGCCAAAAAAAAAAACCAAACAAAAAAACAACAACAAAAAAAACCCCTCCTCAATGGGTTTAAGGAAGGGACAGTATGGTGGGAGGTAAAATTGTGGATGCTAATGAAACCAGTTTTGGACCAGAGCAGATAGGTGGAAATTTGCATTGTCCCATATGACAATGTATCTCATCTGCTCTGCATCCATTTGGTCTTCTGCTGTGACGATTTTGTGCAGTCTGTCTAAAATGTGAATATGTGGGCATGTTGTAAGGGCTTAAGTTGGCATGCTGGTCGAGGACCCCGTTCTGCATGATTGCAACATATATTGTGATGTTAACACCACTTTGGCCCAGGACATTCAAAATGATGTTTCTCCCTCTCCCTCTTACTGCAACATTGCCTTCCATTTTGTTGAAGACACATTGTGGCGACCAGGGTGGGCGAGAGCCGTGAGGGAACGGCGCGAGGCCGGTGGCGCGAGAGTTAACGAGCTACACCTGGGAGGCGCACCGGCCTTGAGTCTCTCACGGAGGAGCTCCGGGATCATAAAAGGAGGAGCGACGACAGTGAAGGACGAGAGAGGACCAGGCCTGGATATTATTTTATGTTTTATTATGTTTGTGTGGCCGGCAGACGTCCGCGAGGGTCTGCCGGCATCACTTTCGTTTTGTTCTTTGTTTATTTTGGTATTAAAGTTTTGTTGAATGTTCGCCTGTTGCCGCCTCCTTCTTCCCGTACATACGAACTGTGTTACACACATAAACTCACCTTTTGCCTTTTTATATTACTTGTACCTGATTGTTAGTTCACAGTTAAGCACCTAAGACCTGATGGCCATGTTTGATCAGTTGGTTTATTGGCGTGGTATTTTGGAAAGCAGTGTCTTGAAATGTCAAAGAAGTGACATTATGTTAGATTTCTGTGTCTAATGTAGAGAAGTGTGTTTAGTTGAAAGATTATGTGTATTGTCATTATCTTTAGTTTAGTTAATCAACTGTCTGTGTTTGTAAGGTGTGGACCAAATGGCCCATACAGACGTATGGCCCACAGAAACTGAATGACAAAGAAACAGCATTGCTCAGAGTAGATTGCAAGGTAGATCGATCTCCTGTGGGAGGTCCTAACAGTTTTCTATTGTTTGTAACCCTTTTGGTTTCATGCATAAAGGTGCGTTCACGCGGCCTCGTAATTCCTGTAGTTACGAGATTCTAGCGTGTAAAAAGCGTTCACATCCTCGTAGAGCTCGTAATTACAGCTTGTGAGCTGGGTGTTTCTGAAAGCTCCCACATGTACCACCTGACCGCTGTAGATTCATAGGCATTGATAGTGGTGCCATGGAAACGCATAATTCCCAGTCCAAGGATGTGAGCAGCTCCGAATATAATGTCACGTGTTGTCATCTCAAGATTCCGGTAAATACGAGGTGGTGTGAATGCAGCATAAAGTTCTGTCCCACAGACAGAACTTTGGGTTAAGATGTTTTGAAGGCCGGCACGCTGACATCGCTGCTGAAGAACTGCGCTACACTACTACCTTCAATAAATTCTTCTCCCCACAAGAACTCTGGTCAAGCTTACTTATTTTATGTATTAGAGAAATCTAATACATTGGTGAGCCACCCAAACGACTGGACGGCCAAATAAAGCAAAATCTAACATAGTGTTGTGCAAAACAATGTGTGTAGTGTTTTGCAAAAAGTCTGAGGCTGAGAATGTACTTAAAGTTGTGCAGATCTTGGCTAAGGTTTTGCTCCTTGAGTGTAGAGTTTCAGTAACTGTGTGTTATTTTTAATTTTAATGTGTAAGCAATCGTAAAAAAAAAAAAAATGTAAGCAAATTCTTCTGTAATTAAGTACATGAATTGATACATATGATGAATCTGAGTTCCAGCAGGGTGTTGAAATGTCCACGAGGCAATTGATTTTGTATTAAAAGAGTCCTGTTTGAAGAGTTTGTAGATGCACAAAAAAGCACAAGTCCAAGCAGATAGTATTGATTTAGGATTGATTTGACAAAGTGAATGTAGTCATTAGCTCCTTTAATCTTGACCAAGCAGACACAGAAATAGTCCCAGTAGTCTTTCCTGCTGCCCAGAAATGTGGTCTTCTCTTTTTGGTCAAACTGGACACAACGGTCAACAGATTAATCTCAAAGCTATCACTCTAAACATGACTTTTGGTTGAATATGACTGTGGAGATTAACATCTTCCAGGTCACTACAGAATGTCATGTTAAGACCTACAAAAAACTAGTTCAGGTGTAACAACTGAATTTTACATGACATTCCACTTTTGCTCAAGTTAAAACTGTAACAATTAAAATGTGTTTTCTGTAATTGAAATAAAGCTGAAATAAAATAAAATGAAATATAATTAAAATAAAAAATAAAAACTAAAAATAAAAGTTAAGTAAATATTAAATACTGTACATAAATAATACTAAAATAAAACTATCAAATTAAGATCACTAAATCAATTTTATTAATTTAATTATTTAAAAAATAGTAATGCTATATAAATAATTAATTTAATCATGTTCACTGACTCATAATAAGGAGAAAAGGAATAAGGAATTTTCTGTATTTTCCAATTGTCAGAGCCTTATGAACTTTGTGAATGACAAACATTTGGATTCTGTGGAAATTTCTGTTGAATTTTGTAGGTGCAGATTCCCTGCGGGCCTAATTTTAACTTCAAGAATGTGTATATGATGATCAAAGAAAACGTCTCAGGTTACGAATGTAACCATGGTTCCCTGAGAAGAGGAACGAGACATTGCATCCAAAGACTCTTTGGGGAATGCCTCTGGCATGATGATGTCTGAGGTAAGTGTATCAAACACGATAATGACATTGGCCTGCGACAGCCCGTGACTTCACTCTAGTGTGACTGTGAGTATAAAAGGGCACATAGAGTACACGTCATCAGCATTTTTCTCTGAAGGAGACGTGACCAGGTATGCCCGAAGCATGGCAGTAAGACGCAGTGTCTCATTCCCCTTCTCAGGGAACATGCGTAACATGGCTACATGCGTAACCTGAGACGTTCCCTTTCGAATGGGAACTCGCACCATGTCCAAAGACAGTTTGTGGAATGAGTACCCACTCCGCTATGCTGAGGGAATAACTGCCTCAATGCCTAACTGCCTAAAAAACAACCACAAAGAAAGGCTCAACAAACTTAGATGCCAGAGAACAATCCCTCACTCAGGTCAAACATGGAACTGTCAGTGACTCTATTCCCTAATTCCACAACCTAAGCTCCATGCCCTATGCAAGAAAGAACCTGGTGTTAATTCCTCCTTACTGGGGTGAGCATCCAGTGCCCTTCCTAAGGGCAGAGCTCAAAGGTCTGGTAATGCCAGCCTTCCTGACAGGCATTACCTTTAAGGGAAAACTGGCAAAAAGAAACATATGTTCCTTCACCAGTCACTATACTAGGGGGATCTGGTTCAACCCTTAAAAAACCCCAGGGGAGCTGCTAAAGAAATGCTCAGCCCTGCCTGACTCAAAATCAGCATTGCTGGGGCAAATATTATCAATAGGGCCCGAGACGGGTTCTTTGGAGAGCAGAGGCCTCAGCAGAACAACTCTCTGAGTTGGCCAACCATACTCAACCTCAAAGACGGTTTATTAAGGCAGCCCTACAGAGGGCTGAACACTTAATGTCACTGTCTAACTGGAGCTCAGGTGAATGGAGACCTCAACAGAACAACTCTCTGAGTTAGAGGTGGCCATTCATACTCCACCTCAAAGACAGTTTAACAAGGCAGCCCTACAGAGGGCCTAACACTTGATATCATTGTCTAACTGGACCTCAGGTGAATGGAGGTCTGAGCAGAATGACGCTCTATAACGAGAGGAGGCCAATCATACTCAAGGTCAAAGACAGTTTATCAAGGCGGCCTCACCGAGGGCCAAACACTTGATGTCATTGTCTAACCGGAGCTCTGGTGAGAGGAGGCCTGCACTTAGTTTATTATTTCAGATGCCTTTTTAAAAGACTACAATTTAAAAATGCCTATATTATCAAATTCAACCTGCCAAAGTGGCTAGTAGGAGTGACTGTGTTACACGCAACTGCTGAAATCCACCCGCATTTGGCGGGTTAGGGGGTGTTAATATCAAGCCCTGGATATAATAAATGTTTGGTTTACTCAAATGTTTGCTTCTCCAGATCTTGCAAATACATTTTTGCTATAGCTACAAAAATAGGGCATGACCCTTTTGGGTTTTGGGTTCGAGGATGGGGGATCTGAGCATCATTTATTGGGTGGGTTGTACTCTTTACTGATACTCTTAATAGGAACAAACACTTATTCAGAAAGTTTCATAGTTTTTAGGTTTCTACACTCGCTCAGCCTGCAATCACCTGTTTCCATTAACGTTTTCTCTGAAGAATTTTCATAAAGGTAAGTGATATAACTCATCAAGGAGAAAACAGCATGTGACTTACTTAATATTATCTTTCTGTATAATATTGTATCAGAAATGTTATCATTGCATTAACTTTATGTTCTCTGCATATTTCTGAAGTACATATTAATGAATATTTGTAATATTAATCATTTAATCAATAATTAATCAATAATTATTGGTTAAATAATATTTGACTCATTGTTATAAGTTACACTATCTTCCCATGGGACCTTTTACATTTTACATTAGTGGCAAATTTTTATCTAGACTTGTGAAACAGACAAGAAAACAAAAGACATTTCTTAAACATTTCTTTATTCTTCAGGTCCATGTTTTACACCTTTCTAGAGGGTCTATCATCGCCTTATTTTTGTATTAAATATCGGATTTTTACATTTATGCATCAAGATGACACACCAATCAATAATTGAAAGTCAGTCTGAAACATCTACCAGTGAATTCTATGATTATCCTGATTACAGTTTGACCAATGGAAGCATAGGAGACAATTTCTGTTTCAAGACAAAAGTTGACCAGTTTGAAAGAGCCGTCACTCCAGTCATTTTTATCATCGTTGTTCTGTTCAGCTGTGTGGGAAACTCATTGGTCCTGTATGTCCTTGTGAAGTATGAAAATCTGAAATCCCTCACCAACACATTTCTGTTAAATCTGGTTCTCTCTGATCTGATTTTCACCTTTGGCCTGCCTTTCTGGGCCTACTACTATATGTATGGCTGGACTCTTGGAGATTTTGCTTGCAAAGCAGTTAACTATGTGTTCTACATGGGATATTACAGCAGCATCATCTTCCTGACAGTTTTGACTGTCCACCGCTACATGGCTGTGGTTCACCCCTTGTCAGTGGTCATGTGTAGGAAGAGCCTGCACTGCTACGTAACATCTGTTGTCATCTGGATCATCAGTCTTTGCGCTGCCGTGCCACAAGCCATATTCAACTCTGTTGTGTACATTGATCTAATAATAGATGGTCAAACTGACAGCACCAGCACTGTTCTGCAACTTTGTGATTTTGAAGGTGAAATTAAAGGTGCCCTTGACTCAAAAATTGAATTTACCCTGGCATAGTTAAATAACAAGAGTTCAGTACATGGAAATGACATACAGTGAGTCTCAAACTCCATTGTTTCCTCCTTCTTATATAAATCTCATTTGTTTAAAAGACCTCAGAAGAACAGGCGAATCTCAACATAACACCGACTGTTACGTAACAGTCGGGGTGTACGCCCTCAATATTTGCATATGCCAGCCCACGTTCCCAACAATTATCAAAGGCATTAGACAAGGGCAGCCAGTATTAACGTCTGGACAGCTGAATCATCAGACTAGGTAAGCAAGAACAACAGTGAAAAATGGCAGATGGAGCAATAATAACTGACATGATCCATGATATCATGATATTTTTAGTGATATTTGTAAATTGTCTTTCTAAATGTTTTGTTAGCATGTTGATAATGTACTGTTAAATGAGGTTAAAGTTACCATCGTTTCTTACTGTATTCACGGAGACAAGACTGTCGTTATTTTCATTTTTTAAACACTTGCAGTCTGTATAATTCATAAACACAACTTCATTCTTTATAAATCTCTCCAACAGTGTAGGATTAGCCGTTAGCCACGGAGCCCAGCCTCAGATTCACTCAGAATTAAACTTTTAACATCAAAATAAATACTTTACTCACATAATTCGAAGCATGCATACAGCATGCATGATGAACATCTTGTAAAGATCCATTTGAGGGTTATATTAGCTGTGTGAACTTTGTAAATGCGCTGTAATATAGTTGACAGCTTGTGTGGCAGGAAGCTCGCGTCTTAAAGGGGCGGCGTCGAGTGAAATCAGTGCATAGTTAATGGTGCCCCAAAATAGGCAGTTAAAAAAATTAATTTAAAAAAATCTATGGGGTATTTTGAGCTGAAACTTCACAGACACATTCAGGAGACACCTTAGACTTATATTACATCTTGTAAAAAAACGTTCTTGGGCACCTTTAATTGGAAGCTTAAAACTATATACTTGCAAAATTTATTTTTCGTTATTGCATTTGTGATCATTGCTTTTTGCTACACTGTAATCCTGGCACGGCTGCTTCGACCAACATCTCACACTCGTAAGAAGACAGTGCAGCTCATCCTCTTCATAGTGGTGTTTTTTTTCTTGGGATGGGGGCCATACAACGTGGCAGTGTTAATTTTGACAGCAAATTTTGATTTAGTTTTAGTCATAGTCTTTTGACTAAAATGCCATTTAGTTTTAGTCATATTTTAGTCATCGGAAATTGTTTTAGTTTTAGTCTAGTTTTAGTCGACTAAATATCATAAGATTTTAGTCGACTAAATCTACAGTAGAATTAGTCGACTAAAATCTAATTTAGTTAAATTGTAAGCATTAAGCATTTCCAATAAAAATGCTTCCACAGATCCAATACACTGATATAGGTACATCTGATATTCCCCAAACTGTTTATGTTCACCCAACTGTACTTTGCTCACCAAAGCGGACGGTTTTTGACCGTTCAAGTGCAAAAACATGTGAAAGAGCAAAATTCAGTACTTTTCAGGGATTGACACACTTATCATTGAGGTAGGCTACTATTATAGATTTCATTTCAAAAATTTTATTAGATTTGATTTTTAGTTTTTCCTGCTTTTATTGTAATTTTAGTTAAAAGTTTTAGTAATTTTTTGTGTTTATGTCTTTTAGTTTTTGCTTTTAAATGTCTATAACTTTTTATTTTTTGTTTATTTTAATACCTCAGGTTAAGCTAAAGCTTAGAAACTATTAAGTTTACATTTTTATAAGTTTACATTTTTACATATTTATCTTTTATTTCAGTTAATGTTTATTTCAAGTAATGAAGATTTCTTTGGTTTTAGGTTTAGTTAGCAATAATAACCCTTATACTTGTAAAATATATTGAATAATGTGTCAAATAATGTTCTTAGTCTTTCCTTCCTGTGACAGAAGATACAGTAGTTTACTATGAATTAAACAGAAATTAAATTAAATACAGTTTATTGTTTAAACAAAATAACAATAATGTCCAGGAAAAAATAATAATTATAAACCATCCCGAAATACACCGTGACTCTTATTCTGAAATGTCTGCAGTCTGCACTGTAGCAGGCTGCTCATGAGGGAGATAAATATGCATTCTTACAACCGTCTAAAACATGCTACCATATAAACATCGTGTAGTAAACATTGTCATAATTCATCAACATTAGCTTATAAGCATTCGCTTGGCATAAATGTGCGCTATTCATTAATTGCGCAGCAGTCACATGTGCTGCGGCACGAGCCTGTAGAGCGCGCAACAGCGCCGCGTTTCCCGCGGTTAGATCAGCACATTACAATTCAAATGTGCGCATCTTCCACACAGGACAGCAGTTCTGACTGGATATCTTCCCAAATCGTCCCTCTCTTTAATTTTCGTCTCGTTTTTATTCGTTGACGAAAATTAGAGTAGATTTTAGTCATAGTTTTAGTCATTCAAAACGCATTTTTATTTAGTCATCGTCTCGTTTTCGTCCGTGAAAAAATGTCGTTGACGAAAATTATGACGAAAATTATTCGTCAACGAAATTAACACTGCAACGTGGCCATATTTCTGGACTCTCTGATTTCATGGGGAATCTCTCCTTTTTATGAGTGTGACGTCAGTAAATCTATAGACTATTGGATCTACATTTCTCGGGTGATGGCTTTCTCACACTGCTGCCTGAATCCTGTGTTTTATGTTTTTATGGGGATAAAATTCAGGAACCACTTAAAGAAAATGTTATGGACTATCTGTAAGAAGAACAGTGAGCCTCAGAATCGAAACAGCAGGCTTATTTACTCCAACGGTGAAGAAATATCAATGTATTAGCCATCTATGCCTAAAAATAACTCCAAAACAATGAGTTTACAACTGCTTTCAGCAACAAAATGAATGCAATGTAAAGTGTCTGTACTGTAATTGAACAAAATTTAAAAAATGTTCCAATCAATTATATTACTAAAATTGCATGTAAAAAAGCTGCTTTTTGCCCTTTTACAAAGAGTATTTTATATACTGTGTTAAATTCATTTGCATTATATATTTGCTTTCTTTTATACATTCATACTTGATGCAGCAATGAACAAATAATATGGGGTGTATATAGTAAACATGTTAGCTGTGATCACATGCAGTTAACTGCATTTGTCATTATGCATGTTTCAAATTATTTACATTTTTCCAATTACATTTAATAACTTTAAATAGCTTTACTAAAAAATTAAAAGTTTTAAAAAAGACATTGCACAAAGTATGCAATTTGTCCTCTTTTATACTTAAAAATTCTACAAACTCAAACTGAGTGAATCATTATCATCTATCCTTAATAGTTCTGATTTGTTCTTGTTTTTGAATACGTTCAATATATATTTCCTTGCACTTCTGTCACAAATGTCATTTATGAGCCACAAACAGTAAAAATAAATTGCACCCAACCACATGGCTGCCAGTTTCTCAAACTTACAGTGGTTCTATGATCTATGTCAGGGGTCCAGAATTTACATTTCTAAGCTTTCCTTCAATTTTTTAGAGTAAAATATGCACGCACAAAAAAATAAAATAAATAAATAATAATAAAAAAACAATTATAACATGGGCATGTTGCATGAGCATGAGAAAAACCTATTGAGATGTACTACTACCTATAACACATCTTGTGAAGACTCACCTACTAACCCTGGAAGGCTCAAGCCCCTGACAGAGTCTAAAGAGAACTCCAGCCCAAAAGCCCATTTCAAAGTCTGCTCCAGCCCAAGAAACCGCTCCAGTACACAACCCCATTACTCCTCCCAAGAATTTTTTTTTGGGGGGGGGGGTCCACGGCCAAGGAGGCCATCCCTTAACTGTTGGCTCTGCCCTGGCCCCCTGAACTGTTGGCGCCGCCCTGGTGGCCCCCTGAACTGCCAGCACCTTTCTGGCTTCCAGAACCAGTGGCGCCTTGGCTCCTTGTTGTACTGCCCTGAAGGCCGGCGAGGGCTGGCTTAGTCCGAGGAGGAAGCCTCCAGCCACCCCCCCACCCCTAGGAAGTTATTACGGCGTGCTGAGGACACACCTTCCGGAAGGAGAGTACTGTCACGTTTTGAGTTCTGTTTATGTTGGACTTTCTGTTATATTCTAATCTGTTTATTAGTTCAGTTCTCCTTTGTTCCTCACCTGTTTGGTTTAGTTCAGGTGTGTTTCATTAATTTTCTAATCAGCTCATCTGTATGCCCTTGTATTCAAACTCTGTGTTTCTTTCAGTTCTCTGTCTGTCCTTGTCATTGATAAGTTGGTTGTTTTGTTCCTGTTTTCAAGATTCTTCGAGTGTTTTGTAAAGGTTTTGAGTTTGTTGAATAAAAGAAGCTGCCGCATAAAGATCCAGACAACTTTGCTTTGTGCTGCAACCAGCAACGGTGACAATAGCCACATATATATTACTTCAAGAGAAAGATCAAAATCATTAAATGTAAGTTTTATCAGTTTCTTCTTTAGAGTCATTTTATATATTATTTTAATATTCTCAACCTAATGTATATTTAATATAGGCCAACTCAATGTGAATGATTTTTTCAACCATGCTTCGTGATTCAGTTCAATGTTTTGACATGGCAAATTTTGCAAATTTATGCTATAACTACAGAAACAAAAATAGGGCATGAACCTGTTGGGTTTTGTGTTTGTGGGGTATCTGAGCATAATTTATTGGGTGGGTTGTAGATCTACTCTTTACTGATACTCTAATAGGAAAAATCACATATTCAGTTAGTAGTTTTTAGGTTTCTATAATCGATCAGCTTGCCATTACCCAATTCCATTAAACTTTTCTCAGAAGATTTTCATTAAGGTTAGTGATATAACAAAATATTTCTTTATTCTTCAGGTCCATGTTTTACACCTTCCTAGAGGGTCTATTATCACCTTAGTTTATTAAATATCCCTTAGCATTAAATATTCATTTTTTCATGTATGCATTTAGATGACACACCAATCAATAACTGAAAGTCAGCCTGAAATATCTACTGCTGAAGACTATTATCTTGATTATTTCAATGGAAGCATAGAAGACAAAGTCTGTATAAAGACAAAAGTTGACAAAATATTTTTTTATTCTTCAGGTCTATCATCACCTTAGTTTTGTATTAAATATCTCTTTTTTTTTTTCATTTATGCATCAAGATGACACACCAATCAATAATTGAAAGTCAGTCTAAAACATCTACCACTGAATACTATGATTATCCTGATTACAATTCAATCAGTGGAAGTATAGGAGATGAAGTCTGTACCAAGGCAACTGTTGACCAGTTTGGAAGAGCCGTCACTCCAGTCATTTTTATCATCGTTGTTCTGTTCAGCTGTGTGGGAAACTCATTGGTCCTGTATGTCCTTGTGAAGTATGAAAATCTGAAATCCCTCACCAACACACTTCTGTTAAATCTGGCTATCTCTGATCTGATTTTCACCTTTGGCCTGCCTTTCTGGGCCTACTACTATATGTATGGCTGGACTCTTGGAGATTTTGCTTGCAAAGCAGTTAACTATGTGTTCTACACGGGATATTACAGCAGCATCATCTTCCTGACAGTTTTGACTGTCCACCGCTACATGGCCGTGGTTCACCCCTTGTCAATGGTCATGTGTAGGAAGAGCCTGCACTGCTACGTAACATCAGTTGTCATCTGGATCATCAGTCTTTGCGCTGCCGTGCCACAAGCCATATTCAACTCTGCTGTGTACATTGATCTAATAATAGATGGTCAAACTGACAGCACCAGCACTGTTCTGCAACTTTGTGATTTTGAAGGTGAAACTAATTGGAAGCTTAAAACTATATACTTGCAAAATTTCTTTTTCATTGTTGCATTTGTGATCATTGCTTTTTGCTACACTGTGATCCTGGCACGGCTGCTTCGTCCAACATCTCACACTCGTAAGAAGACAGTGCAGCTCATCCTCTTCATAGTGGTGTTTTTTTTCTTGGGATGGGGGCCATACAACGTGGCCATATTTCTGGACTCTCTGATTGCATGGGGAATCTCTCCTTTTAATGAGTGTGACGTCAGTAAATCTCTAGACTATTGGATCTACATCTCTCGGATGATGGCTTTCTCACACTGCTGCCTGAATCCTGTGTTTTATGTTTTTATGGGGATAAAATTCAGGAACCACTTGAAGAAAATGTTAACAGACTTTCTGTAAAGAAGAAGAATGAGCCTCAGAATTGAAACAGCAGGCTTATTTACTTCAATGGCAAAGAAATATCAATGTATTAGCCATCTATGCTTAAATATAATTTTAAAACAATGAGTTTACAACTGAAACTGAAACTGATTTTCAGCAACAAAATGAATGCAATGTAAAGTGTCTGAATCAACTCAAACTGAGTGAATCATTATCATCTATCCTTCAATATAGTTCTGATTTATTAATGTTTTTGAAAACATATGCAATAAATATTTCTCTGCACTTCTGTCACAAATGTCATTTATGAGCCACAAACAGTAAATATAAATTGTGCCCAACCACATTTCTAAGCTTTTCCTTCAGCTTTTTAGAGTTAAATATGTATAAATAAATAAATTAAAACAATTATAACATGGGTACATTGGGCACTTGTCAGGAAACACCTGTCAGGATGTGCTGCCACTATGGTTAACACATTTGTGAGGACTAACCCTAACCCATGATCTTAAAATTATGCAAATATAGCATGAGTTCTGTTTTGTAACTAAATTAATGCAATGTAAAACACTTGCATGTTAGCTGTTGACTTACTCAGGTTTCTTTGTGCAAGCAACTTTGAAAAACAATATATATATATTTTTTTTCAATAAAAGTTTTACAATAATAATGAAATAAATCAATGCATCAAATTCTCCTGGAATTAAGTTCATAAATTGATACATCTACACACTTGGAAAGGCTAAACTTGAACATTATCATGTATTGTTCAATACTGTTCTTTATAAGGTGAATTCTTTTGAAAGCTTTCACTGCAGGATGTACCTGGGCCTTTTCTGTCTACAATGTGCTGCATGAGCCAAAGAATAAAAATAATTGCAGCTTGTTTCTCATACATGCATGAGTTCTGATCTATGTTCAGTTTACCACAAATTTGACACTAGCAGTCATATGTGGTTAGCTGATTCAGTGTGGTCCCCTCGTATGCATTTTGGTTATTATTCCAGGAAAAAACAAATGACAATTGCGAACTTTGCTCAGGGGACTTACTCTACCTTGATGTGTGTGCTTTGATATGGAAATACTATGCAGCATTGTTAATGAATTGTCTAGACTAATAGTCCAATGTCTTTTGTGTGTAGTATGTTATGTCTTTGCCATTCTCAAAAAGAATTGAAATATGATGATTATTCAAACAGGTTTCCCCAACACTTCCCCTGTCTGCCACTGGTTGAAAAGCAGAATCAGCTGTTTCAGGGATGCAAACGCAGCAATGTGACTAAGGAAGCATTAACAGAACATCATTTTCATCTAAAAATGGAAATATTTTTAAATGTGTTTTGCCCGTTCATTAACAGGACAATGGCATTTTGGGGGCCTGAAACACAAACTTTTAAAATCAAGCTTCAAAATGCACGTTTTTGAAAATGATACTGTTATCCTCTCTGTATAAACTACAAAAACGTGAATTTGTGAATATATGTGCATAGTGCTTCTTTGCAAAGTGACATCGCCATCTACTGGTCTGGCAGCATAAAACAGAGTTTTAGTCGTTTTCACGGATCCATGTGAATAGGGATCGTTTTGACAAAGTTGTCGCCTACCTAACTCTCATTAGAGTATTCATAGAGTATTAGTTGACTGGTAAAATTAGGGTTAGAATAAGTTGACATGTAGTTACAAAGTAACTTATAGTCAGTATAATAAATTTATCCACAAGGTGTCAACCGTGCCCTGTGGGCATCGATTCACAAGGTAGTCAAAGAAAAACTGCATAAACAGAACAGACCGGAACGCATGCAAGCTACAGCGACAATGAAAGCCTACACAGACGAGAGATTGTGTGAAGAGGTTAGAAAATACCCTCATTTATACAACTCTAGCATGAAAGAATACAAAGATGTTGCTCAAAACTGTTCATGAGTGTGCATACACTAGCATACACGTAAAAAAAAAAAAAAAAGAAGTATACCCAGGGCTTAAATTGTTGGCAGATATTAAAGCTGCAGTTCGTAAGGTTTGCCTCTTTGTCGCCATCTCTGTTGTAAGTAAGTAACAATTCTGCCACTTTTGTTCTGACCAACTGAGAAAAAAAGTGTTACAATAAATCGAGTTACCGATCATATCACATCAAACTGTGCAAATTATTATTATTATTGTTATTGTTATACTTTGTTCTCAAATTGTTAAAGGATTAGTTCACTTTCTAATTCAAATTTCCTGATAATTTACTCACCCCCATGTCATCCAAGATGTTCATGTCTTTCTTTCTTCAGTCGAAAAGAAATTAAGGTTTTTGATGAAAACATTCCAGGATTTTTCTCCATATAGTGGACTTCAATGGAGCTCAAACAGTTGAAGGTCAAAATTACAGATTTAATTATTGCAGCTGCTGTGAGAAAAGGCTATAAATGATCCGCCACCTGCAGCATCCTCACCATAGACTGTATAAGATCCTCACACGCGATATAGACTACTGGGATTCGTTCTTTATGTAAACAGACATGATGGCATGCTTGAATTTCCCACAGAAACCTATCAGTTCCACCCGAATTAGAAAACATTATTGCAAGCTTACCATTGTGAATCAGGCTAAGGTAAGGAGATCGTTTTGAACACTGGCTGGTTATGTACTTGCTCAAAAATTGATTTTGGATAATTTTTAACCATAAAAAAGTTACAGACTGCAGCTTTAAGCAGACAGTTTACTAATACTCTAATGAGAGTTAGTAGACATGTAGTTGCAAAGTTACTTATAATCAACAGAATGTTCAAAAGGGACCATTAAAATAAAGGGTTACCAAATTAATTTCACCTGACAACACTGTAGCTTGTTTTTCTCTTACATGCAAAAGTTCAGATGATTCAGTTCAACACAACTTTAACACTAGCAGTCATATGTGGTTAACTGTTTCAATGTGGTCCCCTGGTATGGTTTTGATTATTAGTACAGGAAAAAATAAATGACGAGTGTATGCACAGAGTACTTACTCTATTTTAATGTGTGTGCTCTGATATGGAAATACTATGCAGCATTGCTAAAAAGTTGTCTAGACTAATAGTCCAATGTCTTTTGTGTATTATATTACATCTTGTGAAAAAGGGCATTAAAGGATCCCTTTTGAACATTCCCTTTAATAATTATCTGAGGCCAATTTATATTATTGAAATTATATTAATGTAAAAAAAGCAATGCAATTGCATTTGAATACTTATTTAATACTTATTAAATATTAATATAATAGTATTTTGGATTGCCTCTAAAAAGAATGAAAAGTCTTTAAAGGTCTGCAAGAACTGTTACTGAAATGATCACAATCTGAAAAAGAAGCAATGCAATTGCATTTCTCCTGGAATTACTAAAATTCTGCTAAATTAATATAAATGTACATTTAAATTTAAACCATTTTCACCTTGAAATTGCTAGTAAATTTAATAAAGAAATGGCATGTAACAAATTGAATTAAATGTAAAATTTTGAAGTAGAAAGACTGAAATGGAATTTTCTTACTCCAATCATTTTTTTTTTTTTAACATCATTTTTTTATGTTTATTAATTTCTATTAAGATCTGTGGACCAATGTAAACCAATGTCCGAAAAGGGTTTTAAACTTCCCAGAAAACTCATGCTTCAATGCCCTGGCACTCTACATATTCATTGTGAAACTGCTTGCGTTAGCAAAAGGAAATGACTACACTTACAGAAGTGTGATCTCTATTGTCACTTAGACCATTTTCATTTAGCAGTTATACAACCTCTTCAATAAGACCTCGAGGTAGGCATTTTGTGTTCTTTCATTCTTGATATACTGAAGGTGCAAGAAACAGTTGCGCAGCTTTTTCGTTATGCATGACTGTAATAGTTTGATTTGAAGAAATCGAAAATTGCATGGTGTTGTAAAATGCTTATTTATATTTATGCTAGATGGAGCTGTCCAACTCAACCAGAAGCTATGAGGACTTCTCATATGATTACAACTATACTGATGAGTTAGTCACAATGTGTGAAGTTGATGACTATAAATTAACCACAGCCGTCTGCTACGCTGTGGTCTTCTGCCTTAGCATCCTTGGAAATGGCTTCCTCGTTTTTGCACTCACCTGCTACGAAGACCTGAAAAGGGCCACTAACCTTTTCATGTTCTGTTTAGCGCTTTTCGATCTTCTGTTCACACTGACGCTGCCTTTCTGGTGTGTGGAGTTTCTTCATCATTGGGTTTTTGGTGACGTCGCCTGCAAGATCATGATTGGTGCCTATTTTGTGGGAATCTACGGAAGTCTTATTCTTCTTACAGCCATGACCCTTGACCGTTTTGTTGTGGTGGTGGTGAGAAGTTACTGGCTAACACGAAGTCGAAGGCTCAAATGTTCAAAAGCTGCCTGTGTTGGTGCATGGATCATAAGTTTGATTGCTTGTCTGAGAGATTCATTAGCCTCAAAGGCACAAATTGACCATGTCGACATCTATGCTTGTAAAAGCACAAATACTGAAGATGATACAGTGGGATATTATTCACAACTCATCCTGCTGTTCCTCATACCATTTGCCATCATTGTTTTCTGTTATACCAAAATCATTCTAACTCTCATGTCAACGTCGACCAGGCAGAAACACAGGACTGTGATATTGGTGCTGTGTATTGTTATAGCTTTCTTTATATGCTGGGGGCCGTATCATATCGTCATCGTGTTGATGTCCATTTATGAATTTGATGCCTGCGTACATTATCATCTGCATGTCGCGTTTGTCGTCTGCAGAATTCTGGCATTTTCTCACTGCTGCATGAACCCAGCGCTGTATATTCTCAGAGGGAAGTACAGAAATCTGTTGTCCAGCTTTTTGTTCTGCTCTCCTGAACTCAGGCATTCGGGGCCCTACAGAGGACCCACGGATCCCAGCGACTCCAGGATTCATCCGTATATGCATGAAGAAGCTCTTGAAAACTGTGGAGTGAGACGAACAAACGCCACAGAGCTGGTAACGCTGTAAAAATGCAGAATGCAAACATGATGGATTTATTTATACCCAGAGAAACTTTTTAGTGCATTTAGTTGTGTAACTTTTTTCCCCCCTAAAATGACTTTAGAGATGTAAAATATATTCATTTTTTTTTTTTATTTGGTATAACCATTAAGTAATCTGTAACTGTATATATATATATATACAAATATATGAATGATTATTAAAACTAACAAATTAGTATTGAAACTAATGATTATTTTATTAAATATGTAATTATAATGATTATAATAATAATTAATATTTATATTTAATAATAGAAATACAGATATTTACATATTTGATAAAATAATATTTTTTATAATATTTGAAAGAGCGAAACTCATATGGATGTGTATTAAGGTTTATTTAAATATATTTACATTTTTATATTATTTGAAAAAGCAAAACAAACTTAGAAATGTAAAGAATTATAGTGGAAATTATTTGTGTTATCCCTACTGTATTCAGGGATTTAATTTTAGATGAATTTATCTGTGAAAGAAGATGTGTGTTAATGCGTTGGGTGGTAAAGAGTGGGCTGGGCGCTCATGTGACTGGACGGTGAAACATGCAGAACACTGATTTCTTCAGTGTCTCTATGACAGACAAGCCATATATTGTAAGGATCAATCACCACAACAATCAAGGTATTTATTGTTTTACAGCTTTCTTTCATTCTCTCTATTTCCAATAGCTTTAAAGAAAAGGTTCATTTAAAAAAATCCTGTCATTATTTAGTCTCTCATAAGTACCACAGCTTTGGTCATATGACTCATGTGCCACATTCCAAATCCTCTGAAGACAGTCTATAGCTTTGTATAAGTACTTAGTTTGTATTTTTCACAAAATAAGTGTATATTTTCTGTTCTGGATGGCTTTAAAAGATTTGGAATAGTTGTATTTTATAGTCCTTTTTGATTTTTTTGATTCATGTAAAAATAACAGCATTAGCATTACATACAGTTAATTAGTGAATAAATAAGTGGATAATGACCATTTGTACATGGTTTTTGATATCTTTTTGCATATTTTATTAGTTACATTATTATTGTCACTTTACCCTGAAAAGGGTTAGTTCACCCAAAATGAAATGAAATTTCTGTCATTAATTGCTCACCCTCATGCCGTTCCACACCCGTAAGACCTTCGTTCATCTTCGGAACACAAATTAAGATATTTTTGATGAAATCTGAGAGGTTTCTGATCCTCAAGCGAAAGCAACGTAATTACTACATTCAAGGTCCAGAAAAGTAGTAAAGACATTGTTAAAATAGTCAACCTGACTACAGTGGTTCAACCCTTAATGTTATGAAGCGACGAGAATACTTTTTGTGCAAAAAAACAAAACAAAAATAACGACTTTATTCAACTATTTTTTTCTCAACATGTTCTCCAACCAATACGACCATATAGGTCGTTTGTCACTTCCCTGAAATACGACCCATAGGAGCGTTTACTAATGTGGCGCCCCTATCGAGAACAGAACACTTTCATTTTAATTCATGAAATACGACCCATATGAGCGTTTACTAAAGTTGCGCCCCTTTGTTCCCTTTTATCTGCGTCATATTTTGGGTTTCGCGTAGCTCAGCTGGTAGAGCATTGCAATAACAATATGCAATCATGTGATCATGCCAGCCTGGGTTCGATCCCAGGGAACACATGTGCTCATAAAGTGTAAATGCACTATAAATCACTAAGGTTAGGTTTAGGGATGGGGTGGGTGTAGTCATTAATACAAATTTAGTTTTGGTAAATGGAAATAGGAGAAATGGTGTAAAAAGTCCACACATTGCATTTAAATGAACACGCATTTTGATTGGTATTGACAGTCATACGTCATTTCATGAGGACAGACGTAACACGACACTGTCATTATTTGTACGCCCACTAGAGGGCGCATGACTTCAAAACGTAAATATAGGTCGTAATATGGTGCTTAAAAAATGACTTATTGGGTCGTTTTTTTCTGGAGGACAGTCTCTTTTTTCTCTACCCTGTTGCATGTATGTGATGCTGATGCAGGAACCAGCCAATAAGGAGTTGGCGTTCTGACGTAGAACCCGGAAGCACTGCACTGTGTTTATTATATCAACAGCGTAGCAATGCTTAAATGTGGTTAAAGTTACCATCGTTTCTTACTGTATTCACGGAGACAAGACTGTCGCTATTTTCATTTTTTAAACACTTGCAGTCTGTATAATGCATAAACACAACTTCATTCTTTATAAATCTCTCCAATAGTGTGTAGCATTAGCCGTTAGCCACGGAGCACTATCAAACTCATTCAGAATCAAATGTAAACATCCAAATAAATACTATACTCATGCGATTAGACATGTTGCATGATGAACACTTTGTAAAGATCCATTTTGAGGGTTATATTAGCTGTGTGAAATTTGTTTATGGTGTTTAAGGCAAGCGCGAGCTCTTGGGGCGTGGAGCACGAGATTTAAAGGGGCCGCGTACCCTGAATCAGCCCATTTATAATGATGCCCCAAAAGAGCCAGTTAAAAAAATTAATTAAAAAAAAAAACTATGGGGTATTTTGAGCTGAAACTTCACAGACACATTCAGGGGACACTTAAGACTTATATTACATCTTTTGAAAACATGTTCTTGGGCACCTTTAATAATGTTGTTATTAATGTATTCAAAAAGTATTCTCGTCACTTCATAACATTAAAGGCCCAATGAAGTGCCCTGGAATGCGTACCATTATTCAATGTGTTGACGTAAAATTTCAACTGAAACAGGAAGACAGGGTGGGACATATCGAACAGCTCCTCCCCTTTTTTAAAATAAGCAATAGCATTTCTCGGCCAGAGCTGTTGAGCTTGGTAAAGCCTCAGTTTCCTTCTAATCTCTAACTGTTTAAACTCCTAAACTCCTCCATATCGCTTTAAAATACAGCATTCTCTGCGGAATTCAAATGGGTCTGATAAGTTTTGTGGTCTGCGCCAACTCGCGCATATGATGTTATCATGTCTCTGGGCTGGAGCAGACAGTGCGCTGCGGCGGTTTGTGTGACACTAACGTGAAACCAGACTTCCTTCGCCTCAATGAAAAGCATATTTACACTGTCTGAATCGTTCCCTATCCCCTATATAGTGCACTATGTGCCATTCACCATGTAGAAAATAGTAAATGTGTGAACAAGTGACTGATTTCAGCCGCGGCTTCAGCGTCTGTTTATAGTGTAGGAGGCGTGACGCTTTAGATTCTAGATAGCATTTAATGGGACAGAAGATCTGATGAGAAGCTGAAGTAGGTGGTGATGTCATGAAAATCCATGATTCATTTTAGCAGAATTGAGAGACTGTAAGTTTTGAATGCTTATATCTCCTAAATGCAAATTTTGTCATTGTTTTGGAACACACCAGCCTAGTCATAATCTTAAGGCAAACATATTCATACTAAAAGCTAAAAAACTTAAATTTTGATTTAAGGTTGAACCACTGTAGTCACATGGACTATTTTAACAATGTATTTACTACCTTTCTGGACCTTGAATGTGGCAATTACATTGCTTTCTTTTGGGGATCACAAACTTCCCGGATTTCATCAAAAATATCTTAATTTATGTTCTGAAGATGAGCAAAGGTATTACGTGTGTGGAACGACATGATGGTGAGTAATTAATGACAGGAATTTATACAGTTTTCACTCAGAAATTGCTTGTAAATTTCACAAATAATTACAATGAAATGACAAATAACACAGTGTGAAATTGAACTACAAAGACTGAAATAGTATTTTCCTGTAAATCGTACTCCAATAAACTTTATTTACAACTTCAAAAAAAAAAAAAAACTTTTTTTTACAGTGTACAGACGATATGATGTATGGAGAGACTTTCCACACGGACTTTAATTCCAGCTATGATTATGACATGAACTACACATATTTGGATTATCCTTTGATTACATTAGAGGAAGAGAATTTTTCACTGGCAATGATCAACGCCATTTGCTACAGTCTCATCATCTGCATCAGTCTACCAGGAAATAGTTTTTTGCTTTGGGTGGTCTTGAAGAAGGTGGGTTTGAGCAGCTCTGCTGACTGCTTGCTACTTCATATGACATTGTCCAACTTCATCTTCTCCTTCACATTGGTGCCCTGGACCGTTACTCACATCTGGGGATGGATCTTTGGGAAAGTGGCCTGCAGGCTGTTCAGCTGGTGCATCTTCTTGGGCCTTTACAGTTACATGATGTTCCTCACAGTTATGACTGTCCAACGATACGTGGCGGTCGTGTATCCGGTGTTCGCTTCGTCCGTAGGCAGTCGTAGCAGACTGTACATGCACGTCTCGTCTGCCGCGGCGTGGTTGATCTCGGTGGGCTTCAGCTTGCCTGAAATGATCTTCTCTGATACGATGGACAGTTCTAATGGTGTCTTCTGCATTCACATTTACAGCTCAATGTTTATGGAGTTGTTTGGATATTTCACTCAGATAATTCTGTTTTTCCTGCTGCCATTCCTGGTTATCGCGTTCTGCTACACCCGAATGGGATTTACAATCCATCAGAGCCGCATCAGAAGCAGAAACCATGCTGTATGTATCACCCAAAGCATCGCCGTGGGATTCTTCATCTGCTGGGCGCCGTATAACATCTTCCTCTTCCTCCTCTCCTTGAAGTCTTTAGGCGTCCCTACATTCAGGCAGGCAGTGTGGGAAAACGCTGGGGAGAACATCTACAGTATCACCCATATTCTAGCGTATTCCCACTGCTGTCTGAACCCGCTCGTCCACATCTTTGGAGGGAAGAAGTTCAGGAGCTTCCTGCCATGGACCAGAGGCTTTCGTCGGCTCCCACAGAGGTTCAGCACTCAAACGTTCAGCAATCAGAGCAGCTTCTCAGGGCAGTTTCATCTCTGAAGTCAAGGTCAAGTGTCATGATATCATGAGGTGTGTTCGACTTCATGAGGCGCATGCTGGTTAGATATTTTGTCCGACTTGAGATGGTGCCGATGCCACGTCATGATACACTTTTGAAAATAAAGGTTCCAAAAGGGGGGTTTGCAGTGATGCCACAGAAGAACCATTTTTGGTTCCCCAAAGAACCTTTCGGTGAACAGTTCTTAAAGGAACAGTTCACCCAGAAATGAAAATTCTGTCATCATTTACTCACCCTCAAGTTGTTCCAAACCTGTATGAGTTTCTTTCTTCTGTTGAACACAAAAGAAGATATTTTGAAGAATGTTGCTAACCAGACAGTAGACGGTAGCCATTGACTTCTATAGTATTTTTCCTACTATGGAAGTCAGTGGCTCCCGTCAACTGTTGATTACTAACATTCTTCAAAATATCTTCTTTTTAGTTTGGAGGGTGAGTAAATGATGACAAAATTTTTTCATTTTTGGGTGAACCATCCCTTTAAAAGAACAAATTTTTTTTCTTAGCATGAAGAACATTTTTAATCTAATCTAAATAAGCTTTTTCCACTACCTTTTGTGCAATGGAAAGGTTCTATCAGTGTTAAAGTTTCTTCATGGAACCATTGATTTCAATAAAGAACCTTTATGTTTAAGAGTGTAGGCTATCAGCATTATAACAGCTAAAAACTCTTTGTAATCTTAATGTTACATTGTGTCATGTTTATCAAAATAAAACGAAAAAAATATAGACCTAACTTATAAATATTATAGGCTTATGTTGAACTTTATTCTCATACATATTAAGCAGTACATAAACTACTGAATGAAAAGTGAAAATCCATAGTATGCTCACTTCAGAATCTCGCCAGAAGAAGTAGCTCATCTGGGTACTTTTTGACTACTCATATGAGTACTGTGAATTCTGACATATTCTTTTGTCACACAGGCCAACGTTTTTGCCTAGTATATAGTATAGTATAGTATAAAAAGTATGCGATCAAACATGAACTAACAATGAGCAGGACAAGTTTTGCAGTAGCCTATTTATTAATGTTTGCTAATGTTAGTTAATAAAAATACACTGTTTTTTTTAGTTCATGTTAAATATAAGTATTATATGTTTTAGTAAATGTTGAAATTAACATTTACTGAGATTATTAAATGCTTAGAAGTATATATAGGGTCTACATGCATTATGTAATGCATGTTTTATGGTTTTCCTGTCACATGGTCACAAAATGGCTTTCTGAATGTTGGTTATTCAAAAACAAAATGGCTTCACTGCTTTTTTTTTTTTTTTTTTTTTTTTTTTTTAAAGAAGATATCACAGAATAGCCATTATACCAAACTTCTTTAGTCTTTTTTTTTTCCCCCAAAATTTTTTTTCTGGATGTTACACCACCTACACATTTTTGCCTTTAAGCCCCTCCAAAAATCAAATGAAAACATATGTATCATATGTGTATTGAACTGTCTTTATGAATGTAATGTATTTTGAATAATATAATAGGTCTGGAAAATAGAAAAGAGTGTCATTGAATTACATGTATTATAGTAATATGTGTATGCTTGAGTTTGGAGAAGTGCTTATCTACATGACAGTAATGTGTCAAACATTTTCTGAAAGAGGAACAGAAAGGGAAAAAAGCAGATGGAAAACCAAGTGTGACAGCAGAATATTGAAATGTATAATTTTCCGCTATTGAGTAAAAAAAGAAAAACCTAAAAAAAGAAATGTTTTTCGAGAAGGTTTTAGTAGGTCTCTGGTATGCAAAATAACTATGGTTAATTCCTGTTAGTATCCAGAAGGTGGCAATAGTGGTCAACAAGTGAGACATTTGGCATTTTGACTTACATTCTTCAAATGTAAGTTTTATTACGGTGTTATTTTGTCCAATACCATTTGGACACACTTCTTTTTTCATAATTAATTTTGCAGAAATATTAAAAGAATAGCAGCAGAGACAGAAAGCAAGATAAAAAAAAAAACACCATTAAAATAGTCCAATACTTCTGCACTAAATCTGAAGTCATATGTAGGTTTGTATGAAAAACAGGCCAAAAGTTATTCACTGTAAATCTTGCCTAAATCCTGCTTCACTCTTATGGTTACCATTCACTTTGACTGTATCAAAAAAAGAGCATCTTGGACATTGTATGCCACAGAATAAAGGAGGTCATGCTTTGAATTGCATGAGGGTGAACTTGAGCAAGTCCTTTACATTTTATTGTGTAATTTAGCAGAACTTTTGCTTCTTAACATCAAAATTGGTTTAAGTTAATATTTTATTTTTGTTTAATGGATATTTTTTGTTACAAAAAAAAAAAAAAAAAGTTTGAAATCAAGCAATAACTGGTGGACCCCCTGCTGCAGACGCCTGGAATCATTTCAATTCACAGTGAATAAATGTAGTTTGGATTATTTGCCAGTAAACCGTCCAGCCCAGATGACAAGTTCATGACTGACAGCTCTCTGCTTCAGATATGATCAATGGAGTATTTCATATGAATGTGTCTCTGCGTTCTGAATATCACAGATATACTCCAAGGCATCTTTAATATAACACCTAACGTGATTATGTGTGATATCTGTCTAATATAGCCTGATATATCTCATTCAGCACAACTCAGATTCCCACACCGTCTCTGTCCTGATCTGACTCATAAAACTCCCAAACCACAAACCTCTAACAGACGGCAGTCAATTGCTCTCCTAGACACAGACTTGAGTGATTTACCACAAATTCAAATCAAGCTGAATATGTATATGAAGTCTTTGTACCAGAACATTATCGCCTGGTTTCACAGACAAGGCTTAAGCCTAGTCTTAGACTAAAATGCATGTTTGAGCTGTTTTAACTGAAAGTATCTCTATCTATCTATCTATCTATCTATCTATCTATCAATTTTTGTTAATTGTTTCAAATTACGTTCAGGACACCTATAACATCAACCATAATATACTGTACAATACTGTTCAAAAACTGGGGATCAGCTGGAAGAATTTAATAATTTTATTCAGCAAGGATGCATTAAATTGATCAAAAGTGACAGTATCGACATTTATAATGTTACAAAAGGTTTCTATTTCAAATGAATGCTGTTCTTTTGAAGAATTGTGGGAAAAATCATGGTTTCCACAAAAATATGAAGCAGCAAAACTGTTTTCCGCATTGATAATAATCATAAATGTTTCTTGAGCAGCAAATCAGCATATTAGAATGATTTCTGAAGGATCATGTGACACTAAAGACTGGAGTAATGATGCTGAAAATTCAGCTTTGATCACAGGAATAAATTACATATTAAAGCACTTCAGAATGTTTATGTCTATGTTTATGTCTTTCTTTCATCATTCGAAAAGAAATAAAGGTTTTTAAGGAATACATTCCAGGATTTTTGTCCATATAGTGGACTTCAAGAGTTACCAACTCCAAATGTCAGTTTCAGTGCAGCTTCAAAGAGCTCTACATGATCCCAGCTGAGGAATAAGGGTCTTATCTCCTGAAACAATCGATCATTTTCTAAAAAAAAAAAAAAAAAAATTATATACTTTTTAACCACAAATGCTTGTCTTGCACTGCTCTGCGATGCGCCATGCATTATGTAATCACGTTGGAAAGGTCACGTGGAAGTATCGAGCAAGTGTTTACAAAGTGAATGTGCAAAGACTAAGTCAAGCGGCCTTTACAAAAAAAAGGTAAAACAACAATGTTGGACGATTTTGATGTTGGAGGAGAAAACGAGATGGAGTTTTTCGTCACGCGTGACCTTTCCAACGTGATTACGTAATGAGTGGCGCATCGCAGAGCTAGTACAAGACAAGCATTTGTGGTTAAAAAGTATCCAATATAGATTTTTTTTAGAAAATGACAGATTGTTTTACTAGACTAGACCCTTATTCCTCGTCTGGGATCGTGTAGAGCTCATTGAAGCTGCACTGAAACTGACATTTGGACCTTCAACCCGTTACTGTTGAAGTCCACTATATGGAGAAAAATCCTGGAATATTTCCCTCAAAAACCTTAAAGGTAAATCTAAGGTGTCCCCTGAATGTGTCTGTGAAGTTTCAGCTCAAAATACCCCATAGAGTTTTTTTAATTCATTTTTTTTAACTGCCTATTTTGGGGCATAATTAGAAATGAGCCGATTCAGGGTGTGTGGCCCTTTAAATCTGGTGCTCCACGCCCCAAGAGCTCGCTTGCCTTAAACAACATAAAAAAAAGTTCACACAGCTAATATAACCCTCAAAATGGACCTTTACAAAGTGTTCATCATGCAGCATGTCTAATCGCGTAAGTACAGTGTTTATTTTGATGTTTACATTGATTCTGAATGAGTTTGAGGCTATGCTCCGTGGCTAACACCTAATGCTACACTGTTGGAGAGATTTATAAAGAATGAAGATGTGTTTATGAATTATACAGACTGCAAGTGTTTAAAAATGAAAATAGCGACGGCTCTTGTCTCCGTGAATACAGTAAGAAACGATAGTAACTTTAACCACATTTAACAGTACATTAGCAACATGCTAACGAAACATTTAGAAAGACAATTTACAAATATCACTAAAAATATCATGTTATCATGAATCATGTCAGTTATTATTGCTCCATCTGCCATTTTTGCTATTGTCCTTGCTTGCTTACCTAGTCTGTTGATTCAGCTGTGCAGATCCAGACATCCTGCCCTTGTCTAATGCCTTTCATAATGTTGGGATCATGGGCTGGCATATGCAAATATTGGGGGCGTTCACCCCGACTGTTACGTAACAGTCGGTGTTATGTTGAGATTCGCCTGTTCTTCTGAGGTCTTTTAAACAAATGAGATTTATATAAGAAGGAGGAAACAATGGAGTTTGAGACTCACTGTATGTCATTTCCATGTACTGAACTCTTGTTATTTAACTATGCCGAGGTAAATTCAATTTTTGAATCTAGGGCACCTTTAATTTTTTTCGACTTAAGAAAGAAAGACATAAATATCTTGGATGACATGGGGGTGAGTAAATTATCAGGATTGGAGGATGATTACCAGGAGTAAATTATTTTAATTCTGAAGTAAACTAATATATATATTTAGATAGAAAACAGTTATTTTAAATGGACATAACATGTTTTCACTGTATAAATGTAGCATTTGTAAGCATAAGAGACTTCTTTTAAAAAACATTACAAAATCTTACCAACCTCAAAATTTTGAATGGAAGTGTATAATCTTTTATCTCTCCATAAGATGATAATGTGCATACTGTACTAATAGTCTGACAACACGTCTGCTTTGACATTTCAGCAGTGTTAAAGTGACAGTCTGTTTATAGCTCTGACATGCCTCGCTAAATGTCCTTGATCGTGCTGTTTCACCAAACATGGACAACTGTGATTGAGGTCTTGCTCATAACAGAAATAATGGCATGAGTTATATTTTACATTCCTCAGTGTTTTCAGAGCTTCATGTAGAAGCAGAAGCACCTGCTTCAACTATGCAGCATGCAAAATAATGTTATTTCCATCAAAGACCTTTGAAATCTTCTCAGCTTTAAACGGAAATGGTTTCTCATCGTCGGAAAAGTTGAAAACAGACAAACCTGTTCACTGCATCTGTTTACAAGTTTCTTGAAAGACGCGGTCCTTTACCATACTGTACCTCTCTGGCAAATGTGTGCTCAGATTATAGCCAGGAGCCAAACAGATGTTGTTTTCTGCTCAATAGAGTCTCATTAGACCTTCTTGTTCTTACCTGCTTTCCTCCTGTCTTTATTTAACAGAGTTTGATTTTTCATTTCTTTTGCTGCCTTTTAATGTCCTTGTTTTCTGAAAGTCTATATAACAAGCAAATTCCTGTCTTCCTTCCTTGATATTATTTTTCATAAATGTTAGGCCTGGGCAAAATGTCACAGTCACATTAAATTGAAAATTTTATCAAATTGATCAATTATAATATCTGTTAGCAAAAACAAGGGTTTGATGGCTTTTTATTTTTTATTTTATTTCTATATTTATTTATTTATTTTTTGCTGTGTTCATGTTTCTTCATGTTTCATGACCTATACTACTGCATGAAATTTAATGGCAGGGTCCCATTGTGACAACTTACCCCATACAGTGTGACAACATGTTCCACCATTAAGTTTGATGAGATGTTCACTGGAGTAAAAAGTGTGATAAGTAGCTTTCTTATACGATAAAAAAAAAAAAAAAAAAAAAAAAAAAAAATCTTATTCTCATATTCTGCATATATATATATGCAGAATATATATATATATATATATATATATATATATATATATATATATATATATATATTATCTCATAATAAAATATATAGAAATATATAGATATAAAAATGACATTATTTTATTATTATATGTACTATTATTTATTATATATTTACTAAATACAATAATATAATATAAAAATTACATTCTTATATTCTGCAAAGAATAATATACATGTATTATATAACTAATATAATTTATGCATATATATGAAAAAATATATAGATATAAACAAAAAAAATATTTTTTTATATTATTTTATATTATATTATATGTACTAAATATAATAATATAATAAAAATATAATAATGTAAAAGTCTTATTATGAATGATATCTTAAGAAGTATAATATAATATAAATATAATATAAAAAAATCTTATTTTCATATTCTGAAAAGAATAACATAATTATATTTTATACAATATAATATATACAACACTGTTTATATATCTACCAGGAGAAAATTGTAAGTTCGAACATTTAGAACAGTAAAACAAGTGTGGTTTAATATCCATAGCATAAATGAAGTTTTAAGTCCCGGACCGTTAGGGGTTTGTTCAAATCCACCCTAAGTACGCCTTAGCAAGTGCTAATAAATTAGACTGTTCTGGTTATAATGAGGAAGAGATTAGTATAAAAATCCTTTAGAGAACAGATGTCTATCGGCTTCAATCGATGCCACACCTGGTTATTAAAATGCATCGTTTCATAAGCAAGACCTTTGAGTGAGCAGAGAATAATTCCTTTGATATTTAGAACAGAAGAGTTTTGTTTTAGTAAGATGATTCTCTAATTCTCTGTTCTGGCAGTTAAATTAAAATCATGTAAATAAAGAGTTGTTGCTGTTGTGCAGAACATCATGATAGGTAGCGTATTAAAAAATCATGAAGAAATTAATATAGTTTGAGCCTATATTCCATAGTTCTCCTCTCTGACCCTGTCGAGTAGCTGTGCAGTGTGACTCATGTTTTTGGTTTGATCAAGGATGATTTGAACACTGTGTTTCACTCCAATCTGCTCTCAATTAACCCTGATGTCCTCCGAGGTTTGCCTGAGGCATATGCACCTCGTTCCCTCTCATATACTATAAGAACTCTATTTTTTTTCTGCAAATATATTTTTAAATCTATTTATAATTGATTTTTTTTTTTTTACATAAAATAATATAATGTATTTTTTGTATCTATATTTATCTTAACGCACACATATATATATATAAGGTTATTTTGTCATTCAACATCTCATTCAACAAGCTCAAGATATTTTCACAGGTTTAATTCTTCGATATAATATACATAATACCCTCTTGTGGTACCCTCAAGCTTTTACTTGTCTTGTAAAAGGTGGTTGCTTACAAATGGCTAAATGGGACTACAGAGGTTGCCGGGGACATTAACGGTGTCTCCGAAATCCTGTACGGACTGAGTAGGTACTACATTTGAATTTGAACTTACTTCACGACCATTAAAAAAGTATGTTCTATATAGTATGTGGATAGTATGAATGTAATCTGGACGTAGTACATGCGCCATGTTGTCATTATCACGTGAGCTTCACCTCCATTCATAAATCCTCTCCTGTGGCCTCATGGGATAGTAAAGTGTCCATCAAATGCACACTTCAGAATCTCCCGGTAGTATTAGGTCATCCGGGGACTTTTTGGCTACTGTTTTTCGAATACTATGCAATCGGACATACTACTCTGTTGGCGTACTGTTTTTTGCATGCTATATAGAAGGGAAGTATTCGATTTCGGACGCAGCGTAACTCTTTCCCTGCCATTTATGGAATTTTCCATCATTTATGAGACAAAGCTTCCCTGCTGTGTTTTCACAGTTATACGGTTGGGTGCACAATTACACATCAAAGAGTAGAGAATCTTTGGGTCAAACACAGGTAAAATGGAGCAGCAACAAGTGATAAAAGCATTGCTTATGCACGTTGTAGTCTTTGAAAAAAATATATAATTTTCTCAGCTTTTTGTCCAAAATGTTGCTTTTTTTATGAAACTTACCCACATTCAAAAAAAGAATGCATGAAGTTGTTTTTGTTGAAGCAGAGGCTCTTTTGATCTATTGCATGTTCAAATATTCATACAACAACGTATTCTGGGGGCCATGAAATGATCAAAATTATCAAAATGCAACATTAAAAAGAAAAATGAGAAAAAAAAAATGCTGGGGGTGCCTGGCAACTGTTTTAAAAAACGCTGGCAGGGGAAAAGAGTTAAACGTCATCAGGAATCTAAAAATGAAAATTACCCCATAATTTATAATTTACTCACCCTCAAGTCATCCTAGGTGTATATGACTTTCTTCTTTCAGCCTAACGCAATCAGAGTTATATCAAAAATATCCTGCCTCTTCTAAGCTTTATAATGGGAATGATTGGAGGATGATGTTTTGAGCCCAAAAAAGTGCATCCACTGATGATAAAATGTACTCCACGCGGCTCTGGGGGTTATTAAAGGCCTTCTGAAGTGAATCAATGTTTGTGTAAGACAAGTATCCTTATTTAAAACTTTATAAAGTAAAATGAAGAGCTTCCAACACGACAAATACGCATTCGACTTACGTCTAAAAAATGTTAATTTCCGCAGCATAGTACACAACGTCATGACGTAGGACATAGCAAAGTACGTCATGGCGTAAAATGCCATATCATTGTGTACTATGTCACAGAAGTTAACACTTTTTAGATGCAAGTCATATGCATATGGCTGTCGCACCAGAACCTTGTTATTCATTTTTAATATAACTCTTTAATATAACTGGCTGAAATACTGTACACTTAGGATGGCTTGAGGGTGAGTAAATTATGGGGAAATTTTCTTTTTTGGGTGAACTAACCCTTTAAGTATTACTCATAGTCTGCTTTCATTGCCTCACTGTGTTTATAATTGTGCTCTAGCAAACTATTCTAACCTGAACTTTCAGGGAAATTTTTTTAAACAAAGAAAGAGTTGTAGTCATGTCTTGAAGTCTTTGAAGTCATGTGACTGTGGTGTAGTTCGTTTAGCCCAGAGTCATCTACATAGCTCTGGTTTAGCCTATGTAGCCTAGTAGGGGTGTAATGATACACTCAGCTCAAGATTCAATAGGCCTACGTATTGTTATACTGGGTTCACAAAACGATACGTATCATATTTTGAACAAAGTTAAAAAATTAAACAGAAATTCAAATAACAGATTTATTTCTAAAACATTAACAATTTTCAATAACTTTGTTGTACATACAACTTAATAATGAATTTACAATATTTCAAGATGTATTTGAACCTTAATTAACAATTGACTAGGTGTCACTGAACAATAAAACTGAATTTTAACATTAAATTAGAATTAGGATGGCTGAAACCTAAGAGAACTTCTTAAAGCAGTAAAACAATTTACTTTATAAATACTGTAAGCTGAGTCTTGGATAAAACTCGTTTCGTAATATTGTTTACATCAACGATATCATCGCATTTTGATATTGCAATATCTCGATATAATGATGTAGGCTATTGTTACACCCCTACTACGTAGCTTTTGACTTGCCGATTGTTTTTTTGTTTTTTTTTGTCCCTTTTAAAATGAATAAAAGTTGTGTTCTTTTGTGAAGAATATCATGAGAAACATGTAAGAATCATGTGTTTTTGTAGGTCACAGACCTTATTTTCTGTAATAATCCAAAAGCCAATGGAAAAATCCTTTTGGTTTTTTGTCGAGGGAACCATGTGATGCCAACTTCCGTGTCGGCCTACAAAAATACGCTCTATTAAAGCTGCGACAGTTGAGTGCATGAGGTGTCCGACATTCCACACTTTGTTTTTTCTGTGAATTAATTGGATCATTCAAGTATTTAAAGTGCACTTTTTCTTTTTGGAATTTTCACTCTACTCACACTACAGTACACAAAATGGCGTAGAATAGTAGTGCGCAAGTGTGTGAATTGGGACGCACCTTACTTTCGTCATGCTCTTACTCTATGGATCAAGACATAAGCTTTTTTGTTTTCTGAAATCACCAGTGTTGGGGAAAGTTACTTTTAAAATGCATTACAATAATGCATTACTCCCTAAAAAAGTAACTAATTGCGTTACTAGTTACTTTATATTAAAAGTAATGCGTTACATTACTTTAGCGTTACTTTTTCTCACCTGGGCTGGGCTTGCTTGTTTGTTTTTAATTATTTCTATTTTTGGCAAATGTAAGGGCCCTTTCACACCAAAGGTGAAATGAATAAAGTGAGATTAAATGCATAAAGTATATTTGTGTAATTTAATATAGTTCATTATTACAGGTTTGCATAAAATTCTGAGATTGCATTTCACAGTTTTTATTCATTTTGAGAAATACTGAATGTTTTCAAGCAAGTAAGATGAGTAGAGGCATGTTCACATTTAGTCTAGAACTACAACACCCATGATGTTCACACAGCGCACACAACACCTCTGTGCTTTATTTCTATCAATATGGGAACAGGAGACTGTCAGTCAATAAATGTGAAAAAGTAACTTGGGTAACTTAGATATTTTGTTGTAAATTGAAATGCGTTACTTTACTAGTTACTTGAAAAAGTAATCTGATTACGTAACTCAAGTTATTTGTAATGCCTTACGCCCAACACTGGAAAAGGCACTGGCCATCCGGTGACCTCTTAAACTTATGCTACCACCAACTTGCTTATCCTAAACACATGCACACATATGCATAACCCCTGCCGACCTCGGAGGTTTTGCACACTGTCCCCCACTGGGAGTGAAACTTTTTGAGAAATAAATAAATAAATAGAGTGGACAAAGTGATTTTAAACTGCACTGTGCATGACTAATGGTAGAAACATGTTAAAATCATTGCAGAAATGTCCTTGGGAAGACAAATGAATTTTCAGCAGAATAATTAACTTAATTAACAAATTTGCATGCATATTCATCAGGGCCATTGAAGTCTCTCCAGCTCAGTTTGATGAACGCGACTGTGCAATAACAGCCTCATTTACATTCTGTCTTCCAATGCCATTTCTGTGGATTACGGCGGCGCGGGCCTGCATGTTTGCGCATATATCTCACGCAGCATCGTCGCTAAGACTCTGAGAATTGATTGGCTGTGCAGGTACATGTAGGATCCGTGCCGGTTCTGTTAAAATTCCCCCTCTATGTCCTTCATGATAGCTGTGGATGGATACCTCCCTCACCCCCTCTTTCTCTCTCTCTCTGGTGGGCACGTCTTGGCATGGCTCCCACCTCGTAACTCTCCAGGGCTGCCCGGCTGTTCAGCGTTCCCTGCTGTCTCTGCAGGGCAATCTTTAAAGGCAGTAAGGTGTGACGATACCGACTGGCAGCTTGGCAGCGGTGCCCGAGGATATCAGAGCTCTCTGAGCCGTACGCGGATCAACCGGCGCCATCGCGATCATCAAACTATCTATACGTTAACATCGGAGGGTGTATGCGTGGATGGGCACTCTTATGTGCAAATGTGATTGGTTTTTTATGCGTGTAAAACCATATGCTCTTGCTTCCATTAGCCTATAAGTTTGTTTGCAACACACAAAGAGGCCATTAAAATGCATAAATAATGAAACCGGGTTCACACTCCTATGACAATGGCCCTGGATGGCATTAACTCTTAAAGGGTTAGAAAATTCTTAATTACTTACCCTCATGTCGTTCCAAACCTGTAAGACTTTCATTCATCTTCTGAACACAAATGAAGATCTTTTTCGACGATATCTGAGAGATTTCTGTCCCTCCATTGACAGCTATGCAACTATCACTTCAAAAAGTTCATAAAGAGATCTAAATACGAATCCATATGAATAGAGCGGTTTTGTCCAAATTTTCTGAAGAGACTCAATCGCTTTATATGATAAACAGATTGAATTTAGGCTTTTATTCACATTTAAACATTGAGATGCAAACATAAAAGCTCAACCCAACCTGGTTCACGCACTTGCGGAAGCTCAGACGTGCTGCGTAACACGTGAACCTCATTGGTTTTCGCACATCGAGCACTTGAGCTTCTGTTTACCACAACTGATGTGTGAGTTGATAAAATGTTTATATGAAGCGTCAAAGTTGTGTAGCTGTGTATGGAGGGACAGAAAGCTCTCAGATTTCATCAGAAAAAACTTCGTTTGAGTTCTGAAGATGAACAAAAGTCTTACAGGTTTGGAACAACGTTAGGCTGAGTAAAAGATGACAGAATTTTCATTTTTGGGTGAACTATCTATTTAAGGCAAGACACCACAGGTGAATAGGGTAAAAACTGTAACTAGATATCACCATACTTCTCCAGTTGATTAATCACAATACATTAAGACAATTGTTTTGTATTACATGTTTTCTGAAATGTTATGTTTAAATGTGTAAATTATGCATTATCTAACTGAATATGCACTCATTTGCATACATTTCCAAAGTACCAGGTTCAAAATTCTTGTTTCATTATGTTGACATTTTAGAGTTAAATTAGTTTTTACAGAGAGGCTTTTAGATATCTCTCCATAAATCAGAAAATACTCTCAACAGCCAGAAAAAAAATCACCATCATTTTAGGAATAAAACGTTATATAATAGAATGGTATATGAATAGATCCCTCTGTAAAAACCTTCAAAATATAGATATGAATAATGTAAGCATATGTAAGTTCTACTGAGGTATAGATCATTTTGAGAAAACAGCCTTTAAAGTTGCAATTTAAATCTACAGATGCCAATAGAAAAGATGAAATAGACATATTTTGGTACAAAAATCTCAAAATTGACCATGAAAAAAAAAACAAGGGTTTTGCCTGTAGTGACTTGCCTTAAACTCTTTATTTAGACAGTGGTATGTTTAGGATCTTATAGCTTTCCAGTGCAAAACTCAAGCTAAGTGGTTGCTAAGGTGTTTCTAGGTTGCGTACTGCCCAAGTAACAAAAGTACAGCCTTAAATTTCCACGTCAAGCCAGACAGTCATTTGCCACTGAAAATGTGTTGCCACTAAAAATCTTACATTTATTAACTTGTACATCTATTTTTATGCCTTGCGAACTTAAACGTTTGGTTTTCTGTGACGTATTCCACAACTGTTGTTGCAAATTCTTCTGATTTTTCGCCAATACAATGCTGATGACTTGTAGTTTAACATTCTTACTAATGCATTCAAGACAACTACAAGTAGTTCAATATTTTTAGTTAGGGCTTTGTTCAATGCACTAAACCCATAATGACTATTGCTAATGATTACATGTTTATGTTCTTCTCTCGGGGCCTAGAGTTGCTAGACTACATTTTAACCAAAGATTTAATTAATTCCAGCACAAAAGAACAGGATTAGAAAACAAAGAAAAGAATGAATAAATACATTGAAAAAAAAAAATAATAATGAAACAAATGCACAATTTGACACCATCCCCTCCCACACAAGGAATTACACTTTTTAGATCCAATATGTTTTGGCGCCCTGGAAATTCATCTGCCGTAATTAGCACCTTGTTACTCTAAGCAAGATTGACAAGAGAAAATCTGTTTTAAAAGACAGACCTGTGAAAATGTCTCACTCACTAATTCTTCCCCATGTATGTGTTCATATATTGTTGCTGTCTTTTTTTGAAAAATAGATTTTATTCATGTATTTTATGTCAGCATTAGGCCTATGGAAACCAAATTTTTTGCTCATACTGTTTGTTTGTTTTTTGCCGACAAGTGGCACTTTAGAGGAGTGCGTTTTTCTCTACACATGTCAGCAAATCTTAAAACCTGCAATCAAATTTCAAATCAGTATAATTAAGCAATAAGGTACAAGAGGCTGTTCTTTATTGTGAAATTTGGCTGTGTCTGAAACCAAAGGCAGCTGTCGTGCTGCCTAGTCAGTCAATGACTAAACAGGCAGCATTTCTGTGGGATTTGGAGACAGGCTTCCAATTCTTTTTCTATTTTTATGTTTTTATGTTAATTCTCTACAATGTTTATTTCTCAGAAGATGTGGAATCATAAATTAAAGGGGAAAAAAATGAAATTTTCAGCTTCGTACTGCCTATAAAGCATTTTTCAAATTTGGGATGCAGCCTGCGTCAGCAGATTTTGTCAGTAAGATACTCTGGAGTGATAATAATATTCATAATAAAGAGTGTCTTATTGCTTTTATTAAACGGCTGCTGCATAATTAAGACAAATTCTTCACTAAATGCAATTTTTCCACTAGTCCCTGACTGGTCTCTATGGTGGTCTCTACTCTATAAAAAATGCTTGGTTGTTTCGAAACAACCCAAGTTGGGTTGAAAATGTGACAAACCCAGCAATTGGGTTGTTTTAACCCAGCGGATGGGTTAAATGTTTGCCCAATCTGCCGGGTAGTAAATTTACTGTATTGCTTGCTTGAAATGAACCCCAAAGTATGTTTGAAATTAACATGTATTAATATGTTTAACAAATGAACATTTATTAAACTGCTTATTAATAAAGTAATTATCTCTAGTAATTATGTGTCTGATTTTTAACCTATTTTGGGTTCATTTTAAGAGCCATAGAGCAATTTTTTTAAACAATAGTTGAGTTAAATAAAACTGCCCAACACGTTGACAAACATTTAACCCATTTGCTGGGTTTGTCCATTTTCAATCCAACCTGGGTTGTTTTTAACCCATCATCTTTTAGAGTGTATGGGTCCTGCAAAGTGTTTTGCTTCATAACTGAACTATATATTTTCTATATCTATTTTATTATATATCTCTTTTTATATGCTACACTCTAAAAAATGCTGGGTTAAAAACAACCCAAGTTTGTTTGAACATGGACAAACCCAGCAATTGGGTTGTTTTAACCCATTGGTTGGGTTAAATGTGCTGGGCAGTTTTATTTAACCCAACTGTTTAAAAATTACTATATGTCTAAATTAAAATGAACCCAACAAAGATTGGAAATTAAAATCAGACACATAATTACTAGAGGCAACAATAATAATCAAAAGGTGAACATTTATTAATAAGCAATTTAAGAAATGTTTATTGTTTAATTATTATTCATTAAACTTGTTCATGTATTGAACATAGTAATAAATGTTGATTTCCAACATATTTTGGGTTCATTTTAAGCAAGCAATACAGTAAATTTTAAACAATAGTTGAGTTAAATAAACTACCCAGCAGGTTGGGCAAACATTTAACCCAACCACTGGGTTTATCCACTTTTAACCCAACCTGGGTTGTTTTTAACCCAACATTTTTTAGAGTGTACCATGCATCTTTCTGTGTTTATGCAGCACATTAATGGAAAGGAGGAGTCCAGAGTTTTTTTTTTTTTTTTGTCAGATGCAGCTTCTTGTGTTTAAAAACAACAGAATGGATGTTCTTACTGTCTTTAAAAACACAGCGCTCATGATTTGAGATGCTTAAAAAACAGCGAGGTGTGTCACAAACAATGATCAAATATATGTCTAGCACATGTTTACAAGGTAAAACGGATGCAAAAATAGGTCCCGTTTGAACGGACCTTTACTTTTTAAAAGATCTTTGCATTAAAGGCTGCGTCGAGTTTTACAGGGTTCTACAGAGTGCGTGACAGCCGTGAGGTGCGGCGCTGGCGTTTGATGGCACTATTGATGGGAAAGTTGTGAGGAAAGTCACAGAGCCACAGAGGAATTTGATTACCTTCATCCATTATCCGCACAGTGAGCGACGGAGAAACTCGCCATCTGTCATCCGTTTCATTAGCATCGTCAACACCTGCCCTGCCTGTTTACCACTTCTCTCACTCTCTCTCTCTCATTCTCTCTCTCATACTGATTTTTTTCAAACAAGCTTTTAATGAAATAATAAATGTTTTTCTTTGCTCGTGTAAATATAGTCTTATCCTGTTTAGGTGAACATATGTGCTTCATATATGAGATCCTCTTCACAAGTTTGTCAAAAGAAGTTTACAGAGAAAAAGAAGATGTAAATACGTTAAGCGGAGTTCAGGTTCATTACACCATCTGCATAAAATAATTCAAACCAATATAATCGGGGTTTATGTTATATGATATCTATCTATCTATCTATCTATCTATCTATCTATCTATCTATCTATCTATCTATCTATCTATCTATCTATCTATCTATCTATCTATCTATCTATCTATCTATCTATCTATCTATCCGAACCCAAGCTGTCAACCAACAGCTAATGACAAACAAACATGACAGATTGCGGACTACCACACCATGGCATTTCGAAGTAAGGTAACAAAAAAGTGGAAGAAGGAAACAGTCCTTCTGGTTATCGAGGCATTCTGAATTCCTCCTCCAGCCCTCTCTGCAAAATCCCCAGGTGCCGCTGCGGGCCCCATTAGCGCCCGAGTCTCTGCCTCCAGCAGGCCATGCGTGTCCCCAATGACACTTTGTTGGATGAGAACCAAGTTTTTTCCCCCCTCTGCAGTCAGATAGCTCACTTCTGTCCAATCGCAGGACAGGACGAGACAGGGGCGGAGTCCTGGAGAACAGGGCTGTCCCGGTGGACAGGTGGAACAGAGGAACATCATGAGCTGAACAACAGAACGGCATGCAGGACAGGAGGACAGGAGGTGAAATGTGACTGTCAAAAAATCAGTGTACTGTTTATTAGGCCACATGTGTACTTAAAGCAATAGTGCATCCAAAAATGAAAAAAATCTGTCATTTATTGTATTCACCCTCATGTCATTTCAAACCCAAATTATTTTTCTTTCCACATCAGTGGGTCTTGCAAATGATAAACTTTTCTTTTAGAAACTTTGGAACTAAAATAAATAATAATTAATAATAATAAATGCACATTTTACCAGAGCTATTAATGTTACTTAAAATAAAATAAACATTAACTGAAATAAAATAAAATATAAAAAAAAAACTTAAACTAAAGATGAAGTTGAAGTACTAAAATAATTAAATAAACTAAAACTAAAAACTATATAGACATTTATAGACATAAAAATAATACAAATGACAAAAACACCACAAAATTAGGTTACTTTAAAATTAAAATTAAAACATTAAAAATAAAATCTTTTTAAAAATATTAACAAAAACTATGGCAGTATATCAAATAGCACCTGCTTTGTACTGCTGTTTTGTCACACTTTCATTTCCATACTAGCTCGTACACTTCTAGATTTGTAACTTTGTTTTTCAGCACTTCCCATGTTCTCACAGTCATTTTAAATGTAAGCTACTAAGTGAATAAATGTAAATTGTGTAAAACAGCCCTGAGATTCATTGTTGTTGAATTTGTGTGAAATGTAAACATTGCGTTTGCTTGTAAAAACCCAATAGTGCAGAATACATTTGCATATACTAGAAGTACATCAAAAGATGCCCAGTATGAAGCGTGTCACAAAGCTCCGCCTTCGTTCTAATTACCTGGATGGTTTCATCAAAAAATTAGTGATGTTGTTTTGAAGCCATGCCATACAGCATCCTATGATATTTTACAGCTCTATGTAGAAATACACTTAATACAAGAAGCATTGTATGATTATCATGTGAGAAGAAGCATGCGATACAAAACTGCAAATGACTTTGAATGAGCCGCTTCAACAGTTCATAGTTCAACGAACAGCAGTGTAAACACACAATCACACATCTGGTGTTGAATCTCCGGGAGCCCTGGGTCAAGTACACCTCCACCTTGAAAAAATTACTCACAGCCTTCGGGGCAAATGCCCGAGTCTTCATGAATTCAGTCTGCCGATGTGTTGTTTACTCAGAGGCCATGAAATGAATGCATGGATTGTTTTCAAGGTTTTTGTCTATGTAACCAACACATATTAGAATTTTTACTGCCATTAAAATATTAACTGTATATTTATATTTTCCAAATTGTAAGTGGTCCTGGTTATGCAAAATTAATTAACACAGACAATATACAATAATACACAAATGCTTTGCATTATTATGCTCTCAGAAAACAAAAGAACCCTTTCACTAGGCCTACTAATACCATTTAGGCACTAATATCCACTGTAGTTACTAATATGAACTGTTAAAGGGGCTATACTTAAAGGGTTAGTTCACCCAAAAATGAAAATTCTGTCATTTATTACTTACCCACATGTCGTTCCACACCCGTGAGACCTTCATTCATCTTCGGAAAACAAATGAAGATATTTTTGATAAAATCCGATGGCTCAGTGAGATGCCCAGAAAGCTACTAAAGACATATTTAAAACAGTTCGTGTGACTACAGTGATTCAACCTTAATGTTATAAAGCAACAAGAATACTTTTTGTGCACCAAAAAACAAAATAAAAACTTTATTTAACAATATCTAGTGATGGGCGATTTCAAAACACTGCTTCATGAAGCTTCAAAGATTTACGAATCTTTTGTTTCAAATCAGCGGTTTGGAGTGTGTATCAAACTGCCAAAGTCACGCCCCCCAGTGGTGAACTACTGAAATTTCGAAACACTTATGACATAACAAAGCCTCATTTACTGAAATCGCATGACTTTGGCAGTTTGATACACACTCCAAACCACTGATTCGAAACAAAAGATTCGTTAAAGGTGCCCTAGAATAAAAAATTGAATTTACCTCGGCATAGTTGAATAACAAGAGTTCAGTACATGGAAAAGACATACGTTGAGTTTCAAACTCCATTGCTTCCTCCTTCTTATGTAAATCTCATTTGTTTAAAAGACCTCCGGAAAACAGGTGAATCTCAACATAACACCGACTCTTACGTGTTTCTAAATGTTTCGTTAGCATGTTGCTAATGTACTGTTAAATGTGGTTAAAGTTACCAACGTTTATTACTGTATTCGCGGAGACAAGAGCCGTCGCTATTTTCATTTTTAAAAACTTGCAGTCTGTATAATTCATAAACACAACTTCATTCTTTGTAAATCTCTCCAACAGTGTAGCATTAGCCCGTTAGCCACAGAGCATATAGCCTCAAACTCATTCAGAATCAAATGTAAACACCCAAATAAATACTATACTCACAGGAATCGATGCATGCATGCAGCATGAATGACGAACATCTTGTAAAGATCCATTTGAGGGTTATATTAGCTGTGTGAACTTTGTTTATGCACTGTATAACTGCACTTATAGTCGAAAGCTCGGGAGGGCAGGGAGCGAGAGATTTAAAGGGGTCGCGCAGCCTGAATCGGCGCATAGTTAATGATGCCCCAAAATAGGCAGTTAAAGATATTAATTTTAAAAAATATATGCAGTATTTTCAGCTGAAACTTCACAGACACATTCAGGGGACACCTTAGACTTATATTACATCTTTTGAAAAGACGTTCTACAGCACCTTTAAGCTTCCTTAAGCAGTGTTATGAAATCGCTCATCACTAGATATTGTTGAATAAAGTTGTTATTTTGTTTTTTTTGGCACACAAAAAGTATTCTTGTTGCTTCATAACATTAAGGTTGAACCACTGTAGTCACATGAACTGTTTTAAATATGTCTTTAGTAGCTTTCTGGGCATCTGAAAGTGTTAATTATCTTGCTGGCAATGTCTCACTGAGCCGTCGGACTTTATAAAAAATATCTTGATTTGTGTTCCCAAGATGAACGAAGGTCTTCTGGGTGTGGAACGACATGAGGGTGAGTAATTAATGACAGAATTGTCATTTTTGGATGAATTAACCCTTTAAGAATTTTCAAGTAGCCTATCGTTTTTTTATTGACAATGCATGAACAATTTGTAACAAAACTTTAAAAACGAGACCTCCCTTGTCTTCCTACTTTTTCTATGAAACTTCTGTAGACATATTTTTTATTTGAAGGACTCGGGACGTTTTTGCCGGGAAAATCAAAAGGATGTGACGTTTATGCTCACCCCCCGCTCTATGACACATTAAACTAATGCAATGTTGAGGATAGGCTAGTGCCGAAAAAGCCATTCAGTCGTGTCATGCAAAGAAAATGGATTCATTTCAAACTATAATCGCACATAGCCAGATCTGTATAGTCTCAAATATTTATAGGCTATTTAAACCATCATAACTGTGTAATTTTAATTACCTCATCTGTCGACATGATGCCGGTGAATTGCAGAGCTGGTGCAAACATATCCACATCGCTGTGATCAGATGTTTTCTTAACTTTTGTTTTCTCACCGCTGTCATTTTTGTTGACTGATTATTTTGTTTTTGCGCAGCACATTAATCTAAACGTCTCTCCCAGCAGCGCGGACGGTGTCTGGATGTTTGTGAACTATATATCGCAGCAAAGGTAGGCCTATTTTCAAAGTCTTTTTACATCTTAAGCGAAGAACAAAAAAAGAACTTTGCTGTTTATCGATTCGGGGCCTTTAATCATGTTCAGTCTTGTACGTTACATGTGCGCGAGCAGTAAGTTGCTGGCTGCAGTTCACTTAATGGCCACGGGTGGCGCTAATAACAAGAGTTTCTGAATTCTACATAACGGCCTTTCATGTTACTAAAATGCACTCAGTCTCTTACAAATGCGTACATTTTTAAAGTGTATACCGCCCAAGAGCCAGCTTTTGTACTTTTTTTCTGAGAGTTCAGGCAGTTTCGTTTGAACAGTTTGAAATGATTGTGAGGTTTCACACTCGAACAGTTTAGATTTTATTTTCCCATCAACTCCACAGCCTGATTTATTTTAGATTTTGGTATCAGTTGTGAACAGCAGGTGTGTTTCTGGGTAATGGCAGTTGGAACGTGTCCCATTAGCTCACAGACAAACAGCACGGACATGGAGACATCTGACACATGGAAAGCTGCTCAGTTTAATGTACATTTAATGTAGGATTATTCTCTGTGCCGAGACTTTAAAATCACTTTTATTTCAAATTGCTGATGGCAAGAAGAGGAAAAGCACACTATGAACTGCTGTATTGTCCCTTAGGCATGGTCTGTTAAAGCCTTTTACACAGTAGCTTTGTCTGTTCTGCATTGTCTGTAAAACGTGACTTTGGACAAGTGTCAATAGAATTTGAAGTTCCTCGAGATGAACTCTTTAATAGCTTTGAGCCTCTCAGCAAGGAGCACGCTATTATAAATGATCTGCCATCACTTTTTACTAATGGAAGTTAAATATGTCTCTTATTAGTCTTTCTGGGGCTCCAATAAACTTATGATTTATATAAATGACAGGAACTCATACATGTTTAATCGATGGCTGTATCATGTTCATTCCAATGAAATTGAAACTTAATACTGTATGAAAATAGATCTGTAAAGTTAGCCGTGTGTAGGGTGTAAATGCTATCATACACATTCATAAAATCCATTCAAGTCACTTTGTAGGTAAGGCTACTTTCATACATTAAAGTGTATGTCAAATATGAATTTATTTAAATGAGCTGAAAAAATATTTCATTATATACAAGATTCTTGTCAGAATGTATGCCAGTGCCAGTGTGATTTTATCTATTAAATTTTAACAAAAAAATATATATATGGTATTAAAATATTCTATAAATATGTAATATTTTTGTATTTAGAATTTTTGTAAAATTGTTATTATTGATATAAATATTATATATATATATTTTTTTTTTAATATTTATATAAATATGAATAATAATATTTTATTTATGTATTTTATAACACACACACACACACACACACACACACACACACACATATATATATGCAGCACATTTGTGTCGGCATTGTATGAGAGCAAAACAATCACATTAATGAAAGATTTGTATAAATATTTATTTTGGAATGACCGTTTACAGAGTCCTAATGCATATGCCATTTAATGCATACTGTTACGTAATTTTTGTTCTCATTTCTCTGAATATCTCTCACACCCTGGAACATAATTGCAGTCTTTCTCTCCTCTTCAGACCTCTGACTGCTGAGTTCAGAAGTGTTTCCCCGTGCCCAGGCCTCGTGCCAATCCGATGCCAATCTGACATGCAAATGAGCTCCTGGCTTCTGCTGTGGTGTCATTTTATGGCAGCCCTGCACCCATCACTCCCAGAATGCACTGCTTCCCACACCGCCTCTGCTCCTTAAAGCATCTAATTAAAACAGCAGATCCCTCGGCCTCACCCCCTCCCCTCCCCAGTCTCTCACACCATTCCACAAGAGAAATGATTATTAGGAATTTAATAGGGAGAGTTTTGTGTCCCAGGCCATCTGTGTCCCGGGGAAGGCTGGAAATTTGGGGAGGGTTGACGATGTGACTAGAGCTGTCCTTTTTTTCCCTCTCTTTCGCACTCTCTCTCTCTCTCTTTCTGTCTCTCTCTCTCTGGGAATTATTATTCACTTCTGCAGCCAAAGTTTAAGGTGGTAAATCACCATTGTGGGGGCAGAGCATTTTTCACTTTTAATCACCAAGATTATTTCTAACAGGCTATTTATTTTAGGCAATGCCAGACTCAGAGGGATTGTGCCCTTTAACCATTCACACTGTTTGTCCATTTAAATAATTGCTATTTATCAGAACTGGAATTCCATATATTTTCATTTCATTATATTCAGTAAAATAAACAAATAAAGCATTTATTTATTTTCAAATTTATTTATTTTTTAACTCACAAATGTTTTCATCCTCAGTGATCTATCTATCTATCTATCTATCTATCTATCTATCTATCTATCTATCTATCTATCTATCTATCTATCTATCTATCTATCTACCTATCTATCTATCTATCTATCTATCTATCTATCTATCTATTCAATTTATTGGCATGACTGTAAATAATACAATATTGCCAAAGCTTGGAATACATACATACATACATAGAATAATAAAAACATCAAAATAATAGAAGAAAATATTATAACATAACTTTTAAACTTAAATAAACAGTGTAACAAATTAGAACATGTCTGAACATTTGATAACACAGTGTTTTAACATATATACATTTACACACATAGGCTTCTGATATCTATCTATCTATCTATCTATCTATCTATCTATCTATCTATCTATCTATCTATCTATCTATCTATCATCTATTTATCTAGGCTATCTAATTACAGTTTTTCTACTTCAAATATCATGTTTAATTCAATGTTTTACTTTGTGTTTGTTAGTAATTTTTTGTGAACTTTACTTAGGGGTGTAATGGTACATGTATTCGTCCCGAACCGTATGGTACAGACGTCAAGGTTCGGTTTACACCAGTTTATACAGTCACACGACGAATACAGTCATTCACAGGCGATCCACACTCCAATCCAGAAGGGGCGTGTGTGGTAATGCAACGCTGATTGCTACCAGTAAAAAGCACAGAAGAAGAGATCAATTGGTATGTTTGTAATCTCTCAACCAGTGTTACAGCTGTGGAAAGACATCAATAAACCAGCTTGAGAATAATATCTCACATAGCATTATATTTACCTCAGGCATTTTGTGTCAACATCATGTTAGAGAAATGAACTCTAGAAAGGAGCATTTTGTATATGCACTATAGCCTATTCATTATATTTACTTAACCTGTTAGTAATGTCTTGATTTTTATTGTACGTTTAAATAAATTTGTCATGAAAACAAGTTATGACAGCCACTGTAAATGATTATATTTAAAAAATGAACTGGAGTAGAAAATTACCTTAGATTTAGAAGTTTAGAAGAAAAATCAGCCTTATGTACAATTTATGGACATTTATTATTATTATTATTATCTAAATAAAATTGCAACTGAATTTAATTATTTGGGCTCTGTTGTTAATTGTAACCTTTAATACAGCATTAGCTAAGGTATTTTTTTTATCCTTAAGAACTTTTTTTAATTATTATTGAATTTATTTGGATACAGAGACACAGTTGTTAAAAAAACGCACAGTTTAATAAAAATCAATTTTATGTTTAGTTTTCTCCCACCTGCTGTACCGAACCCGTACCGAAAACCGAAGTACGTACCGAACCGTCATGCTTGTGTATGTTACACCCCTACTATCTATCTATCTATCTATCTATCTATCTATCTATCTATCTATCTATCTATCTATCTATCTATCTATCATGTGTTTGCTTATCTCACCTTGCATCTCATACTGTACATTTTCACGAAGTGGCATAATTTATTGTAAATGCTATTCATATTTACTTGTGACATATTGACAGTTAAGCCATGGGGTGCAATTATGAGCCACTCGTTAATTGATTCACTTAGAGTAAGTTGATTGTATGTGTTTATGTATATGCATATATGCATGTGTTGCACACATTATGAATAGCATTTTAATATGGGTCGCATGGACTCATAAAGAACAGATATGAATGTGAAAACTGTGTCCATATAAAAGCCAGACTGACGCCCCCAGCTCTGCCACCCACACAGAATATGCCATATGCTGCTATACTTTACCTCTATAGTCTCCTATGAGAGGGAAAGAGAGACTGGGCACATTCATGGTTAACCTCTCAGTCAAAGGAGAGCAAATGCATGCCAAGCATTCAGACCTTCACCCCCGAGACTGTTTGCCTGCAGACCTCTCTCTCTCTTTCTTTCACTTGCACACACACTCCTCCTGTCAGGGAGCAGCTGTCAGAGGCTGACTGAAGGAGAGGATGAGTGTGAGAGGAAGGATGGTGTCATTGGCCTGGAGGTTTCCAGCTCCAGAGATTCACATGCCAAACACAGAGACACATTTTCACACTAACCGCAACAGAGCAGGACAAGATGATGTCACGGAGGAGCAAAAACCAGCATGGGTTTCATTTTCCTTCACAGCAATTTGATGAATATTTACGAATTTTGATTTGATTTGATTTATTTTGTATTTTATTTTCCAACCAAATATACAAACGATGTTTAATTTTATGTAGCTTTAAATGTCTATTTCGCTGCTTCAGCACAGGATATATATATTTTATGTCTGACTGAATAAAAATATGTTTATAACAAATGTATAACACGTCATGTTTAATTTTCACATGTGTATCTGATAACCTGTAAGCTGTATAGAAACTTTAAATTGCTGTAAATCTCACTGACAATTTTATCGCGAACAGATTAGACTGTTAGACAAGTATTTTCTAAATGCTCGGTTTCAGATAAATGGGATTTAAAATTTTATGCAAAAAAAAATATATAATAATAACAAATTTGCAATTGCGGTTTTAAAATATTAAGTATTTTAATCGTCGGATACGTAAAAAACGATTTGTGTGACAGTCGGTCAAACTCTGTCTGCGTTCAGTCAATTCTGTCCGACCTCAAGAACTATTCGTTTGACTCTCAAAAAGAAAAAGAAAAACGCTATAATCATATAATAATAATAGGCTAATAATGATGATGATAATATAAATAATAATGAAGAAGCAGAATAATCACAGAATTAATCACTGCTCTTGTTTCAGTGATCTTGAATTTTCGTCTCGTTTTACAAACTGCGAAGCAAACTTTGTTTGAAAATGTGTTTGAAAAATATTTAATAATAATTTATATACTTAAAAACTGAATTAAAAATGTAGTTTCAATTTTAAAATCAATCTACAGCAACTGTCATCTTCCGACATGTGTTATCCGACATCTTGTTGATCTAAAAAAAAAAAAAAAAAATCTGTAGGAAAGCTGTAAGCGTGTAAATTCATTAGATGTTTTATCTAATATCTATAATAATGATGATAATAACAATTGTACATAAATAAATCATCTAAATAATAATAAATTGCATTAAAGTAGTTATTTGGATGACATACATTATTAACAAGCTTGTAAAAGGTCATAATGAATTCAAAGTGTTCATGCTGAAACCCCAGTGGAGCACTTATATGTCCAAATATGAATAAACATAAGGTCAAATCCAAACAATTGCTAATTGAATATTTATTATTTCAAGTTTTTTGCTTAACCCTCACTTAAAAAACAAACAAACAAGCAAAAAAGATTACAAACAACAAATATAAGTGTTTTTCGATCACACTGTCAGCTGTCAGACTCATTCGTGAAGTGTATTGCAATTATATAAACTGATCATTTTAATAAAGTTATTTAGTTGTGCATAGATGCATTTTTTCTTGTATTTACCAAGCAATATTAAAAAAAAAAAAAAAAAAAAAAAGCGTTCTTCACATTTTTTAAACGATTTAATTTTTACATTCTACATTCGTTTTTATTTTCTGTTTAATCAGATATGAATCTGATAGCCTAAACAATACATTTAAGACGCAAATGTCGAGATTATAGTCTGGAGCCGTATTTATATATTCATCTGAATATATAAATAATAGTATTTTAATGTATGTTGTCTTGTCTCAAACACGTCTAGTATTAATGCTATATATGAATGTTCATTTTTAGGTGACTTCCTCAAGAAAGAGCAAACACAGTTGATCACATTCAAGATTTATTTTTCGACAAGCCGATCGAAATGAGCCCCTCAACTTCACATCATTCACAAGACCCGATGTTTCCCTCTGAATAAACAAAATAAATAAATAAATAGGAAAAACATTACTGCATTGCAAAATCACAATAGTTTTCTTGTTGACATTTAGCGGAATCAGTCAAAAGAGTGAGTATAGTTCAAAGACACAGATGTCTGTAAATAATAATGAAATTCACACAATAAGGTTATTTACATGTCTGCACGATAATACGTCTTATACTGTGTTGCATAGTTCCATTATTGCTATCATGATTTTGTGTTTCATGTAACACGCAAATAAATCCATTTCCACAGTAGAGGAGACGAGAATTGTTTTATTTTTTATTAATTGATTGTAATAGGCCTACCACAGCCTGCGTCAATGCATGAGCAAACTATGCAGTCTGAAATAAATAGAATTGATTTTACAGTATTTTTCAAACATCGTATGATGAAATCAAACGTGCCAAAAACAAAGCAAAACAATCAGCAACAAGCACTAATTAATTAACAGATTGGTGTATCTGGCGTCCAACCCCTATGCTCGCTTTTAATTATGGAAACCCGTATTTAATTCGTCCTGGCTCTGGAACGATTGGCCGCGGGGATGTAAGTCATAAGGAAAATGGCTGTCTGGGGAAACGCGGTACATGGAGCCCCGGCCGGGAACGTTACAGTATCTCATCCCATAATGGCAGTTCTTACTGTACTCGACTTGGTCCTCGTGTTTTTTAAGCGAGAAAATCCCGTTGTAATTATTCGGGGGACTCATTTGGCCGTCAAAACGAGGGCTGCTGCTCTCCGGAGAGGCGCTGTCGTAGTAGGACTCGTAGGACGCGTAATAGTTGTACGGTCGGAACGGCTTGACGCTGTCCCGGGTCCCAGAGCTGAGGCCGGTGGGCGTGGCCATCTCAGCGTTCGGATACGGATACAGAGAATCATACTGATGAGGCCTCCCCGAGAACGACACGTCCCCGTTGTGATCTGTGAGGAAATTTCTGGCGTTCAGCTGCAAGCAACCCGCGACCAAGTTGGTGGTGGGCTGCGACAAGCCCTTGCACAGGGTCTGCACGAACGCGAGCAGGTCGGGCCTCTTTCCCGCGCTCAGAGTCTCAGACAGAGCCCATATGTAATTCTTAGCCAGCCTCAAAGTCTCGATCTTGGAGAGTTTTTGCGTTTTCGAGTAGCACGGCACGACTTTGCGCAGGCTCTCGAGCGCGTCATTGAGGCCGTGCATGCGGCTGCGCTCGCGCGCGTTCGCTTCTTGGCGGCGCATTTTGACTCGTTCGCCGCGTCCCTCAGAGAATTTCTTTTTACGCGCGCCTTTCTTCTTCGGGAGACCGTTCTCGTCGTCCTCTCTCTCCTCCTCTTCCCTGTCCGTGTTGTCGTCCTCTGCCTCCTTGAGCTCGGCGCTACTGAGTGTCCGGGCGTCTTCTTGACGCGTGAATGTCGCACCAAACTGAGACTCGCGCATCATGTCTGGGTCTTCAAATGGTACGGTTAGCATCGTCCCTGTATAACAACAAAAAAATTAACAACAAAATAAAACAGTCATGATGTCAATCACCCGGAAGCCCAACTGCCCATATGGGTTACTAGAGAATTGAAATGTTTCATAGTTGTTGTTTTTATGTAGGCCTGTTTATGTTCTGTGGTGAATTTTGAAGCTGCTTTTACTTGATATGCTAAAGCCATAATGAGACTATGCTGGTCTAACGTGCATGTAAAATGTTTCAAATGTTTTAAACTTTGACATTTGTCTGCTACAAATAAGTTTACAAATGTACAACTTATCCTTAAACGGTGTAAATAAGTGTCGGCAAGTAAAAAGAGCGGCATTTTTTACAATCTATCCCATATTTTCTATTTTGTACATTAACGTTAATCAGATTAAATTATGGCATCCCAAAATGTGCTTTAAAATTTTCATCCAAAACAGTTAACAAATATAAAAAGCTAAAAAACGTAGTTTTTTTTTATTTTATTTTTTATGTTTGTCACTCTCTAGGCCTGCTTGATGTTTATTTTGTTTTTGTTCAGTCTTTGTGGAGGTTTCCAGCGCAAAAATGTTACAATCTACACATTCTGCTTATGAAAGATATTTGTAGTTTTTATTTTTAAGCATATAGATAAATCTTGTGTGGATGTTAGATGTCAAATGATAACCTGCTGATTCAGACTTGACACACGTTTTGTCATTTTAACATCCATTAACATGATCACAAATCAAATGACTAACAAGATGTGAAATGAACTCAAAATTGTTGTTCTCCACAAAGATTTACAGCTTCTATTGTCAGCTCGGGAGGGTGGTGGTCATGTCTGAGAGAGATTTCAGTCCTGTAGCTCATTTCTAATTGGTTAAACTGGCGATGTTCCTCCCTGTACTGTCCTACTCAGACAAACAACAATTTTAAAAAATAGCTAGAACGATAAGCTCAAAACCACGTCATTGGGCACATTGCTTGTTGTACCAACACAAATAACGCTAGCAAAGCCTGAAGCTAAGCGTTTTTTAACAATAAGCACAACAATAACACAAGCATGCCAAAACTGATGCTCTAAAGCAGACTGATTTTCCACGGCTCACCTGTTTCGTTCAGTGTTCAGCTTGCATGTTCAAATTCCTTGCGACGTTCAGAGCTGCCTCCCATGTGCTTGATGTAGAGCTGTAAGAATTCCTTTAATCTCCCTCTCCCTCTCTCTCTCTCTCTCTCTCTCTCTCTCTCTCTTTCACAGAGAAATGACACCCATGCCAGGCACCAGCGCTGGTACCCATGCCATCTGCCACTGACGTTTTGTTGGTCACATGATGCAGTCTCTAGGGACCTTCATTCCGCTCTCATCATCTGGTGCGCACGGTAATGGGCACCGGGAGGCTCTCATTTACCGTCAAAAAACTCCGGGTAAAAAAAGAGATTAATGCCAGTACTGCTGCGGCAATACCAGTGTAGAAACGACTAAATGATTTAGACTTTAAAGTGAAGCGTGTATTTGATTATAGGGCGACGGATGCTGCAGGCAAGAGCAAATCAGTTGAGATGTCTTCACATATGCATGTTAGAGTTGTCTGGTGGATAATAAATGCTCAGATATTACATCAAATCTCTGCACCTACATATGAATAACAGCCTGTGTGCATAGAAATGTTAAGAAGCATTCAGTTGGTAAACAGAGCAGAGAATTCATTCATTGTGCTGGCATGATGTGTAAACCTTTGCTTTGCTATCAACTGTGATATTTAGATATTTGTGAATTCAGGTTGATTGGGACACTTTTTCCCAGTCATCTCAATGGCAGAAAGTGTCCCAATCGACCTGAATTCACCCTATAAGGGCAAGCTGTCACAATGGCTCTCTCAAGGATTCATATTTTTGCAGGATTTATTAGGTAAACATGTGAACACTATAAAACCACACTGAGAGCCAAGAATCATATAATGAAGGCAGATTTGAACTGAAATGTTGAACAAACTTTGTTCTCAAAAGAAGTGTTCATATATTTTTTTTTTTATCATCATCACATTGGGACAAGTTGTCATATGTGTTTTGAATGTTATAAAGTCATTGGCCAAAAATGATGGTTTCATAAATGGTTTCAATTTTATTTTATTCACATTTTTTTTTAAATGTTACCTTTAACTGTTTTTGCTATTTAATGTATTGTGTAATGTATTTTACTATGTTAAATGTTACAAGTTCCTTATGAAACCATTATTTATTCAACAATTATTATAAATATTTTTAAAAAATAATAAAAAAAATAATTATAAAAATATTTAATGCCATATAAAAAACATGATATATATATATATATATATATATATATATATATATATATATATATATATATATATATATATATATATATATATATTAAATTCTGTTTAATTACTTTTTTAAGAAGCAATGGCATATTGTTTTGTCTTCCATAACTGTTTTAATATTTTATGTTACAAATTCACAAAATAAAAATAAAAAATTAAAATATTTATTGCCATATAAAAACATTATTTATATATAATATTATATAATATTTTAAATGTTATAAATTCCTTATGAAACCATTATCTATTCAACAGTTATTAGAAATAATATTAAAAATATTTTAAAAAAAATTATATTTCTTGACATTATTTATTGCCATATAAAAACCATTATATATACACACACACACACACACACACACACACACACACACATATATATATATATATATATATATATATATAAATTGCTGTTTAATGATTTTTTAAGAAGCAATGGCATATTCTTTAGACATCCATAATTGTTCATAATTATTCAACAATTATTATTTATTACCATGTATTATTTTTATATTTTACATTTTTGCTGTTTAATGACTTTTTTTTTAAGAAGCAATGGCAAAACAGTTTTCATTGCCCCACTATTGGGCCTATTCAACAAACTGCATATTTTTTTCATTAAACAATAGTGGAAATGTTCATTACATTTTTGTAGGCAAGTCTTTTTTGACTATTTCCTAAGAAACATCCACTGAAAGACCCTGCATGGTCTTCCTTATACCGAATGATATACATTTACTCCATGGTGAAGAATGCATTTTGAATGAAAGCATGCACAAATATCACATATTTTGCTACAGATAAAACATTGCAGTACCATGGTTTTGTTGGTGTTAGATATTGTTGCGTTAAGTGCTACAGTAACTCAGGCCCACAGTGTATGACAGCTCTGAATCTCTGTAGTGCAGTCTTGCGAGAAGACTGTTAGAAGTGCAGCTGTGTTTAGTTTACGCTTCATCGTCTTTAAATCATATAGCATATAAACTACTACTTTTCCAGTAAATATTTCTCCGTGCAGCAGAGGGCAGTCCCCAAAACGGCAACATTTGGACACACACACACAAGTTCACACTCTGCCCCCCAAAACGCCTCAGCTGGCATTCTGCACGTTCTGGTCCAGTTCACACCAGCATCTGATGAGTCAAACTCCTCATTTCAGACTAATCAGTTGACTGCACTAATTGCAAATGCAAATATGCAAATTTAAATTAATTAATTACTCCACTAATTAGTTCTCTGGTCTTTTCAGGTAATAAATCATTGTGTAGTTGAAAGAAAGAGATGGAGAGAGAAGGGAAATGCATTTATCTGCCACCTACTACTCTTATAGTGATTCACACACACACACTCAACATGGGTCCTGTTACACTCTGAGAAGAAAGTTTGGAAGAATTCCAACAGGAATGAATTTAGGATGTGTTTTATTGACCATTTGAGTCATATATATTTTTTGGCATGGCACCATGCAAATATAATGGTACCATACTACCGTTCAAAAGTTTGGTGTCAGAAAGATTTTTATTTTTTTTTCTGAAAGAAATTAATACTTTTATTCAGGAAGGATGCCTTAAATTCATTAAAAGTGACATTAAAGACTTTTATTATGTTACAAAAGATGATCAGCAAAGAATCCTGAAAGAAAATGTATCACAGTTTCCACAAAAGCAGCACAACTGTTTTCAGCATTGATAATAATAAGAAATGTTTCTTGAGCAGCAAATCAGCATATTAGATTGATTTCTTAAAGGGATAGTTCACCCAAAAATTAAAATTCTGTCATTAATTAGGCCTACTAGGGCTGCACGATTTATCGTGATTAAACCACACTCGATTTGGCAAAGGCTGCGATTATTTTACGCGCAGCTTGTCAGAGCTGTACGGCTCCGTGATCAGTAGTAAATGCTGCTCCATCTGAAAGCCAGAGGGTGCTCTTGCTCTAAATATGCCCTGCCGCAGAAGAAGATAACACACGTCACATCGCTGTAGCTAAATAAACAGAAGATTAAAAAGCTTTGATTATTTAAACATGACTAATGAAAACCTTATTTGGTGTAAGAAGCCACATCATCTCACAGAAGGACGCTCAACTGTTGTTATGAAGTGAGTCTGGAGTAAAAACATTTTATTAAATGTTGTCTTTTGTTGAACAAGATGTTAATAAATGCTTCTTATGTCTGGAAAGATGTTTGACGTGTGTTGCTTTTTCAAATGTACATTATAAGCGACTCAAACTCGCAGTGCTTTCAGATGGATTAGCATTTGGAGCCATACTTCACTGACAAGCTGAAAAATAATCACAGCCTTTGCGATAACACTAAGAATCGCATTTAAGCCATAATCTTCTTTAAGTTCAATGTTATTTTTCGTACCGTGCAGCCCTAGTAATTACTCACCCTCGTACCATTCCAAACTTTCCTTCAAACACTTTCCTTCATCTTCAGAACACAAATGAAGAACTCTTTGATAAAATCTGAGAGCTTTCTGTCCCTCCATTGACAGTCTACACATCTACCATTTTGATGCTTTAAAAAGTTTATAAAGAGATTGTAGAACTAATCCATATGAATTGAGCGGTTAAGTCCAGGTTTTCTGAAGAGACTTGATTGGTTTATATGATGAACAGATTGAATTTATGCTTTTATTCACATATGAACATTCATCAACTCACACATCAGTTGTGGTAAACGGAAGCTCAAGCATGTTCGCTTGATGCACGAGAGCCAATGAGATTCATTCTGGTGTTACGCAGCATGTTTGAGCTTCAGCAAGAGGCTTGTTCTCACGCATCAAGCAGGTTCGGTTGGTTTGTGTTCGCTGATCAATGTTTATATGTGAATAAAAGTCTTACAGGTTTGGAATGACATGAGGGTGAGTAATTAATGACAGAATTTTAATTTTTGGGTGAACTACCCCTTTAAGGATAATGTGACACTGAAGACTGGAGTAATGATGCTGTAAATTCAGCTTTGATCGCAGTAATAAATTACATTTTACTATATATTCACATAGAAAACAGCAATTTTATATTGTAAAAATATTTCACTGTTTTTATTGTATTTATGATCAAATAAATGCAGCATTGGTGAGCTCTTACTGGCCCCAAACTTTTAAATAGTAGTGGATATATCAGAGTACTATTCCATCTGAGATAACTGCTGTACCGTGGTACCACCCAGGTTTTTATTTTATTTTTATTTTTTTCAGGTTTTTATCAGCTATACCATAGGAGGCGGATGGTAAACCTGGATGATGCATTGCTATTCTTCCACCTGTAAATGAGGCTTTTTGTTGCCACAGCGATGACAGCTCGTGCTCGTCAGCTGTTTTAATTATCACATTATCAGCATTTAAAGGCAGTGTGACGAGCCGAGTTGCTAATGAAGGCGCTGGAACTCTCACAATGAGAAGGAGATGAGACAAACCGCCTGCCAGAATCACAGGTGACACTCTGACTGGTGGTCCGATTCGAAGCTGCTGGTGGCACAGAGAATCTTACAGGCAGAAAAAAGAAGGATGTGTTAGCGAAAGAAGCGTATGCCGTACCTTTCCTTGAGTAAATCTCTTAAAAATAGAACTTTTTTCCCCTGCAGATGTTTCTTGCTGTGGCATTAACTAACACCTTCACTACTGACGGTGTTGTGAGGTGCACCCTCGCCTCACATTTCAAAATCACACCTTTACTGTGTTGCAAAATGCAAAAAGCGCCCTGATTTCCACCACACACACACGATTGATCGCGAAGTACGACGTTACACACAGATTCACATTATAACAGGTGCATCTGCTGGTTTTCAGTCTTCCTGTTCAAGGTGTTTTAAGTTCTTCATGTGATCTTTCCTTCAGGTTGATTGAATATCTGACTATTATCAAAGAAGAAATCACTAAGAAACAACATTTTCTTTTTAATATTCATTATTTATTAGATTTTATATCGTCACACTGTTTGCATCCTTGAAATTTCTTATCAGTTCTTATCTGGGATCAGTTCTGAGCCGTTCCAGCCAAGTGTACACAGAAAAAAAAAAAAAAAAAAATTCATTCAAAAATTGCTAGTAAATTTCACAAATAATGAAAAAGAAATGGCAATTAACACAATGAACTAAACATGAAATTTAGAAACAGAAAAACTGACATAGTATTTTCTTGTAAACATACTCCTATAATTTTTATTTTAGTTTCAACTTCAAAAAACTAATTGTTACAGTATAGACAGACAGACAGACAGATCGATAGATAGATAGATGACAGACAGACGGACAGACAGATAGATAGATAGATAGATGGATAGATAGATAGATAGTTAGATGGATAGATAGGTGATGATAGATAGATAGATAGATAGATAGGTGATAGACAGACAGATAGATAGATAGATAGATAGATAGATAGATAGATAGGTGATAGACAGACAGACAGATAGATAGATAGTGATAGACAGACAGACAAACAGATAGAGAGATAGATAGATACTGTAGATAGATGGATAGATAGGTGATAGACAGACAGACAGACAGATAGATAGATAGATAGATAGATAGATAGATAGATAGATAGATAGATAGATAGATAGATAGATAGATAGGTGATAGATAGACAGACAGACAGACAGATAGATAGATAGATAGATAGATAGATAGATAGATAGATAGATAGATAGATAGATAGATAGATAGATAGATAGGTGATAGATAGACAGACAGATAGATAGATAGATAGATAGATAGATAGATAGATGGATAGATAGATAGATAGACAGATAGATAGATAGATAGATAGATAGATAGATAGATAGATAGATAGATAGATAGATAGATAGATAGATAGATAGATAGACAGATAGATGATAGATAGATAGATGACAGATAGGTGACAGACAGACAGACAGACAGACAGATAGATAGATAGATAGATAGGTGATAGACAGACGGACAGACAGACAGATAGATAGATAGATAGACAGATAGATGATAGATAGATGGATAGATAGGTGATAGACAGACAGATAGATAGATAGATAGATAGATAGATAGATAGATAGATAGATAGATAGATAGGTGATAGACAGACAGATAGATAGATAGATAGACAGACAGACAGACAGACAGACAGACAGACAGACAGACAGACAGACAGACAGACAGACAGATAGACATAGACATATAGACAGACAGACAGACAGACAGACAGACAGACAGATAGATAGATAGATAGACAGACAGATAGATGATAGATAGATGGATAGATATGTAGACAGACAGACAGATAGACAGACAGACATATAGATAGACAGACAGATAGACAGATAGATAGATAGATAGATAGATAGATAGACAGATAGATGATAGATAGATGGATAGATAGGTGATAGACAGACAGATAGATAGATAGATAGATAGATAGATAGATAGATAGATAGATGGATAGATAGGTGATAGACAGACAGACAGACAGACAGATAGATAGATAGATAGATAGATAGATAGATAGATAGATAGACAGACAGACAGACAGATAGATGATAGATAGATGGATAGATAGGTGATAGACAGACAGACAGACAGATAGATAGATAGATAGATAGATAGATAGATAGACAGACAGACAGATAGATGATAGATAGATGGATAGATAGGTGATAGACAGACAGACAGATAGACAGACAGACATATAGATAGACAGACAGATAGATAGATAGATAGATAGATAGATAGATAGATAGATAGATAGATGGATAGATAGGTGATAGACAGACAGACAGACAGATAGATAGATAGATAGATAGATAGATAGACAGACAGACAGATAGATGATAGATAGATGGATAGATAGGTGATAGACAGACAGACAGACAGACAGACAGATAGATAGATAGATAGATAGATAGACAGACAGATAGATGATAGATAGATGGATAGATAGGTGATAGACAGACAGACAGATAGACAGACAGACATATAGATAGACAGACAGATAGATAGATAGATAGATAGAGAGAGAGAGAGAGAGAGAGAGAGATTTTATTTTACTTTACTTTATTTTATTTTATTTTATTTTATTTCAGCTTTGTTCCAATGAGCGAAAACCATTTTTGATAGTTTTCAGTTTAACAATCACAACACTGTTTGGAAATTAGAACTGCAGAAACTATGACTGTTTTCAAACAGGTTTCCCAGACTGCAGTGATTCATATGGACTGCTTTTACATTGGCCTTTTATGTTCTTTTGTCCTCAGTTGCCCCTGGAACATTCTTCAATATATTTCCTTTAGCGTTTGATGAAAAAATAACAATACGGGTTTGAAACGGCATAAGGGTGAGTAAATAATGACAGGATTTTCATTTTTGAGTGAACTAACCCTTCAATAGGTTTGCACAAGAACAAAAATGTGATTTCATCTGCAAGACTATCAAAGGAACAATCTTACATTATTAAGCATCATGAAGTGGTGAAATGATCATTCTGATGGAGCGATGGCAGTAGAGGACAGACACACACACAGACAGAGACGTGCGGGTTGGCTGGGCACTGTTATTCTGCTGTGATTAGAGGACTTTGGGTCTCAGAACCACTATCTACAGCTGTGCTGTTTCTACCAATTACATGGCCCATATGCCAGCAGCCTCTCTGCCCAGGTGGAACCTCAGATGGAAGGAAAGGTGTAACATGCTGATGGACACACACAAACACAACTCATACCCAAACACGCACGAATGTGGAGGTGTCTTATTTCCTGAAAGACATGCACACGCACTTAGAGTGTTAAATATAGAAAGGTTGATCTTTTATGTATCATTCAATTAGGCAGAAGTTTCTCCTAGCGAGAAGTTTGGTGCTACATTGTTTTAAACAAGCATGTGGATTGCTGCTATGTAAGTAATGAAATATTTAAAATATTCAGTGACGCCTAAAAACATGAAAACACAGATGGAGAAAACCAGCACTAATTAACATGAAATCTGAAATCATGAATAATTTATTTGTTTTTAAAATGTACAATGTAAATATATTGGAGGTAAGACATCTGAGAAAGAGAGGTGAAAGGATTTCATATGTTCTGCCGCAGGGCAAATATCATGTTAACAAGAGCATGTTCAAAAGAATCGGAATAACAGCAGAAGTATGGCATTAGTGTTGGAGGTGAAACATCTGCTTCTTACATTTTTACATAACTTCATACATTTCTACAAAATGTTTCATTCATTAACATGAAAGATGTTTATTGCATGACAGATATATCACTGAAATTATAGATTTTACCAGTAGATGTTCATTTTTGTGATAGCTGATTGTGTTCAGTTTAAGAGCTCTCAATTAAATTTAATCAAATTACTACTTATGTTTTTTTTTTTTGTTTTTTTTTAAATTTGATTTAAAAATAAAAAATAAAGAAACATTAAGAAATATTTGACATTTGGTATTAATTTTTATGTATGCATTTATTTTCATTTGTTCTATTTTTTGAAAATAATAACAATGAGCAAAAAAAAAACAATTTTGCTTATATTAACTAAATTAAATATTTAATTTTTATATTTTAATTTTATATTAAATAATTTTACAAAATTATGTATTTACAATTTGATTTAAAATAAACAATAAAATAAAGGTATGCATTAAGCATTTGACATGGTTTTTAATTTCCTTAATTTTATGTATGTATTAATGTATTTATTTATTTTCTTCTAGTTTTTAAAACAATAACAATCAGCAATATAACAATATTGCTTATTATTATTTTTTTAAATAGTTTAACAAAATCGTGCATATTAAATTTGATTTAAAATAAAAAATAAAGGTATAAAGACATGCATTAATTTCTTCTAGCTTTTAAAATAATACAGATAAGCAATGCAATATTATAATATTGATTATAATTCAAATAAAATAAATGAAATATAAAACTTTTATATTAAATATGTAATCATGTTCTCATTATGTATTATATATTTTAAATACGTGTCATTTGTCATCTTTTTTTTTAAAAATTTTTTTAAATAATGTATATATATTATTCATTATTATTTTAAAATATCATTATTGAATATCCACATTTTATGAGTATTTCCATCTTCCTAGGATGAAGCGGGTGTGATAACTGTACAGAGTGACAGTGATGACTGTATAATGTGTTTCAGGGTTAAATGTTCTGGTCTCCCCGTGCTGAGAACTCTGGGCTGCTCTCAGCAGCTCAATAATCCACCCCTTCTTATCAGGTCGTGTGTATTGGCAGACTCTGCCTCTCTCTCAGCTTCTCTCTCTGACTCACTGCCAGTAAATTATGGCACTCATGTACTTGTAGTCGCTCCAGTGCTGGTTTGGAACAGGAAATGCTGTTTCATCATTGGTTGGGTCGGATCCAGCCGCTGACATCAGCTGTCAGTCATACGAGAGTGTTTGTATGAGAGTATTTCTGTTTGCTGATTCCAGTCATGATGTGTATGGATCTCTTGAGGATGTGCTTCATGTGACAGGAATGTGAGTGAGTGAGTGAGTGAGTGAGTCAGTTGAGTGAGTGAGTGAGTGAGTCAGTTGAGTGAGTGAGTGAGTGAGTGAGTGAGTCAGTTGAGTAAGTTGAGTGAATGAGTAAGTGAGTGAGTGAGTGAGAGAGAGTGAAATGAGTGAGTGAGTTGAATGAGTGAGTGAGGTGAGTTGAGTGAGGTGAGTGTGTTGAGTGAATGAGTTAGGTGAGTAGGTGAGTGAGTGTGTGTGTGTGTGTGTGAGTGAGCTGAATGAGTGACTGAGTTAAGTGAGTTGAGCGAGTGAGGTGAGTTGAATGAGTGAGTGAGTTGAATGACGAGTGAGTTAAGTGACTTGAGCGAGTGAGCTGAGTGAGTTGAATGAGTGAGTGATTTGAATGAGTGAGTTAAGTGAGTTGAGCGAGTGAGGTGAGTTGAATGAGTGAGTGAGTTGAATGACGAGTGAGTTAAGTGACTTGAGCGAGTGAGCTGAGTGAGTTGAATGAGTGAGTGATTTGAATGAGTGAGTTAAGTGAGTTGAGCGAGTGAGGTGAGTTGAATGAGTGAGTGAGTTGAATGACGAGTGAGTTAAGTGACTTGAGCGAGTGAGCTGAGTGAGTTGAATGAGTGAGTGATTTGAATGAGTGAGTTAAGTGAGTTGAGCGAGTGAGGTGAGTTGAATGAGTGAGTGAGTTGAATGACGAGTGAGTTAAGTGACTTGAGCGAGTGAGCTGAGTGAGTTGAATGAGTGAGTGAAGTTAATGAGTGAGTTAAGTGAGTTGAGCGAGTGAGGTGAGTTGAATGAGTGAGTGAGTGAGTGAGTTGAATGACGAGTGAGTTAAGTGACTTGAGCTAGTGAGCTGAGTGAATTGAATGAGTGAGTGAATTGAATGAGTGAGTTAAGTGACTTGAGCGAGTGAGCTGAGTGAGTTGAATGAGTGAGTGAATTGAATGAGTGAGTTAAGTGAGTTGAGCGAGTGAGGTGAGTTGAATGAGTGAGTGAGTTGAATGATGAGTGAGTTAAGTGACTTGAGCGAGTGAGCTGAGTGAGTTGAATGAGTGAGTGAATTGAATGAGTGAGTTAAGTGAGTTGAGCGAGTGAGGTGAGTTGAATGAGTGAGTGAGTTGAATGACGAGTGAGTTAAGTGACTTGAGCGAGTGAGCTGAGTGAGTTGAATGAGTGAGTGAATTGAATGAGTGAGTTAATTGAGTTGAGCGAGTGAGGTGAGTGAGTTGAATGAGTGAGTGAAGTGAATGAGTGAGTTAAGTGAGTTGAGTGAGTGAGGTGAGTGAGTTCAATGACTGAGTTGAGTGAGTTGAGTGAGTGAGGTGAGTGAGTGAGTTGAATGACAGTGAGTTGAGTGAGTGAGTTGAATGAGTGAGTGAGTTAAGTGAGTTGAGCGAGTGAGGTGAGTGAGTTGAGTGAGTGAGGTGAGTGAGTTGAATGGTTGGGTTGAGTGAGTGAGTTGAATGAGTGAGTTAAGTGAGTTGAATGAGTGAGTTAAGTGAGTTGAGCGAGTGAGATGAGTGAGTTGAATGAGTGAGTGAATTGAATGAGTTAAGTGAGTTGAGCGAGTGAGGTGAGTGAGTTGAATGACTGAGTGAGTTGAGTGAGTGAGTTGAATGAGTTGAGTGAGTTGAATGAGTGAGTTAAGTGAGTTGAGTGAGTGAGGTGAGTGAGTTGAGTGAGTGAGGTGAGTGAGTTGAATGGTTGAGTTGAGTGAGTGAGTTGAATGGTTGAGTTGAGTGAGTGAGTTGAATGAGTGAGTTAAGTGAGTTGAGCGAGTGAGGTGAGTTGAATGAGTGAGTGAGCTGAATGAGTGAGTTAAGTGAGTTGAGCGAGTGAGGTGAGTTGAATGAGTGAGTGAGTTGAATGACGAGTGAGTTAAGTGACGAGCGAGTGAGGTGAGTGAGTTGAATGAGTGAGTGAATTGAATGAGTGAGTTAAGTGACTTGAGCGAGTGAGCTGAGTGAGTTGAATGAGTGAGTGAATTGAATGAGTGAGTTAAGTGAGTTGAGCGAGTGAGGTGAGTGAGTTGAATGACTGAGTGAATTGAATGAGTGAGTTGAGTGAGTTAGTTGAATGAGTGAGATGAGTGTGTGATGCTCTTTGTGTTTGCATACTGCCTGTCTGTGTACAAATTATGTTTGTTACTGTAGTAAATGTTAAATGCTAACGACAAATCAATTTATTTAAAGGAATGTGTGGATTCAATACAAGTATTGGAAGTCTGCAGAGCAAGACATTGGAATAGGATAAAGGTTACACTTTATTTCAATACTCCACTTTAGACCTTCTACTAACTGTTTCCACCTGGTATTAAGATGTGTTTGGTCGATCAGATCACAAGTGGACGAGGGAGACACATTTCTGTTTACACCTTGTGTTTTAATCTGTCTCTTTTGTCCACTTTCAACCACTTCTGTCCTGATTTCTTCCAGGGGAGGGTCTATGGGTTGGCGATTGTATGGGTTTTTTTCCCAGATCTTTTGATCTAATGGACAAAATAAGCTTGTGCGATTTACATATTACAATTTACATTTACACTGAGATGACAGAAAAATATATGGAGAGCATCAGCTTTCATTTCTGCACTGACAGCCTGCTTCCCATAATGTTTACACGTTAGGTCTGTAGGAGGAGTCACTTTGGATAAAAGCGTCTGCTAAATGCATGAATGTAAATGCAAATACTATAAATTATTAAAAAAAAGAAAGTTGTCGTCTGTGGTAACTGATAGCAGTCCACAGATGCAGCTGTTCTGAACCCCAAAAAGTTGCTTTTTGAATTAATTTGCAAGTAAAATGTTTTCAATCTCACAACAAAATATTTGCATTTATTATTCATTTAATTGATAAATGCGATTTAATGCAAGAAAAAAATAACACACATCACTCGAACCTTCCGGGCAACACTTACTCCGACACCCTCCCTTACTGCAATATTCTTCAGATAACACAGCATATGGCCTGTTGCTACGGCGACTCCATCTTAATTATAATATTCCTCTTTGAAAAGTCGCTTTCGATGCACTGACCTTTAGGAAACAAGAGAGACTGTGAAACACCGAAGGTCTAAACTAAGATCCCACTTTCAGCTCACAATATGCTCAGCAAAAGCTGTTAATTCTTAATTAAGGGAGAATAGTTGTGCTAATCTGCATATGTGTATAGTGTAGGATACAAATATACATAACTGTAACAGATATGAAATAAATATGATAAACACAAGACTTACACCATGTATGTCATGTACATCATTTACCATAAAAACAATATATATTCATAATACAGAGGCGGATGGGGACCCTTCAACACAGATGTATGCGCACACATGAGCATCTGCTTTGATGCCCTGATGATCACTTTCACTTCAACATGTTTGCTGTGTGAAAATTGAATATGGTGTAAGCGAGGTGTTATGCTGCTGTGTTTTTTTTCTGTCAGGCCCAGGGATGCTACAAAACCACTCTCATAAACTCAATATTTTTGATTGGCTATAGTCTTAAAGTAAAACTAAAGAACATGATAAGTGCATAAGAAGCACTTGTACACTTATGTGAGGACATTAGGTCTCATATTTCTGGTGACAGATGCTGTATAATGAGGACAGGAGTGCAGCGCAGGGAAGGAACCAGTTAAACAATTCTTTTTCAATAATAAATATACTGTGACCCCAAAAAGTGTTTGGATACTCAGATCACACTTATGGGAATATTTGACTTAAAATAAACATAAAACGAAGCCAAACATTAAGTATTTGACATGTTGTTTTAGTTTCTTTCATTTTATTTATTTAGTTAACTTTAAAAAGTTAAAAAAGTTAAGTTAAAAGTTAAATTTTTAAAACAATAATTAAAGAGCGATATAATGCCATTGCTCATTATTATTAAAGGTGCAATATGCAATAATTTGGCAGACAAATATCCAGAAACCACTAGGCCAGTGTTATATATTTTGTCCACTTGAGTACCTACAATATACCAAATGTTTCCAACTAAATCTTGAGAAAATGACAATTTTGACCAAGGCTCCTGGACGTGTGAGGAGCCGCCTGTCAATTGCGTCATACCCGCTACCCTCGGTTTCCGGTTTTATTTTGTAGAAACCATGGAAACACCAAAGACGCTTTAATATATTACATGTTTTAATAGACAAGGGAACAACTGTTTTGATATATTTATAGACAGAAAACTAATTGTTGTTATATAGCTCAACACGTTTAGTCTTATTGTTTAAATCTAATTTTCCATGCTTTACCACGCCTCAGAGAAAAACACTATTTTGTGAAGTAGCTAAGATAGCATAATCAGATGCAGCTTTATTTTTAGTAACAGTAATACAGAATTTTCTCCATCATACAATACGTTTTAAAATGAATTGCATGCCATTTATCAACACAAGCCATCCAGCATTTAATATGATATTCTAAAATCGATCTATCTTACTGCAGTGTGTAACAGTGTCTCACAACAGCTGCCGAGCGAACGCACAGAGTAACGTTATAACATCATTTTCAACACACTCAAATGTATCTAATATGTTAAACAGAGCTGCATTACCTCATACACATGACCGGAAAAGCGGAAGCGGCGCCGGCGACTGTGGCATAATAATAGTTGCGCAATCGCTCCAGCTCCTCGTTCAGCTCCCACAACACTCGCTCCTGCTCTGCTTCATACTACAGTAACGTTAATAATCGCATCCATGAACATGATTTCTTCCCAAGTCCTATCCTGATACTTTTCAACCGGCTGTGAGGTGAAGACCACGTCTCAAGATTCCGCTCAAACTTGGCGTCATCAAGCTACGCCTTTTTTTTTGAATAGGACTCTAGCGACCTCTAGCGGACAGAAAAATCTACACATTGCACCTTTAATTATATATTTTAGAATGAATATAAATTAATTACAATAAATTAACTTCAATTTATATTTTGGGGTAATTTTTCAGTATTATTGTGTGATATTTATAATTTCTTCTAGTTTTTTAAATAATAATTAATATATATTAAAGTATTTCCATCTTCCTACGAAGCGGTTGTGATGACTGTAGAGTAAAAGTAATACAAGAGCAGCACTCATATCCCTGTCACTGCATTAAATAGAAAGAGTGGCATTTTATTTGAAAGATGGAATAAATACATTTTAAGCATTTGACAAAAAAGGTTTTTGGTTTCAAATGGTTAATCAATAGATACTGTTCAAAATGAACAAAACATCATTGCTGATGACACTTGATTTTACTATCCATCTAATGCAAAGAAATGTCTAAGTGTCTGAATGCTCACAGTGTTTGGGATTGTATATTAGTGAGAAAGGTGCTTCTGTGCAGGTTTGTGCACTACATGCAAACACTTTCCACTTTTTCCGTAAAGCACAGTCAGTGCTAGTGACATGCAAATGGTTTTGGATATTGTCCACAGTATAGTATGCAGTACTTTTTAATATGCAGCACAGAAAATCAGTTCCCTCATAATAACAGTGACACCTAGTGGTAGAATTTGTTGCAATCATCACCTACAGACACACTAGTTACACTGTAAAAGGAATAGCTCGCCCCGAAATTTAAACGTGTTATCTTATGACTTTGCTCCCTCAGTTTAACACAAACAGAGGAAATTTAGCATAAGGTGCAAGCTTCTCTTGTCTATACAATACAAGCATCTAGTGACAATGACTGTCAAGATCCAAAAATGACAAAAACAAACCATAGGTAGCCTATTTTAAAGGGGCTATAAGCAGTGGTGTAGTCTACGTGATACGCATGCCATATACCCACTATGAAAGGTCAAGGATTTCCATATACCCACTTAAAAAAGCCTGAGGATAACAATCCAATAAATCGCAATAAGCTTTGTGCTCTGTTGCTTTTGACATGAAACAAATTCTGCCCATTTTACTACAAAATAAATAAACATAACATTTTGGCGCTCTTTAATGTGGCGTAGCCACAAGTAAGAATTTTCATGCATTAGGCTAATTGCTTTTTGTATTGCCAATGTGTGAACAGCTTGTAAAGAAACTTAAACAAGGTTAAACTAGGTTGTCTATGAAAGATTTATGTTTATGTGAAGGACTTCGCCAGGAAAATCAAGGATGTGACATTTACCCGCGCTCCCGATAACCTCTCTTCCGTTCTATGCCATATGAAATGAATACAATACAATATAATAGAAAATTAATAAAATACAATATAATATTCTACAATATTCAGGATAGTGCCGAAAAAGCTATTCAGCGGGACTTTTATTATTCAACAGTTGTCGGCGCCGCTTCCGCGTTTCCGGTCATGAGTATGAGGTAGCTCTGTTTATCATATTAGATACATTTGAGTGTGTTGAAAATGATGTTATAACGTTACTCTGTGCGTTCGCTCGGCGGCTGCTGTGAGACACTTGTAAGCTAGATTGATTTTAGAATATCATATTAAATGCTGGATGGCTTGTGTTGATAAATGGCATGCAAATCATTTTAAAACGTATTATATGATGGATAAATTCTGTATTACTGTTACTAAAAATAAAGCTGCATCTGATTATGCTATGTTAGCTACTTGACAAAATAGTGTTTTTCTCTGAGGCGTGGTAAAGCATGGAAAATTAGATTTAAACAATAAGACTACACATGTTGAGCTATACAACAATAATTTGTTTTAAACAGTTGTTCCCTTGTCTATTAAAACATGTAATATATTAAAGCGTCTTTGGTGTTTCCATGGTTTCTACAAAATAAAACCGGAAACCGAGGGTTAACGCGGGTATGACGCAATTGACAGGCGACTCCTCACACGTCCCGGAGCCTTGGTTAAAATTGCAATTTTCTCATGATTTACAAATGGTTGGAAACATTTGGGATATTGTAAGTACTCAAGTGAACAAAATATATAACACAGTTTTTGGATATTTTAGTGCAAAAATATTACATATTGCACCTTTAATTAAAATTATAGTCTGACATAGCCAGATCTATATAGAATGCCCCAGGGATGACGCGTTTTTGTAGGCCAACCCGGAAGTTAGCGGCGCACGGGTTCCCTCGATTGAAAGCCTATGCATTTTCCCATAGACTTTTGGAAAATCGCAGAAAATAAGCTCTGTGTTTAACAAAGGGTTATGACACTTACACGTTTTGTCTATCAAGATAATCTTTACAAGTTAACACAACATTTATAGATTTTGAAGCCTAAATAAAGTCGTCAGATATAAAAGGCTAACAGTAGGCTATAAACGGACTACAGCACACCATGGTCGCGAATCAACGTCGTCACCACCAAGCGTCCTCAAACTGTATTTAAAAAACAACTTTACTTATAAACATGCTCGCTGATTATGATCTGTGCTGTGTATGAATACTTATCCACTTTTTCATGAGAAATGCTGTCCAAATGTCCCGTTTTTAATGATGACGTCTAAAGTCCCCGCCAAAGGAAGTAGTCCCTTTTAGCAATTTGTTAGCAACCGCCGATTTCAAGACGCAGTAAAAGTTTAAAAAAATCACAAGTGGGTTATAACGGGTGTGTTTTATATCATAGATCAAAACGTGAAAGTATTTAGAGGCTTTGTTAACCACAGACCTTATTTCAGGCGATTTAGCAAAAACCCATTCAAAAAACCCATAGACTTTATAGCGTTGGAACCGGAAGTCCAAAAATGCTAACTCGCTTCCGGGTTTTGCCTACAAAAATGCGTCATCCCTGAGGCACTCTATAGTGTCTAGTCTAAAATAGCCTACTTTATAATCAAAGTCTCATAACGGTGTAATTTTAATTACCTTATCATCTGTCGACATGATGCCGGTGAATTGCAGAGAATTGTTTTCACCGCTGTCTTTTTTGTTGTGTGTTTATTTTGCTATTGAGAGAAAAGCGCGCAGCACATTTACATATTTATCTAAACGTAAGCATAGGTAGGCTATTTCCAAAGTTTTACATACGGTGAAGTTCTTTTTAGTTTTTCCTTTTCGGAGTAGCCTATATCGGGGCACTGAATCACGTTCAGTCTCTTGTACGTTAAGTGTGCACGAGTGCGAGTTGCTGGCTGCAGTTCACTTAACAGCCACCGGTGTCGCTAATAACAAGGGTTTCTGAAATCTACATCAGTGGATCTCAAACTTTTTGACTTCAAACGATTGTCCATAACCATATTTGAAGCCCCAAAATAAAGTTGTTGTTCACTGAATATCTTGCCTTTTGTAAAACACAAAAGAAAGTCATATGGGTTTGGAAACTAAATGAGGGTGAATGATAATTTTATTTATGGGTGGACTATACCTCCTCAATCACAGACACACACACACACACACTTCAGTTCCAAAAACAGCAGCACGTTTGTTCTGAGCCCTTTAAGTTGATGTTTATTGTGAATCACGCGTGTGCAGACACAGATGTTTTTTTCTCTTTCTCTGCGTCCTGCTCAAAAACAGACATCATGAAGACAGCTAGACACTAAAGATCACAGTGTCAACTTTTACAAATTGAACATGATCAGCTCACACACACACACACACACACACACACAGTCTCTTACTCACACACAGACACACACACACATGCTGTAGCATAATTTCAGCACATGCCGTCACATTCATCTGCCCGATGATCTGAAACCAACACTAGTAATAGTCTGAATCTACAGGAAGCTTTACAGTAAACCACAAGAAGGCAAACTGAATCATGTGACCCATGTAATAAAGTGACAATCTGCTTCATTTCAGGAGAAATGCATATCCATTATCTGATCTCATTTTGTCAGGGCAAATAACAATGCTATTCATTTTGCTCTGTAAAAATATTGGGAAGAGAGAGAGAAAAAACTTGTACACTAATAACTCTGGTAAATAATGTACATAAATTAGATACAGTGAGGAAGAATAATTTTACAGGTTTTGTATAAATAATAAAAAAAAAAAATTCAAAGTTTAACTTTACTCACGTCACATGCCAGAGTCGCTTCAAACAAATGCGTTTATCCCGTCTCACTCACTCATTCAAAGAAACAGGTCAGTGAAACCATATTTACAACAACAGATGAAACAAGTAGAAGAAAAGAACAGAGTTAAATGTTTCAATTAACAGAGCACTTCCTGAATGCTGAACTTAATAATGGATGAACTTCACAAAACCAAGAACATGTCCATGTCACATTTAACCCTGAAATCCAAAGGAAAATAAATTATATTTAAAAAAAAATTATATTATGTTATAATTTGCATAATAAAAATGCATATTTTATGTTTATATCATTTTATCATTTATGGTAAGTACATTTCCCCCTAATTCACACTGCCGTTAAGCAAAAATAAAATAAAAACACCAAATATCATTAGTACTGGAATGTAAAAAAAACAGAAAAAAAAAAAAAAAAATAATAATAATTTAAAATGCAAATGTGTGTGTGTGTGTGTGTATATATATATATATATATATATATATATTTATATATACACACACACACACAAACAGTAATGATAGTACACTACAGTTTAAAAGTTTTAAAAGAAATTAATACTTTTATTTACTTTTTATAATGTTATAAATGTTATAATGTTATATAATTTTTTATTTTAAATAAAAGCTGTTCTTTTCAACTTTCTCTTTATCAAAGAATCCTGAAAAAAGTTGTATCATGCTTCCCACATTTTTTTTTCTTTACTGTATTTTTGATCAAATAAGTGGAGTGTGGACATAAGATTTCTTTCAAAACGCCAAAAAAATCTTACGGACCACAAACGTTCCCATGGTAATGTATTTGTTAGGGCGCCTTTAAAGGGTTAGTTCACCCAAAAATTAAAATTCTGTCATTAATAACTCATCCTCATATCGTTCCACACCCGTAAGACCTTCGTTCATCTTCAGAACACAAATTAAGATGTTTTTGATAAAGTTCGATGGCTCAGTGAGGCCTCCATTGACAGAATACTTTTTGTGCACCAAAAAACAAAATAAAGGTGATTTCAAAACACTGCTTCATGAAGCTTCGAAGCTTTACGAATCTTTTGTTTCGAATCAGTGGTTCGTTGCGTGTATCAAACTGCCAAAGTCACGTAATTTCAGTAAACGAGGCTTCGTTACATCATAAGTGCTTTGAAATTTCAATGGTTCACGTGACTTTGGCAGTTTGATACACGCTCCGAACCACTGATTTGAAACAAAAGATTCGTAAAGCTTCGAAGCTTCATGAAGCAGTGTTTTGAAATCGCCCATCACTAGATATTGTTGAATAAAGTCGTTATTTAGTTTTTTTGGTGCACAAAAACTATTCTCTATCACTATCCCTTCATAACATTATGGTTGTAGTCACATGAACTGTTTTAAATATGTCTTTAGTAGCTTTCTGAGCATCTGAAAGTGTTAATTATCTTGCTGTCAATGCAGGCCTCACTGAGCCATCAGATTTTATCAAAAATATCTTAATTTGTGTTCCAAAGATGATTGAAGGTCTTACGGGTGTGGAACAACATGAGGGTGAGTAATTAATGACAGAATTTTCATTTTTGGGTGAACTAACCCTTTAATTTATGCTGATTTATATATTGTGATCATTATATCTCAGTCACTGTTGACCATCTAATGAGGATCAGATGCACACATCTTCCACAGAATCTAATAGGAATCACCTTTAAGACTAAACATGGGTGAAATGTGAAGGACATGTTCTCCACGGGTTTTATGAGAATACCTGCTCAAAAAAACAGAGAAACGCTTGTCACGAAACCCCCAGGACATCAGTAAAAATGACGTACGGCAAATATCTAGGTATTGCAGAGCGAGCACAGTGATATGGTTATGACTTACACACTACTACGTTCAGTTATAAGACTTACATCGTCTATGGTGACTGCTAGTTTGTGCGTGAGCGTTTCCTGTAGAAGATGTTTCAGTTCGGTTCGCTTTCAGAAAGACTACATGAAGAAAGGCATCTGAAGGTAAGCGAGAGAGGGAAAAATCTTAGGTTGAATCAGGCGTTTTCTACTCCACAGCTGCACACAGACGTGCTCGAATAAGAAATACTGCCACTTTGTACGGCTTTTCTCAATTATAAAAGCTCTGATCTAAATGCTGACAGTCATTTACAATAATAATACATATAGACATTCAAGGTTTCATATACGCGACCTCTATTAGCTGATGAGGCATTGCGAACAAACAGAGCACGTTTGCTGAAACGAATCAGTCCATTTTGAGTAAAGCGTGTTTAAAATAACTGAACGCGATGTCATTTTGCCGCAAAAGCAGATCTGGGCGAATATTGATCACGGGTGCAACTGCTAAGATTAGTTATTTACAGTTTAACGCAGGCCGCATATTATATATATAGATATAAATCACAGACACATGGCAAGTCATCCGACTGCAAGGCTGTTTGAATGCATAAAGACATAAAAAGCATTTGTGTGTGTGTGTAATTACAAATGAAGGAGGTTTTAATAAGAATTCTTATGTACTATAGTTTCAGCTGTTGCATGCTTTTCTTAGCAGGTGCACCCATCGCACTCTAAAGGTTTGGGAGGGAAATGAGATCTGCCGGACAAAAGCAGCTGTTGTCCCTCGTCCTTCATCATTCAGAGAGATCGGTCTTATGAAAGTCTGGAGATAATCGCAGCAAAGGCTTTGGAGGGGATAGAGGCCACACAAAATGTGATGTAAGCATTAGCCGTGTCCTCTAGAGGGCGCCGTTGACCTTCAGAACCGATGGCAAGTTCACCGCTCTGTGTCTGACACTGAACCGCATGACGCCACTGGAAATCACTCTAGGCATTCGCAGTTTCTGTTCAAATCAGAGTGAGGAAATTGATATCAGAAAAGACAGCCTCAGACGTGAGAACAGCAAAAAAGTGTTTACGTTCATAGACACAAGAGCATACCAGCTGTTGTCAGACTCCTTGTGCATACAAAAATCTCACTGGATTACAATTAATGGCAAAAGGAAAGTGTGGAAATCTAAACTGATATTTACTACTGACAAACTACAGCAAAAGATATAAATAACTGGCTTAAAACCATTTTTCTTTGGTGAAAATACTAACGTGCCTAAGACTTTATTTCGATAGTCCGCTTTAGACATTCTATTAAGTAACTTTGCATCTACATGTCAACAAACTCACAAGCTTATTTTGTGAAATGTTTTGCAATCTTTCTTTTAAACAATTCGTCTTGATATTTTATTATATGATGCAATAACATTCAAACACTAGAGCTGCAGTCCGTAAGTTTTGCCTCTTTGTCGCCATCTCTGTTTGAAACCTGCAATTGCAGTTATTTGCAGAATTATCATCTTTACGTGGGTTGTGCATGGCTCTTCAGCGCGGATGAATCTAATGTTTGCTGTCAGTCAACACATCGGTGTGAATACTGTACTTCGGAAACACAAATTCTGCGTCTTGGAAGTATGACCAAAATAAGGGAAAATGTCATCTGAACAAGTAACAAATCTGCCACTTATGTTCTGACCAACTGAGAAAATATGATTTACAATAAATTACACTGCCAATAGGTGCGTTGTAATCGGTTTACAAGTCCACTCCGAATGAAAATGCTCCATATAAACACCCCAGTTGGGATAAAAATGCCCATACCAAATGAAATTGTAATCGTTTTGAGAGGGGTGTGATAAACCTTTCTATATACCGAACAAATTCATGCTGTTGCTTGATTAAAAGCAACAGTTTACATAAAAATAGCACACATGAGAAATAATGGAGCTCCATGTTGACAGGAATACAAGGCAGCAAACAGGACATTATGGCAAGCCGTTTTGACTTTTATTCATTCTCAGGATATGAATTCTTGATATCAACAATTCAGATTTCACTAGTTAAAATGCTAATTCTTGATATCAGGAATTACATTTCTACTAGTAACAATGACAATTGTTGATATCAATAATTAACATTTCCACTAGTAAAAATGTTAATTCTTGACATCAACAATGATGTCATCACTCACAGAAATATGTATTCTTGATATCAACATTTGAATTTCCACTAGTAAAAACTAGAATTCTTGATATCTGTAATTGTAGTTTCACTAGTGAAATGTCACCATAGGCTACCATTCAAATTCAATTGTTGATATCAAGAATTGATTTCTTACTAGTTGAAATTCCAATTTCACATATCAGAAATACAATTCTTACTAGTAAAAATCGTAATTTTTGATATCAATAATTACATTGCTACTAGTAAAATGCAAATCTTTGATATCAAGAATTCAATTTTCACTAGTTGAAATGTCAGTTCTTGATATCAACAATTGAATTGCTACTAGTAAAAATGTTCATTTTTGATATCTGAAAATGTATTTCTGATATCAATATAATTTTTAGATATCTAAAATGGTTTTCTTACTAGTAACAATCACATTTATGATATCAGAAAGTGAAAATAAAATTATTGATATCAAAAATTTACATTTTTACTAGTACCAATTCAATTTTTGATATCAAGAACTGACATTTCAACTAGTGACAACTGAATTATTGATATCAAAAATTATTATTTTTTAATAGTAAGAATTGTATTTCTGATATGTGAAATTGGAATTTCAACTAGTAAGAAATCAATTCTTGATATCAACAATTGAATTTGAATGGCAGCCTATGGTGAAATTTCACTAGTGAAAATACAATTACAGATATCAAGAATTCTAGTTTTTACTAGTGGAAATTCAAATGTTGATATCAAGAATTAACATTGTTACTAGTGGAAATGTAATTCCTGATATCAATAACTGAATTGTTGATATCAAGAAGTAACATTGTTACTAGTGGAAATGTAATTCCTGATATCAACAACTAAATTGTTGATATCAAGAATTCATATCCTGAGATGTGAATAAAAGTCAAAAGGCTAATGTGCGCATGTCACAAAGTCATTCTGATTGAAAGTGCCGGCACATGTAAACGGCATTTCAGATAAGATAACGTCTCATGTAAATAGTCCACCAAATCTTTCAATCGGAATGATTTTAATCGGAATGACAAAAAAAAAGTGTATATGTAAACTTGGCTAATGTTGATTAAATCTAACAATCGCTTAGCTCAGATCACGTAAAACCGTGCAAATTATTATTATTATTATTATACTTTGTTCTCAAATTGTTAATGTTAACAACATCAGCGTTGCGTGTTTATGTCTATTTAGTGTGTATTAGCGTTACCTAATTTCAATTTCTGTAGCCACTCCACAGTCTGAAGTCTTTTGCTTTTGACTACGGGTGAATCTCCAGTTGTCACTGATGATTGTCATTTGGACCTTTCGGGATTACAATCCGTCATCAAAATGATAAGTTTAATTATTATTAAATATTATAAATGATTTGTCACCTGCAGCATCCTCACATACCATATAGCCTACTAGCTGTGACTCCTTCTTTATGTAAACAGACATGACATAATGACAATTGACTGCATGCTTGAATTTCCTGCAGAAACCTACCAGTTTGCTCTTATTAGAAAACATTATTACAAGCTTACTGTTGTGAATTGGGCTAAGGTAATGAGATAGTTCTGAACATTCTGGTTATGCACTTGATTTTGATTGATTTTAAGCAAAAAAAGTTACGGACTGCAGCTTTAAGTGTACAAATATGTTTTTGGTGTCACTATAGGTAGTTACAGAATGTATTAAAGCAACACAAGTCTCCGTTACAGAATAAACATGCATGTTTACCACTAAGCGTTCTCGTATCTTCATCTGCTGGTGATTCTGCCTCTTCAGACACTTCTCCTGTTTACAGACATCAGATAATCATAGATTCAGCAGAACAGACAAAGACAAAAATTCGGTCAGCAAAAGTAGATAGATATAGATAGATTATGACTTATTACTTAGATTATAATTATAGACTATGGTTTTAAATAGCATGCTGTATCAAGTATATAATGCACAGTATGCAGTAAGAAGGTATAATTTCATTTTACACAGTGTTAGTTACTCTTCTGATTATCCACCAGAGGGCAGTCATTGATAAATCTTGAAATTGAGCAACATCAACAGAGCTGACAGTAACAGTCATATCATTTGATCACAATACCGTTCTGTAATTTACGATGTTCCCCTTCTTTTTTTGATCTGTCATGAGGACTTTCTTCAGGGGGTCCGTTTACCCCCCCAGGCTCCGGGTTGTCTTCTCCCTCCCTGTCTTTCTTTGGTCCCGACAGCTCTGGGTCTTTTTTTTGCTCCTGATTTTCTGCCGTTGCCTCCTGCTGTTCCTCCAGCTCTCGTCTGGCCTTCTCCTCCGTCTCTGGTATGAGACACAGCGGGAGGCGCATTATTTACTATTCTCTTACTCAGAATGCATCAAATGTGAAAAATGCTATAAAAATTTGGATGTACCAATTCAGTACTAATTTTCCCATTTTTAAAGGGGTAGTTCACCCAAAAATGAAAATTCTGTCATCATTTACTCACAAAGTTATTCCAAACCTGTATGTGTTTCTTTCTTCTGTTGAACACAAAAGAAGATATTTTGAAGAATGTTGGTAACCAAACAGTTGACGAATACTATGGAAGTCAATGGCTATAAACATTCTTCAAAATATCTTCTTTTGTGTTCAACAGAAGAAAGAAACTAATATAGGTTTGGAACAACATAAGGGTGATTAAATGATGACAGAATTTTCATTTTTGGGTCAACTATCCCTAAGTCATCAAACTTTGACACATACAGTATATATAAACTTGACCCCAAACTTTTGAACTGTAGAATATATTTAGTGTATATTTAGATACATTTTACCAGAGTAATCGCTTTGTTTTTCTCCAAAATAAAGCATAAAAATATCTTAATTTGACACTAAATTTGTGCAGCTGCTGAGTTCCAGTGTTAATTTGCATGACGCCACATGACGATATAGTTCTCAAACATATGCATTCTCACAGGGATCGATCTGCTCACACCTTTATCTGCCTGCGTCTTCCACCGCTCTCTGTTCAGAAAAACCTCCTCATTCCAGATGGCCTTGAAGTTGTTCAGGTCCACAGTGAGCAGTGAGCAGTTATGGGATGCGCTGCCATCAGAACCAGAGCTGTTCACGCTGCCCCTCTTCACATCTCCGGCAGTAATACTGCTTGAGATGATGGGGATAGGACTCATCATAAATCACAATATTGCAGAGACATCGGCAGCAATCACGTCCACTAAGCTTCTGTAACATCTCCATATCTACCTAAATTTCCTGCTCTGTTGATCATTAATATGCTGCTACTGCTTTATGTCCTTTCTGTGAACCTTCAGGCTGTTTTAGTTTACCATTTATTCTAGAGGAAGGGATATAATTCAGTCCTTTATATGCAGAAGATGTAATTTGTTACAAAAAGAATGTGCTCTTAAGCTTAGTCAGCAGTGGCAATTCAACTCCTACTTAGAAAATCCTAAGAAACTTTCAAACTAAAGTAGAGTGACTGCTGATGGATCACTTTAAACTGAATTACAAGAGTCAGAAGCTTCAGTGGATTTATTCACATTTGCTCTTTTTCTAAATGATCCAACTGAGGTATCTGAATTGGATTTGCAGCAATGAGCGCAATAGAACCAGCGGGGTTTGATACTAAGGAAAGCTATGCCACGAGGCACTATTATTGCGGCCTCAGCACTAATTTGTCTGTTTGTCTTAATGACCATTTGTTATCTCTATTCCTGTACTGCACAAGCAAAAGACGGAAGTCAGACTTCCAGACTCTGACCTGCGAAATCCAGCCAGGCCTGAACTCGTGGCCTCTTCAATGAGCGGCGTGACAATCTTTTCAGTCATGTCCGTCAGAACCGTAAACGTTGGAACAACGATAAAGTCAATGAAACCTACAGGAAATGACAAAGAAATGGTTTATTTTTGTGCATAATATTTAAAGAAAATATTTAAAGGTGCCCTAGATTCAAAAATTGAATTTACCTCGGCATAGTTAAATAACAAGAGTTCAGTACGTGGAAAAGACATACAGTGAGTCTCAAACTCCATTGTTTCCTCCTTCTTATATAAATCTCATTTGTTTAAAAGACCTCCGAAGAACAGGCAAATCTCAACATAACACCGACTGTTACATAACAGTCAGGGTGTACGCCCCTAATACTTGCATATGCCAGCCCATGTTCCCAACATTATGAAAGGCATTAGACAAGGGCAGAACGTCTGGATCTGTGCACAGCTGAATCATCAGACTAGGTAAGCAAGCAAGAACAATAGCGAAAAATGGCAGATGGAGCAATAATAACTGACATGATTCATGATATCATGATATTTTTAGTGATATTTGTAAATTGTCTTTCTAAATGTTTCGTTAACATGTTGCTAATGTACTGTTAAATGTGGTTAAAGTTACCATCGTTTCTTACTGTATTCACGGAGACAAGAGCCGTCGATATTTTCATTTTTAAACACTTGCAGTCTGTATAATTCATAAACACAACTTCATTCTTTATAAATCTCTCCAACAGTGTAGCATTAGCCGTTAGCCACGGAGCATAGCCTCAAACTCATTCAGAATCAAATGTAAACATCAAAATAAACACTGTACTTACGCGATTAGACATGCTGCATGACGAACACTTTGTAAAGATCCATTTTGAGGGTTATATTAGCTGTTTGAACTTTTTTTATGTTGTTTAAGGCAAGCGCGAGCTCTTTGGGTGTGGAGCACCAGATTTAAAGGGCCACACACCCTGAATCGGCTCATTTCTAATTATGCCCCAAAATAGGCAGTTAAAAAAATGAATTAAAAAAAATCTATGGGGTATTTTGAGCTGAAACTTCATAGACACATTCAGGGGACACCTTATACTTATATTACATCTTTTAAAAACATGTTCAAGGGCACCTTTAAATAAATTATCCTCATATGCATGTTCTTCAAAAATAGCCACGTGTTTCAGCTAGTTCGGAGTTTATGTTTCTGTCCATGTTTAGTTTCTGAAAATTTTAATTGAGCCAATCTTTTATTTCAGAGAGAGATTTTATCAGTTTGGGTAGATAGAGCAGGTGTACAGATAGTGTATATTTGGATGTCATCAGTGTAGAAGTGATAATTAAAACCATGACGATGTAAGATCTGACCCAGAGGTAGTATGTAAATTATGAATAATAGTGGCCCAAGAACGAAACCCTTGACGACACCTTGCTTCAGGGGGACAGTAATCCTGTACTGAAATGTAAAATTGTCTGTCAAAGTAAAGAGCTTAGGTCAAGTAGCAGAAGCATAGACAGAGAACCAGAGTTACCAGAAAGTAGTAAATCATTCACTACCTTTACAAGTGCAGTTTCAGTACTATGAAATGGGCGAAAACTAGATTGAAATGGATCAAAAAGATTATCAACTAGAAAAGGCTGAAGCTGGAAGGCAACAGTACAGTACTTTCCAGTAATTTAGCAATGAAGGGTAAATTTGAAATAGGATGAAAATTAGATAGAACTGAGGGATCAAGGTTGGGTTTCTTGAGATTTTTCATTTGCAATATTGCAATATTGAAATTTTATCGCAAGCATTTGTGCCAATGCATGATAAAGTCAATGAAGCCTACAGGAAATGAAAAATAAATGGTTTGTGCACTAAGTTCAATTTTTAAAAAAAGCTATTTGAATAAATTATCCTCATATGCATGATTTTCAAAAGTAGCCATGTGTTTCAGATATGTTAAATTTAAAGCTGAAATGTCTAAGTTTTTCCCCTTTTCCAGCTTAATATGAGTATTGCAATTTAGCATAGTTCATACATTTGCAATTGCAGCATTGAAATTTAATTGCAAGCATGTGTCTGCGTACTTTGTGTGTGTTTGTGTCACTCACCGATCTGGGATTGGGCCACCATCGTGGACTTACGGTCACACAGAGGTGAGAAAGGTAGACCAAGCTCTGCCTCCTTATCACCCTGCCAACACAAACACTTCATTCAACTGCATTGCAATAATAATACATAAAAGCACAATTAATAACCACCACAGGTACAAGATATGTGGCCCTTTCCACAAACTGTAAAAATAGGGTGTCAAACTGACAATTATTTTTTTTGTCAACAAATAGTTAAAGGTGCTAATTTTTTTGACTATATACTAAAGCATCAAAAATACCATGTTTCAGATATTTAGGAAACATGCTAAGTTCACATAAATGTTTCTCCAAAAAACAATGCTAAAGCCTGTTATTCCACTTTGAAAAGTTGCATTACATGTCAGATTGTCTGTTGTTTTTTCTCAGTATTCGACACCCTGGGTTGCCAGTTGGCACAGATTCTACCTGACCCAAAAAACCTCGGCATCCATCTAAAAAGCTCTATGACCAGAGGCATATTAAAATACGGATAAATCAACTCAGCATAGAGCGTCAGGCTCTATGTTGACAACCCTCTCCAATATTTTGAATTTGGACTGCAGTACCCATTTCAACCACTAGCTGTCAATATTACATACTGCACCTTTAAAGGAAGTGTTTAACTTTCATAAAATGATGATTAAAAAGCACAGAAGGGAAGTTTATAAGTTTATTGTCTATTGATTATTGCAGGGTTTGTTACTAAAATTTAAGACATAAATACAGTTCAAAACCCTGATCTATTTGATCTAGATTTAACTAGCAAAATATATTTAGTTAACTAGTAATTTATTAACATCAATCGTTCTTCCAATAAAGAACCTGTTATTTGAGCCTCTGATGCTTATAAAGCAGTGCCAAAGTGTAGAATATTTATGGAAAGGGACACGTGAAGCACTACAGCCTCTTACATCTTGAAACCAGAGTTAAATTAAATGTTGCTGCACTGCTATGCCAAGAGTCTGAGCCAACTTATCCGTACTCGATATAAGCAATGTCAGCAGTCTGTGGCCTGATACTAGCCTGTCTGAATCAAGTTAAATGCTTATGAAATGACACTATGGACAGTTGCAGCACTGGGTCTGGTTCAGAAAGAATTTCATATATGAAATATTTGTAAACATTTCTTTATGGCAGACTAAAATAAACTGTCAAGCTGTTATGTTCAGCCTGTCACGATTGATCTGCCTCCTGGTGTGTACAGCTGCTGGAACAATACTAAACACACACACACACACACACACACACATGAATAGCTCCCATCCTCTGATCTGTCAATCAATCAAAGCATATTTATGAAGCCCACTCTATGGAGAATAGAGCTGTGAATGTGCTTTATAACAGTCCCTTTAGTAGCAGATAAACAGACACATGACGGGTAAGATCAGGAGGTAATACAGAGAAAGCAATTCACTTATATTGTTCACTTTACAAAGCAACAGAGACAGACGGAGTACATTCGTGCGCTGGGCCTATTTTGACAGTCAATTATATATAATTATATTATATAATAAATATATATGTGACCCTGGACCACAAAACCAAAATTGAGATTTATACATAATCTGAAAGCTGAATAAATAAGCATTCCATTGTTTATTGTTTGTTAGGATAGGACAATATTTGGCCGAGATACAACTATTTGAAAATCTGAAATCTGAGGGTGCAAACCAAATCAAAATATTGAGAAAATCGCCTTTAAAGTTGTCCATATGAAGTCTTTAGCAACGCACATCCACTCACTAAAATACATTTTTTAATATTTACGGTAGGAAATTTACAAAATATCTTCATGGAACATGATCTTTACTTAATATCCTAATGATTTTTGGCATAAAAGAAAAATCGATAATTTTGACCCATACAAAGCACTGTTAGTTATTGCTACAAATATACCCATGGGACTTATGACTGCTTTTGTGGTCCAGGGTCACATATCATGTATAAAATACATATACTTTTTTTGTAATAATATATATATATATATATATATATATATATAAAATTGTTATTATTAAATGTATTTGTAATTTAAGAAATATCTAAAAATCTAAATTAAATAAAAAATTCTGCATGTTTGATAAAATGCAATTTAAGACACAAAGACATTTTTAGACATTAGATAGAAGACATTATATTGCTATATATAAAAAAGACTTTATGACCAATTTTAGTGATCGAATAGTATGGTAACATCAATAATTAGTTTCTTAAGAATTGTGATTAGGCCTGAGAAATAAAAACAAATCCTGATATTTTTTAACTTTTGAATATTCTAAGATGGTTTAAAGGGTGATTTTTCCCCCAACACCTGCTGGCATATACAGTGTCCTCCACAATTATTGGCATCCTTAGTAAATATGAGCAAAGGCAGCTGTGAAAATAAATCTGCATTGTTTATCTTTTTGATCTTTCATTCAAAAAATTCACAAAATTCTAACCTTTCATTGAAGGAAAAGAATTGAAAATGGGTGGAAAAGCTCATTATGAAATAAATGTTTTTCTCTAGTTCATGTTGGCCACAGTTATTGGCACCCAATTATTGCAATGTCCTTTTCCCAAGAGAACAGCTCTGAGTCTTCTTCTATAATGCCTGATGAGTTTGGAGAACAACTGAGGAGAGATCAGAGATCATTCCTCCATACAGAATCTCTCCAGATCCTTCAGATTCCAGCTCCATGTTGGTGCTTCTTCTCTTCAGTTCACTCCACTCATTTTCTTTAGGGTTCAGGTCAGGGAACTGGGATGGCCATGGCAGAAGCTTAATTTTGTGCTCAGTGACACATTTTTGTGTTGGTTTTGATGTTTGTTTTGGATCATTGTCCTGATGGACGATCCAACCACTGCCCATTATTGGATTTCTAGCAGAAGTGGTCAGGTTTTGGTTTTTTATCTGTTAGTATTTGATAGAATCCATGATGCCATGTATCTGAACAAGATGTCCAGGACCTCCAGCAGAAAAATAGGCCCACAGCATTAAAGATCCAGCAGCATATTTAACCGTGGGCATGGGGTACTTTTTATCCATGTGTGCACCAAACCCATCTGGTGGGTTTGCTGCCAAAAAGCTATTTTTTTAGTTTCATCTGACCATAGAAGCTGGTCCCATTTGAAGTTCCAGTCTTGTCTGACAACTGAATATGCTGGAGTTTGTTTTTGGATGAGCAAAGAAGGATTTTTCTTGAAAACCTCCCGAACAACTTGTGGTGATGTAGGTGCTGTTTGGTAATTTTTTTTAGGCTTTCTGAGACTCAAGACTCAACTAATTTCTGCAATTCTCCAGCTGTGATCCTTGGAGAGTCTTTGGCCACTCAAACTTTCCTCCTCACCGTGCATTAGGACGATTTAGACACACGTCCTCTTCAGGCAGATTTGTAACATCTTTAGTTGATTGAAACTTCTTAATTATTTCCCTGATGGTGGAAATGGGGATTTTCAATGCGTTAGCTTTTTTCTTATACCCATTTTCTATTTTGTGAATCTCAACGATCTTTTGCTGCACATCAGAACTATATTCTTTGTTTTTTTTCTCATTGATGAATGATTAAGTGGATTTGTCCTTTGTGTTTACACATATTTGTACTCCTGTGGAACAGGAAGTCATGGCTGCACAATTTCATGCTCCTAGTCACCCTGGTGTGCTAAAAAATGTAAATGTGAATGGGAATATACTTCAGAGATATTTTACTCAGAAGAATTTCTAGGGGTGCCAATAATTGTGGCAAACATGGATTGGAGAAAAACATTTATTTCATAATGAGCTTTTTCCCCCATTTTCAATTCTTTTCCTTCAATGAAAGGTTAGAATTTTGTGAATTTTTTGAATAAAAATCAAAGAGATAAACAATGCAGATTTTTTTCCACAGCCACCATTGCTCATATTTACTAAGGGTGCCAATATTTGTGGAGGGCACTGTAACTAACACAAGACATTTCTGTTCTACCAAAGATACATAAAGACTGTTTTATGGCCTTATATTTTAAAAAGTGTATTTACATGAATTTTCAGTGCTCCTTTAGGACATTACATCTTTTCTAAGAATATATTTTGAAGATTATTTTTCTTACTCCATTCTTTTCAATTTTCTCATAATAATCATTGCAACATCACCTTATTTCTCTCAAAGATTCAGTCTCTCTAAACCCCTCCTTTCCTCAAGCCTGCTCTGCTCTGATTGGTCAGAGACGGCTCAGTCTGTTGTGATTGGTCTACCCCTTACAGCACGTATCGGAAGTGAAACGGCTATTACATTATCCGAATTTCAGCTTCGGATCTTCCTCAGCACTTGTATACACAGTGATACAAACAGTAACGATGGCGCCGGTTTTACCGTATCAATTCCAGCACGGGTCCTCATCCTTTTGAAGTGCAGCAAAGTGGATTCGCAGCACTGAAAACAGCATCTTCTTGACATGTCAACAACATGAACCGAACTCTTTCAGTCTTAGCTACAATGACAGTGTTTGAGGGTGGGTCGAAGCAGACGTTAGTGGGCAGCCAATGAAGACCATAGTCTGGCATTATGCAAATTTGTTACATTGTTACGTAGGTATGTAACAGGAAGTGAGACTGGAATTGCTGACGATTCATTTCGGCAGTTCAGAACCAATTCTTTCTTTTAGGAGACAATTAATTTATTTGTTGTGCACTTTGATCTTTCAGACCTTTTACATTCACAAACAGCTATATTACACACTGCATGAAAGGTAATATTCGAAAAAGCATAATAGGTACACTTTATGCATATATCAGACAAAATTTGAGTAGTATTACAGAATACATGTATATGACATTGCTGTGATGTTTAAAAGATGAGCCAAGCGCTGTTCACATGATTGTGCCAAAGTTTAATTTGGGGACCTGGATTCGATATGGCCATGAAAGCCAGTTATTTTCAGAGGTTTATGTTCAGGTGTAAACAATCTCAAATGACACACTTCTCCAAATGCTCTCGTTTCTGCAGCCTATGATAATCCTCGCGCAGGCTTATGTGTGATTGGATGAAAGGGCAATCAGAAGAGAACAGGAAGCAAACCGAGAGAGGATTAAAATACATAGTACAAGATGAGATTTTTCTTGCTGTGGTTTGCTCTTCTCACACATACGTATAACCGCAAACAACCATCAAACGCATCTTAAGAAGAAACATAAGTCAAACCTGTCTGAAAAACTCCTCCAGCAGTGACGTAGTCCAGCGATGGTGTAGATCCCAGTTCTTGGCTGGATGACTGATGTCAGCCGTGTGTAACAGCAGAGACAGAGCCTTGGGTTTGTCAATTCTGGGTAAAGAAAACACACCGATCCAAGTGGTAAATATGGGTTTGTTCTTGCACATGACAATGCGATTAAACGGAGAGCAAATTTTGCTTTTCAGATGTTTCTCCTGAGAAAAAGTCCCTGGTAATCTCTCTAGTTTCAGAAGACACCTCAAAAACACAGCTAACTGCTCAGATATGCCAAAATAAGGATGTCTTTAATCAAAAGATCTCAATTAGAACTCAAACATTTTGCATCAAATTCTCCAAAAACCAAATGATCTGATCTAAGTTGCATTCATTTTAAAGCGCTATATTGTACTCTATGTATCATTTGTCTATTTTTATTTCTCCTGTGGAATAGTAGGAGAAACATCTTGAGAAACATCAATGTTATTGAAGTCTCTTCTGCTATGAAAAAGCAAACTCTATCCAATAACATCTTGCTCTGGGGAGACACAGACAAAACAAAAGGTGACAGACAACAGTGAAGCATGTCAGATGTCTGTTTGTAAAGGTTTCTCACCCCTCAGGCTGCTGGAGGAAATTCTTCATGGCTTTGACCTGCTGGAAGTGGCAGGACATGTCAGTGGCCAGAACCATCTCGACCACGAGTGCCCTGAGCTCTCTAAAAACACAAGCACACAAAACAAATGCACTGAATCTCCTCACCGAAGAAAGTAATTGAGTTCCACTTCAAAGTGTGAGGATAAGAGTTTTCTTTCTGAATGAGAAATAAATCACTTCACAGAACTTCATCAGATTTTCTTTCTCTGTTGTGTTTAGTTTAAAATAGTGACAGTGAGAATGTAAAAAACACTTCCAGCACTTTTTGTTGGGTGTTTCTTCAATTATGAGAAAATATTTAATATTTTCACATTAAATATCACAATAAAATTTTGCAAAAGTAAGGCTTGATTGGAAATGCATAATAAAAATATTCTGCTGTGATATTTATCTTACAACTGAGGGACAGTCGTGATTTGTATAAAATTATATATATATATATATATATATATATATATATATATATTTAATATATAGAAATTATACATATATATATACTTTATATATAACTTTTATATATATAGATAGATAGATAGATAGATAGATACATACATACAAACATATATATATATATATATATATATATATATATATAAATTTATAAATAATTAATAATTAAATTATTAATATTTTTTTAAATATATATATATATATATATATATATATATAAATTATTTTATAATTTTAAAAATTAATTATTAATTATTTAATTATTTATACCAATCAATTTATATATATATATATATATATATATATATATATATATATATACATATATATATATATATATATATATATATATACATACATATATATATATATATACATACATATATATATATATATATATATATATATATATATATATATATATATATATATATAGAAAGTCTGGCTTTGGCACATGAATTAATGTTAAAATAGTTTCAATGTGACCTTTATTTAACAAACAAAAAAAAACACATAATCATATCATGATATTGCAGTTACAGAAAGGTGATGTTGTCAGTTTGTCTGTTCTCTGGAGACAAAAAGAAGTGAGATGATGAAAATGAAAAGAATGATGGATGTGAAATCCTGCTGTACCTCCAGTCATCTTTGGAGAGGTTGTAGAGGATGTTCATCTCGTCGTCGTCCTGAAGCAGTCGATACGCCGCGCTGACGTGATGACTCTCCAGCACAGAGCGGTCGTTGTACAGGATGGCTGTGTCCGACCTGTAGGAAAAAGTGTAAACTCACTACACACAGTTTTACTTTTTCTATTTAAAAAAATGTATTATGGTTTCGTCAAAAATATGAAGCAGCACAACTTTTATCAACATTGATAATAATAAGAAATGCTTCTTGAGCAGTAAATCAGCATATTAGAATGATTTCTGAAGGATTAGTGACACTGAAGACTGGAGTAATAATGCTGAAATCTACATATAAATATATATTTACATATAAAACAGTTATTTTAAATATGAATCATATTTTACAATATTACTGTTTTACTTTATGCCACCTTGGTGAGCACAAGAGACTTTCATAGTCTTACCAACCCCAAACTTTTTACAACAGTAGTGCATACAAATAGATTCACAAACCAATTCATTGACACAAATATTTATACGTAATTACGTATATATACATATATATAAAAAAGGGGAAAAACACTCCTTATCAAAACTGTGCTTTTGTTTTATTCCTATTTCCTTCGTTCTTCTAATTTGTCCCAGGTCAGATTTGGGTCAGAAAGGCCATCTTTCTCCATCTTTTATGCTAGTTTCATTTAGCCAGCTCATGCTGAGGTATTGTGACTGCAGGCTGTGTGTATGTCAGCGTAGGAGTCTGATGGATGACTCACCAGCGGCCCTCAGTGCTCTCATGCATTACCTGGTCTGGATGTGGAAGTTGTTTGTGGTCCCGGTGTGTTCGTAGTCGTGGACAGCAGCAGCGAAAAGCATCGCAAAAATCTCCAACTCAGTCAGCCAGTGCTGGAGAGCAAAGAAACATCATGCGTGAGAACTCTTCAACATCTCATTTATTTATGGGTATGAGGTTAAATAAAGAGCAAATTGAGACTTCTGCTATAATCACCACCTTCGAAGATGTTTTTCCTGACAAAAATGCCTAGCAATCACAGAAAAGATCTCAAAAATCTCAAACTATGATTAGATTTGGAAGGACTATTCCTTTAAGAGAACAGAATATCTTGGGCATTTCTTTGTCCCTACATACATATATTTTAACTTTTTATATTTGCATTTATTTAACATTTATATTTGCTATTTCAGAAAACCAAAACTATCCAACCAATTCCCGATGGGTAAAATCAAGTCCCGACCTATATTTTTTCTTGTTTGAGAAGCCATTTCACTCGGATATACATCACAATAGGGAAGACTATCGCAACATCTGTTTCATGCCAAATTTAAATAATCCACAACTAAGAATTCCATTGGTTGACCAATCACAACAAACTGGCCAGCTGACCAATCAGAGCAGCAGACTGGGCTTTTCGGAAAGGCGGGTTTTAAAGAGATAGGAATTAAACAGTGCGATTCAGGCAGAGGCTGAAAAGAGGTGCTGGAGCAATGTACAGTATGATAATTTTTTTTTTATTATTGAAAAGGTGCCGTAGAACGTCTTTTTAAAAGATGTAATATAAGTCTAAGGTGTTTTTTAACTGCCTATTTTGGGGCATCATTAAATATGAGCCGATTTAGGCTGCGGTGTTCGTCATGCAACATGTCTAATCGCGTAAGTACAGTGTTTATTTGGATGTTTACATTTGATTCTGAATGAGTTTGATAGTGCTCCATGGCTAAAGCTAACATTATACACTGTTAGAGATTTATAAAGAATGAAGTTGTGTTTATGAATTATACAGACTGCAAGTGTTTAAAAAATGAAAATAACGACAGTCTTGTCTCCGTGAATACAGTAAGAAACGATGGTAACTTTAACCACATTTAACAGTACATTAGCAACATGCTAACGAAACATTTAGAAAGACAATTTTCAAATATCACTAAAAATATCATGATATCATGGATCATGTCAGTTATTATTGCTCCATCTGCCATTTTTCGCTATTGTCCTTGCTTGCTTACCTAGTCTGATGATTCAGCTGTGCACAGATCCAGACGTTTATACTGGCTGCCCTTGTCTAATGGCTTGAACATGAGCTGGCATATGCAAATATTGGGGCGTACACCCCGACTGTTACGTAACAGTAGGTGTATGTTGAGATTCGCCTGTTCATCGGAGGTCTTTTAAACAAATGAGATTTATATAAGAAGGAGGAAACAATGGAGTTTGAGACTCACTGTATGTCATTTCCATGTAATGAACTCTTGTTATTTAACTATGCCATGATAAATTCAATTTTTAATTCTAGGGCACCTTTAAATCATGCAAATGTATTCGAGCAGACCCCCAAAATAAATGACTATAATATGGACACTTAAAAATTAAAACCAAAAGCAGAGTCAATAGCTGTAAAATAATGGCCATGTGATGTTGAAACACAGATCAATCTTGAATCTAAAGCTCTGAAGGACCTTGAGCTCTCAGCTGCACGCTGCTTCCCACAGGACTTCATCTTAATATTTAATCATTTAATAGAGAGACTCAAGTTCACAGTGCAAAATGAAACCATCACACCGCATTTGTATTGCAGAAGTGCATTCTGATGAGAGACGGGCCTCTTTGTGAGCAAGCAATTTGTGTCAATGACATATTAAGACCCTCATATGAGTAAACAGCATGAGGATTTGTTTCTCTTCAGGAACTGCTGCTTTATGACTGGCCTGATGATTGTTCATTAGTGTGTGTATGTGTGTTTGCCAGCACCAACGTGTCAGCAGAATTAATGATTACGCCACTGGGTTTCTGCGCAGTTACTCTTGAGTTCGTGCCCACAGACTTTGACATGTTGTCACGGTAACATTATCAAGATGATTAACACCGTATCTGAATTGAGAGCGAGTGGAACAACGCAACATTAGATCATTATAATCAACAAACCAGTCTATGCTGCAAGAGCGTGCCGCGCAGTGTTGATAATGAAGGGTACAGGGATGTCATTGCATTTCGCAGCTGTAAACACGAGGTAAGAGATTCCACAAGCCTGAAGCAGTTTTTGTTATTGTTAATGAAAACTACAACTATTAAAAATAGTTTTTGGTCATTTAAATTGTAACTTCACTAATTTTCAACCTGCTTTGTGTTGTTACAATACTGAGAAATGTATGTTTATTTGTCAGCAAAAGTTTGCTGGAGGACGTAAAATGCGTGAGACCAGGCTTTTCAAACCTGCAATAAATCATTCAAATTGTCAGCTAAATGTTGATTCTCCACAGTGCTGGGGTCTTGTAGCTGGTGATGGCTTTCATGCAGGGTCATTGATCGAAAACTGTTTTTTCAGCTTCTTTAAATAGCTTCTCTTAGCTACTCTTATCGCCTAATTCAGTGTGTTTTTGGCCTGTTTGTACAAGGCCATGTCTTTGTCCCCACTCATGTAGGCATCCTCTTTGGCCTGGCGAAGCTGTTTGAGTTTTAGTGTGAACCAAGATTTGTCGTTGTTACAGTATATGTTAAATAAGTTCTGGTGGGAACACACACATCCTCACAGAAACTGATGTGGGATGTCACGGTGTCAGTGAGCTCAATCAGATCAGTGGCTGTAGCCTCAAAAACACTCCAATCAGTGCAGTCGATATTATATATATATATATATATATATATATATATATATATATATATATATATATATATATATATATATATATATATATATGTTAATTAGACTAATTAGTTACGGTAAAAAATAGCATGTTAAAATTTTTAACGCACTTGCCCCGCCCCAGACCTAGTTCATCTGACATTACATACAATTGATTGATGATGAATATGATGCAGGGCAACAACTCACTGTGTGATGAAGCCTATAAAATGCAGTCAGAAAGTCCCTAAAATTAAAGATATGGGGGCAAAAATGCCCCTGTCTGAGTTTTTGTCTCATATTTAGATCATGTGAGTTAAGCAATATCACATGAGTAACGAATGCAATATTACACAAGTGCTGTTTTTGTCCCATAGCCTATATAACAAGTGCAAATGCAATACTGATTTTATACAACAGTTCAGTAAATAAGAAGTTAATATTGTGTTATTTTAGACACAATATTGTCTATTTTGTTCAATTTTATATATATATATATATATATATATATATATATATATATATATATATATATATATATATATATATATATATATATATATATATATATATATATACACAGAGGGTATGGAAAGTATTCAGATTTAAATTTTTCACTCTTTGTTATATTGCAGCCATTTGCTAAAATCATTTAAGTTCATTTTTTTTCCTCATTAATGTACACACAGCACCCCATATAGACAGAAAAACACAGAATTGTTGACATTTTTGCAGATTTATTAAAAAAGAAAAACTGAAATATCACATGGTCCTAAGTATTCAGACCCTTTGCTGTGACACTCATATATTTAACTCAGGTGCTGTCCATTTCTTCTGATCATCCTTGAGATGGTTCTACACCTTCATTTGAGTCCAGCTGTGTTTGATTATACTGATTCGGACTTGATTAGGAAAGCCACACACCTGTCTATATAAGACCTTACAGCTCACAGTGCATGTCAGAGCAAATGAGAATCATGAGGTCAAAGGAACTGCCTGAAGAGCTCAGAGACAGAATTGTGGCAAGGCACAGATCTGGCCAAGGTTACAAAAACATTTCTGCTGCACTTAAGGTTCCTAAGAGCACAGTGGCCTCCATAATCCTTAAATGGAAGATGTTTGGGACGACCAGAACCCTTCCTAGAGCTGGCCGTCCGGCCAAACTGAGCTATCGGGGGAGAAGAGCCTTGGTGAGAGAGGTAAAGAAGAACCCAAAGATCACTGTGGCTGAGCTCCAGAGATGCAGGCGGGAGATGGGAGAAAGTTGTAGAAAGTCAACCATCACTGCAGCCCTCCACCAGTCGGGGCTTTATGGCAGAGTGGCCCGACGGAAGCCTCTCCTCAGTGCAAGACACATGAAAGCCTGCATGGAGTTTGCTAAAAAACACCTGAAGGACTCTAAGATGGTGAGAAATAAGATTCTCTGGTCTGATGAGACCAAGATAGAACTTTTTGGCCTTAATTCTAAGCGGTATGTGTGGAGAAAACCAGGCACTGCTCATCACCTGTCCAATACAGTCCCAACAGTGAAGCATGGTGGTGGCAGCATCATGCTGTGGGGGTGTTTTTCAGCTGCAGGGACAGGGCGACTGGTTGCAATCGAGGAAAATATGAATGCGGCCAAGTACAGGGATATCCTGGACGAAAACCTTCTCCAGAGTGCTCAGGACCTCAGACTGGGCCGAAGGTTTACCTTCCGACAAGACAATGACCCTAAGCACACAGCTAAAATAACGAAGGAGTGGCTTCACAACAACTCCGTGACTGTTCTTGAATGGCCCAGCCAGAGCCCTGACTTAAACCCAATTGAGCATCTCTGGAGAGACCTAAAAATGGCTGTCCACCAACGTTTACCATCCAACCTGACAGAACTGGAGAGGATCTGCAAGGAGGAATGGCAGAGGATCCCCAAATCCAGGTGTGAAAAACTTGTTGCATCTTTCCCAAAAAGACTCATGGCTGTATTAGATCAAAAGGGTGCTTCTACTAAATACTGAGCAAAGGGTCTGAATACTTAGGACCATGTGATATTTCAGTTTTTCTTTTTTAATAAATCTGCAAAAATGTCAACAATTCTGTGTTTTTCTGCCAATATGGGGTGCTGTGTGTACATTAATGAGGGAAAAAAATGATTATATTAATATAACATTTCTCTAATTTCATCTGCCATCTTGATGGATTATTTCAATGAGCTTGAGTCTCTTCCATCAAGGGAGCACAATCATTATTATAATAGATCTGTCCTGACCTCTTGACCTAATGACCTAATTCATTACAATCATAGACCTCTGATGTGATCTTTCTGTGTGTGTGTGTTTCAGCTTACCACCATCCCCGTCTTCAGAAGCAGGTAGTGTACCGTCTGTGTGACGTCGGCTGCATGTATCAGGTTATGGTAGGGGTTTTTATGTTTGCTGTAACCCACTTCCAGAGCCTCCACAAATGAGACCAGCGCTGAGACAGGGATCTGTCAGAGATATGGTGTTAATAACTCTAAAAAAAAGAGCATTACACCCCTCTACTCTCACTTCTTTAAGAGTTGTTTTCACCTTGAAGCGGCTGATGAGGTCATAGCGGGTGAGAAGGTCATAGAAGATGAATTTGAGTGCGTGGTCACCGCTCGACTCGTTCAGAGCAAATACATCAAAAGACCACTTATCCACATTCTGGGAAGAAAAAACAGAGAAACAAACTCAGCTCGCAGATATTCTTCCGCTCTGCCGCAACTCTCTAATCTCCTGTCCACATGTGCATATTCAAACCTAGCATCGTCATGCAAGGTTTGATGCTTAACACTATTGGTTCTCATGTGTAAATAAATGCAATGCACCAAGTTTGAGTACATGGACGTGCAAACAAGATTTGAGTGAAATATTCCTTTAAGAGAAAAGATTATTTTGTGCATTTTTATGTCGACTACATTTCTTTTTTTATTGCATTAAAGCTGCCTTGCAAATGCTTGCAATTAATATTTGCTACTTTTCAAGTGCCTTTTAGAAAGAAAAAGAAAATCCACCATAAAACATTTATTGTGTGAAAATGATGTATCAATTTTACACAAATTATGACCATCTCTCAGAGCTGGTGTGAAAGCATAATTTTGCTACTAATAAGGTTTTATGAAAGTTTGAGATGAAATGAGATGTGTGAAAAATGGTATAATAAATAAATAAATAAATAAATTATACATAAATTATATATACAGTAGTGGCCAAATGTGATGTCAGGCCTAACATCTTCACTCTTTATTTAAAGATTTTGTAATCATATTTTGTAGTTGTGTTTGTAGTCAATTTTTAAATTTGTGATTACACAATGAAACCTGCCAAATTGTGCAGACATAATTTTTGGTCAGGCTGACATACAAAGAAATGATGAGCACATGATGCAAAAACAAGAGAGAACCAATGAAATATTAGCAACTGATTATGGTGTAGTTGATATATGCTTTTTCCTGTGAGCTTTTTGTTTTTCTATACATATACATATACATATATATATATATATATATATATATTTTTTTTTTTTTTTTTTTTTTTTTTTTTTGCATAGTAAAATAAAACCTGTAGCTGTAGTTTGCCTTTTTTTGCCAAAAATGTGTCAGATAAAAACTTTAACCAAGTTTAATGTTTTGTTTTTTCTTCATATTTATATATTTAAAAAAATATAAAACATTTTCCTCATATTTTGATATGATATCATTTAAGTTGTAGGTTCATAAAAAGTTGTAGAGTCATGCCCTCTGGACATCACTGAATGAATGACCAAATTCTACTGTGATGCGTGTATATCTTACGGAATTTTGATTGTGAACAAATTAAAAAGTGAAAAGGTACAATTGAAAAGGTATGTTTTAAAAGTTTATTTACAAGTCCACAGGGCCAATGGTGTCCAGAGTTGAAGAAAAACACATTTTCTGTATGATAATTGGAAAGCGAAACAAAGAGAAAGAAGCTAAGAGATAAAACAATGGCTGTTCATAAGAATGGAAGAGTGTGTGAGTGTTTTACCTTAAGCACTGCTATGACAGAGGGAGGGTAACTCAGTCCCACCATGTTAGAGGTTCGACGGTACATTCTGTTAGAACGAGATAAACACATCAAGTGAAAGCGCAGCACAGACCGCAGGCACTCCACACACAATGCCATAATCTTCACCTTCAAAATGACAAAACATAAAATGTAAAGGACAACCTGCGCTTTCTTTAAGTAAATGCTTTGTCAGAGCAATTTATTTGTGCAGTGTTGCCTGAAGTGCATTAGAATTTAATGAAATGATGCTAACGGATGAGAGAGAGGCAGAGTGACTGTAGTTATTCAGACTTGTCAAGAAGATGATGTATATGCATACGCTGATTCACAATGAGCTCAATGCATAGATTTATAATCATTTCAAAGAAGACTTTAATGCTGCCTGGTGAGGAAAAAAAATGTCTTGAAGAGGATGCAGACTGATTTATGAGCACTGGAAGGTTTCTGCTTGTGTTCTTGGTTACAAAAAAAAAGAAGTGATTTATGTTCCAGTATTAATATTATTAACTAAAACTATTAAAATAAAGCTGAAAAGAATATTAGAAAATCTTACAAATTTTGCCTTGGCAACTAAATAAAGTACTATAATGACTAAAACTGAAATAAAAATAAAACTCAATTAAACCTAAATATAAATAAAAACTACTAAAAACAACAAAAACACATAAAACTATGGAAGCTTATTTCCACCATGAAATAAAAAATAAAAAAGGTAATTGCAACTTTTTATCTCACAATTCTGAGTGTTTTTCTAACAATTGTGAGTAATAAAGTCAAAATTGCGTGATATAAAGTCAGAATTGTGAGTTATAAAGTCAGAATTGCGTGATATAAAGTCAGAATTGTGTGATATAAAGTCAGAATTGTGTGATATAAAGTCAGAATTGTGAGTTATAAAATCAGAATTGTGAGATATAAAGGCAGAATTGCGAGATATAAAGTCAGAATTTCATGATATAAAGTTAGAATTGTGAGTTATAAAATCAATTGCATGATATAAAGTCAGAATTGTGAGTTATAACGTCAGAATTGCGAGCTTTAAAGTCAGAATTGCGTGATATAAAGGCAGAATTTCGTGATAGAAAGGCAGAATTTCGTGATAGAAAGTCAGAATTGTGTGATATAAAGTCAGAATTGTGTGATATAAAATCAGAATTGCGTGATATAAAGGCAGAATTGTGAGATATAAAGTCAGAATTTCATGATATAAAGTTAGAATTGTGAGTTATAAAATCAATTGCATGATATAAAGTCAGAATTGTGAGTTATAACGTCAGAATTGCGAGCTTTAAAGTCAGAATTGCGTGATATAAAGTCAGAATTTCGTGATATAAAGTCAGAATTGTGTGATATAAAGTCAGAATTGTGTGATATAAAATCAGAATTGCATGATATAAAGGCAGAATTGCATGATATAAAGTCAGAATTGTAAGATATAAAGTCAAAATTTTGTAATATAAAGTCAGTATTGTGAGATATAAAGTCACAATTGTGAGATAAAAAGTCAAAATTTTGTGATATAAAGTGAGAATTGCAAGTTATAAAGTCAGAATTGTGAGAAAATTGTGTGTTATAATGTCCAATTGTGAGGGAAAAAAGACTGCTGTTTTTTCTCAGAATTGTGAGTTTATATCTGACAATTCTGACTTTATAACTTGTAAGTTTATATCTCGCAAATGTGAGAAAAATGAGAGAAAAAGTTGCAATTACCTTTTTATTTTTTTTTAAGCCCGGAAACAAGCTTCCATACAAAACTAATAAAATTAAAATTAAAATAAAGACTAAAATATAAAATTAAAAATCTAATTGTAAATTAAAAAAGCTAATTCAAAATATTAATAAATAGCATAATTGTATGTTATTTGATCATTAGAAATGAAAGAGACATTCAAAATAAGAGTTCAAAATGTGACATTACAACACTCATGTATGCTGTTTACATAGAAGTTTTAAAGGTAGAATTGTAAAGGTCAAAGAAAAAGAAAACTAAAGTAGATTTTTTCATTAAAAAATATGTGCTTCCACAATCCTAGGATATTTTTTAGCACACTGCTTTGTGGTTAACCCCACCTCTCCACAAATATCCCAGCCTGCACTGCGTGTACGATGCTGCGGAATCGCGGCTTCTCCTCCGTCCGTCGCAGCATCAGCCCCATCTGCCGCGTGAAGGTGGAGGCCAGCCAATCACGCACTTCTGATGGCACAGAATCTGATTGGATATCGCTGAGCTCATCCTCGGTATCGACCAATCGCCTTAGAAAAAGAGGGCGAGAGACAGGGAGGAAGGAAGGAAAAGATACTTTAAATGTCATCACCACTCACACTTAAAATATCAGCTGTGACAGGTAATTGTTGCGCATATAAGAAGGATAAACGACTATTTATACTTAATCTAAACTGTGAGCGAAGCCCGAGCCAACACCCACTGCTTTAAGACTAATCCATCACTCATCCGCATAATTATGGTAACACCACGGTATGTTCCATATATGCAGCAGAACAACGCGTCTTGTAAATAAGGAAGAGGCTTAAGGTATAAATATTTGCATCGGAATGGCACTGGATTGACATTTAACGTCTGATTTTACAGCACTAAAAACATCTTCTCAGTAACTGTGCCATTAACATCTGTGTATCCAGACATAAGCTCCTATGATGGATTTAAAGGGTCATAAATCACACAGCAAATATGAATCTGATCAGACCGGACTGGTGGTCTCTGTGGCTTGGCAAGCGAGAGGGTGTGTCGTAATCCCGGGCCGCGATGACGTCCCAGTTACATAATTCTATAAGCTTTTATTATGTCTTTTCTGGCATCTAGATGTTCGCAGCTGTTATTCTTCACTCTGCTCATCAAAATAAAAAGATAGCAGTGGTACTTCAGTGGCGTGATGAAGCGTGCATCTCCCCGCAGAGACAATAAATACGATCACTGAGTGGGAATGAAATGGCATTGATAAGGATGGAGTTTTTCAGCTTGTTTCAAACTGCAGGTGTTCAGTTATGTGCTCTCAATAAAGCTATCAGCATGTTCTCATATCCACACATCATGATGAAAACATATCTGGGTGCCATTTCAACCCAAAATAAAGAAATTATATTTTCTGTAATGTGCTTTGTGGCATTATTTTGATTAAAACACTCTTTCCTGCCAAAATCTCTTGGAATGCTTTTTTTTTTTTTTTTTTTCAGATGGTTTTTGTAATTCCATTATTCCTAATGTGACTCATTACTGGAAAATGTTTTTACGTACTAAAACTGTTAAATTAAATCCAGCATAAATGAAAAGCAGTATATATTACCATTTTAATAGTGTTAAAAATAGTTAAATAATTGTCCAAGCAAGTTTTTTTTTTTTAAAGGTCTTGCTGAAGGACAAAGCCATAGTGTTGACCCCTGTGACCCCTTCAAATGACCACTCACTCAATCTAAGAATCTTGGGACTGAAGCACACAGATCTTTAACTGCTAATAGAATTGACTTCTATCAGCATGAGTGAATTGCTTTAGGCTCCATTAGATTGATCCTAGACCAATTTTTATATCTTCCCTTTACAATGATTCCACTTAGGGATTGTGTGGAAAAGCTGGATCAGCATCTGACATGGAAGGACTGAATAATGTGTTATTACGGCTTTGTGAGCAATGCAGTGGAGTCAAACGTTTTTGACAAGAATAGAACATAGCCTGGAGATGATTATTCATTATAAATGGACCATGTAATCCAGGCAGTTAGTTTGCAACTGATGATGTATTTCATGAAACGGCATGAGAATAGGAATGTTATTTTTCCATTCCTAGCTAATTTTAAATATTTGAGTTTCAACTAAAATATCTGGTTAACTGATAGTGGTTATATTTCAAATTTTGCCAACAGAGAGTAGTGGAGTAAAATAACAGTGTAAACTCCATACTTTACCTTGTTTCCTCAATATAGACTGATTCTAAAACAGTGGCAGCATATTCCAGGTTTTTCTTTAGGTCTACGAGAGACGCCTCTCCCCTCTCCAACTGTTTTATCAAACATCGTAATCTGGAAAACAAAAACATGCACATACATTAATTCTAAAAACACAACTGAACGGCTGTGCATTTTGCAAAGCAATTATCTGAGAGCACCAGCCAATGTCAGCGTGACAAATGCAGCATTTGATTCTGCAAAATAAAGATCAATATTAAACTTCCATAAACATAAAATTATAATTCCTGTAACACTGCAACAAGAAAGTACCTATATATACACTGTGTTCCAAATGATTATGCAAGTGACAGGATTTCAGTACAATAAACAAAGAAAGTGTTTGTTTGTTGTATTTCTCAATATCTTTTTAGATAACTGGTATCAATCTCAGACAAGTCTGTTCAATAGTTTGCCAGGTCTTCTTAGGTAAATGAATGTATAAGATTTTTTTTTTTAAACAAAACAGAAAATACTTTTATTTAGCAAGGATGCAGTAAATTGATCAAAAGTGACAGTAAAGACATTTATAATTTATTAAGTATTTTTATTTTAAAAGTTTATTCAAAGAATCCTGATTTACGCATTATAAAAAATATTAAGCAGCACAACTGTTATATAATAATTATAATAAAGTATAATAATCAGAAATGTTTCTTGAGCAGCAATTCAGCATATTAAAATAATTTTAAAAAGGATCATGTGACACTGAAGACTGGAGAAAATTCAGCTTTGATCACAAGTATAAATTACATTTTAAAATATATTCACATAGAAAACAGTCATTTTGAATTATAACAATATTTTGCAATATTACTGTTTTTACTGTATTTTGATCAAATAAATGCAGCCATAGTGAGCAAAAGAGACTTCTCTCAAAAATATTATAAAAATCTTACCGACCCCAAACTTTTGAATAGTGGTGTATACACAAACTCTAGATTATGGTATAATGACTAAATTCTTTATCTGTTAGATATTCAAAAGTATCTTCAGAAGCTTGTCTTTGTAAGTCTAAGCTTGATTAATTGAGCTTTTAAGGACGATTGATTAACTGAAGCTGTTAGTCTTATCAAATCCATCTTCAATATCCCTCTTCCAGGAAAGACTTTCAAACCAAACCACTCAGATGCTCTCCGGTCCTTGATGTGTCTGTTAAAACAATTAGACTGTCTGAGGAAATAATTTTAATTGGGGGAAATCATTAAATAATGGTGAAATTATTGGTAACACTTTATTTTGATGGTCCTCTTTAGACATTCTGGTGACTATAAGTAACATTACACCTACATGTCAACTAACTCTCATTCAAGTATTAGAAGCGCATTAGTGGACTGTCTGCTTAATATCTGCTAACACTTTATTTTGATGTCCCCCAACAGACATTCTACTGACTATAAGTAACTTTTCAAATACATGTCAACTTATTCTACTAACCCTAAACCTACCCCTAACAGTCTTTACTGAGAGTTAGTTGATGTAGGTGCAACGGTACTCATAGTCAACAGAATGTCTAAAGGGGACCATCAAAATAAAGTATTACTAATAAGGAGAGTTAGTTGACATGTATTTGACCAATAATGAGTTACAGTAGTTGACATGTACATGTAGGTGCAACGCTACTTATAGTCAACAGAATGTTTAAAGGGGACCATAAAAATAAAGTGTTACCAATAAGGTGACTTAGTTGACATGTAGTTGACCAATAATGAGAGTTAGTTGACATGTAGTTGACCAATACTGAAAGTTACAGTAGTTGACATGTAGGTGCAATGCTATTTATAGTCAACAGAATGTTTAAAGGGGACCATAAAAATAAAGTGCTACCAATAAGGAGAGTTAGTTAACATGTAGTTGACCAATAATGAGTTACAGTACTTGACATGTACAGTAGGTGCAACGCTACTTATAGTCAACATAATGTTTAAAGAGGACCATCAAAATAAAGTTTTACCAATAAGGAGAGTTAGTTGACATGTAGTTGACCAATAATGAGAGTTACAGTAGTTGACATGTAGGTGCAATGCAACTTATAGTCAACAGAATGTTTAAAGGGGACCATAAAAATAAAGTGTTACCAATAAGGTGACTTAGTTGACATGTAGTTGACCAATAATGAGAGTTAGTTGACATGTAGTTGACCAATACTGAAAGTTACAGTAGTTGACATGTAGGTGCAATGCTATTTATAGTCAACAGAATGTTTAAAGGGGACCATAAAAATAAAGTGTTACCAATAATGAGAGTTAGTTGACATGCAGTTGACCAATAATGAGAGTTAGTTGACATGTAGTTAACCAATAATGAGAGTTACAGTAGTTGACATGTACGTGCAATGCTACTTATAGTCAACAGAATGTTTAAAGAAGACCATCAAAATAAAGTGTTACCAATAAGGAGAGTTAGTTAACATGTAGTTGACCAATAATGAGTTACAGTAGTTGACATGTACAGTAGGTGCAATGCTACTTATAGTCAACAGAATGTCTAAAGGGAACCATCAAAATAAAGTGTTACCAATAAGGTGACTTAGTTGACATGTAGTTGACCAATAATGAGAGTTAGTTGACATGTAGTTGACCAATAATGAGAGTTACAGTAGTTGACATGTAGGTGCAATACTACTTATAGTCAACAGAATGTTTAAAGAGGACCATCAAAATAAAGCGTTACCAATAATGAGAGTTAGTTGACATGCAGTTGTCCAATAATGAGAGTTAGTTGACATGTAGGTGCAACATTATAGTCAACAGAATGTCTAAAGGGGACCATCAAAATAAAGTGTTACTAATAAGGAGAGTTAGTTGACTAATAATGAGTTAGTTGACATGTAGTTGACCAGTAATGAGAGTTACAATAGTTGACGTAGTTGACCAATAATGAGAGTTAGTTGATATGTAATTAATGAGACAAATGGATATCTTTTTAATAACAGTCCTTGAGTCACAACGTGACAGATCAGATTATTGAAATGACACAATGCTGTTTATCGATGGGTGCTAAAAGGTTACAGATTCAATCAATTAATTGGTTTCAGATTTGTGCACATTGCTCACAGATATCTAGCTGACTTGCCACTATGCAGTTGAAACATTACCTCAGTGATTTGGTCCTATATAGGGACTGCTAGGTAAACATCATGCTTACTAGTAATTTCCCACACGATAACTGCCAGATATTTGCATGCATATATCTGATATTCATTTGTTAAATTTGTCTTAATGTGACAGTTGTGGGCATTACAGCAGCACAAAATCCAGCTGGGTCCCAACCGTGTCCAAGGACACAGGTAGTGTTTTTTACCAGGAAAGCGATTTCACACCAGTAAGGGGGTGGGCGGCTGTCACCATGACAATCACACAGTGTTGGTGTGCCATTGATGCTTTGGGGTCAATGCAATCACACGGCAAGATTAACATTTTCCACTCAACATTTTGACAGCTGCCTGCAGATAAAAAGGAAACCCAAACCCCAACAGCCCTGTTCATCCCAGCACCTGATCTCAAATCACACTCATAAGTCTCAATCAAACACAAGACGACACTAGTTTAGTATGTAATGCAAAAAAAAACCCCACTAACATTTCCACTTGTGTCAAACCAGAAGACAACTTTATTGCTCAGAGGTTCCTTGAATGAGGTCTTTTTTCTGCAAAGTCTCTTTATTTAATTTGATTGTGGCCTATGAAATACAGTTGCAATATTAAATAAATTTAATTTAGTTTATTTTATACAGTCAGTTACTTTGTGCATGCAAACTGTTTTAGAAAGATTTAAGACGAACGTAACAGGCTTGTGTTCGAGATCCAGAGAGATAATGCTGTCCATCAGAAGCACGGCAACAATAGCCGTCTTTAACGCTCCCCACACAAAGCTTGTTTCTGCCGGGACTGACAGATGTCTCAAGACGTGTGGGTGGAACATGACGTTTGATTGGATGAACACAGCTGTCCATGTCAGCGGCTGCCAATCAAGTTCAGCAAAGCAAAATCATTTCATGAAAGATGTCAGCTGATTATTTTTGCCACGGGAGAATAACTGCAGCTTCACCTCAGATACACGCTGCAGGACGTGCCAAAAACTGTACAGATAAAATCCATTTCATTCCTATCCATTTAATGATTTGTTTATTCAACCTTACAAAGTCAGTCCTGCTGGAACAAAGTCTGAGATTCAGGCATCAAATTTTATTCAGGCTTCTCTTGCACCACAAAAAAAAAATGTTTTGTCACGGAAACAATAAAGTGGAAACATCTAAATAAAAAGATTTTGTTCAAATCAAAAACATTACAGAATACACTGACTACAGAATACACTTCTACAAATAAGAAACAGTCGAAGACACGCTCCTTCTGCAAGGTACTACATAAATCAAAGAAAAGTAAATTCAATAAAACAAAATTTAGCATTAGAACTTCTCTGAATTGAACTTGCTGAGACTCAAATATCCAAGTTAGTTAATAAAACTTCACATTTCAAGTATTAGAATAACCTTCCCAGAATTATCTTGAGAACTCAAATATTTAACTTTGTCACCTACTACAACTTCACATTTCAAGTTGACTAAACTTAAATAAGGCAGCATGAACAACTTTTAAATTGAAACAACTTTTTTTTTTTACATCGTAGAGGCTACTAACAAAGCTATTTGCATTTATTTAGCAGATGCTGTAATCGAAAGCAATTTACAGCACAAATGAGGCAATTTGTCATTTGAGCAAACAATTTTCAAAGTGCACAATGCCAAAATTATTTAAAGGTGCCCTAGAATTAAAAATTGAATTTATCTTGGCATAGTTAAATAACAAGAGTTTAGTACATGGAAGTGACATACAGTGAGTCTCAAACACCGTTGTTTCCTCCTTCTTATATAAATCTCATTTGTTTAAAAGACCTCCGAAGAACAGGCGAATCTCAACATAACACCGACTGTTACGTAACAGTCGGGATCATTAATATGTACGCCCCCAATATTTGCATATGCCAGCTCATGTTCAAGGCATTAGACAAGGGCAGCCAGTATTAACGTCTGGATCTGTTAGGGTTGCCACCCGTCCTGTGAAATACGGAATCATCCCGTATTTACAGCCAAAATGACGCGTCCCGTATCAAATCAATACGTGTTTTTGTACCGTATTTTACATAGGTCCATATTATGCAGCATCCCATGCAAATCACCCCACCCGCATTGTGTGAAGACTGATTCTGCCCCTGATTGGGTAATACTCGCTGCCATCATGGTTTGATTGGTTTGTTTCAGGTTCACGGGCCGTGAATCACGGCCAATCAGAGTCAGAGGAGGGCGGGACGCCGCCTCGCCGGTTCTCTCCTGAGGCAGATAGTGTAATGTTTTATTTTTTTTATCACCTCAAGTTTTTGATTGATAACGTTAGATTTCATATGCTGCCTATTAAGAAATAATGTTAATAATGTACATTAATCATGTTATGGTAGGATTTGTTTATTAAGGTTAAGTTGTACAGTAAGACACATAAGCATTACTTTAATAAGAGATAAGAGATATATATTTAATACATATTTAATCAAAATATAGTACCTATGTGAATAAAATAAACAGCTATTTGTTATGCTTAACCAATTTAAATAATTGCATCATTCAATACTATAGAATTAACAATAGACAATATAAAAATGGAATAAATAAAAACATAAATATATTTACTTACCAATAATAAAAATGTTGTTAAGTGTTTTACTTAAATAAGAAATGTTTGTAGATATATCATTTCCAGTTATTTAGGTGTGGTTTCACTGTTTGGATGGTGTTACTGCAAACAATGACAAATATTTTAGCCAAAATCTTTGTTCACAACAAATGACAATTTACAATTTGTTTAATTTATAATTACTAAGTTATGGATCTGTTAATTTAATAAGTTAATAAAATATGGTTCACATCTCACAAGTTCCTCCAAAAGCTTATTTTTTGTGGTCTCAGTCACACTTTGTTGGCCTATGTTTATTATTGTCATAGCTGTGTATTCAATATGACCACTTAAGTTGTGATAGTGAGAGACTGCATCTGTTCACACTGATTTCAATAGCAGATATCTTATTATAATGTCCATTGGTATCAATCTTAATATTTTTATGAAAATATGTTTTAAGTTATGATATACCACCACTGGCACGCCATCGGGACTGTGGTCATCGTGGCCCCCGCTGCGGCTGGCGTCCCTTATTTTTCTGTATTGAAGGTGGCAACCCTAGGATCTGTGCACAGCTGAATCATCAGACTAGGTAAGCAAGCAAGGACAATAGCGAAAAATGGCAGATGGAGCAATAATAACTGACATGATCCATGATATCATGATATTTTTAGTGATATTTGTAAACTGTCTTTCTAAATGTTTCGTTAGCATGTTGCTAATGTACTGTTAAATGTGGTTAAAGTTACCATCATTTCTTACTGTATTCACGGAGACAAGAGCCATCGTTATTTTCATTTTTAAACACTTGCAGTCTGTATAATTCATAAACACAACTTCATTCTTTATAAATCTCTCCAACAGTGTAGCATTAGCAGTTAGCCACAGAGCATAGCCTCAAACTCATTCAGAATCAAATATAAACATCCAAATAAATACAATACTCACATAATCCGACGTATGCATGCAGCATGAATGACGAACACTTTGTAAAGATCCATTTTGAGGGTTATATTAGCTGTGTGAACTTTGTTTATGCAATGATAGAGCCGAGAATCGGCGCATTTCTAATTATGCCCCAAAATAGGGAGTTAAAAAAAAATAATTAAAAAAAATCTATGGGGTATTTTGAGCTGAAACATCACAGACACATTCAGGGGACACCTTAGACTTATATTACATCTTGTAAAAAAACGTTCGATGGCACCTTTAAATTATAGGAGAGAAGAGGTAAAATGTTCAAAAACTTTTAAATGTGAATAGCTTAAAATATCAGGCTCAGCTTAAATTTGACCAAATTTAATTTTAACAGATAAGTTTACACTAAATAAGTCTAGAAGAGTTCACTGCATCACTGCCTAAAACATCAGTTGTAGACATGCGCAATACAATGTGACATACAAACAAGCAATGTTGAGTTTCAAACTTAGACAATTCTTGTTAGACAAAAAGTATAGTTTGTTTCTGGAAAAGCTAGTCACCCTAGTGAAAAGTCTCACTCCTAACTAAAATCCATTGTGTTGCAAAATGTGTTATACCAACAAAACAATTTTTAATGGTCAAATCATGTCGTTGTGTAAGGTCACAATAGCACTTTTTTGTAAAGACATGTTGATAAAAACAGATATTAGGATGCTAAAGTCCGCTGGGATGCTCAACATGGCTAAAGTTCACTGGCTAGAGCTAACAGTCAGCATGAGAATTATTATTTTAAACATTCATCCCCATTCATCCATCATACAAGCTTTTATGGCTGTGGAAAAGTGGTTTCTGCCAGAGAGAGGTTAGTCCATAATGTGGCTTCCATTTTGAACATGGAATGATCCAGCAGGCTATAAATTCAGTCTCCCAATGCAAAGCCACCATTCACACTGACTGCTTATGAGATATTCATGCAGAAGTGCTCAAGTGCTTTGAGGCAGGCAATGTTTTCTGGCTAATGAATCTCAAATTGAATTTGCATCAATGGGAGAGAGAAATTCACAGATGCTTCAGGTTTAGGCTGTTGTGAATACTGAGTGTTCTTCAGAAATTTCTGAAGATATCGTCAATGGTTTGTTCATGTGAATAGCTCACCTGTTAGATATTGCATGTGCACGCATAACCGCCTATGTTCAACCTGTGAACTGTCACCTCCCTTTTTGAGCATCAATCTGAACTTAAATGGTTCTAATTCATGAATCTTTTAGAATAAAGATCAAGGTTGGTCTCTTTTTAAAGATCCTCAGCAGATTATTGCAGAAGTCAGAGTTAGAGAAGTTTAAGTTTATAAAGCAAATGTACTGAACTAAACATTTTGTATTTGACATAACATATTTTACAAAATTCTCTATTTCAGAAACTGTTGATCTACTGGGATTTTCACACATATCCGTCTCTAGGGTTTACATAGAATGGTCTGAAAAAGAGAAAACATCCAGTGAGCGGCAGTTCTGTGGGCAAAAATGGCTTGTTGATGCCAGAGGTGAGAGGAGAATGGCCAAAGTGGTTAGAACTGATAGAAAGGCAACAGAAACTCAAATAACCACTGGTTACATCCAAGGTCTGCAGAAGAGCATCTCTGAACACACAACACAACCTTAAAGCAGATGAGCTACAGCAGCAGAAGACACACCGGTGCCACTCCTGTCAGCTATGAACAGGAAACTCAGGCTACAATTCACACAGGCTCACCAAAACTGGACAATAGATTGATGAGTCTCGATTTCTGCAGCTCCATTCAGCTGGTAGGGTCAAAATTTGGCATAAACGACATGAAAGCATGGATCCATGCTGCCTTGTATCAGCAGTTCAGCGGATTTGCATCATTGATGTTCAGCCAACAAATCTGCAGAAACTGCGTGATGCTATATGTCAATATGGACCAAAATCTGTGAGGAATGTTTCCAGCACATTGTTGAATCTATGCCATGAAGAATTAAGGCAGTTCTGAAGGCAAAAGGGGGTCAAACCCAGCACTAGTAAGATGTACCTAAAAAATGGTATATGTGATAGGGAAAAGGGCAATAAAAAAAGCATGCCAAGCATCAGGCTACCGGGACACTGAAGGTGATGATACATGGGGTAACTTTTTGAGCAATGTTGCCAGGCGAGGCAATGTTGCAGGGCGATGTTGCTTGGGCAATTTCCCATTGAGAATGGGCAACAAATTTCAATCTAAAGTATCCAGATAGAAATTTGTTGCTCATTCTCAATGGGAAAGTGCCCATGCAACATCGCCCTGCAACATTGCTCAAAAAGTTGCTCCGTGTCTCATCACCTTGAGAATTAACAAGCTAGGAAACCCATTTAACTACATTTTTATCAACTGTTAGGTAAAAATCATGAGTCTGACCGCTTAGAAAAGTAGTATCACACCATTACCACAACCGTATCATTCAATGGTGCAAATCAAGTCACATGCTAAAGTTTAATATTTACTGCTATGGGTTTGTTCAAATACCCAAGCCTAAATACTGTATAAGCAATACTAATAGCAAGCTGCACTAACTAGAGCGCAGGGAACAACTAAACTGAGATTTCGGTTCGATTCAAACCCCAGGCATCATAAGACCACTTTCAAGCTTTGTTTAATCCTTGGCCCGTTATTTTTCTTCCTGGAAACAGTTTGAAATGCAGAGAAAATGTGCTGGCCAAACAGTTCAACAGCTTATTAGAGCGTCCCTGATCTCTGAGCGGGGCATCAGAGGGCAGAGCGACAGACACTACGCAGAGATTAAAAACACGCAGACGCACGGAGATATACCGCTCACGCTAATGCTCATTTCTAGGCAGATGTGTCCGCTGCGCTCGATCCATGAAATCACATGTGGCATTATCGCAGTTTATAATCATGCATGATTTAAAGAGTCAATCTATGATGAGTGATACAAACATGACAAAAAAAAAAAAAAAACATTAACAACATAGCTGTATTTGGTTACTTCTTTTAGATTACACAACAGGGAAAAATATATATACAATAAAATATATATATAATAAATGTAATGTAAAAAAAATAAAATGTATTTATTTGTTACAAAACAAAAAATATAATAAATATTTAGTCAATAATTAATAAATTTGAATTTTAAGGATGTAAACACTGAAAAAGAAAACATTAAAAGTATTGTTTAATAAGTTTCCTGAGTATTTATAAAAAATAAAATGTATAATAAAATGGCTGTATAATTTGTTCAATGTCTGTGGCATTCAAAATAAATGAGGAATAGGAATATGGTTTGAAGAAATTAAACAAATTGCCAGGAATCGCAAAAGTATAACAGTGTAACCCCCTAACCCTAACTACTAAAAATATTTAAGTTGAGATTCCATGATAATTTTGAATTAAATGTACGAGTTAGCTTACTCAGATACTTTAGGTTAAGAGTAATTAACATGTATAGCCTACAAAATAACAGATTACCTCAAATTTTTTGAGTTTTGCCAACTTATTTGTGTTATTATGTGTTAAATATTAATTATGGTAACACCTTACACAACACTATGGCATTTGTTTTACAACACTCTGGTGTCTTTGGTGTCACCACATATTAGTTACTTCACAAAACTGTACCATATAACCAAACAATGATCAAATCATTAAAGCTCTGAAATTTATTGAAGAATAATGGCAAAGTGCTGCCAAATGTTGTACAAATTGAACCCAAATCTCAATATCTAAATGTATCTCTCCTTGTAAGTATTAAGACTTTTTACAACTCAAAGGTTTATGAGTGGCTCAAGAAGAGTTCATAAACACATTACTGAAACAACACGCTTTTAATTTACTTTCTCTATCTCAGCGGCAGCCAATCAGTGCGTTATGGGTCAGACTGGGCAGGAAATCAATTAATGACGAACGATCTGAAATAATGATGGAACACTGTGTTGCTGGGGTCTGTAGAAATGTCAGTGCATTGTTTTACTGTGTAATTAGACAGTTATTGAGAGCCTTAATGAACAACATGCTCTCTATCTTCATGGGTAAAAGTATTGGAGAATGAAGACACACCGTGGGGTAAATACTTCTGTTTCATAATCAGTAAAAATGTGGGTGCCTTGTAGCTAAAAAACATCATTTCTGATCAAATGTGTTCCCGTTAGAAGAAGAAGAGTTGTGATGTAGCAGCTGATTTTAAATGAATTTTCTGATTAGCTCTGTACTCTCTCTAACTAAAACAGAGTTGTTCAAAGAAAGCATTAAATTAGAATCTTAATGGGTGACTGTGGCACTATTCCAATCCTTAGTGGACCTAAATAGGTTGCTACCTAGAGAGCATACTAACTAAAATGAAACACATACTGTAAGTGACTGATTTAAAGTGCTCTATGGAGGCAGCAAAATGAATAGCACACACACAAAAAGTTTTTTTTTTTTTTTTTTTTTTTTTAAAAACAACTGATTATTTTAATTATCTGTAATAACTATCTGTATCAATACTGTTCAGGATTAAATATTTATAATCAACATTTTTCTTGACTAGACCGAACTGACCAGAGATGGATAGCTATTTATATTTCACTTCCGAAAGCACAACACTTTGTCTTAGACATGCCTACAGCAAATAAATAAGCACAGTCCCTTATTCTCAAACACACAGGCACAAAATGAAAGGAAAAAGAAGATATTAGGGCATCTGCACACTTCCTCCCTTGAGTACCTGCACAAGTTTGAAGTAAATGACACAAGCGCATCATATAAACAAACACCGTAGGAAATCAGCAGATGCTGATAGGTTGTGCTGACATGTGCATTAAAAGAAAAACAGAGGAGTAATCTGGATTAAATAGACGAGGACGGTTACTGAGGGATCCAGATGGTATGCAGGAGACGTTAGGGAAGGAAAAATGGCAAAAGACACTTGAGTGTAACTTGAATATATCTTGCTGGCACTGTCACTATCTATACCTATTGGGTAAAAAATATTCACAAAAGACATTTTATATCTCAGTTCTTTTTCCTAGACAGCAGTGAGATTACCTGAGAGCAAATGGAGACTTTAAGTCTCCTGCTTCTCAGATGCTTCTGAGAAAAACACTGCAGTAAATGTCACATGACTGTGTTTACATGGACAAATCGATTTTGATATGAATCAAAATATTGTCATACAGTTAAAAAAAGTTAAAAACGGTCATGTATTAACCAGACTTGTAATACACTCTAAAAAATGCTGGGTTAAAAAATGTGTGTGATTGGCTACAATGACCAACGCATGGGAGAGTTTGAAAGCACATGGAAGTGTTTGAATTTGAAAGCATTTTGAAAGCCGGAGCAGGAGCGTTTGAAAGCCTGCTTTCAAACACTCCCATGTGTATCTGTGTAAGCGCTCGGTGAAGAGCATCACTGATGACTATTTACAACATTTTTGAAGCTAATCAAAGACATATCTGATGATCGTGTGAACACAATGGCCAATCAGAGGTGTTTACGAATCCGCTCAACAGCACCACATTTTTAAAATTTCAGTACCGACGTGGTACCGAATGTTCATTTATTAAACATATTAATAAATGTTCATTTCCAACATATTTTGAGTTCATGTGAACATTTAACCCAACCGCTGGGTTAAAACACCCCATGGTTTTGTCCATTTTCAATAAGTTCTATATACTGTAAATAGTAAACAAATTACTACAATAATAAAAATAATAGTAGTAGTAGTAATAGTAGTAACTCGGTTATTTGCATGGCATGGCTACGCGGGTTTAATTTTAAAACAGTCAAAATATAATACTTACTTGCTTAAAAAAATGAAATCTTTTATTTGTTTACCTGCATGTTATGTGACCATTATTAATCAACATCAGAGAAACATGAACACACAACTGCATTATTAAATTGCTGAAATTAACGTAAAATCTCAGGGGGTTCTTCAAGTAAACATTTTAGGTCAAAAGGGTTCGAAAATCAAAAAAGTTTGAAAATCCCTGATATAGAATAAAACAACTTTTTCTAAAAGTCTAGAGTTTCTCTTATTTAATTACTGTATACTTCTCGTGTACTGTTCATGTCACTGTGTACAAATTTAATTGGCAAAAACACAAACGTGCAAAAAAAAGTGCATCTTTAAATAAGAGATCAATTAAATGAAAGCAAAAACAATTTCCTTTGGATACTGCAAAAATCATGTTTAATCTTGTGGAGCTCATTTGGTACAGGTCTAGAGTTGTATTATAAAGTATAAAATGCATCATCAATAGATATTACGCATATGTAATTTGAGGTTACAAAACATACTTGGATTTATGCAAATCCATAATAATTAAACTGCATTTTTGAGTATCATATAGCTTGGTGATAGCTGCAGACCAGCACTCAGGCTATAAAGATTTCTGTCCTTATTTTCAGAACAAAAGGTCAGTTAGTCACACTGTTGCCCGCTGTAATTCAATAAAAGCAATCCAATTTCTGAAAGGTCACTAAATCTACATATTACTCTATCAGATAAAAACATCATGAGTTTCTTTGGCAGATTGACCTGGTACACACACACACACACACACACACACACACACACACACACACAACCAACAGCTAGTGTTTATGGACACTATGGCTCTGTTCCAAAACCTAGTGAGCTGCTTATACACAGAAATACAAATAAAGGCTTTATTGGTATCAATAATTCCATGAAGAACTTTTAACATCTTTCCATTGCACAAAAGTTTCTTTATAGTGGAAAAAGGTTATTTAGATTTTTAATATGCTGTTCACACTAAGAAAAAAACTATTCTTTTAAGAACTGTTAACTGAAATGGTTCTTCTATTGCACCACTGTGAAAACCCCCTTTTGGAACCTGTGTAGGCAGCATTTCAAGGATGCCATGTTGAATTTAAACACATGCATTTATACATATTGTTCTTATATTATAATAAGTATGAGCACAAATTATAATTGCTGTGTTACAGTAGACCGAGTGCTAAAGGTAATCACAACCATGCTGATATAGAGCCATATCGCACAATACGAGTGTGATATTGTGTTTATACACAATAGTTAGACGGCACAAGCATGTAAATAAATAAGGAACAACAACAGTGTGTCTTAAAGGTGCCCTAGAACTTTTTTTAAAAAGATGTAATATAAGTCTAAGGTGTCCCCTGAATGTGTCTGTGAAGTTTCAGCTCAAAATACCCCATAGATTTTTTTTTATTCATTTTTTTAACTGCCTATTTTGGGGTATAATTAGAAATGAGCCGATTCAGGGTGTGTGGCCCTTTAATTCTCGTGCTCTCCGCCCCAAGAGCTTGTGCTTGCCTTAAACAACATAAAAAAAGTTCAAACAGCTAATATAACCCTCAAAATGGATCTTTACAAAGTGTTCGTCATGCAGCATGTCTAATCGCGTAAGTAAAGTGTTTATTTTGATGTTTACATAGATGTTTGAGGCTATGCTCCGTGGCTAACGGCTAATGCTACACTGTTGGAGAGATTTATAAAGAATGAAGTTGTGTTTATGAATTATACAGACTGCAAGTGTTTAAAAATGAAAATGGCGACGGCTCTTGTCTCCGTGAATACAGTAAGAAACGATGGTAACTTTAACCACATTTAACAGTACATTAGCAACATGCTAATGAAACATTTAGAAAGACAATTTACAAATATCACTAAAAATATCATGTTATCATGGATCATGTCAGTTATTATTGCTCCATCTGCCATTTTTCGCTGTTGTCCTTGCTTGCTTACCTAGTCTGTTGATTCATCTGTGCACAGATCCAGACGTTAATACTGGCTGCCCTTGTGTAATGCCTCAATCCTGGGCTGGCATATGCAAATATTGGGGGCGTACACCCCGACTGTTACGTAACAGTCGGTGTTATGTTGAGATTCGCCTGTTCTTCGGAGGTCTTTTAAACAAATGAGATTTATATAAGAAGGAGGAAACAATGGAGTTTGAGACTCACTGTATGTCTTTTCCATGTACTGAATTCTTGTTATTTAACTATGCCAAGGTAAATTACATTTTTGAATCTAGGGCACCTTTAAAAACCCTTGTGTGCGGAACTACTTCCTTCCGCCGCAGATTCAAATCTCAAGTTGACAGTTTAACAGTTGAGCCCAAGTCTCCGTTACTAATTCTAAAACTCCCTTTCAAAGGTAAAAGTTTGCTGAGCAAAGCGATATATTTGTCATAGTATCTTTTCAATGGTTATGGGGATTTCCAATTATAATGCTGGTCAATTTGGTTGCATCTTACAAGGTGTTGTTGAAAGTAGCCTAAAAATAATGTGCTTATTTACAAATTTGTTTCAGTCCCTTTCAATATAAAAGTCTTTGCTACTGACTCACCCAGCAGACAGTCTCTTGTTGCCATCTAATGGTGAAACAATGTTACTTTTACAGAAGTCAAAATCACTAACACATTGGGCCCTATAATACACCCGGCACAATGCGACGCAAGGCGCAGCTCAAGTGTGTTTGCTAGTTTGCGTCCGGCGCCTTTTGCGTTTTCCCGTTCAGCGCCACGTCCTTAAATTAGTAAATGCATTTGCGCCAGTTAGTGCGCCCATGGGCGTGCTGGTCTAAAAAAGAGGTGTGTTCAGGCGCATTGCCGGTGCATTGCTATTTTAAGGAGCTGAAAATAGACTGCGCCATAGACCAACTCAAACCTGGTCTAAAGTCTGAAGTCAATGGCGCAATATTTTTTTGTTAGAGCGCGTTGGTAGAAACTACGCCTCTGGGCACGTCCACAGTGCGCGTTGACTTTGCTTATTACACAAAGGGATGCGCATCACACAAACATGCCAAATATTAAAAACAAAAGGATTACAGTGTAAAAGAATATTATTGTGTAGGCTACATAAATATAAAAATGTAACTTCGTTTAACTTCTAACTAAACGTTTAACTTCGTGCGCGTGCAGATCGGTTTCTTCGCTTGAAAAGCGTTCAGCTTTTCCGCCAACAAATTCCGCCATGTAAATAGCAATCCGCCATGGCGCGAGCGCATCTCGCTCTTAAAGGGAATGGGAGATGACACTCTGATTGGTTTATTGAACGTTACGCCCATTACTCATTAAGAGAATAGGGACAACCCATTTCAAAAATGCGCCCCGGCGCACGGACCGTTTTTCCGTCGTTAAAATAGCAAAAGTGGATTTGGACACGGCCTGAGTGCACCTGCGCCGTGCGCTTTACACTTTGCGTTTAGATCGTTAAAATAGGGCCCATAGACTGTTTCTCAATACCAAATACTACACAACTATTATCTATATAAAATATTATTGAACAATAATATTTTTAAAAAACAACAACAATAGCCTTTATAAAAGTTGCTAAGCAAGGCAGCGCTCTGATACAGCATTACATTTATATAAATATAAAGTTATGAAATTTTGCCTTCAGCCAAAACTATTTGCTCTGGAACAAATAAATGAATGAGACTAAAGATTGCCCGTTAGATCTACCCAAAACAAATTATATCTCATGTTTAACCACTATAGAGACATCACAGCCAGCAGCAAATACCAGAAGAACTGGCCGAGGTAAGGCTGTTCTCGGCGGGTACATGAGCACCGAACGGCCGCTGTCACCCTGGAGCTCACATCTCCGAAAACATCAAAGCACATTTTTAAAAAAGCATATCTTTATAAATAAACCACATATTTGAAGTTTAAACAACTACAATCTTGCCTTAAAAACTCTTAAAACTACATTCTGTGACACAATAACAGTACTATTTGTAAAATTATGGTGCTTGCATGTCCTCCATGACACTCGCTCTGAGAAATGCTGCAAGCGGAGTGATACTGAAGGTGAAACGGTTTCTGTGGTGATACTGGTAGAATATCGCATGGCTGGAAAGACCTTTTAGCCAATCAGATTCAAGGACCAGAAGTGACTGTTGTATTTACACTACCATTTAAAAGTTTGGGATTGGTAATATTTTTAATATTTTTAAAAGAAGTTTTGTCTGCTCACCAAGATTGCATTTATATAATTAAAAATACAGTAAAAACAGTAATATTGTGAAATATTATTACAATTTAAAATAGCTGTTTTCTATTGGAATATAATATAAAATGTAATTTATTTCTGTGTTGGAAAAGCTGAATTTTCAGCATCATTTCCCCAGTCTTCAGTATCACATGATCCTTCAGAAATCATTCTAATATGATGATTTGCTGCTCAAGAAACATTTATTATTATTATCAATGTTAAACACAGTTGTATACTTTTTTTTTTTTTTCGGGATTCCTTGATGAATAGAAAGTTCAAAAGAACAGCATTTATCTGAAATACAAAGCTTTTGTAGCATTATACACTACCGTTCAAAAGTTTGGGGTCAGTAAGAATTTTTTTTTTTTTTTTAATCTTTTTTTTTTAGAAGAATTTAAAGAATTTTTTTTTCAGCAAGGATGCATTAAATCGATCAAAAGTGACAGTAAAGATTAAAAAATTATATTTCAAATAAATGCTGTTCTTTTGAACTTTCTATTCATCAAAGAATCCTGAAAAAAAATATTGTACACAAATATTTTGTACACCTGTACACAATAAATGTTTCTTGAGCAGCAAATCATCATATTAGAATGATTTCTGAAGGATCATGTGACACTGAAGACTGGATTAACGATGCTGAAAATTCAGCTTTGCCAACACAAGAATAAATTACATTTTAAAATATTTTCAAATAGAAAACAGTTATTTTAAATTGTAATAATATTTCACAATATTACTGATTTTACTGTATTTTTAATTAAATAAATGCAGCCTTGGTGAGCAGACGAAACTTCTTTTAAAAACATTAAAAATCTTACCGATCCCAAACCTTTGAACGGTAGTGTATATAAAATGTATATTGTTATTGTAGTGCTTGCTTTTCAATTTACACTTATCTTATAAAGATCTTGGTTTCTCAAGGAGTTTCTGATTTGTGTAGTTTACTTCACACCTCTGTGTCATACTGATAAAATCTCTATTGTAGCTGCACGACAGCTGATTCTGTCAAGGGAAGCAAAACTGACCTGTGGCCTATAAGGTGACTCAATCTTAATAGAGTTTCTGTGTTTTTGACCCAAGAGTGGAAGGACCGAATCACTCAACCGAGGCAATGAACACAGATGACAGGTGAGTGTAAAACAGTAGAAAAATATCAGTTGCTTGTGTTGTTCTCCTCACATTTCACCTTCTAGTTGCTATTCATCTTCATCAAATGTTAGTGGAGCTTGTCTGTGCCAAACACGCCACCACAGTGCTGGGGTGATGTGGGTGGTTGCCAGGGTTTTGCTATGTGGTTGTTTACTTGCCCAAGTCAAAAGCCCACCCCCAAGTCTCTATTCTGGTCTACTCAGTGCACGTCCAAGAAGAAAAGAAACAGCATATCTGTAGAACAAATTTTGGGGTATGAATTACATGCAAAAATGTAATATTTAAGCATGCACGGGCAATTGAAATAGAGATGGTAACTGCCTCAGCATGCACCATTAATCACTTATTGTTGAAGATAAATAGACAATTATGTTTGTCATATTTCGCTCGAGAACAAACATCATGTATTAGAGCATAAAATATTCATAAGCCAAAGTAAACAATCAAGCTGTGCAGAGACCCTGCATGAGAAGATACAGACCATACAAATAACTCTTCTTTTTTGATAAACATGTACTTTTGCTCTTCTACCAAATTAAAGTCCACTATTTGTCCTATGCTTAAGAAAAACAAAGTTGAGTCCTCAGTTCACTTTACCATTAAGAGCAGTTCTGCTCTAACCAGACTCTAATAAGCATACTAATGTCTTAAGGACAGACGAGATTTGCTACTTTAACGTTCACTTCCAATTTAATACTCCAATTAATTGCATGAAGGTCTGTTCTGAGCATTTTAAAGATTGGTTTCTCTGTGAAACACAGGCTGTCCAGCACTGATTAATATTCCATTAACAGCTCAATTAAGCCTGATTCATTAGGTGAAGAATAGCAGACCAGCACTAATGCAGAAGTCCAGCAGTGACGGTAAAATGTGGAGGACTTTAAAGTGTCCTACACAGGTTACAATGTCAAAAACCTCATTAAAGACATGTATTTTCATTTGTCAGTTTAATTCTTTGCTTGCTAAACACTGACCTTTTTCAGTATAGCCTAAATGTTCTGAAAAAAATAAATAGGAAATAATGACATATTTTGATCTTGTCCTCATAAAGATGTGGACCCTTTTCAGTTTTCACATTTTCAGCATTTCCATGACTTTCCAAGAGAGGGAAAAATCTAGAGATTGATTACTGCAGTCAGAAGACAGACAGATGTCAAATTTGCCACCAATCCCTCAACAGTTGTAAAAACATAGATTTTTTTTTTTTTTTTTTAATTTACTGCCAGTCTAATACAACAGTATTAGTACAGCATTAAAAATGTATATTAATTAAAAAAAAATAAAATAAAATATGAAAAACTTTACTACATTTACGATGCTTTATACAGCATTATACTGTATGGACTATATGGTAGGCTATTTATGTTTATCAAAATATGCAATGTAAATTAGTGTGAGCATCGCATACAGTAGCGAAAACTGCCTTTACAGTCAAAAAAATTGTAAAATGGTGGCGGTCTGAGTGAAAAGCTCAAAAGCTGAAGCATATAGGTTAACCTGTCAAGTGTGTGTATTGTTTCAATGTGCTTGAGAAGTGTTTTTTTAGCGTACATTTGACGTATATTTTTTCAGATGCAGCCTTCAGATTTCCTAAATAAGAGCGCACACATGCGCGCCAAACAGATGCTGCAATAGAGAAAGAATATTAAATAAAACATTTATTCATAAAAATATTTATTATTATTAGTGCTGTCAAACAATTAATCGCATCCAAAATAAGTTTGCGTATATGTATGTACTGTGTATATTTATTATTTTTATGTGACATATTTTACCCAAAAATTCTTCATACAGTGGACTACCAGTAAAATTGATAAAAAAATTTGGGACCAAAAATTATGCAGACACTTTGACCTGAACATGTTTTGCTTAAGCGCTATCTGACATAATTAAGATTATTTTTTTTCTGACACAGTTTAACTGTGAGATCTTGTCATATTTTATTACCATTTTTTTTTTTTAACTATAGTGAATAAACTGTAATAATGAATGAAATGTTCAAGGTGTCTGAATAAATTTTGCTTTGACCGTATAAATACATTTAAGAAATATTTGCATGTATGCATGTATATATATATTTATATAATTTATATTATATATAAATATTCTATATATAAATATATTTTTGTTAAATATAAACATGCATGTGTGTGTATTTATATATACACATAATAAATATACACAGTACACACATATTTTATGTAAACAAACTTTTATTTTGGATGCGATTACTCAAGATTAATGGTTTGACAGCGCTAATTGTTATTAAATATTTGTTGTTGGGCATTACATTTAGCTTTAAAATTACCATATTCAATTGAAATTCTACATGTAACACAATGATAATGATGAGAATAGTAACTTGGGATTAATGGAATATAAAATAAGTAAAATGTTACTTACTATGATCAGAGTAAATTTTTGTGTGCTACTTTAGCTGGTAACACTGAGTTTGTGCTTTTGTATTTTAATCATCATTTATAGACCTAATTGTGACCTTATTTTTTTTTCCATACAAAATGTATACAATAACCTACATTCATTCGTTTATATTCCATACATCAATTCACAATAAATAAGTGGAATAACATTTTTTAATGTGTAGGCCTACTGAAAATAAAATTTGAATTTTTTTATCAGATTAATCAAAAAATACTCAACAGGCTTATTAGTCAAAATAATCATTAGGCCATAGTTGCAAAAAAACTTTCCACATTCATTGTATAGAAAAGAACGGACCACAACAGACACAACGGACACAAGGACCTTGTGTTCAGAATCAAATCATGCAGGTTTATAAAGATGTGAGTGTTAGTAAATGATGACAGAATGTTTATTTTAGGGCAATTATTATTCCTTTATAAATGTTCTGCCACTAGCCACTGACACACACACACACACACACACACACACACACACACACACCCAAAGACAAACATCAGCCAGAGTAAATAATTAATAGTTCTCCACAGTCGGTTCGATATCAATCCTGTTAGGCCGGGCCAGCCGTGCCCGAGCAGCTGATGGATTGGCAATGCCTGGCACCCTGTCGCAGGAGGGCAGAGGTAATAAAGTGGCATGAGTGGTTCATTAAGCTCAGGAGAGATTCAGCAGTGAATTAAGTAATCATCTGTGTAAATCTGAGTGCTGACAGGATATAAAGTCTGCTGCAAACTTGATATGAGTGAAGAGTTTACGACTTTGTTGGTGTTTGATCAACAGTGCCAATGTGCCGCTGCAGATGATATGGAGCTTTGAAATTACTAGTGCGAGGAACAGCCTGGACTGCTTTTAATTTTGTTTACAGAGAAGAAAATAATCCATTTACAGCTGCCAAAACAAAATAACACGAAAGTCAGGGGACCATATCATGGAAAAAAGGAGCAGTCTTGTTCCTCTGAAATGAAAAAGTTCAAAATAACTCAAATGTTCACAACTCACAACAAACACCCTGCTCTTTCTAAAAACCATTCAGTGAGCCTAGTTTCACATTGAGTGGTGTGCAAAACTCTTCATCGTAATGACAAGGTGTTTCTATGAGTATGTGGTTGCTTACTGGTCAAACAAGCGAGCCCATACCCAAAGTGATATTCTGGTCCCTATATGTGGCTCAGGTCAGCTATGTCAGTTTCATGCTACACCATTAATAAAGCTGCAAAAAATCTGTGATGAAGTCACATGAGCATATTAGCACTTGACCGTCCACATTTACCTATCAATGAAGTTTAATCTGTTCAGAAACTTGCTCCATCCAGTCACAGTGAAGTAGGATAGAAACATTATTCCTATACACCAGGATAGGATTCATATACACCGTTTGCTGGAAGCTAGTTATTTTAATTTATAAAGTTTTAAATATGGATATTTTTCTTACGAAAAAACCCACTGCTTCACAGCCGTATAGATTATTGGATGGATGCATATTTTGGAGGGGCAGGAGCTTCAAAATCTCGCCCCCTATTCACTACCGTTATTTTAAGCTTGGAAGAGCCATGATATTTTTAAATGGGTCATTGACGAAGAAAAACATAATGAAGATATAATTAATTTTGAAGTGTTTTTTTTTTTTACAAGATGGTCACCAAAAAAGTCCAAAATTTTGGTTTTACCGAATGACACTTTTGGTTATACCGAATGATGATATTTTCAAACAATGCTAATAGGCTGAGATCTAGCTAGTTAGCTTGCGAGCTAGCTAACAAATGTACAATCAAACATTTTATACTTAGTACAAGTTTTTAAAACATTACAACATTATCCATATTTTATAGCGGTTGTACCGAATGACCTGATGTTTTGGCACATGCGTAAGAGCGAGTGAAAACATTAACTTTTCAAATAGCTAAAAGAGAGTGTTACTTTGCTTCATGACCATCTGGACCTTAATGATGTCACACACTGTCACATGATATTGAGCGCATGGCTTGATCTAAAATGGTCCCTTTATATTGGTTATACCGAATGACATCAATGAATTTAATTTTTCCGGACATTCTTACTCATAATAAAGCAACGACTTCTACACATAATTTTAATACCATTTTGCACTATGTTGATATATAATGTTATAAAATCATGCCAGAATAAAAAAAATACATAATATACATTTATTACATTTTAAGATATTTCAATCACAAATGAAATGGCTGTATTGGCCTTTGGACAGTTAAACCGAATGACCTTTTGACACTTCAAAATCTTTAAAATACCTTTATATGTAGCAAAATATAATTAAAACATTTTGGATTCAATAAAACAGATCTAGTTGTACTACCTTACATAATTTGGATGTCATATTTTTGTTTTTTTAATATTATTATTTAAAAAAAAAAAAAAGCCCCGTCATGTCATTGACCTAAATATATCTCCGATTATGTTCGTCTGAAAGAAGATAGTCATATACACCTGGCTTGAGGGTCAGTAAATCATGAGATATTTTTCATTTTTGGGTGAACTATCCCTTTATACTGTTAAAAAATGTTGTCAATTAGATACTTTATCGTAGTAAAAATGGAACTGTTACTACATGTAAAGAACCTTTACAGAACCATCTTTTTTTTAGAGTGTATTATTATTACTGCAGTTGGTATCTAGAGGTGAAGTTTGGTAAAGTTTACCTGAATAAATTTGTGACTTACATAGTATAGTAGACATATTTTCTAGTCAATAAAATGCTGAAAATAATCCTTAAAAGGGGTCGTAACACCAATGCTGAAACTGTTTTCTTTAGCATTTTTGCATATTTTTACAATTGCAATGAGCTTTATAACCAAATTTGCATGTATGTTTTTCACAATGTAAGATGATCTGTGAAATTACTCATCAGTGTCCTGTCTGTAGGTGGCGCTCTGAAGTAGAAGTTAATTTTTGAGGGGGTGGTCTTGCACCTGCTCCCACAAAGCAACCATGACAATTACACAGGGCCAGCCCCAGAGGACACACAAATCTACTTTAAAAAAGCACATGACAGGCCAGGCAGAAACAGAGAGAGAGACAGAGAGGTGTACACATGTAGAGAAAAAAGCTCATACCATTTTTTTGTGGTATGCAAATATTTTTTTATGTACAGAAAACCCAGATGATCTACTATATTAGAATTCAAAATGTGCAGTACACAACCAGATTACTCTTCACGGGACAGTGTATTCCACAATGCAATGCGCTCAACTTGATGAAATGAACTGAAAGCTATATCAGATTGCAATTTTTAAAGACCCCAAAAAATCTGAATTGGAGTTTTGTAGCCGTTCGTTTTAAGGCTGGCATCAAGTTGTTGTTAGGTTGGCATCAAGTTTTAAATGTTACATTTTTAGCCACAGTGGTCTAACAGCGCTTGTCAATATAAAAATAACTAAGATGGCCAATCAAATCAAAGAAGGCGGGGCTTACTGTTCACAGAAGATGAGTGCGAATTCCAACACAATGATTTAGGGAATGTTTATATGACAATAATGTACTAAAAACGGAAAAGTTTTTCCTTTGGGGTTTTCACATACAGACGACAACGTTGTCAAAATGATCTCTGTTTACACGGATCCACAAAAACTACTAAAAACATTGTATTCTGCTGCCAGGCCAGTAGTTGGCGATGCCACTTAGTAAAGAACACTACATGCCTATAGACTGAACATGTAATACGCATGTGCTTGACATCATCGTTTTCATAAATTCATGTTTTTGTTGTTTATACAGAGACAATAACAGTATAATTTTCAAAAACTTGCACTTTGAAACCCATTTTCAAAAGTTTGCATTTTCAGGGCCCCGAAATGCCATTGTTGTGTAAATGAACAGTTAAAATGCATAAATTGTTTTCCATTTTTAGTTGAAAATGGTGTAGTGTAAACGGCCCTTCAGTTTTTAACAGTGAAAGAGTGCATGGTAAAATGTAAGTAGCTAAACAATGAATATTTGACAACTGTTTTATGATAGAAATGTTCAACAACCAACAACAAGTAATGTAAACTACTCAACTTTTTTATTAAATTTTGCAGTTATAAACTGAAAATATACTATAATTTACGATTAATGTAATTCATAACTGAATGTGACGAAACAAGAAACGTTTTGCGTTTTTGACACAGACATACAAATAAGAGTGAATGTGTGCATATTTTAAAATAAAATAGTATTTGAAATTTAAAGTTTAAATTGATTACTTTATAACTCTAATTAGACATATTTTACTGTTCTTATTTGTATTCCCTTAAAGGTGCAATATGTAAGATTTTCTGTCTGCTACAGGTCGCTAGAGGTCTATTCAAAACAAAGGCGTAGCTTCACGGCAAGTTTGAGCGCGGAATTTTGGGACACGTGGTCTTCACCTCACAGCCGGTGGAAAATAATCGGGATAGGACTCGAGAAGAAATCATGTTCATGGATGCGATTATTAACGTTACTGTAGTATGAAGCAGAGCAGGAGCGAGTGTTGTGGGAGCTGAACGAGGAGCTGGAGCGATTGATCAACACACGCCTCACGAGCAGCTGAACTTTTATTATGACACAGTCGCCGGTGCTGCTTCTGCTTTTCCGGTCATGAGTATGAGGTAATGCAGCTCTGTTTAACATATTAGATACATTTGAGTGTGTTAAAAATTATTTTAACGTTAATTTTATTATAAAAAAAATTCTTATAACGTTACTCTGCGTGTTCGCTTGGCGGCTGCTGTGAGACACTGTTGCACACTGCAGTAAGATAGATCGATTTTAGAATATCATTAAATGCTGGATGGCTTGTGTTGATAAATGGCATGCAATTCATTTTAAAACGTATGATGGAGAAAATTCTGTTACTAAAAATAAAGCTGCATCTGATTATGCTATGTTAGCTACTTGACAAAGTAGTGTTTTCCTCTGAGGCATGGTAAAGCATGGAAAATTAGATTTAAACAATAAGACTAAACGTGTTGAGCTATATAACAACAATTAGTTTTCTGTCTATAAATATATCAAAACAGTTGTTCCCTTGTCTATTAAAACATGTAAATATTAAAGCGTCTTTGGTGTTTCCATGGTTTCTACAAAATAAAACCGGAAACCGAGGGTAGCGGCTATGATGCAATTGACAGGCGACTCCTCACACGATTTTCTCATGATTTACAAATAGTTGGAAACATTTGGGATATTGTAATTACTCAAGTGAACAAAATATATTATACTGGCCTAGTGGTTTTTGGATATTTTACTGCAAAATTCTTACATATTGCACCTTTAATTGCCTTCTAATTCTATAATTATTTAATTCCTTTAAATTAAAAGACCAATATCCTAACCCTAATCCCAGGAAAAAAATATATATTGTTACAAATTTTTTTAAATAAAAATTTGGATTAAAAATCCTAATTAACTGTATTTCTTTCTGAAATAATACTAACTGGGTGCCACTTTCTAAATGAAACAAGCAATATGAGGAGATCATGTGACGTGATTTACCGTTGTATTATATACCTTTTTAATATTATACAGTGTACATTACAGTATCCTATCAATTCACTTCACAACACAACAGTATTTTAATTACAGATAAATTGCATATCAATATATTTTAAAAGATATCTGCCTGTTTGTCTCTCTCTCACACACACACACACACACACACACACACACACACACAGACAGTCAACATTCAAAACTCACTCTTATCATCAATGGGGATGTCGAGTGGTTTTTTAAGAGCTCATGTGAAGTGTGTGTGATTGCTAGTGTCATTTACATGCAGGTGTTTCAGTACCGAATTAGCCCAACGCTCTTCTCTTTACCTTCTATGAGTGTTTGCAGCCACCACTCCAACATTCTGCAGTAATTATTCCTGCATTTATTATCATCCTGTATTTACAGCCTACTTACTCAAGGGAGCGATCTCCAGGTGCAAGAGCTCTTAGACCTTCTGCCACTGAAGGTCTAAAAACAGTAAATTCTGTCAATTTATTCACCCTCATGTTGTTCCTTGGAACACAAAAGTTGTTTCAGGAAATATTCAAACTGCTCTTTCCCAGTCAACAAAAGCATACAGTGACCAAGCTCCAAACAGGCACCATAAAATGATCATTTTATCATCTCGTTTATCATTTCAGCTAATTACAAAGAGTATATATGTGTGTGTATTTATTTATTTGATCGAAAATACAGTAATATTGTGAAATATTATTACAATTTAAAATAAAAGGGGCGGAGCAAAAACACATCCAGGGATCTGAACTGTCCTTGGCTAGATGTGAACTTTGAATTGGAACAATATTTGTGAAGCCACTGATGGCGTTTCACAAGTCCACAACAACACAAATACAGAAAAGAATGCATATTAAGAAACAGCTAAAAATTAGTAATCTAATAATTCAGTATAGAAATCTATATAGAAAATGAATAATAAAAGTGTAGTAAATAATAATAAATGTTAAAGATAACAAAAGTTACATTGAGAATAACTGCTCAGTTCATTTAATATGAAAACTGAGGAAAGATCTTCATGCGTTTGTGTGTCCATGCACATAATGCTCTCACACACGTGTGTTTGTAACTGTCCTGTTGCTTCTGTAATGACAGAGTCCCAGAATGCTCTGCAGCCAATTAGCCTGCCATAATTACCCAGACTCCCATTGAGCTGTCAATCAGAGAGGAGCTGCACAGGAAGTCATCCCTCCCTCTGTTAGCGGAGGAAAGTCTCTGCTGAGCCCTCCCCAATTAAACCCACTCTCGCTCTAATATTAGACCTGACTTAACCATCTCTCTCTGTGTGTGTGTTTCTCTCATTCGGTCACTTTTACGTTATGTTTCAGCATTGGCTCTCCTGACATCTTTCTTTCTCTGTTATTGTCTCTCCACCTCTTCTCACTCATAATTGCAGAGTGCCGAAGCGCATTTGTTTCAACAGATGTTTTCGGTGATGCAAAAGAGCCACATTCATACAAACGCAGCACGCTGTCATCGCCTTTCTTTGTGGATTGTGTTGCCATGTAATTCTGATAAATGCACGAGGTAACTCTACTCCATCACAAGCTTACTCCACAATCAGGTCCCAGCATTTCTAATGGGATTTATCAGGAATTCTGAGAATTTTTTTATATCAGCGCCTGCTGGACAATCCAGCTTAAACTATCTCACAACAGAAATTCAAAACTGACCTCGCAAATCGTTGCTTGTTCTTCCAAAAAAATAAAATAAAATTACTTTATAATCTAGCTGGTCCGAGTTGGTTGATGTGGTCTGCTGGTCTACTAATTGATCTAGTCTGGTACACTAAATATAAAGGTTCCAAAACAGGAGTTTCACAGCAATGCCAAAGAAGAACCATTTGGTGAAAGGTTCTTAGGGGTGTGATCTAAAAGTGCAGAAAAGTCACGGTTCGGTACGTACCTCCGTTTTGGGGTCACGGTTCAATACGAGTTTGGTACGACAGGAAAAAGCAACAAATCCCCAATGCTGGGTTTCTGTTCATTTATTTTGAACAGAAAGTAGTGCAAATTCCAGTTTGTTGTTGGTATTGTACAGCCTCTTTAGTGTATTAAAGGGAAAGTTCACCCAAAAAAAAAAAAAATAATTACCCCATAATTTACTCACCCTCAAGCCATCCTAGGTGTGTATGACTTTTTTCTTTTAGCAAAACATAATTAGAGTTATATTACAAATATCCTGGCTCTTCTAAGCTTTATAATGGGAGTGATTGGAGGATGAGGTTTTGAAGCCCAAAAAAGTGCATCCATCGATCATAAAACATACTCCACACAGCACCGGGGGGTTAATAAAGAAAATCGATAAATTTGTGTAAGACAAATATCCTTATTTAAAACCTTATAATGTAAAATAACGAGATTCCGGTGCGACAGCCATATGCATTTGACTTGCGTCTAAAAATTGTTAACATCCGCGACAGTACACAATGACACGACGTACTACGCTATATCCTATGTTATAACACGCAGTACATCATGTCATTGTGTACTACATCGCAGAAGTTAACACTTTTTAGACCAATGCGTATGGCTGTCACACTGGAAGCTCATTATTTTACTTTATATAGTTTTAAATAAGGATATTTGCTTTACACAAACGTATTGATTTGTATCAGAAGGAATTTATTAACCCTCTCGAGCTGCGTGGAATAAGTTTTATCATCGATGGATGCACTTTTTTGGGCTTCAAAATCTCATCCTCCAATTACTCACATTATAAAGCTTAGAAGAGCCAGGATATTTTTATTATAACTCTGACTGTGTTTGGCGGAAAGAAAAAAAGTCATATACACCTAGGATGGCTTGAGGGTGAGTAAATTATGGGGTAATTTTCATTTTGGGGTGAACTGTCCCTTTAAGCACTAAGCAGTAAACAGAATGCACTCTTGCATAGGTCATATTTTTTTTGTAGGACTGATAAAAAAAACAAAAGGTATTTGGTCACAATCAGCTGCAAAACTCAAAAGCATCTCTTGTGTTTTAAAAGTACAAATAAATAGAATAATGAAGAATAAAACTTAGTTATCTTTGTGCGTAAGAGTTCATTAAAGGTGCCCTAGAACCCCTTTTCAAAAGATGTAATATAAGTCTAAGGTGTCCCCTGAATGTGTCTGTGAAGTTTCAGCTCAAAATACCCCATAGATTTTTTTTAATTAATTTTTTTAACTGCCTATTTTGAGCCATAATTACATATTCACAGATTAAGCGCGCGGCCCCTTTAAATCTCCCGTTTCCCGCCCACGCGAGCTCTCTCGACAGCCTTAAACAGCAAACACAAAGTTCACACAGCTAATATAACCCTCAAAATGGATCTTTACAAAGTGTTCGTCATGCATACATCGATTCCTGTGAGTATAGTATTTATTTGGATGTTTACATTTGATTCTGAATGAGTTTGATAGTGCTCTGTGGCTAAAACTAACATTACACACTGTTGGAGAGATTTATAAAGAATGAAGTTGTGTTTATGAATTATACAGACTGCAAGCATTTAAAAATGAAAATAGCGACGGCTCTTGTCTCCGTGAATACAGTAAGAAACAATGGTAACTTTAACCACATTTAACAGTACATTAGCAACATGTTAATGAAACATTTAGAAAGATAATTTACAAATATCACTAAAAATATCATGTTATCATGGATCATGTCAGTTATTATTGCTCCATCTGCCATTTTTCGCTATTGTTTTTGCTTGCTTACCTAGTCTGATGATTCAGCTGTGCTCATCCAGACGTTTTGCCCTTGTCTAATGCCTAGAATATGGGCTGGCATATGCAAATATTGGGGGCGTACACCCCGACTGTTACGTAACAGTCGGTGTTATGTTGAGATTCGCCTGTTTTCGGTGAGATTTATATAAGGAGGAGGAAACAATGGAGTTTGAGACTCACTGTATGTCATTTCCATGTACTGAACTCTTGTTATTCATCTATGCCAATGTAAATTCAATTTTTCATTCGATGGCACCTTTAACATGCAGTGAAAATGGTGAATGCACAAAGTTCAATATCATGCTTTTTCAAGAAATCACAGAAAGATAAGTGAGAAGGAGAAAAAGTGTAATCTACATCTGAGCCTACTTCACCTTCCAGCAAGAGAAACAGCACCTGCTTCCCTTTTCCAGGACAGGCATACTTCATCACTGGACTGTAGTAGTGAGACTTCCACAAGTCACGACACAAATCGTCACAATGCCAAATGATTTTGTCTCATTATAACAGCAGAAACAACTTAAAATACTCTGTCATGGTCATGCAGATAAGAATAAGACATTATTCGAAACTGTAAAAGGTCTAATTTTATTTGTGTACACTAACAGTAATAAACAAAACATTGTGCTTTTGTAAAATAAAGAAAACTAACAGGATGCTGCTTTCTGCCGTCTCGGTTTTCTTTCCGTGAAGTTAGTGGAGCGTGTCACAAAAATTAATTGAAAACTCAGCATATAGGCTACTAGCAAGCACTTGCGTGCCATCTGAACTCTAGTTTTGAGTTGGCGCATAGATCGTCTTTTCTTCTTCTGCTCTTTTTCCTGTTGTGGCAGTTAGCAAACAGCGATGCATTACCGTGCACGCACCCTTCTGGATTGGAGCATGGATCGTCTGTGACTGACTGTATTCGTCGTCTGACTGTATGCACTGAACCGTGACGTCCATATTGTGATGGTTCGGGAAGAATACATGTACCGTTACACCCCTAGTGTGTTCACACTTGTAGTTTGGTTCTCTTGGTTCTTTTGATCCGGACCAAAGAAAGCAATGCATTTATTCCTGGTTTGCCTGGTTCATTTTTAACACCAAACCAAAAAAAAAAGGCTTTTATGATGATTATTTTGTGATGGAACTTCCAAAACAATGCTGTGTGCAGGGATAAATGTGCTTGCTGTATACATATGATACATATGATGTTATATGATGTCAACTCGTGAAGTGTGCAAAGGAGTCAAAACAGCAGCAGGAATTCCTCCGTCACACACACAAACGAAGATCTGCTGCGAGGAGACGCGGTTCTGATGTATGTACTGAGCTATGATGGGCAACACTGCGACTATGACGAAAAAAAATCATTCTGTCCTTTTTATGTGCCATCACGTCCTGTTTTAGTTCATTTAGATGTCTTTGGTCCGTGTTGCGCTCATTTCATTCGAACTGCACCAGAGTTTGTGTGGAAGCGAACCGAGACCCATCTTTTCAGCTGTCTCTGTCCGCTTGTTTGGTTCGGATTGTAGCGTTCACACTTATTCCAATGAACTGTACTAAAAGAGCAATCACACCAGGGTTCGTTTTAATTGAACCAAACATGCCAAGTGTGAACACACCCTAAAAGAACCATTTTTTTCTTAGCGTGATAAATATTTAAATAATCTAAAGAACCTTTTATGGAATGTAAAATTTCCATGGATGTTAAAGGTTCTTCATGGAACCATAGATGCCAGTTAAGAACCACCTTAGAACAGCAACATTCCACTTACCATGTTAAAAAAAAAACAAAAAAAAAACAGCATTACCATTTTAAAAAGCTATGAGAGATTTTTCTACCAATTTTCCATCAGGTAAAGGTTTCCATGCTTGAGTGAATGTAATTGAATCTGGCTTATGTATACAGTACATGAAGCACAAATATTGGAGAAATCACATTTATTGCTGAAAGTGTTTGTTCACAGTGGACGGTGATGAGTTCAGCACACCTCAGATCTTCACTGCCTTACCTCTGTGATGTTTTCTTGTACTTTCTCCTGAAACAAAACAAACACAATGTTAAAAACCTGCATTTGGCTACTATTCACATTCATATTTTAATCATTTCTTTAATAATAAACATACTCTCACAGTCTACATTTAAACCCTGCTGTTTCCCCAATTAACAGGGAACGTTCTCAGAACTTTAGCTAACGTTCTCTCAAAGTTATAAACAAATGTTCTTCCACTAACAGAATGTTTGTTCAATGTTATCTGGTCTTTAATAACGCTATCATATTAGCACAAAAAAATTATTTATACATTGTTCATGGAGCGTTTTATCTGAAACGTTTTAGTTGAATGTTCGTCTAACATTTTAAAAATGTTTTTTAATTTGTTCCAGAAAGTTCAGAGAACATTCAAAAGTAACTGTTATAATGTTTTAAGAATGCTAAAATGGAACGTTACCTTAACACAAAACATTTTACAACTGGACGTTTTGAATGTTCAGATAACATTCAGAAATAATGTTTTCTTAATGGAAACTTAATGGGAACGTTAGCAAAAAGTTCTTAGAATATATTTTTGGGATTAAGATCACGTTTTAATAGTACGGAGACCCTAAAGGGACATGGTGGTGGGGGGAAGACAGTAGGAAAAATAATTCAAAGCTTTTGTGTTCTCTCGCAAATGTTTTGCGTTCCCAAGAAATTTTGCATTCTGTCGCAAATGTTTTGCATTCTCCTGCTAATGTTTTGCATTCCCTGAGAAACTTTACGTTCTCTCGCATATGTTTTGCGCTCCCCCGCAACACTTTGCGTTTGCTTGCAAAACTTTTTGAGCTCTTTGCGAGCAAACGAAAGTTTCTCGGGGGAACACAAAAGCATTGACATATAATTTTTCCTTCATGTCATATTTTTTCCCTTCACCATGTCCCTCTAGGGGCTCTAAAAAATAGTGGTCTAATGTATTTATAAATGTATAACATTCCATAAAGAGCAAACCTTGTTATATTATATTTTTCAAATTACATAAAATGAAAAAGTCTCCACATATAACACATGCAAACTCATGCCCTTTCTGATTTACATGTATTAAAAAAATTCTCAATATCTAATTGATACAGTAAAATCAAATCTTTTCAATTTTTGAGACTACACAAATTTTGTTTCAAAACCCATTAAGCATCCTAGCATTTATGACTTTGAATACAGGCTGTTTGTGTCGCTAACAGTCCAGATATGCGTTTTCATAAAGTCCATTAACAACACAAGGACGGTGAAGCAATTAGTCAGCGCACAGGAAAAATCTGAGCTGCCCAATCATTACTCATTCCTGCCATGAGCCACTATCACTGGTGCCTGAAATTGCACCGTAAAAGAAGGAAACTCCTTACTGTCTCCCTGTTCTTTCTGAAGTCACCAAACACAATTACGAGTATTGCTTCGCACCATTAAGAGGTTGTATGCACACAAGGGCACATGCATAACCATGTCCACGTATACATGACAGCTGTGCATGTTTGAGGCTTTCTGTGAGATTAAATGCTGATGCAGTCAGATTTAGCCACTGCAGTAACCTTTAACATCCACATACACAGCTGCTTCTACATGCCCAACACACTGCAAAACAGCTTAACACCCCATGAACTGGCCTGACGTCCTGTGACGGGCAAAAATCCAAACCCAGTAAAGGGACTGACGCAATTTTGGCAAAAAGAGCACTTGTTTTGCCCTCCGTTACACAGAACAGCAAAAGTGCTTAAAACAAATTCACAATTTTATTTGGGCACATGCATATTCAAACTTCAAGACATGCTGCACCAGGTGTGATGTCAATTACCTTATATGCACTTTTATAGTGCTTTTTGATGTTTTTGAGCTTGACAGCCATAGGTTACTATCTGCTGTCATTGCAAGGAAAATTCAGCAAAATTCTCATTATTCGGCTTTTGTGTTACAGAAGACAGAAAACATGTTTGGGTTGACTACACTGTAAACCCGAATAAGTTGGCAAAACTCAAAAAAATTGAGGCAATCAAATTTTTGACTTTCCAAAAACCCACAATAACAGAAACTCTTCTAAATTAGCATAACAAAACATTAATCACTACTAAATCTCCCACTTAACATTAATCTTGCACAAAAAACATTATATAACACTTAATTTTAGCATTTACTCTCCCTTTTCGAGGTTCATGGGCAAAGCATGCTGGGAAATACAAATCCCAGCCCAATTTCAGTTAAACTTATGTTCGTCTAAATTAAAAGAAAATAAGTTCATAAAACTCAAAACAATGAAACAGTTCAGTTTACTTAAAATATACCAGTTCTGTGAACTTGAAAGAAAAAGAAAGAGCTATATACTCATAAAAGTTCATTCGACTGAACTAATTTGTTTAATTTAAGTTTGTCCTACTCAAACCAATTAATTATTTTAAGCATTAGGGTTTGCAGTGTATTTGAATTGATAGTGTAGGCTATGACTGTTTACATTTTTAGGCAAACTATTGCTCATATATAACCTATCTGTAATATCACTCTGATGTATGTTCAAGTGAAGTATGATACGATATTTAATGAGAAAAATAAGATGGGAAGGACATGATTTTATCCACAAGGATTGATTGGATTATGAAAAGTGTCTCTGTATGACAGGTGGTTGGAGGGGCGGAGTTGAAATATAACAACGTCAGCCGAAAAGGAAAGACATTTCAGAGATGGAACAAGTTAATGTGCTCAAATGAAAGATTATGAAGACAGAAATCTTCTTCTTTGGATTAACGCGCATTTATATGTATTTACATGTATTAAGAAACTAAACGGGGTCAATTTGATTTCATGTTGACTTTGACGGACCCAATACACACAAACACACACAAAACTCTTCAAACATAACATTAACAGAGGAAACTTACTATTCTACTGCATGAAAGGTGAAAATATGAGAGGATACAACCAAGCCCTCCCCTTTCATTCGCTTTTTCTTTCTCCTTCTCTCATTCATTCTTCCTTCTTCACACATAGTGAGGAAATTGCATTTCATTCACTGAGTTCTGGGACAATAAGACTTTTTCTCCAGCTGCCCAATAACAGCCAGAGAGAAAAACTGATTGACATTGAAGAGATTAGTTTTTCTACAGATGATGGAGCTGTTTAATATATTTTTTGAGAAGTATCTGAAACATATTAATAAAAAGTCACCAACTCTCAGTGAAGTCTGAAATGACCTCATTGATGTCTGAATAAAATCACAATAAAACACCTTTATATGCTGTAATTTAAAGAATAATATTTGTGAATGTAGGCTACATATTTTGCTCATTTAAAAAAATATATACATTTTTCTTCTTGGGTGAATCTGTCCAGAAACTGTACAAGTCATATTACAAAATGGGAGAAGAATAAGAAGAAGAAGAAGAAAAAGGAATTGGAACCATCAAGACATTTTGCATGGTGACAAGTTCATGACAATTAAGAAATAACATAAAATATCCTCATTATTATAACGAAAAAACATTAATTATCTTTTTAAAATGTTAATATATTATTATTAGTTTTTTCACAGTATTTGCCCATCCAGATCCAGCATGTCCGAGAATGCTTTTTGATTTTAATTATTTTATTAATCATTATTTTTATTGTTTAAAAGTATTTGTCCATCATGAGAGTATTTGTTGTACTGCGTCTGTTTTAAACAAAAAGTGTGTTTTTCAGTAATGGGAATCAACAAAAAAAATTGCTTAATTGTCATTAAAAAAAATAATGTCTCCATGCAAAAACAGTCCTAAGGCTTTATACAGATTATAATTTCTTATTTTTTCCTTTTGATTTTGCAGTGCAAAGTGACCTGGGCATGTTTACATGAGATTCAGCCTCTTGGATAACCTCTTAGATAGACACACACAAAACACAAGAAAACCTGTTGAAAAACTCATACTCACAGTCCCCGCAGTCGGAGCCAGATTTTCTCAATCTGGTCGGGCTGTAGGTACTTGAGCGACGTGCTTTCAAACTCCTCGATCTCTCTGGTGGGAGACTCCATGATGTCAAGACAAGAAAAAAACTTAATCCCAGAGCTGGAGCAGAGGAGAGACAGATTCCCCTCTTCAGATGAGCTGTGGTCGGGACGCTGCAGTCATCAAACCCTGTTCTCGCCTCCTCCTCCTCTTCCTGTCCCTTGTGCTCAACTCCGGGTCTGAGCACAAGGAGTGTGTGACGGTACTGCAGTACGCTCGCTCGCTCTCTCTCTCTCTCTCTCTCTCTCTCTCTCTCTCTCTCTCTCTCTCTGTCTCTCTCTCTGTCTCTCTCTCACTCTCTCAAAAATACAGCGCAGTACAGATTAACCCAGACTCCTGATTTCACGACACGAGTGTTGGTGGGAGGAGTTGAGCGTGGCTGAAGCCTCCAGCGGTGATGACAGTATGATCAATAATGACAAACTAGGTCTCTTCCCATAGGACAAATCACAAATAACATCTCTTTAATATCTCAATTGTTTCTCCTAGGCAGCAATGAGATTAAACGGAAGCTTTTGTTTGAGTCTGCTGAGAGAAAAAAACCTAGTGATCTCACATGTGTCTCCAAAGTGTCAGAAGAGGTCTCAATGTGCTCAGATTCACCAAGATATCATTCAAATTCTTCCAAGTCTTAATGAGCTGAAATAAACTAGTACACATAAATGTATACACTCTTTAGTAAGAAAATGTGCCATTTGTTTCTAGTTTTACTTTACTTGTGGTGCTTATGGTTTGAGATACTAAAAAAAAACAAAAACAAAAAAAAACACAAGACATGTTGCAATGGTCAAAGATGTTCATCTTGCATATTTACTATTTAAAAAATTCTCGTTTGTATCTAGTTTTAGTTTTTTGCTTAAAGGGGACCTATTATGCCCCTTTTAACAAAGTGTAACATAACTCTCTGGTGTCTCTAGAATGTGTCTGTGAAGTTTCAGCACAAAATAGCCACAGATCATTATTTATAACTTGTCAAATTTGCCTCTATTTGGGTGTGAGCAAAAATGTGCCATTTTTGTGTGTGTCCCTTTAAATGCAAATGAGCTGCTACTCCCGCCCGCTTTCAAAAAGAGGGTGGAGCTTTAACAGCTTGTGCTTCGGTTGCTCAACAACAACAAAGGTGGAGAATCTCACGCAGCCAAAATGACGATTGTTACAAACCGGATTCGGACACTGATGGAGAGAATCAGGAAGAAGTTACAACTTTTAGAATGCATCTGGAAGTTCCTTAATGGTTAGTGGATAAAGTTATGTAGTTGCTGTGGAGTTGATTTAACTCATCGATTAGCATGTGCCGTCATGTTAATCTTTTGTGCAAATCCAGCATTGAATTGATCCTCGTTTGTGAAGCAGTCTGGCGTAAAATGATGGCATGGCAACAACACTCTACTACAACAACTCTTCCTCTTCTCTAAAGCAGCCCAACATGGCCACACCCCCTTTGTTGCGTGTTCTTGGGTGCGGGGTTTATGTCACCAACTCGGGTTTGTGATGTCACCAACCCGGGAAGAAGATTGTTGTAGTCCCTACCAGACGTTTGTTGTAGTCCTTTCTGTAAAAGAAAATATCTCCCTTTGCATTGAACTTTGAGCATCGTAACTTTGCAGATGTTGTTTATGCTCAAACAGCAACATTACACACTAACTAAAGTTAAAAAAGTGAAATCATAATCAAGGACACCTTTAACTTTTTTGAAGAAACATCTTAAGAAAACTTACTAAAATGCAACAATTTAGACACAAGAGCATTTAGTTTGTTTGCCATCAGATTTTGGTGAAAGCTTTTGTTAAAGTTCTTGCATTAAAAAAATATAGACGAAACGCAAAATAATGGACATGCATGTGTCTGGAGAGGCATTTTTTTAAACTGAATGTTTTTTAACTTGACAAAGCATGCTAAAACTGTGGTGCTTAAGGGTGTGAGATGCTAAAAAAACATCAAGACATGTTGCAATGGTCAAAGATGTTAGTCTAGCATGTTTCTTATATACGATATAAAAAAAACGATTGTCTCGTTTGTTTCTAGTTCTGTCTTGACAACTCTCGAAGAGTTTGACTTGGTAATGGATATGATAATATTGACATGTTTGGACTTGGATAGATCTGCTACATTGCCACTGCTGTTGGTTAATGCTGCTGCTGCTGCAGAGCAAGTACAGGACTTGCTACTGTTAATACATATATGACACGCTGCTGTGAGCAAGTTATTCAAGCTACTGATGTACAAAATATGAATTACCCATAGCAGATCTATACAGGTGGAGTTGAGGAAGGTGGAGGGTTTCTGACAGCACACTGCAACTGCTACAGAAAATGCTGAACAGTATTTAAAGTATTTAAAGGTTGAGTAACAAGCTCATTGGCTACTGATACAGCAGGAACCAATCAGCTGTGCCCTATAGAGAATGATGTGACTGCAAGCAGGTTGAGTTAATGACCTATCAGCCTGTGCCATCTAGAGTTTCATGACAGAACTTTGTATTTTTAGTTTTTTTTTTTTTTTTAAACATCTGCTTAACGTTTTTTTGATGAAACATTGAGACAAAACAATTTAGACTTTTACACTACTACAAACCCAATTCCAAAAAAGTTGGGACACTGTACAAATTGTGAATAAAAACATAATGCAATGATGTGGAAGTTTCAAATTTCAATATTTTATTCAGAATACAACATAGATGACATATCAAATGTTTAAATTGAGAAAATGTATAATTTTAAGGGAAAAATAAGTTGATTTTAAATTTCATGGCATCAAAAAAGTTGGGACAAGGCCATGTTTACCACTGTGTGGCATCCCCTCTTCTTTTTATAACAGTCTGCAAACGTCTGGGGACTGAGGAGACAAGTTGCTCAAGTTTAGGAATAGGAATGTTGTCCCATTCTTGTCTAATACAGGCTTCTAGTTGCTCAACTGTCTTAGGTCTTCTTTGTCACATCTTCCTCTTTATGATGCGCCAAATGTTTTCTATGGGTGAAAGATCTGGACTGCAGGCTGGCCATTTCAGTACCCGGATCCTTCATCTACGCAGCCATGATGTTGTAATTGATGCAGTATGTGGTCTGGCATTGTCATGTTGGAAAATGCAAGGTCTTCCCTGAAAGAGACGACGTCTGGATGGGAGCACATGTTGTTCTAAAACTTGGATATACCTTTCAGCATTGATGGTGCCTTTCCAGATGTGTAAGCTGCCCATGCCACACGCATTCATGCAACCCCATACCATCAGAGATGCAGGCTTCTGAACTGAGCGCTGATAACAACTTGGGTTGTCTTTGTCCTCTTTAGTCCGGATGACATGACGTCCCAGTTTTCCAAAAAGAACTTCAAATTTTGATTCGTCTGACCACAGAACAGTTTTCCACTTTGCCACAGTCCATTTTAAATGAGTCTTGGCCCAGAGAAAACGCCTGCACTTCTGGATCATGTTTAGATATGGCTTCTTTTTTGACCTATAGAGTTTTAGCCGGCAACGGCGAATGGCACGGTGGGTTGTGTTCACCGACAATGTTTTCTGGAAGTATTCCTGAGCCCATGTTGTGATTTTCATTACAGTAGCATTTCTGTATGTGATGCAGTGACGTCTAAGGGCCCGAAGATCACAGGCATCCAGTATGGTTTTCCGGCCTTGACCATTGCGCACAGAGATTGTTCCAGATTCTCTGAATCTTTGGATGATATTATGCACTGTAGATGATGATAACTTCAAACTCTTTGCAATTTTTCTCTGAGAAACTCCTTTCTGATATTGCTTCACTATTTTTCGCCGCAGCATTGGGGGAATTGGTGATCCTCTGCCCATCTTGACTTCTGAGAGACACTGCCACTCTGAGAGGCTCTTTTTATACCCAATCATGTTCCTTATATGTACATTTAACTTTTCCGGCCTCTTATTGCTACCTGTCCCAACTTTTTTGGAATGTGTAGCTCTCATGAAATCCAAAATGAGCCAATATTTGGCATGACATTTCAAAATGTCTCACTTTCAACATTTGATATGTTATCTATATTCTATTGTGAATAAAATATAAGTTTATGAGATTCGTAAATTATTGCATTCCTTTTTTTATTCACAATTTATACAGTGTCCCAACTTTTTTGGAATCGGGTTTGTACTTTTGGATTGTTTACCATCAGAGTTTGGTTAATTTTACTGGTGTGAAAGTCATTGTTTTTGCATTAAAAGAATAGACCAAATGCAAAAGAATGGACCGCCATGAACTGTTTTTAACTTGAGAGAGCATCTTAAAAATGTGGTACTTATGGTGTGAGCCGCTGATAAGACATGCTGCAACAGTCAAAGATGTTCATCTAGCATGTTTACTTAAAATCAATTAAAAAACAATTAGTAAAACAATTAACAATAGAGCAAATGGATGCAAAAACACACCCCTTGGCTATGAAATGGCAACGCAATAATGTTTAGGCATCTTATTATGCTGGAGAGAGACAGAGGAGGTGAGGAGGAAAAAGAGAAATAGAAAAGCAGTTAATGACACAAACTGTGACTGGAGAGATGAAGAGGCCAATCAGCCTGCAGTTGAAGAGCGGCGCATCAGTGGAGTGAGATTATATGCCTGTTAGATGAATGTGCCGCCCCACTGTCAGATACACATTAACACAAACATTCACACACTCTGAAGCACTATTCACCCATTCCATTTACTAAATGACCCAATGATTGCTCAATTTTTCAGGAATTGCATATAAGTCATCTTGACGATCAGGAGACTTTATAGCGAACAAATTCATAAATTTATAAAATAAAGGAGCATTATCAATTCATTCTATATCGGAGCTGATCTTTATGGAAGTTTAACATCTCAACCGGCTCTCCAAGAGAGCAATGAGATTAAATGGAGAACAAATGGAGAATCTCACTTCTTAGATTTAAATTACAGATATATACTATTGTTACACGACTGGATATACACTATTGTTCAAAAGTTTGGGGTCAGTCCAAATATTTATTTATTTTTATTTTATTTTTGAAAGAAATTAATAAATACTCAGCAAGGATGCATTAAATTGATCAAAAGTGACAGCAAAGACATTTATAATGTTACAAAAGTTTTCTATTTCAAATGCCGAGACTGATATTTTTACCTAATTTTGTGGAATCAATTCAGAGTTCGCTAAAATCAATTTTATCTCTCTAACAATGGTTTAAAATCTATTGAATATGTAAACTAGCAAGACAAAATGCGCAAATTATAAACTTTCAGTCTATGGTGGTAAAACTTGAAATTAATCTGCGAATCACATGCGTGCTGAACCATGGGGCCTGTTCCATACGGATAATAGATCAACAACAATTTAGCCGTTTAGTCCCTATTAATGACCCAAAACTTTTGAGCTGTAGTGTACAAAAAAAATCTAAATCTGCATTTAAAAGTCTTAATATGAAGTCAAATTTCTCAAATTCATTCAAAACTAATTTTTCTGAACTGCTAAGAACATAAAAATGATAATAATGTACTTAGGGTTCATTGCTTCCCGACAGTTTAGCTTAAATGTTTATTGCAAAAGCATCCAGTACTCTATACAGTAAATGTTGATTTTATTGGGATATTCATCTGAATAAAAACATATTGAACTCCAATAGAGTCGTAAAACCACGACGTGGTTCACTTATGTTGCCTTACACTGCTCTTTCAGGGAAAAAAAAAAAAACAATTGATTATGTTTTTCCCTCTTTTTGTTTCTTGTGCTTTTGTATTTTTCCATTTGCTTCACACAATGGGGCCATTATATAATGGAGTTTCCTGAACATCCCGAAAATCCAATAAGGCTGAGAGCAGGGCTGACCGGCCTGAGACTAATGCAGAGATCTAATTCCTCACGCTGGAAATGTTTTTTCTCCAGGGAGACATTCAGGGCCAGCTGTGATTGAAAGCCGAGACGCAGCAGCAGGTTAGTGCGGCAGATTTCTCAAAACATTCTGCTGTTTGTTGGTAATTTTCAGAACAAAATCAGTTATGCAATAATGAGAACAAGAATATAACTGTAATATTTAAGATGTCAATCTTAATACCAAAAGTGTATCTGTTTATTAAAAAGTAGTAGTTTTACAAATATTATATGAATTCACAGAGAGAGTTCTGTGCAAGGCGCTCTAAAACTATTAGCATTTCCATTAATTTCAAGGGCACATTTTAAGCTCAATTTGAGCATTAAATGTCATGTGACTAATCATTGCAGAATGTCATGACAACACTGATTGGCTGATGGCAAACCTTTCATTAGTGACTATCCTGATGTGTACAGAAAGGGGAAAATAAGTCTATTACATACTTATTATGAGCCCTCAAAATAAGATCAGCTACTACAATATAATGAAATTATATTACCCCTTACCCCTAATCTGGGGGTAAATTGAGCCACAGGAACATTTTTTTTATAAGAAGCCATATATTTAGAGTCCTTTGTCATAGATGTATTCTGAACATGTAAAATGACAGGAAACATCCTGAAATTGCTTTAGATACTTTCATTGTACTTCTGCCACATTTTCCCTATGTTTACTTTCTTCACTGACGCAGATGAAAATGAAAAGACTATCAGTCAAAGTTCAGCTTTAGGAGGGGAAGAGACAGAGCAAGATAAGGAGAGTGAGAGAAAAAGAAAGATGGAGATGAGGAGAGAGCATGTATTGACAAATAATCTACTGCCCATTGACATGGTTCTAAAACTATTGTTATGTCATTTTTTTTTGGCCATCAAATGTCTTGAAATGCACAGATGTAGATCAGAGAAATCAAAATGTTCTTGGGGGAGCATGCCCCCGGATCCCCTAGCTCAAATTTGGGACCTCTGTGATTATAAAACCCTGCCTACGGCCATGCACACAACCACAAAACAGTAGGTAATTCACCATGGAATTTTATCTTGGGTGGAGGGAGAGAAACACTAATATTTCAGTCCAGCTGCAATAAAAATCACATTTAAATAATAAAATGAACTTAAATCTCTTTGTAAAACAATTATAATAAGAACTGTCCTGTCCGTTTATCTCTCTCCCTGATATTCTCTCAGTTTTTGTCTTTCGATGCACAGCTCTACCTGCGTCTCCCTCCCTGCCGTTCATTCTTGATGATGATTTCTCTTTCAGAGGCCTTTCAATTACCTGATGCAGGAGGCAGGAGATAATGCCAGGCCAAAGTCTCAAAGACACATCACCGCTGGCCTGCTTTCATCTATGGAGAAGCTCCCTGTGCTGCACATGCGAACGGTTCCCTCCGTCTACTCTGAGCTCTTCAAAGGTCTTGTTTGAAGGTGCTTTGCTCTTTCTGTGCCTCTACTCAGTTCTTTTCTTTTAAGTGAGGTTTATAGTGTGCATGTGTGTGCGCCAGAAGACTGAGAGCTTCTATCGCGAATGACGTCACCTACTGTGACATATCACATCATCACCAGACACACGAAACTTGACCAGGGGCATCTCAAAACACTACAAATCTTGCTGGGCTCATGAATATTAATTAGCTGATGTCATGCTCACTCAGTAGTCCTTGTTAAAAGGCACTGCTTACAGTGTTCAAGTTCATTTAGGACACTAACTATTTTCAGTCAGTCAGTTTTTTGTGCAGCAGTCTAAAACCTTAAAATATCCACCTTTTTTCTATGCCCCATGACGCTTTGCGCAAATTATAGGAGTAGCTTCTGTTAAACTGTAAATAATCAGTGAAAGAGTCGCTCTATGAATGCGATAAGCATTTTAAAAAACTGGGTACGGTGAGATAACATTATTCTACTCCCCCTTCAACCATCGAACATTGAAAGGACATTTAAAAGTGTAAATCATTAGCAAATTAATGAATAATACCATGAATAACCCTCAGTTATTTCCGCAGCAATATTACGGACGCGTTAAATATCACTGTAGTAATACATGTGTGTATTATGTAACACATTGCCTTAATCAAAAATGTTCATTAACTGAAAGATTGATTGATTATATTTCAATATGACTTCCGTCATTTTGACAGACAATAAATATTGCATTTACCTGCTTTAGAAACATTCCAGTAAACACTGCTAATAGGGATTAGAAGTGAGAGACGTGAGGATGTGGGGAGAAAAACAGATTCTTAGTGCATTCCAGTAAATTATGGGATACGTCGTAAATTAAATCAGATGAGCAGACCGTAAATGCGCAGTATATGTTGTCCTTTTTCATACTGTTACAGCGCAATATAAAGAAAAAAAAGAGAATAATCAGGAAAAAGAGCTCTTCCATAGATATTCATCACATTAAAATGCCAAGCATTACATTATTCTCCGGACGTCTGAAAATAGAACATGAAGGAAATTTTACAGCTCATTCAATCAAACTGATGGATAAGGATTATAGGTTGTGCAATCTTATGATTTGAAATTATTTTTTTCAGTCTTTTTAAATTAAACTTCCATACCAGAAGTGCCTCCCATAATCTAAAATGCAGTAGGATTGTTAGGAAAAAGGTTGATAATGATTTTTCCCCAAAAAGTGGATTGACGAATGAAGAAATTAGAGGGAAGGGTACATATTTCACAAGTAATCACTACTATTGTTTGTTTTGTTTTTTTCTTGAGATACAGTAGGCCTACTGAAAATTTGTTGTTGTTTTTTTCTTTTTTTTTAAGAAATGAATACTTTTATTCATTAAGGATGCATTCAATTGATCAAAAGTCAAGTCAAGTCAAGTCAAATTTATTTATATAGCGCTTTTACAATTGGTAATTGTTTCAAAGCAGCTTTAAAAGTGACAGTAAAGACATTTACAAGGTTACAAAATATTTCCTTTTCAAATAAATGCTGTTCTTTTGAACTTTCTATTCATCAAAGAATCCTGAAAGAAAATGTATCACAGTTTCGGCGAAAGTATAAAGCAACACAACTGTTTTCAACATCTATAATAATCATAAATGTTTCTTGAGCAGCAAATCAGCATATTAGAATGATTTCTGAAGGATCATGTGACACTGAAGAATGGAGTAATGATGCTGAAAATTCAGCTTTGCATCACAGGAATAAATTACATTTTAAAATATATTCAAATAGAAAACTTATTAAATTGTAATAATACTGTTTTTACTGTAGTTTTGAAGCAAAAATTACTTCTTTCAAAAACATTTAAAATTTCTTACCAATCCAAACTTCTGAACGGTAGTGTATCTGTAGAAATGTGTATTACTACTATTATCAAAAGGGTTAATATATCTATTATTAATATCCAACAGACATCTGCAGCCAGAGTCTTAAACTCCAATGAAGAGAGATGAGCTCAGACAACAACACAATTTTATGGCAAATTAACCTCAGATGAGAACAAAGTATTTCTCTAATTTCTAAACATTTAGCCCGTTTGCCTGACAAGGCTTGAATAAGCATTTATTGCTGCTCTCATTGTTTCTGAATAATGTTACTTAAAAGGGTGTCAGACACTCAAACTCTCTATAATATGCATAAATATTTAGGTAAAATAGTCCACTTTAAATTAGTTTGAACTGTTTTAATCAATACTTTTCAGTGAATTAAACTATTATATGTAGCAGATTTTTTTTTATATTGTACCTGCTCTTTAAAGGGTTAGTTCATTCAAAAATGAAAATTCTGTCATTTAATTACTCACCCTCATGTCGTTCCACACCCGTATGACCTTCATTCATCTTTGGAACACAAATTAAGATATTTCTGATAAAATCCGATGGCTCAGTGAGGCCTCCATTGCCAGCAAGATAATTAACACTTTCAAAATGCCCAGAAAGCTACTAAAGACGTATTTAAAAGAGTTCATGTGATTACAGTTGTTCAATCTTAATGTTACGAAGCGACAAGAATACTTTGTTTGCCAAAAAAACCAAAATAACAACTTTATTCAAGAATATCTAGATAAATGATGGGCGATTTCAAAACTCTGCTTCATGAAGCTACAGAGCTTTATGAATCTTTTGTTTCGAATCAGTGGTTCGCTGAGTGTATCAAACTGCCAAAGTCATGTGATTTCAGATTTCAGACATCATAAGTGTTTTGAAATTTCAATGGTTCACGTGACTTTGGCAGTTTGATACATGCTCTGAACCACTGATTCAAAACAAAAGTTTTGTAAAGCTTCGAAGGTTCATGAAGATTGAATGATTTTTGGGTGAACTAACCCTTTAGATTGCAACCTCTTTAAAGGATACATCTGCTGCTTACAATTTGGCCAGAATGAGATGTCCTGAAAGTCATAATTATAGTTTAAAGCACCTACAAAGTCTTAAGTTTTAAAATAAACTATAATCAATCAGCCATTCGCCATGGTTTACATACATAACATATTTGGATCAGACTGATAACCCAAATATTAATGCAACAAAAATGAAATTCCCAAAATTCAGACACTAATGAGCAACATCTATAGACTTTGCTCCTAAAGGAATGGTCTCTAGATGCTCACCACCAACAAGTGGTTCTTTAAACAGTTTTAAAAGTCTTTGGAGTTCAACAGAATCCAGCAGACATCACAGCCTACAAAGGTAAAAGTCTCTCAAATGTCACAGGTCATTCCCAGCAGCCGTGTTGACAGAAGAAAGGTCTCACAGGAGGACATTAGAAGGTCTGTCTCCAATGCAACACGACTCACATGAATTTGAAAACACCAAACCAAGAGAGAAACCACAAACCATTAATGGACTTTCTGCTGCATATTGCACACACACACAAAAAAAAGACAAACTTTCTCAAAAAATATACAAGACTGTGGCAAAGCATGTTATGGATAGCAAAGCTCTGAGATACCAAATGAGTTTAGAATGAGTCAGGGATCTGAAAAGTCTCATTCAGTTCAAGTGAATGATTTAAAGTTTGATATTTTCCCAAAAGTTTCCTGACATTTTGTCCTTCAGGGAGCACACACACAGATGAATGGCTCATTTAGGTGAGCTTTATCAGCCGTTTTTAGGTTTTGATTTAAGGTCTGACAGAAGAATGCCAGTATTATTCTTTCAATCATCTGCTGGCATCCAGAGGTTTTAATGAGAATATAACAATGTTAATATAACAGTGACCAATATTAAGAAGATGCCGTGTGACACGCTGAACAAATTGAGACACCTCGCCTGTGAATGTTACAAATCACTTGTGTCACAGTAAATGAGTCTATGAAGTCATATTGTCAAAAGAGAAGTGAGTGATCGCTATTAAGAGCAAACTTGCTAATGAGTGCCGTCTGAAGGAGTGATTTTAGCAACTTGTGTGAAAGTCATTCTGAAGTGCTAAATGATGGAAATCTGATTTGCCCATTTAATTACCAAAAATCAAATTAAAAATTTAACAGTAGGGCTAACTGGAAGGGAAAAAAACATAATTTTTACTTGTCCAAGATGGTCTATATTCCAGCTCTAACCAGATTTACCAAAAACACATGGCAATAAATCAATAAATAAAATGGATAAAAAATAAATAAATAAATGGACATGAAGATGGACATGTGTGTGTTTGTGTTATTGATTGTGCTAATGCATAAACACTAACACTGACTGAGATCAATACGACAGTTTCACATTGACTGTAATTTATCAATTATCTCCTGACATGCTGACCTTGGCTAAACTACTGTATTTTAAGTTATAAATCAAGTCAACTAGCACTGGTTTTTAATTATTACTTTGGCTTATTTTGAGCTACCGTACTCTGATAGACTGTAAACATAACACTTTCTTTGAGATTCCCGATGCAGCGCTCTCGGAATATTACATACAGTTCATGTTCTCAGATTTGAGCCATCAGTGATCAAAGATGACAGTATATGCTAATGAGGCCTTTCCTCTTGACCTCTTTATGACCTTCGGCATGAAATGGCAAACTTCATATCCATCAACGGGTTGCTGCCTAAATCGATACACTGGGATATTAGAGCTTTGATGAAGAGACCAGATCCGCAGCACCCATCAGGCCACCAGCTGTGTAAAACATTACACGCTTAACAAGAATTAATGAATTATTATAATTATAATGATTATTGCCAATAGGCTTTAGTTTACAGTTAGTTATTTGTCAGCTTGTACAAATTAATTAAAGCAATAAAGACACTCAAAAGAAATTTAATCAAAATGAATATATTCTATAGCTGGCCACTTTCTTTGCAACCAACTGATGGTTAAAAAAAGGAAAAGTATGAACATTAGCAAAATCGAAGACATGCTGACAATGATTTGCTACTCGCTATTACTTATTAAAATAGGTACCATTTATTAGGGGGAGAGGACGTTTTCATTTTACAAAGCATTTTTTAAAAATGGTTAATGGTGCAAGATGTGTCAGCAATATTTTTGGTCTGTTTTACTAAAGCAGAAAGATCAGACCAGACCAGAATTGAAATTCCCCATTTCTGAGCTCAAGAGCATTTCATTTTCTTATGCCAAAGATGGCAAAAACAAAAGTCATGAACACTGTAATTGCTTGATTTTGCTTTTTAAAAATAAAGTTATATTTATATTTGCATTATAAATGTAAGCCGTTTATAAGAATTCCTCTTCTCTATGAACTCCTAGTCAATTCTGATTGCCATATTAGTATCATTTTAAAAATAATTGTGATTAAGCACTATGCCATTTGTAGCCAACATCTTTGAAATTACGTCCAAATTATGGTTTTCGAAGAGCTCGGGGATGATTCATCTTTCCTAACTTTACAAGTAAAATCTCTGACTTTGAGTGTCTTTCCAGTAAGGAAAATCTGAATAGTCTGGAAAACATTCAAGCATATATGATCTCAATGCTAACACGCATGGATTAAAAGCTGCTAAACTCCACTTTTGTTTTCATGGAGACAACTGTCCTAGAACTTCATTTCAGATTGCAATGAAAAAGAACACTTAAAGGGATAGTTTTCCCAAAAATTACAATTTTCCCATGATTTACTCACCCTCAAGCCATCCTAGGTGTATATGACTATCTTCTTTCAGACGAACGCAATCGAAGATATAAAAATACCCTGGCTCTTCCAAGCTTTATAAGCTCCGCATCCATCCATCCATCAATTAATCCATCATACAAATAATCCATACGGCTCCAGGGGGTTAATAAAGGAATATTTGAAACTTTATTAAATATTAACTAGTTTCCGGCAGACGGACGTACGCAGCGATTTGCGGCGAAAAAGTATCCTCTGACTCGACGCATGACGAACACGGAAGCACAGAGGATAGAGCAAAACAAAACACCATTTTGTATTTCATGTCACGTTTTTCTTATTTCTTTCACAACGAGTCGGAGTAAATTGCTATGCTAACAGAGTTTCACAAATGCGCAGACCAACAGACAAAGACCAACAGACAAATTATACATTCAGTTTCATTGTTTTTTACCCTATGGTATAGCTCCAGAACACTTGGAATATACAACATGTGTAACATCAGACCATTCTATGATACTTTTGCATGTTTTTTTAAAAGCTTGATGCAGGTCGCTATTCATTGCCATTATATGGATGAGTGCAAGTGGGGCATTTTTTACATTTCTCCTTTTGTGGTCCGAAAAAGAAAGGGTATACGGCATTAGTACAACACCAAGGTGAGTAAATGGTGACTTAATTTTCATTTTAATGTGAACTAACACTTTAAGGGTTCATTCACACAGAACACATTTTTCAAAGTAAAAGAAAAAAGACGTGGCCAGTGGAATGGGGATAAAACGCATGGTCTATAAACACGTTTTATAAAAGTTCAACTGATTTTAACTTGAGTGCCGTGTTTTTAGAATGCCGTGTTATGCACAAGATACTGCAAAAGACGCAAGACGCATGTTTACATAGAAAAACAATAGAAAAGTAGCGCATTGGATTGGAAAAAACACGTTCTGAATGGCTCCTAAGGCCGGGCACACATTTAACGACTAGCTAAAACATTCTAAGACTGTGCTCAACATACAGCGATTGTTTCCTGCGACTGAAGCATAATACTTATACATGGAATTTGAACACCGACTGTAATCGCAGACTGAACGCAACTGGCTTTGACTGGACGCGTTTGAGCGCGATCAGTCATAAGTATCAATTTACATTCATAATTGGCCTTACAATCATTAAGTGTATGCGCAGCTTAAGACTGCACATTAAAGCACAGTGACATGCATGATTTCAATCACAACAAAATTGTTAGATATTAGCATTGTGCTTATACTTTGACTGATTGATTTTCTCTTTTGCATGGAAACCACATCAACACCAAACAATGTGATCTCATGTGATTGGGGTGAGACAAAAGTGCACAGGACTGATCCAAGCTCTTAAATATGACCTCATCAGAATGAGGCTAAAGAAAAGAAGTCAATGGAAAAACTACAGACTACAAAAATAGTTCCTTGCTTTTCTGGAGTCGAGGAGGTCAAACATTTGCAACAGCATCATTCAGGCACAAGGTTAGCATGATTAAATACTTTAAAATTAACAACAATATAATTAATTGTACCCAATTAGCATGCTAAATCGACAGCCTTACTGATACATCACATGCATATGTATCTAATGCATTTTCTCGATGTGTGCAGTTCTTTTCTCCTATTTCAGGGTATTGTAATATCGACAGCAGTAAGGCAGATGCTTGCTAATGAGTCTGAGCAATATTCCTCTTATCAATTAAACCTCCGATACCAAATACAACATGTTATGCTAACAATTCCGCTAATGAGCATAACTACATTATGACAACAGGCTCGGGAACAAACACACCATTAATAACAATCATTTTAAGGGCGGCAACTCTCTATTGGAGTGCGTCATAATGAATACTTCATGAAAATAATCAAATGCCACTCACTCTAATGAGCAAATACTTAAAGCAGCGTCATTAAAACAAGTTATTTAAGACATGCTCAAGTCAATGAGGGATATTTCTTCTGATATGACATTTAATTTAAAGTGTTTTGTCAGCAGACAATGTATTGTAAAGACGTTTTTGCACTCATGCATGCATTTTTTTGCATGTTTAGAGGATCAAAAAGCACATAAATGCAAACTAAATTATGATTAGTCACATGACATGACGCATACCCAATCCTGCAATTAACTCAACATGCAGAACTCAAAAACACACATTTCTCTCACACTCAAATGCATCTTTCTTCTCTAGTGGCACGCATCTTTCTTCTTCAGTGACATGCAACACCTGCCTCCATTAATTATCCCAACCCAAATCGAATTGCTCATTAGTGTGCTGAGCCCTAACGCTCATGCTCTATCTGTCAAATAAAAAGGCAAAACCCAAAAATACAACTTTTTGAATCGTCTCAGCAGTCAAACAGGCAGAAAGCAAGAGCTTAAAAGTTCTAGCGATATTTAAACTCTTCAGTGATCCATCAACCAAGTAAGATTTTCAATTATCTGTCTCTGACTGCTACAAAAATTAAAAATCTAAAATTGTAACTGCGCATACTTGTACGCACAGGTCGCGCATGTGCATTTCATTTTTTTTTTTGCAGTAATTAGTTTATCCACAAGGTTGATTCACAAGGTAGTTGAAGAAAACCTGCATGAACAGAACAGACCGGAACGCATGCAAGCTACAGCGACAATAGAGCCCTACATAGACTTTGTGCGAAGAGGTTAGAAAGTGCCCTCATTTGTACTCTAGCATGAAAGAATACATGGGTTGTAACTCTTGGTATAAGTACGAATCAAAGTATACTTTGCAAGGCTGTGCGTTTCACTGTGCGCGTACACTAGTAAAAAATGAAGTATACCCAGGGCTTTAGAAGGCAGCTGTCTGACTCGGAGGTGGTGAATGGGAACATGGTTTGTAACATTAGCAACACATTATTAGCTTGTTTGATAACATAGTCAAGCAAAAGACTATTCATATTAATTACCATTATGTGTCCGACGTTGTAAAAAGCGATACAATTGTGCAGCATTTACCTCAGTAAGTTGACCGAGTGGATCTTTGAGCTCATGCAAGTGAATGGAGGCGGGGCTAATTAGCATATTCATAGTTCCGTGTATACTAAATGAAGCAAGGGCGTAGAGTTATATTCAAGCTATTTTAAGGCAGTACTTTTTTTCACAGAAAAAAAAACAATTTTAAAAAGTCATTTTGGTGAGTTTTAAGGGATAAAAATGATTGACTACAGGGGGACTTTAACAATAAGGTTGATATTCTTCCCTTCACATTATATTTAGTTTTGCACGGAAGGGCATTTGTGTAATTAATGCGATCATGAGTATTATGGGCAGCTGTTTACCACCACAGCTAAGCCTCAGGAGAAGACTGCAGAATGTACGCATGTTTACTTCAGTTTTTCCATTCCTGTTTTTACTACTACAATCTAACATGCAGCCATTCTGTGCATGTTAGGATTTAGAAGTGTAACCATATAGGGAACACAATAGGAATGGGGGGAAAGCATAAAATGTGCATTCATTTTCCAGAAATTAGTGCTAAATTAGGATGTTAGCTGAAAGCAATTTCGGCAGGAATTAAAAAATAATTAGCCTTTTACGAAAAATGCATGTCCCCAATAAAGTTTCATATCTACAAATTAGGCCAGGTTGAATTTAATATCATTTATGAACTATAAACCATTCTGTAGCCCACTTGAATGTATCCCAGACCTTCTCAAGTGGGCTGCAGCCGGTTTATTGGTGCTGCAGTTTGCCAACACCCTAAAAGAAGAATAATTCTTGATATCAGCCATAAAAATGATGCACTCATGATATGCTCAGTAGTGCTAAAGCATTCAAGTGTTCTCAATCCAGTCAACTAATGCTCTGACACAACTCCATCTGTAGAGTAAGCAATGAAAACTAGCAACGAACTCTACCGGTCAAAGTAAAGTTGACATCAGAAATTCAGGTAATTAACTTAACATGACAGCCATGTTCTCATCTACTATGACTTCAAAATCTTTAAAGGCTAAATCTTTATAGAGATGTCCTATTTATCAAACATCTTACAAGAAGACAATTCCCACTTCACACAATGAACCAGCAATCTAGGGCCCTGTCCCAAATGGCACACTTCATGAGCACTTTCGGTCTTCATGGACTTTAGGCTTACAGAAGGGTGCTCGTGAGCGCCCCCTTTTCGGCTGCTATGTGCTCTCGATGCACACTTCTGCTGAGCCCGCAAGACTGTGAGCTACACAGAGGACTTTACCCGGCAGTCAAAGCAGCATTACGTCGTGACGTGCGGACTCAGAGGAAGAGCGTGAGGGTTTAGGGTGCCATTTGGGACAGGGCCTAGATGTACCAGCAAAGGCAAATGCATAAACGATTCTGAGTTTAGTTTTTAACAGTAGATGATACTGCGTGCTTTAGAAACAACTGTATTCTGCTTCCTTCCAATTCCTTACACACTCCACCTGAACCTTCTATAAAATAATCATTCATGAAGTTCAATAAGGTTGAACCGAATTACAAGGGTGTCTGCAGTGGACTGTTTACATTAATCTCACGTCATAAAAGCATTCTGAGGTACAAGTAGGTTACATAGCCGAATGCATGGGCGCTCTTCTTCATCAGCATTTGAGCATGTAGTTAAAAACTAGCCTGGAGCGCCATCTGCTGTTAAAAACTAAGCTCAGAATCTATTCAAATGAGAATTACGATGCATTCAGAAAATCTCAGAAGCGATCCACGAATCGAGATAAATCGATTTATTCTCCCAGCCCTACTCAATATGAACTAAAACATTTCTCATCAAATTCTTCCAATGACAAATGCACCTGCTATCCACATTCATTTTGGGAGAAACTTCAGAGACAAAGTTGATAATCGAAACATAACTAACAGAAAACATTTGCTGTTCCCAGATCAGTCCGTCCTGATCGCATGACCTGTAAAGCAACTGTTAACCACAAAAAAAAGGAGTGAGATGAACCTGACAGCAGTTTTTTCTGTTGCTTCTGGGACGTCTGTAGCGGGAAGCTCATCCGCCAGGATCTCTTCTAATCTTTGTGGATCGTCTGGAATATCCCTGTGAACTTTGACCTTTTCCTTCTTCCCTGTCCCAGCTGTGAGTGTGTTCCATAGTGCACTCTGAGACTTTGAGCCTGGAAACAAGATGAATGAGAGTTAAGACTTTTATAAACAATGAAACACCACCTCTTCTTAAACTGCTTTCTACAAGCAACACACTATGTGCCAAAATATGACAAATCTGTGATCCGCCTTGCTTCAATGATACTGACAACACTATTGATAATGCAATTACTACTGGTACATTTAGCCTCCGTTTATTGCTTTTCTTCTTCTTTTTACATTATAACATTTTATTTATTACTAGTTTTACTATTTTTGTACTCACTATATATATATATATATATATATATATATATATATATATATATATATAGTAAAACGCGAATACTGAAAATATTCATAAAGCCTCCTCTAGAGAACTTAATGGCCTAGTTGTTGATTCATGGTATATCATATTGATTTGCTCCCACCAATGCTGTGCACATCATTACCATCACAAGATCATGTATTCATAATGTCATTCAGATGCAATCTGTGTGCCTCCTCTGAGAAGCTCTGAGATTCTCAGGATCAAGTACGTAGTCTGATTAACTCATCTATTAATAGATGCTGCCATCTAGTGACATGCCCATGTAAAGTGTTATGCCTGTTAAAATAACATCAGCCATATGACTGTATAGTAGCCATTGAACATTATTGGACCAAACCTAGACCAAGACTGCATACCACTAAATTTATTGCAGCATTCATTTAAATTAGCCATGTGGAATATGTTTATGATGGATGGATGTGGATGGAAGCACTTTCTTCAGCTCATACTCTTTGGGATCACTTACTGCCATTACAAAGCTCGGATGCGTCAGGATATTTATTAATATTTCTCTGATTGTATTCATCCGAAAGAAAGTCATATACACCGAGGATTAAGTAAAGCTTGGGGTCATTTTAATTTGAAAGTGAACTAATCCTTTAATCAAGTGTTCACCTCATTTAAATTTTCCAAAAAGCATTAAAATCACAAATAAATAAAAAAAAAAAATAAGATCACAAAAGTCTCATACAAGTTTCATAGAAACTCTACTGTGTGGGGTTATAAAGACTGGATGAGATTATTGACCAACTTTTGTAAGTCCATAAGCTGAGTTGCAGACCAAGGTCATGTTTATATGGTCTAAAGCAGTGTTTCTCAACCGGTGGGTGGTAAGACCATTTTGAGTGGGTCGCATACCTGTCAACACTCCCGTTTTTCCCAGGATTCTCTCGTATTTTACACCCATCTCCCCACCCCCTCCCGTTTTGATATTTTTCCTGGGAATCTCCCATAAATTGTATGGCCCAAACCTCGTTATATGAATAATCACAACAGTATATTATCCCAAGGTTGTCCAGTTGCCAGATCTTGTATGAAACGCATCCTACTCACACAATCGCATCATACAAATTTCAACCCATTTGTGACCTTAACCAAAGTCCCTTTAAGATAAGTCATTTCACTCGGCGGACATTTTTGAAACGCCTCTCGGGCATGCAAGTGCAGCTCCTATCTCTTTGAATGGGGAAACTCTCCAAAGCTGTTTGCCAAGCTTTCGATTAAATTTCATATTTGAAATCACCAATGAAATCTGACAACAACTGTCTCATATATTTTGTTTCTAAACACTCGAATCATGACAAAAACTGTATTTTTCAGGCTGGATCAAGCTAATGCGCATATGCAGTCCTAAGTGCTATTCTCTGTAGGAAGCATGCGTCTGACTGTTTTTATAGGAACCAGAGCTTCTAGCGGCCACCGCAGTGACGCTATGACTTTACCAATCGGTGATTGGCTCTATTTAGAAGGCGGGACTTATTCCGTCTTATTGCGCATTGCACTTTCTCCAATTCAAAACAATACGAGTAACGCGTCTTGTGTTATTCTACAGTCTTTGCCTTAAAGGTTCTCTAAGCGATCCTGGGTGGAGTAACTTCCTGTTGACGTTCGAAGTGTTGTCAAACAAAACAGAGGCTAGCTAGACCCTCCCTCCTCCTCCCCCTCCCCCTCCCCTCAGTTCTTCCTGAACCAGTCATGAACGCGCATTTAAAATCATTCTTGTCGGTTATTGGCTGGAGCATGTTTATTATGATTCGTGGTCCAGGCTGCACCAGTTTGTTTTTATTGCCGTTTTCGGAGCTTGTGGCGACTACAGAGACCACGTTTTTTTACAGTGTGTTCAGAAGACAGGCAGCTATCGGATAGTGAGGAGATGTTTGCTGTATGTGAAAAAAAATGTTTTGGCCTAAAAACGCGTGACATCACTTATATGGCTTCGAGATATGAAATTAAATTCTTCCGTCCAGCTGTTGTTAAATTTACATGTATACAGGTGCTGGTCATATAATTAGAATATTGTGAAAAAATTGTTCATTTTTTCATTGTAAATTATTTTAAAAAATGAAACTTTCATTTATACTAGATTCCCTACATGTAAAGTAAAATATTTCAAAAGTTTTTTTTTTTTTTTTTTTTTTTTTTTAAATTTGTTGATTAGAGCGTACAGCTAATGAAAGTCCAAAATCCAGTATCTCAAAATATTAGAATATTTACATTTGAGTTTCATTAAATGACCATCCCTACAGTATAAATTCCGGGTATCTCTTGTTCTTTGAAACCACACTAATTGGGGAAGACTGCTGACTTGGCAATGGTCCAGGAGACAATCATTGACACCCTCCACAAAGAGAGTAAGTCACAGATGGTCATTACTGAATGTGGTGGCTGTTTACAGAGTGAAATATCAAAGCATATTAAATGCAAAGTTGACTAGAAGGAAGAAATTGGGTAGGCAAAGGTGCACAAGCAACAGGGATGACCACAAGCTTGAGAATACGGTCAAGTAAAGCCGATTCAGACACTTGGGAGAGCTTCACAATGAGTCAAATCAAGCCAGAGTCAGCGCATCAAGAGTCACCACACTCAGACAACTTCAGGAAAAGGACTACCAAGCCACTTCTGAAACAGAAACAATGTCAGAAGCATCTTACCTGGGCTAAGGAGAAAAAGAACTGGACAGTGAGCAATGGTCAAAAGTCCTCTTTTCAGATAAAAGTAAATTTTGCATTTCATGTTGAAATCATGGTCCCAGAGTCTGAAGGAAGACTGGAGAGGCACAGAATCCAAGCTGCTTGAAGTCTAGTGAGAAGTTTCTGAAGTTAGTAATGATTTGGGGGGGCGTGACATCTGCTGGTGTTGGTCCATTGTGTTTTATCAAGTGCAAAGTCAATGCAGCCATCTTCCAGGAGATTTTGGAGCACTTTATGCTTCCATCTGCTGACAAGCTTTATGGAGATGCTGATTTCCTTTTCCAGCAGGACTTTAGCACCTGCCCACAGTGCAAAAACCACTTCCAAGTGGTTTGCTGACCATGATATTACTGTGTTTTATTGGCCAGCCAACATGCCTGACCCCTGAATCTATGGGATATTTTCAAGAGAAAGATGAGAAACAGTCGATCCAACAATATACAGATGATCTGAAGGCTCAATAGTACCTCAGCAGTGCCACAGGCTGATCACTTCCATATCACACTTCACTGATGCTGTAATTTGTGCTAGGAGCAAGTCATTTGCTGTAATATGTGCTGCCGACCAAGTATTGAGTGCACAAATGAACATACTTTAAAGAACTTGAACTTTTCTGTTTTGCAAATCCATTTTTTGATTGATCTTAGGAAATATTCTAATATTTTGAGATACTGGATTTTGGACTTTCATGAGCTGTACGCTCTAATCATCAAAATTAAAAAAAAAAAACTTTTGAAATGTTTTACTTTACATGTAGGGAATCTAGAATATATGAAAGTTTCATTTTTAAAAATAATTTACAATAAAAAAATGAACTTTTTCACGATATTCTAATTATATGACCAGCACCTGTATACATGTAAATTTAACAACAGCTGGACGGAAGAATTTAATTTCATATCTCGAAGCCATATCGACACACCCGCACCTTTTGCAAAGTTTGTAGCACTGATTTTAATATCACAACGGGTCGCGAAAGTGTGTAGTCAAAGAAAGAACAACAACAACAACAAAATTCTAAATATTTTTTGGTGTGAGGCTTTTATTTTGAAATGCGTGCACGAAAACTGTTGACTCTTCTGTCAGACGCAGTTTAAGTAAAGAGAAAAACATTGTCCTGATTCTGTATCTGCTGTCAGATGAGATGTTGTCAGACTGTATGTCAGTGTCATTATTCTAACGTTTTGTATCTTGCTATGAAATAAAAAGTCTCTCACCTCAGAAAAACGAACTGTTCTGTTGTCGTCAAACATTTATACATGTTCGTGGCGAGCAAATGCGGAAGCGCGTGCTGTAACGAGCTATTCAATTACGAGCAGGCAATGTCATAGTTACATTGTCAATTAATAATTCATGACCTTAACAAAAAGTACCAATAAATTACGTAACTTGTACATCATGTGCTTGCTGGGAAATATGCAGGTATGGTGTTCATTCTCTTCATCAGGATTAGTACCCATATGTTTTATTAACAGTTCATGTTAGTATTGTGTATTTATTTGTCATATAACTGTACTTTCCAAAGGAGGCCTACCACTTTATTTTCAATTATTTTGTTATTTTCCATGATTTCAATGACTGGTGGCACATTATTATTATTATTTTTTTTTTATTTGTTGGGTCACAGCTTAATGACCATGGGAAAATGTGGGTCCCATGGCCAAACCAGTAGAGAATCACTGGTCTAGAGAGATCCCAAGACCACAAGATCAAGACTCCAACTCTAGTAACAAAATTTCCATGCTTTTTTGACTAATGAACCTTCATGATTTTACCATAACTTTTCCAGTCATTTGTGATTTGTGATTACTGGATAAGGGTTTTTAGGAATGGAAATTTCAATGCTGTTTTTAGACTTTTTTTATAGGCCTGGAAATCACTTTTTACATTTCCTGATATTTCCAGGTCTTCCATGACTGTGAAAACCCTGTGGTGAAGACATGCTGTGAGTGGTAATGTTTCCGCAGAATTTTGACAGCACTTTGTAGGATAAAAGCCTCTGCTATATGAATAAATATAGTTGCAAATATGTCCCTTCTACTTCATTTCAGCCAATCCCTATTGAATATGAAACAAGATGTTGAATTTGTACAAAATAAAAATGTAGGTAGGGCAGAGCAAATTGTTGCTTTCTTAAAAACACATACTTACGCGCAAATCTCGCCAGTGGCCTGCTGTTGGTCTCACCATCCTCATTAGCCACTACAGAGAAAAGGAGAGAGAGAAACAGGAATTCAGTGGCATTTTCTGTGTGTGTATGTGCATCTCTAAAAAAAAAACATTAAAAACCTATTTCGAAAGCTTTTTCAGAGGCTAAGTAAAATACATCATTAAAAAGCTTTTTTTCTTGCTCCTGTTTTAATGTGTCTTTTTGCATAATGTGAATATAATGAACCAAGTTGCTGGAAAAGCTTGGAAGGCTGCTTTAATACGACTTCAGCCGCTGTTATATAAGCCTTTCATTAGTATTTCGAATGGGTCTTGGTCAGTAGGGGACTGGCAAGGTGTTGTTAGTGTACTGTGAGTCACTTGCAATAAAAAAAGCACAAGAACAAAGAAAGAAGGCAAAGAAAATCATCACATTCCTCTAAAAAGACTTATGTGATGCTTGTTTACTGAAAAGCGCAATCAGAGAAGCTCATTTCTATTGATTATTTTTTAATTTATAATAAACAACATTTCCTTACAGCAACATGATACTGGGTTGTTGTGGGTGTTCTTTGCATGTTACTATGCAGTTGCTAGGTTGTTCTAGGAAGTTACTGCAAGTCAAAAGAGCCTCTCTCTGATAATTTGGACCCTAGATGTGACTCGGGTTTCTCCATATGCAAGTCAAGGGACTTTTCAGTCATTTTATCATCCACAAGGCAAAAATCAAATTCAGTCATTTACATTATACGTGGGCTGAACTCTGCGGGATGAGTTGCAAGGCAAAGTTTAATACTTGGAGCAGTTTTGTTACTGCTAATTGAAATTTTTTAACATTAGTTAACTATATTAGATGACATTAACCAACAATGACAAATACTTCTAAATATTAATATTAATTTCAACATTTTCAGAAGATGTATATGTTAATATCATTTAATGGACTTAAGCTCACATGAACTAACAATGAGCTATTGTATTTTTATTAACTAACGTTAACAACCTTTAACTGTAACAAATTGCTCATTCATTGTTAGTTAATATTAGTATGCATTAATGTGACCTTATTGTAAAGCATTACCCATATAAACATTAGATGAATAACGAATATTAAATAATAAATAAAAAACTGGCAACAAAACGTTGCCTTTGCAAAAAATTACAAAAAAAGCCAGATTAAAAGCTAAATTGAAAGAGTTTTAAAAAGCTAATAAATATGACAAACGCACATAACAAAATTACTAAAACTTAAAGGGGACCTATTATGCCCCTTTTTACAAGTAGTCTAATTCCCAGGTGTCCCCAGAATGTGTCTGTGAAGTTTCAGCTCAAAATACCCCACAGATCATTTATTATAGCATGTTGTAAATGCCCATTTTTGAGTGGAAGGAAAAGCATGCTGTTTTCATGCATGCATCTTTAAATGCAAATGAGCTGCTGCTCCATACCCCGCTTTCTAGAAGAGGGCAGAGACTGTACAGCTTGTGCCTCGGATACTCTGCCAAAAACATCTGTTTGTTTTATGATCATCTCTATCACGGTAGCGCTCACGTGACATTGCAGTTCTTTATCATCATGAAAGTTTATTATTTGCATGCGTTTTAAAGCCATATCAGTTCTGATATATAGTTTTCTGAGCGCACACATCCGAAACACGCACACAGAAAGCTGGCTGTCAGACAGTGCGTCCTGTGAGTATTAAACTAAGGGCCTGTTTACACCTCACTTCATGTGTTTTCTCTGATTGGATAGCTATCTGATCGTGAAAAGACCAGGTCTAAATACCCTCCCAAATGCATTCGAGACGGATTTAAATCCGATCACTCAAACCACTTCAGGAGGTGGTCTGGGACGCATCCCAGTCAAAACTGAACAGGTCTAAATGCAGATATGACAGCGCTACTGCAGCACGCATCGTCGCATTAGAGAAGCTTATATATCTATTCAGCAAGACAACGTGCAAACTGCCGCAATTCAAAATGAAAGTAAGTCGCAGGCACTCAAAACACAATCATCTTCATTAAAAGTAATGAGACTAATGATCTTACCAGTGCTGTTGCCGCGCTCTCTCCTATTGCCGTCTTTGATTTTTAAATTAGCAGATGATCAATAAAATGCAGCTCATATTTGTTGCTTTCGGTGACGTGAACTCCATGAAATCTGCATATAGCGCAGGAATTGAAGGTCGGATTTATATCCGTTTTGCGGAGAAACATTTATGTGGCCAAGTGTAAATGCAATCGTTTTAATAAATCAGATAACTATCCGATCAGAGAAAACGTCTTTCACATCTTATTGCGCTTAAACAGTCAAATACACACAGAGTTCATATAAACAGTCGGTTATGTCTGTACAGCTCACTCAGGGCGGGGTCTATGCTAATAGGGCAAAGTCTGCCAGCAGTCATGGGCAAGGCCTAAGCATTTGTGACATCACAAAAGCTACAATCTGCAAACGGCTTGTTCTGAGACACTGCTTATGATTTATGGAGATTAAAAATAGAGGAGTGGGTGGATTTCAACTATTATAGGGTGGTTGTGTGTACACACTGCAGACGCACATTTATGTTTAAACACCATGTAAAAGTGAATTTTGCATAATAGGTCCCCTTTAAACTAAAATTTAAAAATGCAAAATATTAATAAATACTATAATATATAAATAATACTAAAATAACACAGACTTGGGGTGAGTGATTTAAATAAATGTATAAGCAATACCAGTAATGCATGCATTTGCATCCTTTTATTACACCAACAAGATAACACACAGTTCAGTGCTTTACTATGTGGGTGTAAATCTAGTGCACAGGTAAGTTCAAAATTCAAGAGATTCTTTACGATGGGTTGTGAGAGTTGCTTCTCTGCATTAATGTAAATTGCACTAACAGTAACAGTCAGGAAAACAAACCCAGCCTGGCTGATGCACCGGTCAATGAGATTGGATTTTGAGTACATACGTTATTCGAGCTGAGAAAAATTATAACATGCATTAGTGAAGTACCACACCATACAACTCCCATTAAGTGTCATGACATTCTGTATCGAGAATTAAGTAGACCAAAACACATGCGGGCTATGTTTCCCCAGCAGGCAAACCATTAAAAGCCCACAGAGTGACACTGAGGGCAGAGAGGAAGTAGTCATGTTGCTTTAGCCAATCATCATTAAGTTAACAGCGGCTAGTCATCATGCTCCACTGGACCTGATTGACAACACGTCACACAAAATGAGCTTAAAGCACACTGAGGAATTGATTGCTGGGCTGTGTAACCATGACGACAGGCAGATGTTTGAAAATGCTACGGAGTGTTATGATGAAATGTTGATATAAGATTCCCTGCTGCGTTCTTGTGCGATGCTCAGCTTGTTTATCTACAGTATTAAAAGTGCAATAGTTAAAGGGATACAGTAGTTCACCAAAAAATGAAAATTCTGTCATCATTTACTCACCCTCAAGTTGTTCCAAACCTGTATGAATTTCTTTCCTCTGCTGAACACAAAAGAAGATATTTTGAAGAATATTGGTAAACAAACAGTTGGAGAAAAAAAAATACTATGGAAGTCAATGGGGCAAATCAAATGTTTGGTTACAGACATTCTTCAAAATATCTTCTTTTGTGTTCAGCAGAAAAAAAAGAAACTCATACAGGTTTGGAACAAATAATGACAGAATTTTCATTTTTGGGTGAACTATCCCTTTAAATAAACAGTTTTGCAAGTAGAGAGCTTTTTTTAAATGTCCTATAAATGCATCAGGACAGACACTAAAAAAACATCTCACACCTCTGATGTTTCCATCATAACACCTTTCCTGTAAGTCTCCCTCTAACCGCTGTCCTCCCATGTGGGTGGGTGTTTCTCTGAAACTGATAAACAGGACGGTGTGTCTATGGAACAAACGTACAGTTCGTTATCTCAAAATAGACCCCGACTAGGTGATCAGGACCAAGACGTGACGCGTTTATTTTGAGATAATGAGCAGTTCATGGACATGAAATACTGATTTAGGCTGAAATCTTCTGTATGTGAGAAGAAAGACATGAAACTAGCACAGCTATGCTGGAAACAAGTTGCATGGGTCAAATGGGAATTATATGATTTAGTGATTATCATACCAAAATATCTGACCAATCAGAATCAAGTATTCTAATAAGCTGTGTAATAGTGTAGTTCCCGGCCCCTTTTTCAGTAGCGCTTGTTCCGTAAGTATTTTTTCCATTCATTTCTCCTATTGGGATTTCAAAAAAGTCTTCGTTAAAGTGTTATAAGCCATGAGCCAAGCCAATAAGGAACATTGATTTGAAGCAAAAAAAGTTTTTGAAAATCGGACAAAACATCAAAAGTTACAAGACTGTGTACTTAGCAGCTTTAGTGAGGGAAAGCATTGCGAACAGCATAATCAAATTAAAAACGGAAAAATATAAAACTTCTCATGTACAAATGTTGAGTGGGCAGAGCTAAAGAGCTATTTTGGCATGTGTTTCTTTTTTCGATTCACTGATCGGTGTCATTTTCTGCACAGCATCATGAGTAATGTAGTTTTTAGGAATTCTGCTGTTAAATATGATTATTTTAAAAAAAAAGCTGAAACAACATGGGCTGGTGGCTTTAACAGAAGCAAAAACCATGGATTAACAACCTCACAGCTCACAGTAGGTCTATAAGGTTTATAAGTTATCATTAAAAATCATTTTCCCTATGGAGAAAATGAATGGAGTTTTTACTTCCAGAACCCGAATGTTGCACTCTATGGCTGCGTCCGAAAACTTAGAAAGACTTGTATCCTTATCAGGAAATGACTTTGCAGGCAGCATTTTCGCATGAAGGTACCTCACGAAACTGATTTACTGTAGGACAGACTTCTAACAGTTTAAGGATCTACAGCAAAATAGAGAGAGCTTTTGTGATAACTAAGTGAATATTAGTTACTACAATAGTGATCTCTCTCTATAATGACATCAGAAGTGGAAAACGTTGGTCAGAAACATACATTTACACACAAACTGACCAGCAAACGCAACTTTGAAGGCTCCGAAGGCTGCATTTTTAAGCTTTCGGGCGCAGCCTATAAGAGACGATAGATCCCTATTTTCTTTTAATCATTATCTGTTAGTTTGCACTTTAATTATCTCGGCTGTTTCTCAGACAGCAATGAGATTAAATGAAGAACAAATTGAGACTCCTGCTGCTTTTCAGATTTTCATTGAAACTCCAGTATTCTCTCATCTCTTCTAAAAAAGATTGCAGCAACATTTTAAACGGTGCTCCAAAGTCTTTGATAAAAAGTCAGCTGTATTGAAATAAAGCTGAAATAAATAAATACAAATTTAAATAAACTTTAAAATTGAAAAACTGGCAACACTGTAAAAAATAATTGTTGGTTTAACTTAAAAAGGTACGTTACCTGGTTGCCTTAAAATTGAGTTCACTGAAATTAAACATTTGAGTCAATACAATGAAGGAAATCGACAGAAACTCAAAATATTATGTTATATGTGATAAATAAAATATTAATTAATGTGAACCACATTAATTATTGAAGTTGATTTGACAAAAAAAAATGTTGTGATAACAAATCATGAAAATTATTTTTTACAGTGTAACTGAAATAAGTTGAAGCACTAAAATTACTAAAAATAAAACTGAAATAAAAAACAAATTAAGGCTGAATAGAAATATAAAAAATAATAAAAATGACAAAACTACTAAAACTTACAATTACACACACATTATACACATAAATTATACACACACACACACACATATATATATATATATATATATATATATATATATATATATATAACATTGACTTAGTGTTAAATAAACGTCAAGTATAACCAATAGTACAGTAATGCATCCAACAGTACAGTTGCATCTTTGTAAGATAATATGCAGTTCAATCATTCAACATCTCAAACTGCAATGAACAAAAGAGATCCTGATATGAACTCATATTTCTCATCAAATTAATCCATGTTCGAATTACGAGTTACATAATTCACATGTGAATCCATTTATTGTTTCGCTCCGCACTCTTACTGTAAATCAACAATTGTCTGTTTGCATTTCTCCAAAGGAACTGCAGAAGACACACACACACCGACAAAACTGATTAAATAAGAGCTCATTAAATTTCATATGCCGTGCAAGAACAATATAGTTTTTCCTCCGAGAAGGCTTGTGTACGTGTTTGATTGTGTATTGTGTGTGCGTACATGTGTGTGGTCAGGTGCATTTTACTCTGGTTGCTATGGCACCCTGGAGTTGTGTTCACCTGAAAGAGTCTTTTCAGAAATCAGACACTCTCACATCACATCCTGAAATCAACAGATCTGTTTGTATAAGGACTGTAACATCTAATCAAGAGTGATTCCTGGAGCACCAAACAAATCACTGTACTGTACAATTGCTGAGCCTGCAGTCGTGATGGATTTCTTAAAGTAAAGAAGGGAATGTCCAAATAATGAGCAAATAAATCCTTATTCTGGCATCTTTTTCACACTACATCTGATTTAATTCACAGTTTCTTACCAATGGTGAAGCTGAATCCATCGATGCTGAAAGTGGCACTTCTGCCTTTGGTGAAGCCCTTTTTCCTGGAGTCCGTTTCTGACATGTTTTCTGTATTTTGTGAGCTCCCTCTCCGATTCGGAGCTCTTGTTGAGTAAATTCCCAAGTTTTGTGCGAGTCGTTTGGTTCTTTTGTCTCTCGGATCTCTTTATCCTGACCTGCTCTCAGAGGGGAGACACTATTTTCTCTTTTCTACCATTCTCGTCCTCTGTCGCTCTCAGTGTCTCATTATTGTCTCTCTGGCTGAATGTGAGTCCCCTCTCAACAGAGCACTTAGTGTACCAATGCATAACATAACACTCTCTGCCCCTCTCATCTGCACTACAACTCTGTGTCTGTTCGATGTTCTGCGATGCACATTCGAAGGGAAAAAAAGCAGCTTCCTTTTCCTTGCGTATGTGTGCGTGCGATTTTATCATCGAAATGGAATCGAACCTATTTGGAATTGCTGCAGATTTGTTGAACACACTCCCAGAAATGTGTTTAGCTGGGCCAAGGCCGTGAGGTTTATGTTATGTATTTTTGTAAAGCATGAATCATTCATTTCTATTCAAAGAATGTCTTTTTTTAAAGATTGAAAACTATTGAGACGAATAGGCAGGTGGAGGCCGAGATGCTGCTATTGTGCTGAAATAATAGCTGGAGTTTAGGAGCTTTGATCTTTTTTGTCTCTCTATAAATACAGTGGGTTGGGTGGCCTCAAACCCCAGAGGATTAAGTGATGGGTTAATATGTGACTGTCTCACGTCTGAGTGAATGATTACAGAGCAGAAGACAATCTGAAAGCTCCTTCACCAGCTCCAAGTCACAGATTAATTAATGATAATAATAAAAAAAGAATTAAACAACCATACCTGTTAATTGGTTAACTGTACATTATCTTAAATGGTAAAAAAAAATATATATATTAGGTATATAAAAATAGGTATACATTACAGTAAACTGACAATGACTTTAATTACATAATACATTATTATATAAAAAAAATGGCAAATACATATAAATTAAATTGATATATTATAGGCCTATATAAATATCATATTATATTCATATATATATATATATATGAAACATTACAATTTTTTGATGCTCACAAGTGCCTGCTCACAAGTCTACATTTATTTAATCAAAAATACAGTAAAGACAGTAATATTGTAAAATATTATTATAATTTAAAATAACAGTTTTCTATTTGAATATATTTTAAAATGTAATTTATTCCTGTGATGTCAAAGCTGTATTTTCAGTATCATTAATCCAGTCTTCAGTGTCACATGATCCTTCAGAAATCATTCTAATATGCTGATTTGCTGCTCAAGAAACATTTATGATTATTATCAATGTTGAAAAAAGTTGTGCTGCTTCATATTTTTGTGGAAATAGTGATACTTTTTCAGGATTCTTTGATGAATAGAAAGTTCATTGAATAGCATTTATTTGCATTTATTATATTTTTTAAAACATTTATTAAATAGAAATCTTTTGTAACATGATAAATACCTATACTGTCACTTTTGATCAATTTAATGCATCTACCACAAAGGTTTGAATGATATTGTTTTAAGAAAAATGTTAAGCAGCAAAATAATTGTTTTTCAGTGTTTTTCAATGTTTTCAACGTTGATAATAATCATAAATGTTTCTTGAGCAGCAAATCATCATATTAGAATGATTTCTGAAGGATCATGTGACACTGAAGACTGGAATAATGATGCTGAAAATTCAGCTTTGATCACAGGAATAAATTACATTTTTATATTTATTAAAATAGAAAATTATTTTAAATTGAAATAATATTTCACAATATGAAATACTGAAATATTACTATTTAAAATAGCTGTTTTAATATATTTTAATATATATATATATATATATATATATATATATATATATATATATATATATATATATAAAATTTTATTACTGTATTTTTGATTAAATATCTTGGTATTAAAGAAATTGTAATGTTTCCTAACTTTTGACAGGTACTGTATACATACATATACATTTTTAAATGGGTCATTGGCGAATAAGGTTTTTATAAGTGTCAAAAAATATATTTATTTATTTATTTATTTATTTATTTAACCTTTATTAAACCAGGCAAGTCATTAAGAGCAAGTTCTTATTTTCAATAACAGCCTGGCAGGAGAGTAAAGGTCTCCTGAAAGACATACAACCATACATTACAATACACATACAATAAAAATAAATAAATAAAATCAGCAAAAACATTTACACGTTGTAATAAAAGCACTCGTTAACATTTTTTTAAATGCACAGACTGAAACATACGATATGAAAAAATATAATGGAGACAATTAATTTTTAAGTTTTATTACGTGTTAACAATGAGATTATGTGGTTTTTTTAATCAATTAACACTGCTTTTGTCATTTATTACCAGATGAACAAAATTTGTCACCAAAAACATCATTCGGTTTAAACAAAATTTTGGTTTTACCGAATGACACTTTTGGTTATACTGAATGACTCTAGCTTCAGCTTTGCATCACAGGAATAAATTACATTTTTAAATATACTGAAAAAGCCATTTAAAATTGTAATAATTTCGCAATATACTGTTTTACTTGACTTTTTCCATCCCCCAGGGCATTTTAGGGTCAGTCAGTGTCTCACTAAGGCTATCTTGACACATCTTCTATGGGATCAAACTAGTAACTTGCAGTTACCACTAAACCCTCTGAACATTAACCAGCATGCAACACCACCCACCAAAAAAAACAAAAAAAACAAACAGTGGAGAGTATGAATTTGCTTCTGCCATTTCATGAGAGAGACACACATGTGGGGAATGGTGACATTTGGGGAACTGTCCATCGTCTCAAGGCAAAATAACATTAATTATTCATAGCTTTAATTAATGAATATGAAGATGCTTGTAGATTGGGTGTACTAACATTCTCTGTTTAGTAACTGAGATTCTTATAGTGGCAAGTAAACGTCGTCTGGTCTTTCCTCAAAGAGCTTTAATGAGCTCCCAGTCATTACAGAAGTACTGTGGTTGTTTGTGCGCTTGTGCGTAAGGTCAGCTCATGTATATGATGTCTCTATTGTGAATGCTGGTCACTAGGCAACCAACCAAGGCTTTTTCCCACTGCATTAAAGAGATCCAGAGGTTAATGTAATGCAACAAACTGGACAAATGCTGGAGCTCACGTTCATTGTCACACGGCTCTGAGGGGACATATACTGTAACTGTTTACAAACTGAGTTCATTTCGGCTGTACAGCAACTCTAGAAGAAAATACTGACACAGTAGTCATTGTTGAGCTGAAGTCAGTTCAGTGTTGATTCAGTTCTGTTGTAAAGATCATCAATTATTCAATTTATTTATTTAATTTATAAAGCAGTTCTGCAGTCCAGCTCAGTTCAGTTCTCATCCAATAGTGTCAGTGCAGTCAAATCAATAATATTGTGTAATATTAAGTTTAAGAAGTGTAAAAAGTAATCTGAATCTGAAAATAAGCAGTTAAATATCCATTTCAGCCAATACATCAAGCATCTCTAATAACCCAATAACTCATAACTTATGGTTAACATAACATATCTATCTGTGATTCAAACCTTTTAAGTTAATTTCTTTCAGTGTTGTGTGGTCAAATTATTTGCTAAATAAAAAAAAATAGTAAAAATAAAAGGTTATTGCATTGTTCTTCAGTTTAGAGCCTCTCATTGGTTTTGTGTCAAAATTGGGGGGAGATCTGATCTATGAATGATTGTATGGTTAGTTTGCACTTTGTTACTTTCATTTAACATTGTATTTTCACCTACAACAATATTGCTTCTAACTGGAACAATGTTTAAGAGCGTATGTCATTACATTGAAGTGTACTTGGGTTTCTTTTGCAGTTTCCTCAACTGACCACAAGAGGTCGACAACGCCCTCAATTATGGATATTTATGGCTTGCCGTCAGTCGACAAAATTGACACACTAGCACCTCTCTGCTTATGATACATAATCAGTACATGTTCACTATTAGTCCATTAATGTGAACATCAATCTGAACAGAACAATCAGAGACAGCGCGTGCTCGCCGGAACGAGCTGTTCTCGCGCCTGTTGCCGTGGAGACACACAGCGCGTGCTCTCTGTGATTCCCTGCGCGCGAGGATGCTGAGGTCGGTGATGTCACAGGCAGAGCGGAAATGCGCTGTTAATTACAACCATTAATGTTCTTTTACAGATGGATACTACCGTCATTAACGGGATTTGTTTGCAGCCTGTTTATTTTTCAATTCAGGAAAATCCTTTAGGAAAGCAAATTGCAATAAGATGAATAAGGATTATTTGCAAATACTACATTGACATATTTGTATTTTGACAAAATTGCTGCCTAACCCATAATTAGAGTCAACCCTCTTTTTATGTCTCCGTCTGCTCCATATGCTGTGAATCACTGAACATGAATCAGCCATGAGCAAAGGTCTTGATTCGCTAAAACAGCCAAACTCTACAGGAAAGTGGATCTCTTGAAGCAGGAATGAGGAACACTAAAACATTGGGACGTGTTACTGATTACTCGACTTTCTTTGACATGATATTTATCAGCAACATCATGATTTTATGAATGTGACAACCCTAGAAATGCCTCTTGTAGTGCACTACAGAATTAGGGAGCTGAATGAGACACACTTCATCTGTCTGCTTCATATTCAATGTTTGACTCCCATAGTGTAATAAAAACAATGTATGCTAAAATATACTAAATCTTGAGCCTTACTGGGTCTAATGGGGTATATATTAGTTTTTCTGTTTATCCCGAGGTTTACCGTAGTCAACCGGATCCGGGCCATGTCCAGATGAGACCGAGGACCGGTGCCCTGACATGACCACAACACAGCCTGAAGTATCAACATAGATCGAGTCAACTAGATCATCCACTGTGAAGGCCTCATCGACACGACAGCCAGTGCCACAGTTCCTCAACAGACCGTCCATACCGGCATGATGAATACAATCCTCAACTGGATGGAACTGAAATAAATACTTTGAATGTTGCGATCCTATCAGACTTATGATAGCAACCTGATTCGTAACAAAGCACTGTTCGCCAGAGGAGAACTGGCCCCCCGACTAAGCCTGGTTTCTCCCAAGGTTTTTTTCTCCATTTAACACCTATTTGCCACTTGTTTGCCACCTGATGTCACCTGTTGGAGTTTGGGTTCCTTGCCGCTGTCGCCTTTGGCTTGCTTAGTTGGGGACACTTGACATTTGACTTGACATTTGATATTCAACAGTATTCTTGACATTTATTCAACAGTGCTTTGATCTGCCTGCATTGACACTATTCTTTAAGAGCTGACTTGACTTGACTTGACTATTATATTATATATATATATATATATATGCAGACGTTAAATTGGGATTTGTTATGTGGGGGGGCTCTGTGGTTTCAAGGGGTGCATGCATATGCAAAGACTACAAAATAGTATCAATTGACAAACTAAAATATAACAAGTTGTGAGAGCCCTCTGCTATGAACAATAAAATGCTGATCAAAATCATTCTATAGATGCTGGTAGTGTGCAAAGCTACATTTGATGACAATAAAATATTTCTGTAGGCCTGTGCCTTCGCCTTTGTGTCAGTATCAAATATAAGATTGATGCTATCATTAAAGGAGAGAATATAAATACAAAATACAGAGTTCGACATTAAGCCTTGTTTTGTGCTTGTCCTTTGGACAACTAAACTGGTCATTTACTTGTCAGAGTAAAAAAGTAGCTTGTCTGAAAAAAATAGGATTATTTTGTGTGTTGTAATTTATTCTGAAACAAGCAACATTCTCATCAGTGTTTTATCAGCAGTGACATATTTAAATCTGCATATTTATGTTATTTACCCTGGGGGTATTTTATCAATCTTTATAAAGGGCAATAAAGATTGATCTTTTATTTCATATTCTTAAATTTGATGAATTAAAATAGTAAGACACTATAGGGCTGTTACCAAATTAAATAATTTACGATGAAAAAGTACAACTACATTTTTTAATATAGAAATAAGAAATGTTGGTGGGAAATTTATACTTTTAAACATGAAATTAAACCGCCAGTAGATGGCAGCAAGTGACCGTCTTAATGAGTGAGCCACTGAGTCATTTATTCAAACGATTCATTCAAAAGGCTGAATCAAGAATGAAGCAGTTGTTTATGATTGGGCCATTGAATCTTCACTCAACCGATTCGTTCAAAATGCTGAATCATTCAAAACGGCTGAGCGCAGCTGCGAGATGCGCTGGTTCTACTTTGTTTGAAACTATTTTTGCTGCTGCAATAGAACAAAAAACGATCATATTGAACCTAAAAGTGATTAATATTAACTACTTGTTTAATTTAACTGTTGTATGAAATTAGTGTCAATTTCTGTCACAGAAACGGTCTCTGTGGCTCCCTCTGATCGCCACCTGAGGGCGCCGTCACCGGAATACTGACTGTTCTCTGAACTACAAATCCCACACCACGTACCTGGGCTGATTACCCACCACCTGTTGTGCATTATCTGGACTATTTAAGACTCCATTACCCCATCATGCTTCGCGAAGTCTTGTTTTGCCGAGCATACAATTCTGAGCGTTTACCCCTGTCTATTGATATCCTGTGTTTGACCTTGGACTGCCTACTCACTCTGATTCCTGTCTGCCGCCTGCCTTGTTTATTACTGCCTGTCTCACGGATTACCCTGTTCAGCCTGCCGCCTGCCCTGACTATCTGCCTGGTATTGTTATTGATTCCTGTCTTGCCTGCGTTACACCTGTTGCTATCGTCTGACCATTGCCTGTACGACTACGATTGTTATTAAAGCTGCACATGGATCTCCCCGAGTCTGCTGCCGATCCAGCAGCCATGCATCGGTTGTCAACTGAGCTGTCCACCCAGGCCAGTGTACTGGCAGTCCACCAGCAGCAACTCACACGTTTAACCTCTGTTACCGAGGAGTTGGTAAAGACGCTGCAGAGCATGCGGATGACGCACGCCGAGTCTAGTCCGCCATTAACCACGCCGCTTGCTGCAGCGGTCACTGCTCCCAATACCACCAGCAGCCCGCGCCTAGCCTTTCCTGACAAATATGATGGCGCCCATTCTGCATCACCCAGATCCTGAAAAGGAATTCATTGTGGAGGTGGATGCTTCTAGCACTGGTACTGGAGCTATACTATCACAGAGACAAGGCAGTCCCCCCAAGTTATTTCCATGTGCTTTCTACTCACGTAAACTTACCCCTCCAGAACAGAATTACGATGTCGGGAACCGTGAATTGTTGGCCATGAAGGCGGCCATGGAGCACTGGCGGCACTGGCTGGAGGGAAGTAAGCATCCCTTTACCGTCCTGACAGACCACCGCAACTTGGAGTACCTGAGGTCCGCCAAGCGCCTCAATCATCGTCAAGCCAGATGGGCCCTGTTTTTCACTCGATTTCAATTCAATGTTACTTACCGACCTGGCACCAAGAACACAAAGGCTGACGCTCTGTCACGGCAGTTTGAATCCAGTCTCACTCCACCATCATGTGAACCCATTCTGCCCTCTACAATTGTGCTCGCACCTGTACTGTGGGACATCATGTCCGAGATAAATGAGGCTCAACAGGAGGAGCCTTCTCCGGCAGAGTGTCCAGCTTCACTCACTTATGTTCCTGCTGCTCTCCGTCAGCGAGTGATTCAGGAGGTTCATAACTCACCCAGTGCAGGACATCCAGGCATAACCGCGACCACACAACTTGTAACCAACCGTTTCTGGTGGCCAACCCTGTCTTCTGATGTCATCACTTACATTCAGAACTGCACCACCTGTCAGACCACGAAAAACCCTCCGGCACTCGCCAGCAGGCCTTCTTCAGCCTCTACCGATTCCACAGCGCCCTTGGTCACACATTGCCATAGACTTCATCACAGACCTACCCAATTCCCAGGGACATACCACCATACTCACTGTGATCGATCGCTTTTCCAAGGCCTGCCGTTTCATTCCCCTGTCCAAACTGCCCACTGCCATGGAAACCGCTGAACTCCTCTGTAATTATGTCTTTCGTTTCTACGGCCTGCCCGAGGATACAGTTTCTGACCGCGGACCTCAGTTCACCTCCAGACTCTGGTCCTCATTCTTCCAGAGGCTCAACGTCAATATCAGCCTCACCTCTGGGTACCATCCACAGTCCAACGGGCAAGCTGAGAGGCTCAATCAAGAACTCATTCAGTATTTACGCTCCTACTGTCACCAGAACCAGTCGGATTGGAGTAGATACCTGTTCTGGGCCGAATACGCTAAAAACTCACTTCACAAACCTGCCACAGGCGTCACCCCATTCAAGTGCATCCTAGGCTTTCAACCTCCTTTCTTCCCATGGACCGGGGAACCCACTGACTTACCTGCTGTGGATCATTGGCTACAACGTAGCGAGGAGGTCTGAAATGAGGCTCACGTTCACCTGCAGAGGGCAATACGGCGAACCAAGGAACAGGCCGATCGTGGTCGCCGACCGCCACCTGACTACAGACCTGGCCAGATGGTTTGGCTCTCAACCCGGGATCTTCGTCTCCGTCTACCCTGCAAAAAACTTAGTCCCAGGTACGTGGGTCCATTCAAAATCTCAAGACAAATTACTCCAGTTTCTTACCGTTCAGACTTACCACCTGAATATCGTATCTCACCCACCTTCCATGTTTCTTTGCTCAAGCCCGCAGGTGGTTCGAGAGGAGGTGAGAACCTAGAGGGGACCGGTGACCAGAGACCCCCTCCTATCATCATTGAGGGCGAGGAGGCCTATCAAGTCAACGAACTCCTAGATTCCAGACGCCGGGGTCGTGTTCTGCAGTATCTGGTCGATTGGGAGGGGTTTGGCCCGGAAGAGAGGTCCTGGGTCAATGCTGACGACATACTTGATCCAAATCTCATCACGGATTTCCACAGGACCCATCCGGAGCGTCCGGCCCCCCGACCTCGTGGAAGACCTCGGCGTCGCCAGGCTCCCTGCTTCAGGAGCCGCTCGCAGGGAGGGGGCTCTGTCACAGAAACGGTCTCTGTGGCTCCCTCTGATCGCCACCTGAGGGCGCCGTCACCGGAATACTGACTGTTCTCTGAACTACAAATCCCACACCACGTACCTGGGCTGATTACCCACCACCTGTTGTGCATTATCTGGACTATTTAAGACTCCATTACCCCATCATGCTTCGCGAAGTCTTGTTTTGCCGAGCATACAATTCTGAGCGTTTACCCCTGTCTATTGATATCCTGTGTTTGACCTTGGACTGCCTACTCACTCTGATTCCTGTCTGCCGCCTGCCTTGTTTATTACTGCCTGTCTCACGGATTACCCTGTTCAGCCTGCCGCCTGCCCTGACTATCTGCCTGGTATTGTTATTGATTCCTGTCTTGCCTGCGTTACACCTGTTGCTATCGTCTGACCATTGCCTGTACGACTACGATTGTTATTAAAGCTGCACATGGATCTCCCCGAGTCTGCTGCCGATCCAGCAGCCATGCATCGGTTGTCAACTGAGCTGTCCACCCAGGCCAGTGTACTGGCAGTCCACCAGCAGCAACTCACACGTTTAACCTCTGTTACCGAGGAGTTGGTAAAGACGCTGCAGAGCATGCGGATGACGCACGCCGAGTCTAGTCCGCCATTAACCACGCCGCTTGCTGCAGCGGTCACTGCTCCCAATACCACCAGCAGCCCGCGCCTAGCCTTTCCTGACAAATATGATGGCGCCCATTCTGCATCACCCAGATCCTGAAAAGGAATTCATTGTGGAGGTGGATGCTTCTAGCACTGGTACTGGAGCTATACTATCACAGAGACAAGGCAGTCCCCCCAAGTTATTTCCATGTGCTTTCTACTCACGTAAACTTACCCCTCCAGAACAGAATTACGATGTCGGGAACCGTGAATTGTTGGCCATGAAGGCGGCCATGGAGCACTGGCGGCACTGGCTGGAGGGAAGTAAGCATCCCTTTACCGTCCTGACAGACCACCGCAACTTGGAGTACCTGAGGTCCGCCAAGCGCCTCAATCATCGTCAAGCCAGATGGGCCCTGTTTTTCACTCGATTTCAATTCAATGTTACTTACCGACCTGGCACCAAGAACACAAAGGCTGACGCTCTGTCACGGCAGTTTGAATCCAGTCTCACTCCACCATCATGTGAACCCATTCTGCCCTCTACAATTGTGCTCGCACCTGTACTGTGGGACATCATGTCCGAGATAAATGAGGCTCAACAGGAGGAGCCTTCTCCGGCAGAGTGTCCAGCTTCACTCACTTATGTTCCTGCTGCTCTCCGTCAGCGAGTGATTCAGGAGGTTCATAACTCACCCAGTGCAGGACATCCAGGCATAACCGCGACCACACAACTTGTAACCAACCGTTTCTGGTGGCCAACCCTGTCTTCTGATGTCATCACTTACATTCAGAACTGCACCACCTGTCAGACCACGAAAAACCCTCCGGCACTCGCCAGCAGGCCTTCTTCAGCCTCTACCGATTCCACAGCGCCCTTGGTCACACATTGCCATAGACTTCATCACAGACCTACCCAATTCCCAGGGACATACCACCATACTCACTGTGATCGATCGCTTTTCCAAGGCCTGCCGTTTCATTCCCCTGTCCAAACTGCCCACTGCCATGGAAACCGCTGAACTCCTCTGTAATTATGTCTTTCGTTTCTACGGCCTGCCCGAGGATACAGTTTCTGACCGCGGACCTCAGTTCACCTCCAGACTCTGGTCCTCATTCTTCCAGAGGCTCAACGTCAATATCAGCCTCACCTCTGGGTACCATCCACAGTCCAACGGGCAAGCTGAGAGGCTCAATCAAGAACTCATTCAGTATTTACGCTCCTACTGTCACCAGAACCAGTCGGATTGGAGTAGATACCTGTTCTGGGCCGAATACGCTAAAAACTCACTTCACAAACCTGCCACAGGCGTCACCCCATTCAAGTGCATCCTAGGCTTTCAACCTCCTTTCTTCCCATGGACCGGGGAACCCACTGACTTACCTGCTGTGGATCATTGGCTACAACGTAGCGAGGAGGTCTGAAATGAGGCTCACGTTCACCTGCAGAGGGCAATACGGCGAACCAAGGAACAGGCCGATCGTGGTCGCCGACCGCCACCTGACTACAGACCTGGCCAGATGGTTTGGCTCTCAACCCGGGATCTTCGTCTCCGTCTACCCTGCAAAAAACTTAGTCCCAGGTACGTGGGTCCATTCAAAATCTCAAGACAAATTACTCCAGTTTCTTACCGTTCAGACTTACCACCTGAATATCGTATCTCACCCACCTTCCATGTTTCTTTGCTCAAGCCCGCAGGTGGTTCGAGAGGAGGTGAGAACCTAGAGGGGACCGGTGACCAGAGACCCCCTCCTATCATCATTGAGGGCGAGGAGGCCTATCAAGTCAACGAACTCCTAGATTCCAGACGCCGGGGTCGTGTTCTGCAGTATCTGGTCGATTGGGAGGGGTTTGGCCCGGAAGAGAGGTCCTGGGTCAATGCTGACGACATACTTGATCCAAATCTCATCACGGATTTCCACAGGACCCATCCGGAGCGTCCGGCCCCCCGACCTCGTGGAAGACCTCGGCGTCGCCAGGCTCCCTGCTTCAGGAGCCGCTCGCAGGGAGGGGGCTCTGTCACAGAAACGGTCTCTGTGGCTCCCTCTGATCGCCACCTGAGGGCGCCGTCACCGGAATACTGACTGTTCTCTGAACTACAAATCCCACACCACGTACCTGGGCTGATTACCCACCACCTGTTGTGCATTATCTGGACTATTTAAGACTCCATTACCCCATCATGCTTTGCGAAGTCTTGTTTTGCCGAGCATACAATTCTGAGCGTTTACCCCTGTCTATTGATATCCTGTGTTTGACCTTGGACTGCCTACTCACTCTGATTCCTGTCTGCCGCCTGCCTTGTTTATTACTGCCTGTCTCACGGATTACCCTGTTCAGCCTGCCGCCTGCCCTGACTATCTGCCTGGTATTGTTATTGATTCCTGTCTTGCCTGCGGTACACCTGTTGCTATTGTCTGACCATTGCCTGTACGACTACGATTGTTATTAAAGCTGCACATGGATCTCCCCGAGTCTGCTGCCTCGTTACAATTTCAATCAAGGTGATATTCAGGAATTCAGCACTTTTGGTCATGTGAGGCTTAAATTTATCATATGTCAAAGCTATAAAAACCCCACATATTGAATTTTTATTGCAACACGATAACTGTGTTTCTTTGTGTGAGCAGAGCTCATTTGTTTTGAATTCTCCTCAAGAGGTGACGTGCGCCTCAACGGCACAATTTCACCGCCAATATAGGATACATTACATATAGGCTACTATCCACTACCACTATCGCCACTTAAGCTAAATGAATCATTTTCGCGTTTTGGTTGTTATTGACATTTTAATCAAGCTACTTATCTGGTCAGGCAAGTAAAATTCTCTTTCACATCAAAAAATACACTTGTCCCGCAGTCCCGGACAAGCGTATGGCGAGCCCTGCAAGCCTATGTGCCGGGGCTCAGCCCCAGACGGCCCCGGCCCAATTTAACCCCTGTATATTATATCAGGGGCGTTTCCTCCGAGGCGGCAAGGGAGGCAAAAAAAATAGGATGAGAAAATAATCCATATTACATATAAAACAACACAAATATTACAAATTATGACATTAAAAAGAGCGCAAGTCACGCGTATTTCTAAAGGAACACTGCCCAACATCGACACCCGCAGGTAAAGTTACACAGAGGAGTCATGCCTCTCTCATGCCTCCCTTTGCTCTCATAGAAAACCATTAGACCCCCGGCGTGCGGTGGGTTTTGTGGGGGGTAATTGAGAATGAATGGGGGAAAGTCATGTGAGAGTAGGCAATGTCTCCATCGCGCTATGATTGGATGTAATTGGTAATGATTGGATATGATTGGTTTGTGCGATAAATCCCGCCTCTTGTTACGTGCATCAAATGTTTATTTGACTGAACAAATGATGGTGTCAATGGGAAGACTAATTAAAAAGTAAATAAACAGATCATCCAGTTAGATATCACCGCTTTATGTCACATCAAAATCAAACTCTAAATGGACTGAAAGCATGATGACTACAGGGTTTTTTAGAGTAATCAGCTTGGTGAAATTAAAAATACAATTCATGTCTGTGACAGACGGTGTTTACACAGCATGACTGATAATCCAAAATAGCCTAAGTTGACAATTAAAAAAAAAAACATCAATACACAAATAAAACATATTGTTTAAATTATTATTGCCTTTAGTTATTATTTTGGAATGAATGTAGAAATGCTTAAAACACTAACTTGATGAGATTGACTTGATTTTGATAAATAGAGCATTATGTAATGTAAAATTACAAAATAGAATTGTATTTGGTTTATTTTTTTCTTTTTTGATGTAATGTAATTATATATATATATATATATATAAGGGGTCCAAGGGGGCCACAGGATAACTTAAAATTATTTAAAATAAGACAAAAGTGTAAAAATATGCTAAAATAGCTAAAAAGTAAAATGTAAGCTGACATTTCTTATTTTAATTCATGCTCTCAACATCGGTCAACTGGTTTATGAACCAGGCAAGGTCTTGCGAAACATGGATATATGAGGGAATTTGAAAAGTGTGCTTTCTAGACCTACAAAAGTCATTGTAAGAGCCATATTTCATACTTCAGAATTTATGTTTTCATATTTTTATTATGTAAATTTGATGTAATAGTGATTGTGGAATTTATTTCTTTGGTTTATATTTGTTCTTACTGTGCATGTGTAAGCGGTTCTACTCGACCCGCTCCGAACGTGACGCGAACTGTGGTCTCTGGCTAAAAAGATCAGGGAAGTGAGGTTTACACACACAGCTCTTACTGGCCTACGATAGTTACACTCACCCCCCTAAACCTCACTCCCATCCGGGTCACAGCACCAAATGTAACAGGTTCTACTGACTCACTCCGAGCGGGAATCGAAACGTGGTCTCCGGTGTGGGAGTGACGCTCAAACAAAGAGGCTAAAATCCACAGCCTCTAGCACCAGTCAAGGTTTACACACACAGCTCTTACTGGCTTACGACAGTTAAGCCTGGGACAAACCAAGCCGACAATCGGCCATCGGGCAACATCGGACCGTGTTTAGGCGTCGGCCGACTAAGTTTTCCCAGGGTGTTCTGCACCATTGGCTCTAGTCGGACGGGTTTTTTTGGGCCGATTCAACATGTAGAATTGGCACTCACAGTTTTTGTAAATAAACAATTAGGAAATAAGAAGCTTTGTCATTATAGCAGATGTACTAGAAATATCTTCAAGGGCTTTCCAATATTGAAAAAAGTTATATTAAAAAAGTTTGTCAAAAAACCACAAACCTAAGTTGTCTCCAGTACTACTAAATCACAATCTACTCCATCTGTTCACACAAATCACTCAATATTTAAATAACAAAGCCCTAATTATTCATAGCAGGTGCCCGTCTCGTCCTCAGACATGCAGGGATGACTCAGTTTGACAGGCTATACATAATTCAGCTACCATAAAAATTGTACTCTGGACACCTTACAACACTCTGTACACCAAACTGCACATCTACCCGAACTCTTACCATACAACCTAGAGCTGATTGTGTTTTGTTTTGATCTAAACGTAACATTCAGTCACTGTGTTGGTTGGTGTCTCCCAACCTGTGGCTCTCTAGAGATGCAACGCTGCTAGAGGGAGAAAAACCTGAACAACCAACAGGGACCTCAGCAGGAGACTTTACTGTCACCGCTTCATGGTAACCATGAAACATAGAGCTACTGGAGATATTTTAGTCACCCTCGAGGGCTGCTTCTTCCGTTAACGGTCAGGTGAAAAGGGGACAGAGAAGTGGCTATTGAAAAAGGAATCCTTTAAACATGGAACAGGGCAGAAAAATCACTTATGAGGATTTTAAAGACATTATTTTCTTTATGTATCATACCCATTTTCATATTCTGTTAGGATGATGTCTTCAGCTTTGCATATACTGTACACTACCATTCAGTTCATGGTAAGATTTTTATTAAATGGGTCATGACATGTATTTTTTAAAATGAATGTTTTCTTAAAGTTGTTTGCACAAAAGAAATGTATGTGAACAGAGTATGTGTGTATGTGTGTGTGTGGAAAAAGTATTATTTTTCAACCCTCATTCTGACCCTCTGTCTGAAATTATCTGTTTTTAAGGGGCGGCTCCTTTAAGGCTTGTCAGTAAATGGCTGCTGTTGTGATTGGCAAACGTCACTGCATAGGAAACAGTATGGATGGCCACTCGCTATTGCATGTGAGTAAGTATTTTGAAACCATTATCCATATAAAATTGTAATTTAAGACAAAGTCTCATTACACTGTGCCTCGTTTACAAAACAAAATGGTCAAATTTTCCAAACAAACATTTAATCCTCCAACACGATCCATGATGCCATTAAAAATAAACCATCCACCAGGATGGTATCCTTCTAAAATATCTACAGAAATGAGCAAATGAGCTGTTTAAACAGCACCTTTACACTTCCATTTGCTCTTCCATTTGTCCTGTTGTCGACAGACTCAAATCTATTGAGTATGTCAGAAGCTGAACACGCATCTGTATACTGTATCCAGTGTAGACAGCGTCAGTGATTATAATGGCTTCTATGTGCTTTTGATGTGACGCTCGCATCCGGTGTAGGCAAATGTCAGCCATTAAAGGATTAGTTCACTTCAGCATTAAAATTTCCTGATAATTTATGTCTTTCTTTCTTCAGTCAAAAAGAAATTAAGGTTTTTGAAGAAAACATTCCAGGATTTTTCTAATCCTTTAACCGATTGAATGCTATGGACGGGGCCTATGGTGCAATGATGTATAACTATTATTTTGTTCGACTTGATGCAGCGGGAAGCAGAACGTGTCCGACTTCACGTCTCCGTTTTCAGCTCCTCCCCGCCTGCACGCGGCTACTCTCGCCGATCAGTTGCGTCCAGCCACAGCCAATGTCGAACACACCTAATGTCTTGCTCTAGAGGCAGTCATATGCAAATGTATTTTTGCCTATGTGATGTCACAAATCCCACAATATCCAAGCGAGATGTTTTTTGAGCTTGATTAAATAAATGTTTTGATAGCTACAGTATGAAACTTGCAGGATGTTTTAATGGTACAAAGACCTTTTATATGTCAAAAGATCAAGGCAAATTTGATTTCTCATGTCATGACCCCTTTAAGAAATTAGTACTTTTATGCAGCGAGGAAGCACTGTATTGATCAAAAGTGACAGTAAAGACAGTTGTAATGTTGTAACACTGTTCTTTAAACTTTTGAACTTTCTATTCTACACATAAAAATCCTGAAAAAAAGTATCAGAATTTCCACAAAAATATTAAAGAGCACAGCTGTTTTTAACTTTGATAATAATCATGTGGCAGCTGAAAATTTGGCTTTGCCATCACAAGAATAATTTACATTTTAAAATATATTAAAATAGAAAACGGCTATTTTAAACTGTAATAATATTTCACAATATGTTTAACTGTAATTCACTATGTTTTACTGTATTTTTGATCAAATAAATTATTTTTATGAACTAAAATCTTACTGACCCCAAACATTAGAATGCTAGTGTTTCTAATAAATCTACTAAATCAAAGTTTATCTGGCATTTTCAATAGTACAGCAATCATAAAAATAAAGCTTGAATGTCCATTTTAGATTTGTGTAAAAATCCATCTCTGAAAAACACGTGTGCTATATAAAGCATCAGGAGGTGCTGTTATTCTAACATCAAAGAGTTCAAACATAAAAAACACGGATCTGCACCCTTCAAAAGAAGTGCAGCGGCACATCATTGATCATCCCATTATGGAGCGTTTTTCTCATCTGTTCCACAGAAGTGCCTGAACTCTCTAATGTGCAGATAAATGGTTGCTATCACCCGTGTTTTTGACCCAAAATGAGCAGACACCTGTTTCCCACCCGTCTCATAAAGGCATGTGCTGAAATTCCACAATTACCTAATAGAGGCAGATGAAAACAGAGGCTCCCAAAAGAGTATTTGGACACTTCAGCTACATTAAAAATAAAATATCAAAACATAACTATTAATAATATATTTTTTTTTTTTTAAATAATTTTTTTTTTTTTTTACAAACATGAATCAGGAAGTATTTAGTCATAAATATCAACACATTTTCATAGGATTAGATTACCCTATTTGGTCAAATCAAAAAGGTCAAAGTTATTCCTGTTTTGTAAGTTGCTTTGTAAGTCTGCTAAATACATAAATGTAAATGTCAAAAAGACCTTGTGTCTGAAATTGTGTACTGTCAGAGTATGTACTACAGTTGAAGAACTGTTAATAAAGTTTTTCAAGTATGCACTTGCGTAGTATGAATGCAATCAGGACATACTAGATACACTATGTTTAACTTGTCACGTGCCTTATTGTTTCAGCGATGTTGCTATTTAGGCCACATCCATGTGAAGCCAGAGCTTTCCCTATCTGATCTTTTTTTCCTCATTCTAAAAACAAATTCTGTAAACACAGCGTCATCTCAAGAAATATCTGCGTACACAAAATACCACTGAAACCGACTCAAAACGATGTAGTATACATGCTAGACCAGTATGTGCTGTAATTCTGCCACAGAGATATACTAAAAACAGAGAAGATGGCTTGGAGCATGTGCATAAACCGTTGTCATTTTCAGATTTATCCACTCTGGGACCTGGTTTAAAAAAAAAAAAAAAAAAAAACAGTTTCAGGCTCCTAAAACGCCAGATCCATCTGGACGAAGCACCGATACGATACAACATCTTTACATATACAGCTAAATGCGTTTCTGTGTGTACGGGGTCTCAGACATGCTACTGATATGACATGACTAATGCATCCAAAGTCACATACTGTATAGTAGGTAGTAGGGGTGCAACAGTACACAGAAGTATGTGCGGTTTTGGGGTCAAGGTTCAATACGAGTTTGGTACAACAGGAAAAAGCATCAAGTCTCCAATGTTAGGTTTCTTTTCATTTATTTTGAAGAGACAAAAGTGCAAATTACAGCAGCATTTGGTCCCCCCTGAGGTAGTTGGTACAGTACAGCCTCCTTTAGTGTATTAAACACTAAAAATAAAAAAGGAATTGTTGATATGTTAATCCAATTGATAGATTTACCAATGCAAAATGCAACAGCTGTTTTCAAAGTTACTGGATTGAGTAGCCTAACGTGTTGTGCGTAGCCTACGCTGTCATTTTCTGTGCGCGTGAGAGTTCATTAACATGCGGTGACAATGGCGAATGCACAAAGTTTAATATTACACTTTTTCAAGAAATCATGGAAAGATAAGCAAGAAGGAGAAAAACGGCCTACTCCACGAGGAGACAGTAATTGAAGCGGCACCTGAGGCTTCCCATTTCCAGGACATGCATATTTCATCACTTGACTGTAGTAGTGAGACTTACAACACACAAATCAGCACAGTCCCAAATTATTTCTCTCATTTATTTCTCTCATTTGTATTGTCTCATTAGAACAGCAGAAACACCTTCAAATACTTAAATTTATGGTCATACAGATAAGAGTAAGATATTATTCGAAACTATTTTTATTTGTGTACACTCACAATAAAAACAAAACATTGTGCTTCTGTAAAATAAAGAAAACAAACAGGATGCTACTTTCTGCCATCCCAATTTTCTTTCTGTGAAACTTGTGGAGCGTGTTACAAAAATTAATCGAAACTGCTAGCAAGCTCTTGCGTGTCATCTGAACTCTTGAATTCATTCAGTGCGCGACTCTCACTGTGCATTATGGGTATTCTCAAGCCGTTGAGCGTGCATCGGCTGTGCGCTCGTTATTGCGGTGCATTGTGGGATTGAATGAGTGCACTCAACATCGTCCACTATGGTTTCGGACACCACTACAAATTTCTGTCCCCTCAAATAGTGCCATATTTAAGGGTATAGGGGGCGATTTCGGACACAGCCTAGTTTTGGGTTGCTGCACAAATCATCTCTTCTTCTGCTCTTTTTCCCATTGTGGAAATTAGCAAACAGCGTTGCATTGCAGCGCGCACCCCCTTCTGGATTGAAATGTGGATCACCTGTGACTGACTGTATTCGTTGTCTGACTGTATGCACCGAACCGTCTGTACTGTGACAGTTCGGGACGAATACATGTACCGTAACACCCCTAGTAGGTAGTACTATTGGTTTGAAACTTACAGTACTTCACGACCATTAAAAAAGTATGTGCTGTATAGTATGAAGATGTATAGTATGAATGAAATGTAGACCATGTCTGTAGGCCATTGTACGTCCACAAGACTGAAAGTGCACATGAAGTGTGCCATCAGGGCCATGGTCTTAAACATACTACATCCGCCATGTTGTCACCGTCACATGACCTACAACAGTTGCATCGCTTCACTGCCATTCACAACTTCTCTCCTGTGGTCTCATGGGATAGTGAAGTGTCCATCGAATGCATACTTCAGAATCTCACCAGAAGTGGTAGGCCATCTTTCACCTACTTTGAACTCTATGAATTCGGACATGCTCCTCAGTTTACATACTGAGTTTTGACCACTATATAGCATAGAAGTAGGCATATTTGGATGCAGGAAGTGAATTTTATTGTGAATTTTTTAGCAGAGGTTTTTAACATTAATAATATTTTAAAACTATTTTTTCAATTCCTATTTTTAAATATATTTTTAAATCAATTTCAGCCTTTAAAAGCTTATATATACCAATGTCCAAAAAAGTTACACCTCCTAGCTATTTTTGACAAAGCACCACAAAAATATAAAAATTAATTTAAATTCAGAAATTGAAAACATTTATTAGTGTAAGAGTGTATTTAAGTCATTTTGGTATAATTGTAATTCAGAAATTACAATTATACCAAAATGAACACTAGAACACTAGTCATTTTGATATGAACGGTATTCTGAATAACTTAAAGGATTAGTTCACTTTCAAATTAAAATTTCCTGATAATTTACTCACCCCCATGTCATCCAAGATGTCCATGTCCTTCTCTCTTCAGTCGAAAATAAATTAAGGTTTTTGATGAAAACATTTCAGGATTTTTCTCCATATAGTGGACTTCAGTGGCCTCCAAACGGTTGAAGGTCAAAATTACAGTTTCAGTGCAGCTTAAAGGGCTTTAAACGATACCAGACGAGGAATAAGAGTCTTATCTAGAGAAACCATCGCTCATTTTCTAAAAAAAAAATAAATAAAAAAAATTATATATGTTTTAACAGTAAATGCTCATCTTGAACTAGCTCTCTTCTTCTTCTTCTCTATTTGAATTCCGGCAGTGTGGACACTGCTAAGTGAATTACTGCCCTCCACAGGTCAAAGTTTGAACTAATTGTTATATACTTGCACTAGAATATTGTATATGACAATTTAGTTCAAACTTTGACCTGTGGAGGGCAGTAATACACTTAGCAATGTCTACACTGCTGGAATTCTAATAGAGAAAAAGAAGAGAGCTAGTTCAAGATGAGCATTTATGGTTAAAATGTATAAAATAATTATAAAAATATATATATATATTTTTTTTTTTAGAAAATGAGTGATGGATTCTCTAGATAAGACCTTTATTTCTCGTCTGGGATCACGTAGAACGCTTTGAAGCTGCAATGAAACTGTAATTTTGACCTTCAACTGTTTGGAGGACATTGAAGTCTACTATATGGAGAATAATCCTGGAATGATTTCATCTAAAACCTTAATTTCTTTTCGATTGAAGAAAGAAAGACATGAACATCTTGGATGACATGGGGGTGAGTAAATTATCAGGAAATTTTAATTTGAAAGTGAACTAATCCTTTAATGGACAACAAAAAAAATGACTGTCACATGACCCAAAAAGTAATTGCAAAATCTGAAGGAAAAAAAGTCCTAGAAGGATGCCACTTTGTTTTGGTTGATATTTTGGTATTTAATGTAATGATTTTAGCTATTGTTAACAGCGTACAACTCCAAATGCAACTTCTGAGACTACTGTGTACATAAACAAAACAAAAACAATTCTACCGAATAGAAATCCAGCAATTTCAGCTTTATATGCTTTTATCCACTCCCTAAATCGTCCTCCACAAGAATATGAAACATGACCAAACTTAAACTCACCTGTAGCAGATGCAATAACTTGTGGTGTGTTTGCTCTGCATGTGCCGGTTGTTTTCTGCACCAGCGGTTCTTTGCTAGTCTGCTTTGCAGTCACACGAGACCCGGTCCGCGGCTTCCCGTCCGGCTCTTTCTGCGGCTCCGAACCCACTTTGACCAACGTGTTGCGCGACTTGGTGAAGACTGAGGTCACTGAGCCCATCTCTGCCGAACAACCTTCAGCTGACTGAACGTCTGCTTTGGAAAGACAGTTACACGCTCCATGACTTTGATTCAGGCACTGTCATTGCTGTCTCGTCCTCATAAAACTATGATACAAAGCATACTGTGTCCACTGAGCGCGGATAATGTGCTGAACCACCTTCTTGTATTCGGTTCAGTCTATGTGTGAGTCATTTTGTCAAACAGAAGCGATGGAGCCAGCGGAAATCTCCAGTGCGCTTTCCCGAGAGAAGCGCGCGGTCGTCACACGAATAAAGTTAGTTTGGCAAACACGAGTCTCTGGGGTCACGAGCGTTGAAAACAAGCATCTGTAATTAGTCTGTCAAGTGTATTACATTAATGAAATATGACACTGTCTAGCTACGAATATGCAATTACGTTCACAATTAAAATAAGAAATAATATTTAAATCGACCTTGGTAAGCAACCTCAGTTTGTTATCCCGTGTGTTCACTTTAACTTAGTGTTTTTACTCAAATGTATTTCTGATTAATAATCCAATAAGGCTTATGAAAAACAGAATCATCACTCTAAAAAACGCAGTTTTCTGTTTACTGTTTAGGCTAATACTTTGTTTTTTTCCCTTCATACGTGAATTAATGTTTACGGATTCATTTAAATCCTCTCAACTTTTTTAAAATAATCCACACAACCTCTGGTTTGCATGATAATTCCTTTATTTTTGATCATATTTTATAGTATAGCATATTTTATATAATTTTTAATAAATATTGCCTACATTTAAGATCGTTTAACAAATATTAGAAGTAAAAATTAAACATTTAGAAGTAATTCAAGTGTAATTGACCAGTCTCTGTTGTCCTGTTTCCACCGTAACGCGCTGGATCTCGTGCCGGAGATGGTTCGCGTTAGGCGGGGGAACTGCTAACTTCAGATTGCCGCCCTGCGTTTCACTAGTATCCGAAAAATGCTGTGACTGACTCCATAACCTGTCCATAAATAATCAGTGTACAATTCTGAGAACATATTTTGATATCCTAAGCATTTATCTTTTTAAATAAAATAATAACATTTTATGCAATGCATCAGCGTTTCCATCACGCGAAACGACCGAAGCGACACTTGTTTAGGTGACTCGCATCGCGCCCCGTGTGTTGCTTTGCATAAAATTAAACAATATACAGAACAATAACGAATTTTTAGATAAAACAAAACGTACATATACCTATACCTACCGAAGACATGCACCAATTTGACGGAGCTGCACTGCTCTCTCCTGAAGAGGTCGTGTAAAATTCTCTATGTTGACCATAGAATAATCAGATCATAATTCACTCATAAACTGAAAACCGTCATTCTAAAACACATAGGACATTCCCAAGGTAATTAACTGGAAAAATGGCCTATAAATTTACTTTTTACTATTTAAGCTTGTTCCAATTGGCCAGAGGATGCATGAGTAGGAATTCTGTTCAAAATAAGTGACTTTTAAGGTGCCATCGAACGTTTTTTTACAAGATGAAATATAAGGTGTCCCCTGAATGTGTCTGTGAAGTTTCAGCTCAAAATACCCCATAGATTTTTTTAAATTAATTTTTTTAACTGCCTATTTTGGGGCATAATTAGAAATGCGCCGATTCAGGCTGCGGCCCCTTTAATTGCTCGCGCTCTCCGCCCCCTCCCGAGCTCTCGATTCTATTATTGCATAAACAAAGTTCACACAGCTAATATAACCCTCAAAATGGATCTTTACAAAGTGTTCGTCATGCATGCTGCATGCATACATCGGATTATGTGAGTATTGTATTTATTTGGATGTTTACATTTGATTCTGAATGAGTTTGAGGCTGTGCTCCGTGGCTAAAGCTAACATTACACACTGTTGGAGAGATTTATAAAGAATGAAGTTGTGTTTATGAATTATACAGACTGCAAGTGTTTAATAACTAAAATAATGACGGCTCTTGTCTCCGTGAATACAGTAAGAAATGATGGTAACTTTAACCACATTTAACAGTACATTAGCAACATGCTAACGAAACATTTAGAAAGACGATTTACAAATATCACTAAAAATATCATGTTATCATGGATCATGTCAGTTATTATTGCTCCATCTGCCATTTTTTGCTATTGTCCTTGCTTGCTTAACTAGTCTGATGATTCAGCTGTGCACAGATCCAGACGTTAATACTGGCTGCCCTTGTGTAATGCCTTGAACATGGGCTGGCATATGCAAATATTGGGGTCATGCATATTAATGAGCCCGACTGTTACGTAACAGTCGGTGTTATGTTGAGATTCGCCTGTTCTTCGGAGGTCTTTTAAACAAATGAGATTTATATAAGAAGGAGGAAACAATGGAGTTTGAGACTCACTGTATGTCATTTCCATGTACTGAACTCTTGTTATTTAACTATGCCAAGGTAAATTCAATTTTTAATTCTAGGGCACCCTTAAACCTAGACCCCTGGAGATTTTAAGGAGATTTTAACAGATTTGTATCTAATAGCAACTTAAATTTCAGTTTGTTTGGTTTTTTTTGATCGCACAGAGCAATCATATGGCTTTGGGAAAAATATAGTGCACAAATCACATGACTACTTTTATGATATGTTTCTTGTTCCTTATAGAGCTTGACAGCCCTTTGGTCACTGTCATCTGTCCATGAATTAAAAAGAAGCATGGAAATTCTTCAAAATTCCTTATTTTGTATTCCATGGAAGAAAGAGAATCATTTGGGTTTGGACTGGAATGACATTGGAGTAAATGATTTTGCTTTCAAGGTGAACTATTCCTATAAGAAATGATGTTCAGTTATGACACCATCCACATGAGCTTGATGTGCCTCCCTGGGAGCGAACAGGAACTTGAACACTTGTGTCCAGGGAGTACAAGTCTCCATCACTGGAACAAACAGACCAGAACACACATCCTATCCCACATGAACCGCTAAAAGAGAACACTGAGGCTCCTCGGTGAGAGAAACACCCTGTTTTGAAAAGGTGCATTAAAAACTGAGACTTGAAACTGAGAATGACTTCTATTTTCTGTTTTTACAAATGTCCACACGATGGCAGTGATGGGCTTCAGATCCTGAACCAGTTCAGGAACAATCAAAACACTCTAACAGAGTAATTATAAGAGGCCTTTTTATTTATTTATATCAACTTTAATAATAATTTAAAATATGCTGTAATAATTTACACAATTATTTTTCAGCTCAAAACTTTCCATTTTATTTTGTCTGCTTACTAATCCAAAATGAATTCCTGTCATTTTTAAATCAATCCAACATGAGCCTAATAGGATTAGGATCAAATAAAAATCCCATTTGGAATCTTGTAAACAGTCTTTTGGGATTTTTTGTTATTAAGGTTGTGTCTTTTGCTCTTTTACTTTCAAAAATGTAATTTCCATGGAAAGAAAAACAGACAAAGAATGAAGTTCTTTAGAATACAAACACTTCTTTGATTATTTTTATTGAAGCACGTTGGCTCAGAAATGCTGTGTGGAAGATAAATGCAGGTTCAGACAATGAAAAGATTCACAGTACGCTAAAGGTCATGTGTTCTCACTCTGAGCAAAACTACAGGTCCTCTACTGGCTCAAATACTTAAGGTATATTTTTGGCAGATAAAAAGGCACTTTGAAGCAGGTTAATGTGGGTTGTTCACATTAGATTAGGTTGGTAGTTGGGATACAAAAAGGTGCTGCAGTTGGTGGTTTGCAGTGGATGATAATGGTAGGAGATTTCCCTCCATCACTCCAGATCATCATGGTTCTGAGTGGACTCATTGATCACCTTAATGGAAGAGAAGAGCGGAAAAGTTCATGAGATAGAGAAAATTCATATCACTGACTTGAAATTAGATTAAACTGATTTCAGGTGTATTTTAAGTACAGAAACGTACTATTGTAAATTATAGAGATTATTAGAGGTTAATGTGAATTACAAAACATTAATAAAAATAATTACATTTTTGAGGAAAAGTGCTAAATTATTAATAAAATAATGTCGCAATGCAAAAACTGAACCCTATTATATGGTTAATTTACTGAATGAAAAAAACTAAATATTTAACATATTTAAATAAATACATAGAAGCATATTTTAGGACAATTGACTTGATAATGCAGTGATAAGTTAAGCACGTACCTGGCCATCTCTGGTCTCAATGGTCTTAATAAGAACTTTCTTAGTAATTATATTTTCAGTAGGCTTGGACTCGAGCATCGCTTCTGTGAAAATGCAGTCTTCAATTAAACTGCACAAGCACATTTTTGTATGTTTCATTATGTTATTTATTGGTGACTTGATGTCTTACCTCTCAGACTGAAGGAGGGGAAATTTGGAAGAGGGGTTGTAATTCTACATCCAAGAGAATAAAATGTAAAATTATTTTCAAAAAACATAATAACATCCGTATCTCATTAAAGAAGTGAAGCAGTAATGCACTAAAAAAGGTTGGAAGTGTTTACCTGCTCTCCTCCCCCTCTAGAAGTTTCCTGTAGGTGGCGATCTCGATGTCCAGGGCCATCTTGACATTGAGCAAATCCTGATACTCACGCAGGTGTCTTGACATCTCGTCCTTCATGTTCCGTATGTCCTCCTCCAGCCGAGAGATGTTATCCTGGGAACTAGAAGACTCCATTCCAAAGTTCTCCTCCATCTCCCTCATCTGACGCTCCAGAGATTCATTCTGCATTATTTACATTAATAAAAGATTTATTGACTATGGACTTAATGTTATGGTATTCATGGAATAACAGGTTTTTCTACACCAAGGTTCAATGTTGGTGGTGATACACGCTCCGAACCACTGATTCGAAACAAAAGATTCTTTAAGCTTCATGAAGCAGTGTTATGAAATCCTCATCATTAGATATTTTTTGGCGCACAAAAAGTATTCTCATCACTTCATAACATTAAGGTTGAACCAATGTAGTCACATAAACTGTTTTAAATATGTCTTTAGTAGCTGAAAGTGTTAATTATCTTGCTGGCAATGTCTCACTGAGCCATCAGATTTTATCAAAAATATCTTAATTTGTGTTCCAAAGATGAATGAAGGTCTTACGGGTGAGGATGAGGGTGAGTAATTAATGACAGAATTTTCATTTTTAGGTGAACTAACCCTTTAAGACCTAAATATTTGTGTTGTAACTGGTTTTTGTAAAGACTGCATGCATTCTCAGCATTGCCACAAGAGGCTCTATAGCAGACATCAGTGCAAACTGACATCAGTGCAAACTTTTTCTACAGTCAGTTTTCTCTTTCAAATTGACTACAGTCATGGCAAAGCATCAGTTTAAAGAGAAAGGTTAAGTGTTAGTTAGTAAAACTCATGTTTATAGCTAGCTGAGTGAATAGTAAAACATCTGGTTTAAAGGATTAGTCCACTTTTAAATAAACTTTTCCTGATAATTTACTTACCCCCATGTCATCCAAGATGTCCATGTCTTTCTTTCTTCAGTCGAAAAGAAATTAAAGTTTTTGATGAAAGCATTCCAGGATTTTTTTCCATATGGTAGACTTCAATGGGCACCAAACAGTTGAAGGTCAAAATTAGTTTCACTGCAGATTCAAATTGATTTACACAATCCCAGACGAGAAATAATGGTCTTATCTAGAGAAACATTTTCTAAAAAAAAAAAAAAATTAATTTTATACATTTTAACCAGAAATGCTCATCTTGAACTAGCTCTCTTCTTCTTCTCTATTAGAATTCCAGCAGTGTAGACACTTCTAAGTGTATTACTGCCCTCCTCAGGTCAAAGTTTGAACTAATTGTTATATACTATTGAGCTAGCGTATTGCATATAAAAATTAGTTCAAAACTTTGACCTCTCTAGATAAGACCATTATTTCTCGTCTGGGATCATGTAGAACAATTTGAAGCTGCAGTGAAACTAATTTTGACCTTCAACTGTTTGGTGCCCATTGAAGTCCACTATATGGAGAAAAATCCTGGAATGCTTTCATCAAAAACTTTAATTTCTTTTCCACTGAAGAAAGAAAGACATGGACAACTTGGATGACATGGGGGTGAGTAAATTAGTGAACTAATCCTTTAATGGCCCCTTGAGTACTGAGGTTTGTTGTTACAGTCACAATCATCAGATTTCGGGTGAAAGAATATGTGTAAATGTAAGATGCTTACTGTTCCCTTGAGTGCTTCCATCTCGCAGGTGAGCGCCTGCACCTGTCGGCGGTATTCATTGGCCTCCTGCTTGGCCAATCGTAGAGCTTCATTATTCTTGTTAGCCGCTTCAGTCAGGTCAGCAAACTGACAGTGAATGAAGACACGCGTTAGTAAAGGTAGCAGAGTATGGAAACAGAAGTAAAACTTAAATGCTGAAAAGGTGAAAAGACTGAAAAATTAGTTTAAAAAGAAAGGCGACTAAAATAATATATTTTAGTGAACGTGGGCTCAATTTTTGATGAGTGTTAAAGGTGCCCTAGAATTAAAAATTGAATTTATCTTGGCATAGTTAAATAACAAGAGTTCAGTACGTGGAAATGACATACAGTGAGTCTCAATAATAACTGACATGGTGCATGATATCATGATATTTTTAGTGATATTTGTAAATTGCCTTTCTAAATGTTTCGTTAGCATGTTGCTAATGTACTGTTAAATGTGGTTAAAGTTACCATCGTTTCTTACTGTATTCACGGAGACAAGAGCATCGCTATTTTCATTATTAAACACTTGCAGTCTGTATAATTCATAAACACAACTTCATTCTTTATAAATCTCTCCAACAGTGTGTAATGTTAGCTTTAGCCACGGAGCACTATCAAACTCATTCAGAATCAAATGTAAACATCCAAATAAATACCATACTTATGAGATTAGACATGCTGCATGACGAACACTTTGTAAAGATCCATTTTTAGGGTTATATTAGCTGTGTAAACTTTGTTTATGCTGGTTAAGGCAAGCGCGAGCTCCAGGGGAGGGGAGCATGAGATTTAAAGGGGCCGCAGCCTGAATCGGCGCATATTTAATGATGCCCCAAAATAGGAAATTAAAAAAATGAATAAAAAAATCTATGGGGTATTTTGAGCTGAAACTTCACAGACACATTCAAGGGACACCTTAGACTTATATTACATCTTTTAAAAAGACGTTCTACGGCACCTTTAAAAGCAGAAGAAGCTCATCTGACAGTTATGACTTGCAGAAAAAAGTAGAAGCAAGATAGAGATTGCAAAGAACCCAAAGAAGAGGCTAAGATGTTGAAACCCCCGTTAATGGTGGAAAAGCTCATGTTAAATACCTTGGATTTGTACCAATCCTCTGACTCCTGGATGTTTTTGGATGCCAGGTTCTCATACTGCAGTCTGACGTCTCTCAGAGCAGCTGTCAGATCAGGTTTAGCCATGTCCATATCCACCTGCACCTGCTGGCCCTGGATCTGTGCCTGCAGCTCAGCCAGTTCCTACACAGAGAGAGATGTAGTGTGTTCTACATCTGTCATACCTCCTTTTCTTGTGTGACCACAAACAGAGCCAGATTTTGACATTCTGAGTAACTTTTGCTTGTGCAAAACTTGTTGCCATAATGCTAGGGTGTTGCTATGCAGTGGAAACAGCACACATATTGTAGATGGTTTTGTCATGTGGTACTTGTAACCTTTTTACTGCTCATTCAAACACAAACATTTTATTATTTATTTCATTTTATATATAGAATGCTGGAATGGATTTATAGATTAAAACAACATTTTAGTACACAAAAGTCACCAAGACAAAAAAAAAATCTGCTTGCTGCATCCAGAAATTTGAATGTGACAATGTAAATCCCTAGACTTTTTGTTAGAAATACAAATTATGATATAATATAATATAATAGTAACGAAGCGGGACTCAAGGTAAGATATAAACGCTCGGAATTGCACACAAGGTAAACAAGACTTTGCCGTGAGGTGGTGTGTGTGACAGTCCTTTATAGTCCAAGTGATGTGCAAAGCTGTATGTGGCGATAGGTGATTGGTGTGGAGTGTGAGCATGTGACTGGCTGAGGGGGATGATGGGAATTAGAGTCTGGGAAGTGACAGGAACTGACGGTGATCATGACATTACGCCCCCCTTCCAGAAGGCGCGTCCTCGCGACGTAAATGGCATGAATAGGGAGGGGGGGTGGGTGCATTGGAGCTCAGGCGGGAACAGGGTCTCCAATGCAAGTTCCAGGGCAGCCATGGTGGGTCGGGTGTCACGGGCAGCCATGGCGGGTCAGGTGGCTCGGGCAGCCAGGGCAGGTCAGGAGTGTCAGGAAGCCACGGCGGGTCAAGTGGCTCAGGCAGCCAAGGCAGGTCATATGGTTCGGGCAACCATGGCAGGTCAGGTGGCTTGGGCAGCCACGGCGAGACAGAGTGCATGAATGACCACAGCGGGTCAGAGTCCATTAATGGCCATAGTGGGCCACAGTCCATGAGTGGCCATGACAGTACAAAGGCCGATGACGGCAGTGGCTGGGCAGGGTCCCCACCCACAAGCTCCCCACCCTCAGGTATACTGCCCCCCCCCCAAAAAAAAGTTCTTGGGGATTTCAATGGGGTCCGTAGCGGGCTCGTGGGCAAGGAGTTCGGGTGGCTCCGGCAGGGCAAGGCGTTTGGGCGGCGCCGGCAGGGCAAGACGCTTGAGTGGCGCTGGCAGAGCAAGGAACCTGGGCGGCGCTGGCAGAGCAAGGAGCTTGGGTGGCGCTGGCAGGGCTAGGAGCTTGAGCGGTGCTGGCAGAGCAAGGAGCTTGGGCGGTGCAGGAGAGACCTCTGGAGTGGTCTCCTGACCCACAGCGGGCTCTTGAAAGGCTTCTGAGCCTTGGAGAACAGAAGAAGCCTTCTTCCTCCTCCTCCTCCGAGGATGAGGCGATGGTTCACTGGCTGAAGCGGGTCCTGGAGCGTACTCAATGGCTGGAACACCCCCTACATCCAAAAGCACCGAGGGGACCGCCATCTTGCCCGTGGGCACTGGCAAAGCAGCCATCTTGTCCATCGCGTCCAGGGCGCCTGAGTGCGTTGCAACCGGCGAACTTGAATGCGTTGTAACCGGCAAATTTGAATGCGTTGCCATCGGCAACTTTGAGTGCATAGCAACCGGCGAGCTTGAGTGCATAGCAGCCGGTGAGCTTGAGTGCGTAGCAACTGATAAAATTGCGTGTGAAGTGTCAAACGGACTTGAGTGCAAAAGAGACCGACTGGCTTGAGAGCGACGCGGCCGACGGGCTTGAGAGCAACGTGCTGAAATCAGCGGTGGATCAGCCACACTGGAACGCAGTGCTCTCCGTTCTCGGACAGATCCAGAAAGATGACGTGACTCTGGGCGATCAGCGGAGACGTGACGTGGCTCTGGAAGATCGGCAGATGCGTGGTGTGGGTCAGGAAGATCAGCGGAGACATGAACTGTTGTTGTTGTGATGGTAGCCGCCATGTTGTGCGTGTTCCTCAGGGCGGCAGCCATTACGTGATTAACCATGGTGTCGCATTTCTCCGCGACACCCACAATAAACGGAGAGCCAACAGTCAGTAAAGCGTAATCCATGAAATGACTTAGAGATGAACGGGGTCCCTCACGGATGAGTTGTGATTTGAGTGGTTGATTCACGCCATCACAGAAGAAGTCTATGAGTGCACAGTCAGGCAAATTTGAATACTGTGCAATGTCCAAATATTCCGCTACATATTCCTCCAATGATCGTGTGCCCTGCGTACTCCACAACAACAATTGAGCAGTGTCCATACTGTACAAATGCTCACCGGGAAAGCTGCTGGATCGTGGTGGTGGAGAAGTCTTCTGTAACGAAGCGGGACTCAAGGTAAGATCCATTTGCAAGCTTTATTACAGAAGTAAGCGTGGTCGTACAGGCAGGGTCAAACAGGAGCAAACAGGAATAGCAAGGGACAGGCAGAATCGTAGTCAGGGTGCAGGCAGTGGATCGAGGCAGGCAGATAGCATTCACAGAACAGCAGACAAGGCAAGGGTCAGGACAGGCAGCAACGGGTCAATAACGGGTAACAGACAGGAACGGTAACTACAGGCAGACAGGATGATGCGTGGCTTGAGTCAGGAAGATCAGCAGAGACATGAACTGTTGTTGTTGTGATGGTAGCCGCCATGTTGTGCGTGTTCCTTGGTGCGGCAGCCATTACGTGATTAACCATGGTGTCGCATTTCTCCGCGACACCCACAGTAAACGGAGAGCCAACAGTCAGTAAAGCGTAATCCATGAAATGACTTAGAGATGAACGGGGTCCCTCACGGATGAGTTGTGATTTGAGTGGTTGATTCACGCCATCACAGAAGAAGTCTATGAGTGCGCAGTCAGGCAAATTTGAATACTGTGCAATGTCCAAATATTCCGCTACATATTCCTCCAATGATCGTGTGCCCTGCGTACTACACAACAACAATTGAGCAGTGTCCATACCGTACAAATGCTCTCCGGGAAAGCTGCTGGATCGTGGTGGTGGCGAAGTCTTCTGTAACGAAGCGGGACTCAAGGTAAGATCCATTTGCAAGCTTTATTACAGAAGTAAGCGTGGTCGTACAGGCAGGGTCAAACAGGAGCAAACAGGAATAGCAAGGGACAGGCAGAATCATAGTCAGGGTGCAGGCAGTGGATCGAGGCAGGCAGATAGCATTCACAGAACAGCAGACAAGGCAAGGGTCAGGACAGGCAGCAATGGGTCAATAACGGGTAACAGACAGGAACGGTAACTACAGGCAGACAGGAAATAAATGCTCGGAATTGCACACAAGGTAAACAAGACTTCGCCGTGAGGTGGTGTGTGTGACAGTCCTTTATAGTCCAAGTGATGTGCAAAGCTGTATGTGGCGATAGGTGATTGGTGTGGAGTGTGAGCATGTGACTGGCTGAGGGGGATGATGGGAATTAGAGTCCGAGAAGTGACAGGAACTGACAGTGATCATGACAATAATATAATATAGGCAAGTTTATTTATATAGCACATTTCAAACACATTGGTAAATCAAAGTGCTTTACATAAAAAGGATTAAAAAAAAGAATCATAAAATAATACTCGATTCCTAACTGCCTGATCACTAAGTTTATAATATAATATAATATAATATAATATAATATAATATAATATAATATAATATAATATAATATAATTAATATATTAATTATATTAATTTTGGGTGAACTATCCCTTTAATGCCCTTTACTGTGAGTTAAAGCAGAAGTTTGCCCCAATCTGAGGAAATAAAAACTGTGACAGTGTATCTCACCTCATCGTGGAGCTTTTTCAGGAAGGCGATTTCATCCTGGAGAGACTCCACCTTCCTCTCCAGATCCACTCGAGCAAGAGCAGCGCTGTCCACATCCTGCACAACATCAACAACATTATATGACACAGCAGCACTACTGTATTGAGCACAGATGCACAGCAAGCACACAGTGAAGAGGTCTTTGTGTTTTAATGAGTATCTGGGTTGGGCACAATGCCCTGCAGTCTGTGTGGCACCATTCGGATGTCTGCTGACGGGACTACCACATCCCAAATTAAAACCGTGAATAAACAGGGCTTTAACAAACTCACACCGTTTTTATGCTTGACACATGCTCTCTCTCACACACACACACATATCCAGACATTCCTGCCCTTGGCAGCCAGATCAGCCACAACAGTTTGCTTTGTCAGGGTCTGCTGGTCTGCTGGAAGAGCAATCAGCAGCGATGGAGATTTCCCAGCGCTAATGCCAGAGACAAAGACATTCAGCTCAGAGCCTGACATCCCACACAGAGCCATTCCTCAAACACAGACCCAAACCAGAATCTCTATCCCAGTTCCAAATTAAACCCAGACTTGTTTGTTTCTGTGATTAAATAGAGAAAATTTCCTGCAAGCAGCAATAGTGTACATTAGATGTTCATAGCGCACCTTGTGGTGAAATTTAGCTCAAAGATTATGAGTAGATTTACAACTATTTATTACTTTATACGTTTGTTCTCCTATACATTGTTCTTTGAGCCTCTTCTGCTCACCAAGACTGCATTTATTTGATCAAAATAAAGTAAAAACACTAATATTGTGAAATATAATTACAAACAATCTTATTTCTATTTTAATACATTTTCAAAAGTAATTTATTCCTGTGATCAAAGCTGAATTTTCAGCATCATTACTCCAGTCTTCAGTGTCACATGATCCTTCAGAAATCATTCTAATATGTTGATTTGCTGCTCAAGAAACATTTCCTATTATTAATGCTGAAAACACTTGTGCTGCTTAATATTTTTGTGGAAACCATGTCATTTTGCCAGGATTTTTTGATGAATACAAAGTTCCAAAGAACAGAGTTTATTTGAAATTCAGTTATTTGTAACATTATGAATGCCTTTATTGTCATTTTTCATCAATTCAATGCATCCTTGCTAAATAAATGTATAAATTTGTTCAAAAAATTAAAAAAAATAATAATCATACTGACCCCAAACTTTTGAATAGAATTGTAGATTATTGTTAAAATAGTGTCTGAACTGTCATCCACCCATGCAGAAATTACACAATTTTATCAATTCATCTCATCCTGTGTTGCTCAATTTTTTTACATCTATGTAATGAAAACTTGCTGTGTCTTGCTACCCTTAAAGGAATAGTTCAGCTAAAAATTAAAATTCACATCAGATTATGAACAAAAAAAATACTATGGAAGTCAATAGGGTCCATCAACTGTTTGGTTACGACATTCTTCAAAATAACTTCTTTTGTGTTTAATAGAAGAGAGAAATTCATACAACTTGAGGGTGAGTAAATGATGACAGAATTTTCATTTTTGGGTGAACTATCCCTTTTAATGTTGCAACAAGTATTGCCATACTTCTGAAACTCTAACAGCAGTAATGATAAGATCTTCATCTATATCAGCAAAAGCCTCATGAATTAATTTCCTGCACAATTGCAGATTCTTCTTAGAACAAATATTGCATATACACTGCCCTTTGAAATAATATATGTAGCAATAGTTATGTTTCTCAAAACCTTTAGTTTTAAACACAATCATGTTTTACCTGTCTGAAACTCCTCATGCTGTTCTCTGCATCTTCTCGCTGAAGAATCTCATTCTGCAGTCTGTAAATGACAGACATCAATAAGAAATCACCTTGGTTTATTTAAAAATATTTACCATTGCAAAATATTTTCTGCCTGATTAGACATTTTAAAGAAGTGGTTCATTGCGATTTCACTTTTTTAACTTTTGTTAGTGTGTAATGTTGCTGCTTGAGCATAAACAGTATCTGCAAAGTTACAGCTCTGAAAGTTCAATGCAAATGGAGATATTGTCTTTTAAAGTTATGGCAGTTTAATGCCTACAAAAACGACAATGTATTCCGGACAGCGAATCACAATACACAGCGCCAGCTAACCAATCTCAGTCCATTGCGTATTTCTGAGGGAGGGGCTTCGTAGAACCAGGAACTCAACAGAGCATTTTAGGAGAAGGGAAACAGCAGTGTAGAATAAAGGTAAAATATATGAAAAATACAGCATTTTTTCAAAAAAAACTAAGCATTAAGACATGTTAAACTGTGCCCCATAAACACAATCAAGCCTAGAAAAAAACAGTAAACCACCCCTTTAAAATTAGTTTCACTCATATAGTTTATTTATTTTATTATTACACAGCTTATTGGTCAATCACAGCATTTAGTAGTCATATGCTTCTCAATTATGACTTTGAATGTTCTCATAAGCAATTATATTCTGGCTCAAAAAAGTATTTACACACTACTCACTTGAAATGATTTTCATTGCATTAGACCACAAAATAATATAAACAGTGGCATATGCAAACAAATGATGCTAGAGCTAGATGCTTTGACAAACTGCAAAGTTTCCAAATAGGTTTTGTGTTCATTCTGCACAGGGTACAGCAAGGCTAAAGGCCCTCCGAGGTAAAAGGCACAATTGATTTTATATTTTCCAAAACACTAAAACACAAACATCACCACAGCACTTTCCTGAACACTGTCTGTCAATATTCACTGCACAATGTCCCTGATGCATGAGGTCACTCACTGTGTGCAATTACAAATGATATCTAATTGATTTAATATTTAAAGGGTTAGTTCACCCAAAAATGAAAATTCTGTCATTAATTTCTCACCCTCATGTCGTTCCAAACCCATAAGACCTTCGTTCATCTTCAAACACAATTTAAGATATTTTTGATAAAATCCGATGGCTCAGTGAGGCCTGCATTGACAGCAAAATAATTTACACTTTCAAACACCCAGAAAGCTACTAAAGACATATTTAAAACAGTTCATGTGACTACAGTGGTTCAACCTTAACCTCAAGAATACTTTTCGTGCACCAAAAAAACAAAATTATGACTTTATTCAACAATATCTAGTGATGGGCGATTTCAAAACACTGCTTCATGAAGATTTTAAGCTTTACAAATCTTTTGTTTCGAATCAGTGGTTCGTTGCGTGTATCAAACTGCCAAAGTCACGTGAACCATTGAAATTTCCTAACGTTTCGAAACACTTATGACGTAACAAAGCCTTGTTTACTGAAATCACGTGACTTTGGCAGTTTGATACATGCTCCGAAACACTGATTCGAAACAAAAGATTCGTAAAGCTTAAAATCTTCATGAAGCAGTGTTTTGAAATTGCCCATCACTAGATATTGTTAAATAAAGTTGTCATTTTGACTTTTTTGGCACACAAAAAGTATTCTCATCACTTCATAACATTAAGGTTGAACCACTGTAGTCACATGAACTGTTTTAAATATGTCTTTAGTAGCTTTCTGGGCATCTGAAAGTGTACATTTTCTTGCTGTCAATGGAGGCCTCACTGAGCCATCTGATTTTATCAAAAATATCTTAATTTGTGTTCTGAAGATGAATGAAGATCTTGAACGACATGAGGGTGAGTAATTAATGACAGAATTTTCATTTTTGGGTGAACTAACCCTTTAATGCAAAGGATTGCACACTTACTTAAAAAAAGAAGGGGTTTGTTATAGTACACAAACTCCTTTATGCCAATATTATGTAATTTTGTTATTTTGAATGAGAATTTCCTAAATTTGTTACCCAAAAAAGCATCTTGCTCTCTATCAATGATATTTTGCATATTATAATCAGGGTAAAAAACTTAGAATGGGATGTTTTAACCAAATAGTGGTTCATAAAGTGAAATTTATATATATATATATATATATATATATATATATATATATATATATATATATATATATATTTTTTTTTTTTTTTTTTTTTTTTTTTTATATATTTAACATTTAATTACTGCAAGTTTGATTTTCTGAGTTTGCATTTCACTGTTTTTATTCATTTTGAGGAATACTGAATCTGTTTTTGTGCAAGTGAAATGAGTAAATGCATGCTCATATTTATTCTAGATTAGAACAATACACCTCTGCACTTACTCCTGATTTCTCTCAACATGGGGACAGATTTCAGTCAATAAATGGGGAAAAAAAGTAGCCTAACTTTCATTACTTATTTGAAATTTAACTGATATTTTTTTGTAAATTTATAAGTAATGCATCACATTACTAGTTAGAAAGACAGGTCTTTTTCTGTAGAGTTAGGTACATTCTCTTCATCGTCTGCTCCTATTATTAGTGGAGTACCTCAGGGCTCTATTTTGGGTCCGCTTCTTTTTAACTTATATATATGTCCACTGGGGAATATTATTAAGAAGCACAGTGTTTCATTTCATTTTTATGCCGATGATACACAGCTGTACCTGCCGTTGACAGCTTGCGATTCCGTTCAACCTTTGTTGAAATGCATCTGGGACATTAAGAAATAGTTATCAAATAATTTCTCCAACCTGAGGACAAAATGAAAATAACAGTAGTCTCATTAAGGAGCTGGGTAATCATTTCCCCCCAGTTTCCTCCCAGGTTAGGAACCTTGGTGTCATCCTGGACTAAGAATTATATTTATCCAAACAAATAATTCTTTTGTTAAAAATAGTTTTTATCAATTGCGGATTATTTCCAAACTTAAATAATTTTTGTCATTCCAAGACTTGGAGAAGGTTATTCATGCTTATATTACCTCACGCTTAGACGCTTTTATTACCTCAAGCTTATCTCATTGTATCTGGGTCTTCCTCAGTCATCGCTTTACTACTTACTTGAAAATGTAATCTGATTACATTACTCGCGTTACTTGTAATGCGTTACACATACCACTTGGTATTCTTTCTGTACGATCTAATGCAATGGCATTCACACATTAACGTGCCGAAACATTTTGTGCAGTTTTGTGAATGTTTGTCATACTTCTCTCTGAGTCGCTCTATATCTTCTGCCATGTTGTCTCGCGCCACTTCCACGTGTGCTTTCTCCGTGGTGAGCTGGTCCACCTGTCGCCTCAAGTCTCGCATCTCCTCCTCATACAGATCAGCGATGCTGGAAGATCTCTGACCCCGCAGCTGCTCCAGCTCCGCGCACAGGATCTTGTTCTGCTGCTCCAGGAAACGCACCTTCTCGATGTAACTGGCGAAGCGGTCGTTTAGTGACTGCATCTGCGCCTTTTCATTGAGACGATTCACCTTGAATTCCTTATTTAAGGCATCCGAGAGATTAAAGTCAACAGTCTCAGAGCTCAGTCGTGGCATCGCCGCGCTACTTCGGACTCTGGAGCTCTTCGACGCGTAAATAACCGGAGCCGAGGAGACGCCGAAAGACACCTGCGAGCGCATGAGACTGGACGTCTGGCGGCTGGAGAACGCGCTGCTCCGGTTCACATCTCCAAATCGCTTTCTGTACGAGGAGGTAGACATCGTGAACTTTAATATCTGTTGTAGCTCTGCGCACAGTTTCTGTCTTCAGGAACTGTCCCAAACGGGGAGCGACAGTGTGAGAGGAAGCTTCATTTATAGTCAAGTCATTATGCAAATCGCATAACGCTGCTGGAGGATTTGAGTGACACAAACAGAACCCTATTGAGTTCCTGGCCGAGAGAATTTCAAGAGTTATTTTACTTTTCTCCGCCTACTGAGGAAATAAACTAATAGAATTAAAGGCCACCAGGCGACATGTGGCATTTTATTACGGATTTGAAACTAGCACTTAGTTATTTCACCAAAGCCAAATATGTAGGCTATGTATAGGGCTATTTTATCTTAATTGTTATTTAATTATTTTAATATAATTTTGATTTGTATTTATTATTCTATTGTTATTAATTTATTATAACAATATAACTGTTAATTTTGTTCTCGATGTGACTGGATTTAGTTTTAATTAATTCATTTTGTTTTGATCCATTAAAAATTTAAATAACCGTTGAACCTAAAAGTATCACGCCATCATTTAAAGGGTTTGTTCACCCAAAAATTAAACTTCTGTCATCTTTTACTCACCCTCATGTCGTTCCAATTTTTAATTGGTCAAAACAAAATTAATTCATTAAAACTAAGTCCAGTTAGCCCTACATCGCAAACTAAATAAATGAATAAACAAAAATAAAATTTAATAATAAAGAAAATAATTATAATTTATCATTCCATTAATAACAATAGAATACGAACAATTTAAAAATACGAAATAAATAAATAAATACATATTTGGCTTTGGTGAAGTAAGTGTGATCGTTTCGAATCCATAATAAAATTCCACAGTACAAAGGACATGTGGTTCGTTGTTCCAAAGCCGATTTTCGGAACACAAATTAAGATATTTTCAATAAAATCTAAAAGCGATTTCTGTCCCTCCATTGACAGCTACTCAACTACCACTTTGACACTTCATAAAGAAAGTTCATAAAGAGATCTTAAAACTAATTCATTTGAATCAGGCGGTTTAGTCCAAACGTGTTGCGTAACACGAGAATGAACCTCTTTGGTTCTCACACATCAAGCAAACATGCTTGAGCTTCCGTTTACCATATCTGATGTGCGAGTTGATGAATGTGAATAAAAGCCTAAATTAAATCTGTTCATCAAAGCGATCGAGTCTCTTCAAAAAATTTTGACTAAACCGCTCAATTCATACAGTATGGATTAGTTTTACGATCTATTTATGAACTTTTTGAAGCATCAAAGTGGTAGTTGTGTAAGAGCTGTGTGTGTGAACCTCACTCCCCTGATCTCAAGAGGTGCTCTAGTGACTGACTCTATAGACTGCAGGCTTTAGCCTCCTTTTTAGAGTGCCCACCTCCCATGCGGACGGGCCAGGGTTTGCGTCCCGCTTGGAGCGGGCGGTGCAACCTGGAGGGGCTACAGTTGCGTAGACTGTCAATGGAGGGACAGAAATCTCTCAGATTTCATTAAAATATCTTCATTTTTATTTCAAAGATGAATGAAAGTCTTACGGGTTTGGAATGACATGATGGTAAATGATGACAGAATTTTCATTTTTGGGTGAACTAACCCTTTAATACATTTCTCCATATAACCTTTGTGCTTTCTTTGAGTCAAGAACCCAAAAGGTTCTATAGCACCCATAGAACCTTTTTATGTAGTGTTATCCATTATGCATATGCCTAAAGCTTGTTGTCAAATCAAGAGATGATCTTTTCCAAAATCCTCTGGATGATGATTCACAAACACATAGAATTATGTACATAGAACATGTTCTCAAACAAAGCTGTGGTTTTGTTTGGTAATTGAGTTTACTTACCCTGTTTTACCAAAGACACATATTCAGAACAGCACATCTTTTTTTTTTTTTCGTATTACCTTGAATGTTATCGAGAGGATTGTTGAACTTCATCTTATTGTTATCCAGTGCATGACTCTGACTCATTATCTTATATTTAGTTTTGTCATGTCTAAACTATCCAAGCTCCAGTTGAAGGTCTCTTTGATAAACAGGGTCCATTCATTTTTGTGCACTAAACACTAATAGCTTAAAAGGTTGTTTCACAAATTACACACCCATCTGTAAAACACATAATGTAGGCTAAATATGCTGTGTCAGTATATTCAACTGTGATCACTATTCAAACAAATCTTTATATGCTGAGCTGATCTAGATCAAATGCCACCAGAAATCTGTTTCACAAACCACCGACCTACTAAATTTCATTTCACACAAAACCAAAACAGGCCATTTGGTGAGTCACTGGAGTTTTTTTCCTGCCATTTCAAGAAATATTTTAACCTGTAAAGTGAGGCTGCAGCAGAAGACAAGAGAGATCACAGCAGTTGTTTACTTCATCCTAGACTAATCACGTAAAGAGATGAAAAGACCCTTGAGTCGCACAAACATCATTCTTGAGCTTTTTTTGGAAGCTGAAATTCCTTCATTTGGAGAGTTAATTCAATATTGCTTTTCAGGGAACATGTTTGTCTGTTAACACTGGTCTTTTCACTCAAGCCTTAAACTTCCATATTAAATTACTTCATTTTATACTTCATATATTAGTAAGATATTCAGTTTGTAGCCAGACTGAGAGACAGATGCTTTACAGCGGGTGTTATTTTTTGATGAACCCTTGGTTCTTAACCTCCGGCCTATCTTGACTGAAAAGCTTGTTTGTTTTACTTCTTGTGATTTTGAGCTAGGCCTACTGATCATCATGTCCTGTTGCTATAGAAACTCAAGTAAACATGTCTCAAGTAAACAGTTTTTTTCCTGTTAAAAGAGTGCAAATTGCTAATTCAGTGAGTCAAAAACACACCAGTATAGTCCGATTCACAAACAAATTACTATTATGGACCGATTCAGTGAGTCAAAAACACACCAGTGTAGTCCGATTCACAAACAAATTACTCTTATGGAACGATTCAGTGAGTCAAAAACACACCAGTGTAGTCTGATTCACAAACAAATGACTATTATGGACCGATTCAGTGAGTCAAAATCACACCAGTGTAGTCCGATTCACAAACAAATTACTCTTATGGAACGATTCAGTGAGTCAAAAACACACCAGTGTAGTCTGATTCACAAACAAATGACTATTATGGACCGATTCAGTGAGTCAGAAACACAGCAGTGTAGTCCGATTCACGAACAAATGACTTTTATGGACCAATTCAGTGAGTCAAAAACACAGCAGTGTAGTCCGATTTACAAACAAATTACTATTATGGACCGATTCAGTGAGTCAAAAACACACCAGTGTAGTCCGATTCACGAACAAATGACTTTTAGGGACCGATTCAGTGAGTCAAAAACACAGCAGTGTAGTCCGATTCACAAACAAATGACTTTTATGGACCGATTCAGTGAGTCAAAAACACACCAGTGTAGTCCGATTCACGAACAAATGACTTTTATGGACCGATTCAGTGAGTCAAAAACACAGCAGTGTAGTCCGATTCTCAAACAAATGACTTTTACGGACCGATTCAGTGAGTCAAAAACACAGCAGTGTAGTCCGATTCACGAACAAATGACTTTTATGGACTGATTCAGTGAGTCAAAAACACACCAGTGTAGTCCGATTCACAAACAAATGACTATTATGGACCGATTCAGTGAGTCAAAAACACACCAGTGTAGTCCAATTCACAAACAAATTACTCTTATGGACCGATTCAGTGAGTCAAAAACACACCAGTGTAGTCCAATTCACAAACAAATGACTATTATGGACCGATTCAGTGAGTCAGAAACACAGCAGTGTAGTCCAATTCACAAACAAATGACTATTATGGACCGATTCAGTGAGTCAGAAACACAGCAGTGTAGTCCAATTCACAAACAAATTACTCTTATGGACTGATTCAGTGAGTCAAAAACACACCAGTGTAGTCCAATTCACAAACAAATGACTATTATGGACCGATTCAGTGAGTCAGAAACACAGCAGTGTAGTCCAATTCACAAACAAATTACTCTTATGGGCTGATTCAGTGAGTCAAAAACACACCAGTGTAGTCCAATTCACAAACAAATGACTATTATGGACCGATTCAGTGAGTCAGAAACACAGCAGTGTAGTCCAATTCACGAACAAATGACTTTTATGGACCGATTCAGTAAGTCAAAAACACAGCAGTGTAGTCCAATTCTCAAACAAATGACTTTTACGGACCGATTCAGTGAGTCAAAAACACAGTAGTGTAGTCCGATTCACTAACAAATGACTCTTATGGACCGATTCAGTGAATCAAAAACACACCAGTGTAGTCCGATTCTCAAACAAATGACTTTTAGGGACCGATTCAGTGAGTCAAAAACACAGCAGTGTAGTCCGATTCACAAACAAATGACTTTTATGGACCGATTCAGTGAGTCAAAAACACACCAGTGTAGTCCGATTCACGAACAAATTACTTTTATGGACCGATTCAGTGAGTCAAAAACACAGCAGTGTAGTCCGATTCACGAACAAATTACTTTTATGGACCGATTCAGTGAGTCAAAAACACAGCAGTGTAGTCCGATTCTCAAACAAATGACTTTTACGGACCGATTCAGTGAGTCAAAAACACACCAGTGTAGTCCGATTCACAAACAAATGACTATTATGGACCGATTCAGTGAGTCAAAAACACACCAGTGTAGTCCAATTCACAAACAAATTACTCTTATGGACTGATTCAGTGAGTCAAAAACACACCAGTGTAGTTCAATTCACAAACAAATGACTATTATGGACCGATTCAGTGAGTCAGAAACACAGCAGTGTAGTCCAATTCACGAACAAATGACTTTTATGGACCGATTCAGTGAGTCAAAAACACAGCAGTGTAGTCCGATTCTCAAACAAATGACTTTTACGGACCGATTCAGTGAGTCAAAAACACAGTAGTGTAGTCCGATTCACTAATAAATGACTCTTATGGACCGATTCAGTGAATCAAAAACACACCAGTGTAGTCCGATTCTCAAACAAATGACTTTTACGGACCGATTCAGTGAGTCAAAAACACAGTAGTGTAGTCCGATTCACTAACAAATGACTCTTATGGACCGATTCAGTGAGTCAAAAACACACCAGTGTAGTCCGATTCACGAACAAATTACTTTTATGGACCGATTTCAAAAACACACCAGTGTAGTCCGATTCATGAACAAATGACTTTTATGGACCGATTCAGTGAGTCAAAAACACAGCAGTGTAGTCCGATTCATGAACAAATTACTTTTATGGACCGATTCAGTGAGTCAAAAACACAGCAGTGTAGTCCGATTCACAAACAAATGACTATTATGGACCGATTCAGTGAGTCAAAAACACACCAGTGTAGTCCGATTCACAAACAAATGACTATTATGGACCGATTCAGTGAGTCAAAAACACACCAGTGTAGTCCAATTCACAAACAAATTACTATTATGGACTGATTCAGTGAGTCAAAAACACACCAGTGTAGTCCAATTCACAAACAAATTACTATTATGGACTGATTCAGTGAGTCAAAAACACACCAGTGTAGTCCGATTCACAAACAAATGACTATTATGGACCGATTCAGTGAGTCAAAAACACACCAGTGTAGTCCAATTCACAAACAAATTACTCTTATGGACTGATTCAGTAAGTCAAAAACACACCAGTGTAGTTCAATTCACAAACAAATGACTATTATGGACCGATTCAGTGAGTCAGAAACACAGCAGTGTAGTCCAATTCACGAACAAATGACTTTTATGGACCGATTCAGTGAGTCAAAAACACAGCAGTGTAGTCCGATTCTCAAACAAATGACTTTTACGGACCGATTCAGTGAGTCAAAAACACAGTAGTGTAGTCCGATTCACTAATAAATGACTCTTATGGACCGATTCAGTGAATCAAAAACACACCAGTGTAGTCCGATTCTCAAACAAATGACTTTTACGGACCGATTCAGTGAGTCAAAAACACAGTAGTGTAGTCCGATTCACTAACAAATGACTCTTATGGACCGATTCAGTGAGTCAAAAACACACCAGTGTAGTCCGATTCACGAACAAATTACTTTTATGGACCGATTTCAAAAACACACCAGTGTAGTCCGATTCATGAACAAATGACTTTTATGGACCGATTCAGTGAGTCAAAAACACAGCAGTGTAGTCCGATTCATGAACAAATTACTTTTATGGACCGATTCAGTGAGTCAAAAACACAGCAGTGTAGTCCGATTCACAAACAAATGACTATTATGGACCGATTCAGTGAGTCAAAAACACACCAGTGTAGTCCGATTCACAAACAAATGACTATTATGGACCGATTCAGTGAGTCAAAAACACAGCAGTGTAGTCCGATTCACAAACAAATTACTATTATGGACCGATTCAGTGAGTCAAAAACACAGCAGTGTAGTCCGATTCACGACCAAATGACTCTTATGGACCGACTCAGTGAATCAAAAACACACCAGGACTGTGTTTCCCAAAAGCATTGTAAGCCTAAGTTGATTGTAGAGACCACTGGTGGTAAGAGTTCTACGATCAACTTAGGCTTACGATGCTTTTCGGAAACACAGCCCCGTGTGGTCTGATTCACAAACAAATGACTCTTATGGACCGACTCAGTGAATCAAAAACACAGTGAATCAGTGTAGTCTGATTCATGAACAAATGACTGAATGTTTCATAAAGGCACACGAGGAACCATTTTAAAATGTTCAGCTCCATCAAAACAGTTTGAATTAAAACATATCGCAGAGGAATCTAGTCTACTGGACATCCCCCACCAAAAAATAAATAAATAAAAAATGATATACATTTCAAAATAAATTTTGTGAAATTATCACATGTAATTTTCTCAGGCAGAAAAAGACTTTACTGAGCATGTGCTGATGAAGTGTCATCACTGGGTTATTTTGTGTACTGTAAAATGTGTTAATATTTGTAGACATTTTTTATGTTTTATTTAACTTTTTATGTTTATTTCTGTATTTTGATTTATTTTTTCTGTTTATCCTAATGTACCACTGGCTGTGGTAAATCTTTTAAAAAAGAAGAAAAAAATCAGCAAAATTTATGTTATATATTTTAATAATGTCGATGGTTATTAGGAACATGATTGATAGGACTGGTACTGCATTTTTCCAGAGAACAAAGGGCTTAGAAAACATGTCTGAGATGTGGGTGTTTCCTGAGTTTGTTAGGGAGCTGAGAGAAGTGTTAGTTCCAGTAAAACCTTCTTACAGTGTTCTCATACGTTCCATGTAGAGAAAGAGTTTGGCACACTGTCCTTTACTCTCAAAAGCACCACTGAGGAATAATGAGGCTGAGAGGTCTTTGTTCAGGTCGCCATGGCGACCCAGGAGGGCGATGGAAGGGTTCCAGGACCGCTGAGGGCTAAACCGGGGTTGACTAACCTATAAAAGTGCAGGAGATTTGTGTCTGCATGTGTGTGTTTATTGTAAAAAGCAACCTTAAACTTACAACACCAGAAATCACTCCATTCTGTCCGCCTCTATCCTTCGTGTTTTTGCTCACATTTGCACCTTTTCTCTAGCCGCCCGTGGTCCTTTTTGTTTAGCACTGTGTTTGTGTAAATCTGTTGCCAAGCAGAGGGTGGATATTTTAAAGCTCAAGTTACAGTTGAATAAAAGGTCTAAAAATTACAAGACCTAAATCTAAATTTTTATAGTCCCATATGGTGTTTTCTTTTTCTTCTTTTCTATTTTTTTGGACATTTAACATTATAATATCAAGGTATGCTTTGATTTGTAAATGTTTCGTCATATGCTATTATGCACAGTATTTACATGATGATTATAAAAATATGCCATATACATTTGAACAATGACAATCTGTATCAATATATTTTGGCTGTATCCTTATGACCCTGATTTGCACAATGATTGAATATCTGTCAGTGACAGCTGTGTTTTATGCTTTCACATGCCAGGAGCAGATGGTTTTCTCGTACATCTAACCTGAACACATATGATGAGATAAATGCTCTTGGTTTGTTTTTTATATGTTTTCAATAGTGAATTGTATTTATTTTCATGAAGGCTATTCATTCTGAGTACATTGTTGTTGAGGGTGAAGCCTCATCCTTCTCTATTGTTCAAAACAATGCATTCTTAAAAATAAAGGTTCTTTATTGGCATCTATGGTTCTGAGAACCTTTAACTTAACTAAAGGTTGGAAAAAGGTTCTTTAGACTATTAAAATGTTCTTACACCAAAAAAAGGTTGTTTTTAAGAACTGTTCACTCAAAACTCCCTTTTTGAATCCTTCATTATTAAAGGGGACCTACTATGCCTATTTTTGCAAGATGTAATATAAGTATATGCAAATGCAAATGAGATGCTGCTCCCTGCCCCACTTTCCAGAAGAGGGCGGAGCCTTTACAGCTCTTGCCTCCGATACTCTGCCAAAACCTAGGATGGCTTGAGAGTGAGTAAAGCTTGGGGTAATTTTCAATTGAAAGTGAACTAATCCTCTAAACCACATTTAAAAAAACAAGACAATTAAGCAAAAACAGATATTAACAGATATAACTATTTCTTTTACACTAAACAGAGTTTGAATTGATTTATAGTCTTGCAGATAAGCTGTATGACATCATCTGATTAAAATTAAAATTAATCTGTTTTGGGGTCAGTAGATCACTCAATTTACAATGTTTTCTACGGAGTGATCGTGGAAGTGTCTTTGGCTGTGGCTGTGAAATGCTGACATACACTGCAGGGCTGAATGGGGTTATCCAGGCAGAAGAGACTCAGAATTCACCGAGGCAGACACTGCACAGCACAAATACACTCTCAGACAAGCAGCTTGCATGCCAAACATGGATCACCTATAGCTTTCCTGTTTTGCATTCCACTTAAGATGTGGTCAAACATCTTAAACGCACATGCCTTCACTGTATATTACTGTAAATTAGATTAGCTTGAATTGTTTTCCATGCATTTACAGCTCAAATAACAGAGTGGAATGTGGAAAACATTTTTAAGCTCGACTCCAGAAGGCTTTTATGTCTGTTGTTGTGTTATGATCATATTTTATTGAATCTGTGCAGCCCTTCTGTTTTGTTTAATAGCAAAACATTGCTTTTACATTAAAAAGCAATGGGCATGAATTTTATCCACCTCAGACAGTGATGCAAAAATATAGAGCTTGCTTGCTGCATGTTTTTACTAGATGGTGTTTTGTCGCCCCTTAGTGGTTACTCTTTTATTTCTGTTGATTAAAGCATGTATGACAGAGAACAAAACATAAAACATACAGCTTTTTACAGTTTAAGGGAAAGGCTAGTCACACGTCACACTAGTAGACACCATTTGTTTCATCATTAGTTACTTGGAAACAGTTTTGTTCTTGATTACCAAAGGCCTCCGCTAATTGCCCCAGGGTATAATTAGTCTTCAATGAAATCATGTAGATTTCACAAATAATTTTCAAGCTGTTATTCTTTAGTTCACTTTATAAAAATGATTAAACTTAAAAAAATATATATAAAAAATGATGTATTCTAATAAAGCATTTCTCTTTTTTTTTATTTATTTTTATTTCATTTGATGAATGCGTTTTCTTAAAGGGTTAATTCACCCAACAATGTCATTTACTCACCCTCATGTTGCTCCAAACCCATAAGACTTTTGTTCATCTTTGAAACACAAATGAAGATATATATATATATATATATATATATATATATATATACACTCTAAAAAATGCTGGGTTAAAAACAACCCAAGTTGGGTTAAAAATGGACAAACCCAGCGATTGGGTTGTTTTGACCCAGCTGTTGGGTTAAATCTTAAACCCAACCTGCTGGGTAGATTTATTTAACTCAACTAATGTTTAAAAATTACTTTATTGATAACTTAAAATGAACCCAAAACAGGTTGGAAATTAACATTTATTAATATGTTTAATTAATAATAATTAAATAATAAACATGTATTAAATTGCTTTTTAATGAATGTTCACCTTTTGATATTATTGTTGTCTCTAGTAATTATGTGTCTGATTTTTAATTTCCAACATATTTTGGGCTCATTTTAAGCCAGCCATATAGTCATTTTTAAACAATAGTTGAGTTAAATAAAACTACCCAGCAGGTTGGGTCAAACATTTAACCCAACCACTGGGTTAAAACAACCCAATCACTGGGTTTGTCCATATTTAACCCAACTTGGGTTGTTTTTAACCCAGCATTTTTTAGAGTGTATATATTCAAATTTTCTGAAGAGACACAATCACTTTATATGATGAACAGATTAAATTTAGGCTTTTATTCACATATAAACATTCATCAACTCACACATCAGTTGTTCAGTTGTGGTAAACGGAAGCTCAAGCATGTTCGCTTGATGTGCAAGAACCAGTGAGGTTCATTCTCGTGTCACGCAACATGTTTGAGCTTCTGCAAGAAACAAATTAGGTTTGTTCTTGTACGTCAAGCATGTACGATTGAGCTTCTGTTTATGTTCGCTGATCAATGTTTATATGCGAAGAAAATCCTAAATTCAATCTGTTCATCATATAAAACGATCGAGTCTCTTCAGAAAATTTGGACTAATCTGTTCAATTCATATGAATTGGGTTTATCCTTTTGAATCGTCAAATTGGTAGTTGCGTGGACCATCACTGGAAGGACAGAAATCTCTCAGATATCATTCAAAATATATTAATTTGTGTTTCGAAGATGAATGAAAGTCTTTCGGGTTTGAAACGACATGAGGGTGATTAAATTATGACATTTTTTTTATTTTTGGGTGAATTATTTTAAAAACTATCCCTTTAACAAATTGTATGGCAGAGTGACAGTTTCTGACAGTGACTGAAACCAATCAACATTTTCACACTTCCATCATACTTTTAAAAATGCTATCTAAAATGCTATCTTAAATGGATATTCACTTAAAAATTACAATTTTGTCATCATTTACACACTCATGTCACACCCATGTGACTTAGTAGAACACAAATGAGCTTTTGTACACCTGTAATAATCTTTTAGCCCTAATGTAGGCCTTTGCGCCAAAATGTGTTGGCAAAATAAAGAGTAACATCTTTTCAGCTCCATTTTCTGACTATTTTGATCTCTCCATTTCGCAAGTGTTGCTGATATTGTCACAAAATTATTTTGCTTTTCTTCCACACACCTTGTTGAATAACAACATTTCTGTTGAACACAACGGGAGTTATGCAGAACATCCAAACTGCACTTTTAATTACAAACCCGATTCCAAAAAAGTTGGGACACTGTACAAATTGTGAATAAAAACAGAATGCAATTATGTGGAAGTTTAAAATTTCAATATTATATTCAGAATACAACATACGTAGATGACATATCAAATGTTTAAACTGAGAAAATGTATGATTTTAAGGGAAAAATAAGTTGATTTTAAATTTCATGGCATCAACACATCTCAAAAAAGTTGGGACAAGGCCATGTTTACCACTGTGTGGCATCCCCTCTTCTTTTTATAACAGTCTGGAAACATCTGGGGACTGAGGAGACAAGTTGCTCAAGTTTAGGAATAGGAATGTTGTCCCATTCTTGTCTAATACAGGCTTCTAGTTGCTCAACTGTCTTAGGTCTTCTTTGTCACATCTTCCTCTTTATGATGCGCCAAATGTTTTCTATGGGTGAAAGATCTGGACTGCAGGCTGGCCATTTCAGTACCCGGATCCTTCTTCTATGCAGCCATGATGTTGTAATTGATGCAGTATGTGGTCTGGCATTGTCATGTTGGAAAATGCAAGGTCTTCCCTGAAAGAGACGATGTCTGGATGGGAGCATATGTTGTTCTAAAACTTGGATATACCTTTCAGCATTGATGGTGCCTTTCCAGATGTGTAAGCTGCCCATGCCACACGCATTCATGCAACCCCATACCATCAGAGATGCAGGCTTCTGAACTGAGTGCTGATAACATCTTGGGTTGTCCTTGTCCTCTTTAGCCCGGATGACATGGCGTCCCACTTTCCCAAAAAGAACTACAAATTTTGATTCGTCTGACCACAGAGCAGTTTTCCTCTTTGCCACAGTCCATTTTAAATGAGCCTTGGCCCAGAGAAAACACCTGCGCTTCTGGATCATGTTTAGATATGGCTTCTTTTTTGACCTATAGAGTTTTAGCCGGCAACGGCGAATGGCACGGTGGATTGTGTTCACCGACAATGTTTTCTGGAAGTATTCCTGAGCCCATGTTGTGATTTCCATTACAGTAGCATTCCTGTATGTGATGCAGTGACGTCTAAGGGCCCAAAGATCACGGGCATCCAGTATGGTTTTCCGGCCTTGACCCTTACGCACAGAGATTGTTCCAGATTCTCTGAATCTTTGGATGATATTATGCACTGTAGATGATGATAACTTCAAACTCTTTGCAATTTTTCTCTGAGAAACTCCTTTCTGATATTGCTCCACTATTTTTCACTGCAGCATTGGGGGAATTGGTGATCCTCTGCCCATCTTGACTTCTGAGAGACGCTGCCACTCTGAGAGGCTCTTTTTATACCCAATCATGTTGCCAATTGACCTAATAAGTTGCAAATTGGTCCTCCAGCTGTTCCTTATATGTACATTTAACTTTTCCGGCCTCTTATTGCTACCTGTCCCAACTTTTTTGGAATGTGTACAGTAGCTCTCATGAAATCCAAAATGAGCCAATATTTGGCATGACATTTCAGAATGTCTCACTTTCAACATTTGATATGTTATCTATATTCTATTGTGAATAAAATATAAGTTTATGAGATTTGTAAATTATTGCATTCCTTTTTTATTCATAATTTGTACATTGATCCAACTTTTTTGGAATCAGGTTTGTACATTGAAAGCATATGGTGACACAATTAGTATTGCTAAATGAATAAAACGTAAATGTATCTTACCAAGGGCTCCAAAAGGCAAGTCTTTTAATTCTAAATCCACCTGATGGCATTTGTGAGGAACAGACCTTCCCTCCAATAGATCTCACATTTGCTCTCACAAGTGCAAATGACATTTCTTTTAATTGAGATTATCAGTGTATAACCATTTAAAGCTTAGTCTGTTTCTCACATTAAGCTATATATAGGCTTCAGAAGACTTGGAGTGGAGTGCACAAGTCATGTGCACTATATTTATGACACTTTTTCCCCATTCACAGCATCAAAACCGTTCAAGAATAAAACATTCATGTTTGGAACCACATGACGTTAAGTATCATAAACGCTGACAGATTTTCATTTTTGCTTGCACTAGCCCTTTAAGAACCGTCCACCCCTCTCTTCATATCTTTCAGCGGCTCATTGAGCCTTACTTCGCAGGTGGACTGTACCACTTTCACCTGCAGAGGGGGGAAACGCGAGACCTCATCATCTTCAGCACCTGGACAGCGACCGTCCCGGAAACCCTCCTCTGGTGTAACAATGCGAGCATTCAGTGGAACGATATTCCTCCAAGACATGCTTTGACAAACAATGCGATTTCCGAGACCTTTTCTTGCTGGGATAAACAGAAAGCTGGCTGTATTGCGCACGTATATCTCGCAGAAACAGCGCCAGTCCTGAGGCTTCCCTTCCGCGCAGGGAGGGTGCGAGTGAAGGAAGGACAAAACGCCGCGGTTCTCTTTGTTTACATCGGAAAAAAAGTGAGAATGCGACGGATTGTCGGACTGGAGGTGCCGCTGATATTGTGGATATGGAGTGTTTATGTGAAGCTCAGCGCAGGAGCCCGTAAGTACATGAATGTGTGCGTGTGTATATGTGTGTGTTCAATGATCTTATTATGCGTCAGCATGTGACTCTTCATCTATTCAACATCAACACTTTATTAGGTTGCACTTTTAAATGCATGGTTGAAACAGAGTAAAATGATACCATTTAAATCATGCGCACAGGTTTATTAATAAAAAAGACCTCAGAAGTTGATTTATGCATGCCATATGGTCGTATGAGATTTCATGCATTAATGCTCTTCTGGTTGCATGGGAGCATCTTGGGAATATCAGCGTTTTGCTGTTTAGTTATCCGTCTATGTGGGTGTTTCATAAGCTTTGTTTATGATTATGAAATATGGTGCTCAGTTGCTGTGTGGCTCTCAAAAAGTTTTGGATTAAAAAAATAGATAAGAGCATATGCATCTTTTTAAATGCACCATGATTGCATCACTGTAAAAAAAAATGCAAAGTTGAACCTTAAAGAATTATCTTAAATTTAAATTACTGTTCTTCTTGTGTAATCTCTGTATTTAAGTTGATTCAGATTAAAAATTGTTGATTTGATTCAGATTTATGAAGCACATTTATTTAGGTTAGCTGGCAGTGTTTACCCAGTGCTACTGATGTTAACTGTAGTGTTTTTCTTTCTGAGTCAAGTATTGATGCTGTAGTTGATGCTGTCAGTTTTCCTCTGGCTATTATAGATCAGTGTCATATGCTAATGGAAAATACAGGTCAAAGCTCTCTGAAGAAATTGTTCTGCAGTAATAACATGTAGCCTCATTTTCCACATGGGGTAACACATGAATAAATAATACTTAAAAGAGATATGTGGACATGTTGGCGCCCTTCAATATAGTACATACAAAAGAAACACACACAAAACAAAAAAAGAAAGAAAGATAAAGGGGTGATTGAGAGGATAACTAAAACCCAAAGCTGCATCACAGAAACCGGAGATGCACTAGGAGAAAATGTGGAGCTGCACGTGTGGTGTGCCACCTACGGTGGATTAGTTTACTGTTAATTCATTCATCTCAGATTATTATGTCAAATTTACACTGCCCGGCCCAAAAAAAGTTGTTTGGATTTAAATAGGCAAATACTTAAGAGTCTATGACTAGATCATTATTGCAGTGATTATTATGTTTCTAGCATGTTATATGTTTGGGAACAGTTTTTAACCCTAATTGATGGAGCGTGTAGCTTTTTATTTTTTAAACAACCATGCAGGAAGATGTATGACAAAGCAAAGATTCATCAGGCTCAAATTGTGAAAGAATGTTTGGGAATTGGCACATGAATTGGCACCTCTGAGTCCAGACCTTAAATTCAGTGTAAGTCTTTGGGATGTGCTGAAGGAGACTTTACAGAGTGCTCACCTCTTGCATTGTCAACACAAGATCTTGACCAAAAATGTATGCACCTATTGATGGAAATAAATGTTGTGATGTTATTTCCATCAAGAGGTGCATACATTTTTGTGTAAATTCATTAAATTCTGATTATACAAGATTTATCTGCAGACATTGTAAGGCTCTGGGGGGAAAAAATGGTGTACTTTGAAACAATTTTCACTTAGAAATTTTTAGAGAATTCAAGTGAAAATTGTTTCTAGTAAAAGAAATGGCAAGTAACACATTAAACATGAATATTTTGAAGTAGAAAGACTGAAATAGTGTTAAGTAGTGTTGTCAAAAGTACCGACTTCGGTACTGAAATTTTAAAAATGTGATGCTTTGAGCGCCGTTGAGCCTATTCATAATCACCTCTGATTGGCTATTGTGTTCACGAGTTCAACAGATATGTCTGTGATTGGCTACAATGATCAACGCTTCAAAAACATGTTGTAAATAGAGATCAATGATGCTCTTCACTGAGCGCTTACACAGATACACACAGGAGTGTTTGAAAGCAGGTGTCTATCTGCGGACCCGTCCACTGATAGACGGCCGCTTTCAAAACACTTTCAAATTCAAACACTTCCATGTGCTTTCAAACGCTCCCATACATTGATCATTGTAGCCAGTCAACAGCACTCAAAGCGTCACATTTTTAACATTTCAGTATAAAAGTCCGTACTTTTGACAACTCTTGTGTTAAGTAGTATTAACATACAGTACTTGTAAATAAAGTGTAATGGAATAACCCAGTTTTTAACCACTGTGGCAACATTTTCATGAGAAATGAGAGTGATCACTCACTCATAGACTACTTATAGAAGCCGAACATAAAACTTTTGAACATGGAAATCCATTAAACTAAAGATTCAGCATGAGACAAGACTTTTAGACATCAAACAGTGTATTAGAGGGTGAGTTTTTGATTTTTGGGCCAAGCCTTTCCCCATACTTGTGGGGAATATAGTGTACTCTAATATAGTATTTTTTTATTTTCTGATGGCAAGTTAAAAAGTCTATCTGTAAAAATATGTTATTGGGAAAATTAAACCAAATCTTCATTTACTCACCATCATGTTGTTCCTAATCTTCAGGAATCAAAAGAAGATATTTTAAACATTGTGGTCCAAACAATGTTGGACCCCACTGACTTTTATTGCATGGACAAAAATTTATCTTTTATGTTTTTTTATGTTCCACAGAAGAGAGAAAGTCATACAGGTTTGCAACAACAGTTATATTTGCAATTAAAACATGGCTGTTTCTGATATAATTTCTCCTTATTCTGACTGTGGCAATAAAACATTTATGAAATAGCCTGATTCTGATCTGCAACACAGACAGAGATGAATACGATCCGATTCAGCTCTCCTATTGGTTGTTGCAGCGACTCTAGATCAGTACCGCTGTGTTTTGTGATGCTAATGAGGAAGCTCATTTAGATTCGGCACCTGCCATCTTGATTTGTCGTAGCGCGTGCCGCCCCCGTCATATCACCCCTCCCCCATTCACCAGGCACCTCCCTTTGTCCACCAGAGATGGACACGAGTGAACAAAAGCCTCAGCATGTTCCAAGCAATGAGTATAAAAAGCACACACTCCCTAAGCACTTCACGCTCCGTCTCTGTACTGTCACACCTGCAGGGGTTGGTGGTTATTTTGGTTAGCTGGTCATTCATAAACAAGGTGGACATTTAGTCAGTGGTTCATCTTGGGCGCTGTAGAGCAGTTTCTAAGACAGTAGAAGTGTTTAAAACAACAGAAACTATAGATAGATGGATTGTGCTTACAGATATCATATATGATACCCTCACAGAAAACCTTCTGCATTTTTACATGTTCAAAAAACATAATTTAGTGTGAATTATAAGCTGTTTTCCTCATGGTGACCAAAAAAACATCCTGGTATTACTATCCTTTGGGGACATTCTATGCTGATTTAAATAAAACAGTTGTATTATTGAAAATTTTCTACTGCAATACAGTAAAGAATATGGAAATTACAGTAATAGAATCTAGCAAGTGATTTAAAAAAATCTAAATTAAAACTCATTTTTTATGGCAAAATGTGCTTAATTGTCATAAAAATAATATAATATAAAAAAAACCTTTACTGGTCCTGTTAATTTTCTTCATACAAAATTAAATTTTTTTCTTTTTAATTTTTGGAGGAAATGTGACATGGGCGTGTTTTTGTGAGATTCCCTCATTATGCCTCTAGGCCTTCATTTACTCCCCCTCTCTGATTATCACCAACAGTCCCAACATGCTCCATGAATCTGAATCACAGATTCACCGAGGGAGACACGAATGACACAAAGCCTTCCGGCAGGCCCTCCTCCCCATCCAGGCTTTAAGAGCTCATGTTTTCAATCAAATCCCAATTTATGAACAATCCCCCATGAACAGATGTGGTTTGGAGAGCAAGAGGAGGCAAACAAAGGCCAATTGCGATGACCTGTCAACTCATTAATTCAAGATGTGGCTGTTGACTGTAGCTTCATAATTGACATCTACACCACAAAGGTAATTAAACATTTTGACTTAGAGCAGATGCTGGCTCACATGAGCAGGATTCAGCCATGAGTAAAACAGATTTTAGTGTCTTAATACTCACTTTATGGAGTTTCAATGGGATTATCATTCCAGGGAATTGTTGACTCTTTTTTTCTTTTTTTATGACCATGAATTCCAAGCAAAATTTCCATAAGACTTCTATTAAAGAGGGTTTTAATACTTTATTATATATTTTTGAATCTGACTTGAGCCTATTTTTGAAAAGAGTTTTTGTATACAGTATGTTGTTCTCACTTAAATTCATAGCGCAACTGCTCAGATTGAATTCTTATACAAATCAAAACCTTTTTGTCATCTTAGTGATGTTTCTCAAGTAAACTTATCCTGTTTTCAGATATTTTAACTGGAAAAAGAAACAAAAATGCTAATTAAGAATATGATTTTTGCAGTGCATAAAATGGTAGGCAATTTCGGAGAGCCTAGCAATAGCAAGCTAGCTTTGAAAGCATGAGATCCCACACTACGTTCAGAGCATTTCAAAAGCCACGCCTTCTCCAAAACACATGAACGCGCACAGCGGAGTCTGCAAAGCTTTAAATGACCAAAGCACATAACATTACAATAACAATGAAAGTAAACAACTTAGAGAGCTCTTACTTGTACCACCTGTCTGCTGCATATTAATTTTGACGTTGATAGTGTTGCTATACACATAAATCTGAGTCTGAGGACGTGAACAGCCCTGGGTAGAATGTTACGGGTTGCCATCTCATAATTACGGTTACAACATAGTGTGAACACAGCATAAACTTGTTGTTTTGGTTCAGGAGGAGCTGTAAAAGGCGGCTGCTGTTTGTTTGTGGTGCTCAGTGACTGTCTGTCTACAACTCTGCATAGCCTTAAAGCGGAACTCAGTAAGATTTGCTCCCCCTACAGTTTCCTTCAGTGAATCACACTGTCGTAAATACTCCAAGCGCAGCTCTGGACTACAACGACTACAGCGCTCACCAGCGCAGTAGTTTTGCAAATACAGTACACTCGATGGAGGTGGGTAATTTTCGAAATTGGCTTATAAACTCATAATATATACATTGTTTTTGAATTACCATAAAGCATTTTGTCACTCTCGCGTGAACGTGAACATGAGGCGAGATTGTGTCGGGTCGATGCAGCTCAACTTGCAAGTGCTGTATTCTGGCGTAGACGTGCCAGAGGGGGTTAGTGCTCGCCTCAAACACACCACTACAAGTCAATTAACCATCGTAAGCACTTAGAAAACTTTTTATGAAGGTAAAAAAAGTTACTTAGTTCTGCTTTAAAGACCACGCTGATGACGTGTGATGTCTGCGCGAGCAGGTGCGTGGAGGTATGGAAATGCATATATTGACAGACAGGTCGGACATCCTATCATCACATCATTGTTATTTTTTGGTCCTGAGACTTCCACAGAAGATATATGTACATTTTTTTAATATTTAGACCACTACTATTATTGATTGCTATCAGGATGTGAAGAGAGTTTCATCCAGTAAAACAAAAAATTGCCTACCCTGCCTTTAAATGTAGAAGCTATAGTTTAGATTTAACATACTCAACCAACTTCTTTTCAAGTTCATTCACAAGATGCTGCAGTATCCTAGCGCATCCACAGGCTGCCTACGGACTGTCTGATTCATACTGCTCACAAAAATGGTGAGAGCTTTCCAAAATCACAAGCTTTTTATATGTCCTCTGAGATGGAAAGTTGAGTTTGAAGGTAACAGGCTGCAACAGAGCGCTTCAGAGGAACTACTAGCCTGGCAAGGTTTGCAAAAGTCTCTGCAAGACTATAGCAGAGTCAATCATGAAATATTAAAGGTACTTTAATAATTTGATCATTTTGCATTCTTGTTGATTATGTCTTACTCTCATGGGTGTTTAGTTACTGAAAACTTATGGTGCATGGCTTTAAAAGCAGGCAGGAATTGTGCATTTTGCAATTCGCTGATATGTAAACTCTACTTTTGCCACTTTCTCGCATTTTTGGAGACGATGAGCAGTAAGTGAGTATCAGGAAGTTATAATGTTGTTCCAAACTGTTATTTTCTGTGAAAGACAGAAGCACAGTCGAGGTGGATGTTGATAATATAATGCCATAGGTTCTCATGTATCTTTTAATCAAACATCATGACTTCAAACCTTCTCCATATTTGATCTGAGAGCTGCAGCGCTGACACCTGAACAATCAGTAGCATGACAAACATCTCTCTTATGTTGCAATTTCCATGTATTCAACTCATAATTCCTTTTACTTCGGTGGATTTTCATTAATGTGGCTAATACTTGAATAGATATGTCAGCAGAATAGACATGCAGCATTTGTCTCCTGAATTGTATCTCCTTTGACATTGATCGGTTCCTCCAAGTAATTTCATAATTAAATTTCCTCTGTATGCGTCTGTTACTGCAGGTATCAGCAAGCAGAGGAAATCATTGAAATATGATATTGTTTTTAAGATTATCAATATGGAATTATATAACTGTACATGAGACAAATAGTGTCTCATTGCTGATTACTAATAGTTTTTGGTAGCAGATACTGTTCGTTCAGGATTTGTCAACTATACATACATGTTTGAAGGCATGGCCATATTGTTTTTTCAGCTGGTTTGACAGATAATTAGATAGATTGATAAATGGGAACCTCACTAATGTATTCACCAATAGGAAAAGGACACATTTTCATTAAGGTGACCTTAACTCACCACTGTGACTGGTAGGGCATTGCTATTCAGTTGCTAGGGGTTCTTTGGGGAGGCTTGCTGCACAATTTGAGGCATCATTCACATGCAGATGAGCCTGTAGGTACATAAAGTTTTTGTGATGGTTGCGTCTGAGTGAGAAAAAAATTAATGTAATTCGAAAGTAGTAGTCATTGAATGTTTTTTGTCCCAAAGCAATGATAAATGATACATAGTTTAGCGCACATAGACTGCTTTGGTGCTCAAAGTGGGAAGAGTTTTAAAAAAGTGACCTAAGTATTGAGAAATGGTGATCTAGTGATCATAAAAAAACAACTGTAAGCACTACTACATCTTGAAGCACATGAAGGCCACAGAAGCAGAAAGAGAACCATGAACACAACAACAGAAGCTCTTTGAGAGATGTACGCATCATTTTAAGTCATTTACAGACGAGAAAGCTATTTTGTCTAGGCCGCTGTGCCTCTTAACATTATTGATTTCTCCTTGAGCCTACAGTTTAAAGGCTTAGTTCACCCAAAAATTAAATTTATGTCATTAAGTATTCACCCTCATGTCGTTCCACACCCGTAAGACCTTCGTTCATCTTCGGAACACAAATTAATTTTTGATGAAATCCGAGGGTATCTGATCCACACATAGGCAGCAAAGTCATTGCACCTTTTGACGTCCAGAAAGGTAGTTGAAAACATGGTTAAAATAGTCAACGTGACTGCAGTGGTTCAACCTTAATGTTATGAAGCGATAAAAATACTTTTTGTGTGCAAAATAAAACAAAAATAATGACTTTATTCAACAATTTGAACGTCATACGTAGTGAACTCAGTTCAGGCTTCCTTGTTTACGTCGGAACGCCAACTCGGTATTGGCCGAAGCTGATCACATGAGCAGCACGACGCATGCATGTGATGATGACACAGGATCAGATACCCTCGGATTTCATCAAAAATATCTTAATTTGTGTTCCGAAGATGAACGAAGGTCTTACGGGTTTGGAACGACATGAGGGTGAGTACTTAATGACAGAAATTAAATTTTTTGGGTGAACTACCTATCTACTGTATCTGTCTGTCCATCTATCCTTTCATTTTATGTTTGCTAAATTATTATCAAAGTTCATCTTGACAGTTTCTTTCTAGGTACTTACTAATTTTGGCTGCACAGAAATTCTGGTCACACACACTTTTTTCCACTGATTTCTTCAGTGTTCTCTGTACAGCATTTTGATTGAGCTCACACCGTGTTGCAGGCTGCTGTATTATTGTGGTATCATCGATTTCAGATTCACCCGCTCCTAAAGTATGTCATTCAGACAGCCCCTTCCAGTCTAAGTGGGTGTTTCTTGGCCAGATTTATGCCGATAGTCAAAAGTCCTGCTTTGCGAGACTCGTTCTTTGGGCATTGACTGTACATTGCTGGCTCAGTGAGAGAGATGTTTGTCTGGCAGACTAATGGGCTGTTTGTTCACTACACACTGTGAAGGATCCATACAAACGCTGATTCAGAGCCAAAATATTTGGCAACTGAGGTATCTGTATTTCAGTGAGACCAATATGTCTTTATGTTTTTCTTGTCTTATTCGCTCTCTGTTTATCTATCTTTCCTTTAGACTGCTGCATAAATATTGGAGAACACAAATTAACTGGTGAGCTGCCTTGTCTCTCTAAGTTGGAACCTGTCCCAAACTAGAATGGGGAAAGTGAATCTGTGGTATCAGTTTCCATCTCTCATGTGGTTCGCTTCACTCTTGTCTAGTGCTGCAACTCATTTTCAAGCACTAGAAGGACTGCACAAGTTTTCTCTTCTTTTTTTCTCTCTTTTTTAAAAAGTAGAAATTAAATTTTGTGTAATCAACATTACGCCTTAAAATGGCAGCACACTAGGTTTTGGAACAGGGTCACTAACCCTAAAAAAAAGTAAATTTCATGGCTGTGAACAGCATGGACTGATTTTATTACCCAGCATTCCAGCTTTTTCACATCTTCCCCAAACACACACAGAAAAAAAAAGGATGAGTGTGTATGAGTATGAGTATGAGGATGAGTGTGTATCTCAGGAGCCTGAGAATATCATTATCTTTTTTTAGAGGACACAAGGGTTATTTTTGACACAACCTCGACTCAGCAGACTCAAAGTCAATTTAAACCTGTTGTTTTAGAGCTGTGTGTAATGAGGTGAGAGGCAGAATAAGGACAGATCTCAGAGTGTGGAACAGACTGCTGGGAAATGTTTTGCTTTGGTGGATCATAGACGGGTGATTGGTACTTTTAGAAGGTAGATAGTTCGGTATAGTATTCGAAACATTTTTCAGCAACTCTGTTTGGTGATTCTAGTGGTACAGAAATTAAAATTCCTGTGGATAAATAAACGTAGACAAAAATGACTCAATAGTTGACATACAGTAAAAAGAAGAGAGCTATAAAATGAATGTGGAGCCGTTCAGATAATTTTGATCAATTTAATGAGAAATGTTTGAGTTCAAATTGAGATCTCTGACATTTGATTATTAGACTTTGGTATCATGGCAAATCTGAGCACAATTTTAGACCTTGTTGAGATTACTGGGATCTTTTAGGGTCCAACAGTTTTTAATGTTTTTTTTTTTATGTTTTTGACCAAGGCTGCATTTATTTGAATAAAAATACAGTAAAAACAATAAAATAACTGCTTTCTATTTGAATATATTTTAAGCCACATATATATGTAATATATATATATATATATATAGTCTTCTCCAAAGTTCTCAAAAATGTTCTCATTGGTTGTAAATTTGTAATTTCTCATTTACCTGCTGTAGAGCTGATCTCAGTAATCTGAGTCATATTAAACAGCACCAGCGTTGAATCCATGAGATTCATGGGCTCTCTGGGTAAATGAAAGGTTTATCCCAGGAGAAGATCACGATCAATATATGAGCACTCTGGTGTTCGATCAAAGAATATCCTCTGAGCAATCGCCCTCTCGCTCTAATTCTAGAGCTCAAAGGAATTCACAGTCACTGTACTGAAGTGTTTAGGTGTACGTGGAAGGGTGTTTCTTTGTTGGAGCCGATAGCCTCATGAGAAGTGCTCCGAAATGAGACATGGTTGTGCTTTGGCCGACTCCAGTTGGTGGCGCTAAAGAGATTGAGTTAGAGATTCTAAATTTGATGTGGTTAATGTTGGGACTGTCCTCTATCTGTGTGCCAAATTTCACAACTTTTTACTATACTCTTTGCCATCTATGGGCTGCCTATAGGCTCTAGCGCAGAGCTTCCCAAACTTCAGAGTGGTAAGGCCCCCCAAAAAATATAGCAAAAGCTCCACGACCCCCCCGCCCCCGCCCATTATAAACAAATATATAGATCAATAGTATATATATATATATATTTGTATATTAGATATATTTAATAAAGTCTCTGCACAAAATTATCAACATTTATTAACCAGTTTGTAAGAGTTTCTTGTGAATTATGAGAACTACCATAAAATGTTATATTTTTATATTCCTGTGAAAGATGACGTAAACATTCTTTACAAATATATTTGAAGAGTTCATTTGCAAAAACAGATAACTCCGTTTTTATGAATTCTCACAAATCATGTTTTTTTATCAATCACACTGCAGTTGGGTTGTTTTGATTAAGTAATAACTCCAAAAAATACAGGTAACTTACAAAATTAAAGTTCATTAAAAGTATGGGTTTTTAAAAAAAAACAAAAAACTTTTTTTTAAAGTTTTAGCAAAAGCAGATAACTCCAACAGTCGTTTTTTGGCAAAAGCAGATAACTCCACATTTCATGTTTCAGAGTTAAACAAAACCAAGTCATTTAAAACACACTCAAACACACATGTGTACACAAACACGCTAACATTGGCACACATACACACACGCATCCACGCACTGCTGCATACACGCGCGCATGCGCACACACACATACACAAACGCAAAAGGACAAACAAGGGTTCAGCATGTAAGTCGTGTATGGTGTACAAGGACTTGCAGGAGTCGAAATTATAAATCCTCGATCACTTTTAGTCAGCTTTGACTACAATACCGGCTTTTTGACAAAACGGATTTTGAGTTCAGAACGTGCTATATGTGGAGAATAACGCACACGCACAGCAGTCAGTTATTTATTTATTTATTTTAAAGTGGCGTTTATCGGTTTTTGCAAATGAACTTATGAGGTTCATACAGGATACAGGTACTCCTCGCTGTACTACGAGTTTTTCATTTACTTGAAGTGCAGGTCTGTTATTGGGTTATTGTCATCCTCTGCTCTTCTGACGTCAGTTTGAAAATAAGTAATGTATCTCACCTCGCTATAATGTGAAAAAATAATGTTTTTCATATGTTTTATGTTTGTGTAATAAGGAGGGAAGAAATCACATTTCAGAAGAATTAGAATATTTTAATTTTTTTAATTATTTTAATATCTTGATTTAGCCTATCCACGGCCCCCCTGCAATACCGCGACGGCCCACAGTTTGGGAAGCACTGCTCTAGCGGAAGAAAAAGAAGAAGAAAAAAATAATAAGAACAGGATACAAAAAACAAAAAAAAAAGGATACAACGCATCTTTGGTGTTTGACCCCTAAAAAGAAGAAAAAAGTTTATATACATGCATTAAAGGAGAATTCTGTAATGTTTCATTTTTCTAATATTTCTGTAATTTCTACCAAATCTCAAATGATGTGATTGATAACATTCTGTGGTAAAAACAACATTTTAAGCACACTGTAAAAAATGACCGTGATTTTAACAGTAAAAGACTGTAAAAATGCTGCGGTGAAAAACTGTCAATTGGTTTACAGAAAGTTTCCGTACTATATACGGTGAATAACTAATAGATCTAACGGTACATTTAATGTAATTTTACGGTAAAATACCGTTAAATTCACAGTTTTTGGAAGTGAAAAATAACAATTCATTGTAAAATTTACAGTGAAAAACCGTAAATTGACATTCCCACAATTCCCTGCGTGACACTTCACATTTGATATATTTTCGTTGAAATAACTCTGTTTCTTCTTAGTTTTTCTCATTTTTTTTCTAATCAGTTATGTACATTAGGGTTTTATGTTACATCTAATGTTGTTAAATTAATGTTTATTGCTTTTTTAAAATTTCATGCATGTTACCATGATGGTGTTTAGTGTGTGTGTGAATGACACTGTGTGCACCTTCTATATGTTAGTGTTGTTCTTCTCAGCTTGTGGAAACTTGAACTTTGATTCATCATGTGACTCTTATCACCTCTGTGTTTGGTGACTGTCAGTGTATTATAAAGGTACAAAACAGATATTAGTACTTCATTAGGTTGGTAAATTAACATTATATCAGTTAATGAAATACGTTATTTTACCGTAAATTTAACAGATTTTTTTTTACGTTGCTGCTGTATTTTTTACGGTAAAGTTCTGGCAACCACAGCTGCCGGTTTTTTACCGTAAATTTTACTGGGATTTTTTTTACAGTGCATCTATTTTTTGGAATAAAATGATCAACTCCTTTTATTGGTTACATTTTATTTCAATGGCCCACTTTAAACATTATTACTAAGTAACTGTGCAACTACATGTCAACTAACTAACAAGAATAACTTATGACTGGATTTCATCCTCAGCATATAAGCTTAATAAAGCCTGAACCCTCGTATTATATAAACTCCATTGTTGATTCAAATAGCAAATAACTCTTACTGCACGGCACACACCGCAACAGAGTTTTAAAAATGGTGGCTGAAATAAAATGCTGAGTGAACTCAACCAATTAGCATGTTCAGCGCCCAACTCCCACCCCTGAAAGTTCCTGAACTTTGAAAAGTACTACTGCGAGCAAGGACTTTCTGAGGGGAAAATTTAGTCTCTAGTTCCTGGGGAAACTTCCTGCAGTGGACACGCTGCTTATGACACTGATGTCTACTTCGTAACTGGTACATTAGCTTTTGAGAAAACATTATTAGTGGTAAAATTATGTTTTCAAGATGGAAATGACTACTCTGGGCATTTATTGACATGAGCACAGCACGTGTCTCATGCTGATCAAATTAGTAAGCATGTCCGTATGATGGGAAATAGCCATCTTTGAGGACTCAACCTCATCACATCTGGTTGAAGGTCAACACTGCAAATGTGCTTGCTGACATTTATGTGATCTCTGAAGGGTTCTCTAGATGCAGAACATGTCAGAGAAAATGCATCCATGTTATAAGAACATCGGCACATCCTCTCACAGTGGGAAATAATCATATTGACTCATTGAAATGTTTTGTTCATGCAGCATTCTCCATGTAGACATCCATGTGTGTAACTGATTTAACTGATTTAAAGTCACTTGTTTGTTGTGCCTTATCTCTGAAACTACACTCTAAAAGGTAATTCAGGGAACCTGATACACAGCTTAAATAAATGCATGGTTGTAAGTTAAAAATTCTAATTTATTGATTTAGTTAAACCTTTTAAGTTGCAAACATTATTTTATTGAGTCCTGTTGACATAATATTTGTTGATCATTACATTAACTTAATATTGTGTATAATTTAAACTCAAATTGAATTTTAAAAAAACTTAAGTTGTAGTAACTTAATGAAATTGTTTGATAACTTTGAAATTTGGGTAGTAGATTTTTAGTTCCCAGCATGCTTTGCATAGGACTGGATAAAGAGAATAAATTAATTATGTTGAAGGGATAATTAAAGGGATGGTTCCCCCAAAAATTTAAATTTTGTCATCATTTACTCACCCTCAAGTTGTTCCAAACCTGTATGAATTTCTTTCCTCTGCTGAAGACAAATTTGTTTATGTTACAAATTATTAAGTTAATTTAACTCAATATAATTTGTTGGTTGAACATAATTTCATTTGAAGCTGTCATAACTGCAAACTGTTGGGTTAATTATTGTCGTTGAGTCAACGCATTATTTTTTAGAGTGTAGTTAACATATATGCTGGTTGAATAATTTGCACATTTATAACAGTTCACCCAATAAGTTATATGTTTTGATCAACATGAGAATATGTATAAATTTCTTTCTTCTGTTCCTTTTTTGCCATACAAAGAAATTAATTGAAAGTCAACTTACAAAAGAGGCGTAGGGCAATATTTTCATGTAATATTTATATTTTATTTTATTTCAGCTTTATTTCAACTACTGAAAATGATTGAATAGTTTTAATTTTTTTTTTAATTAAAAAAAATTAATTAAGATTTTTTTATTTTTAATAGTTTTATTTGTTTTTTTCTTGCTATCTCTGTACATGTTGCTTTTTTTTTTATCTTTTTGTATTCATCACCATTACTTTTCCCCACTGATTGCCAAAAATATGGTGAATAATCTAAAAAATTCATGTGACTAAGTTTAATGGTTATATTTTGTTCTGTTTTGGTTTAGTTTCAATGTGTTTTGGTTCTGTTTTCCCTGTTCCTGTTTGCCTGTGTGCCCTGTCATTTGACCCAGTGTGTGTCAATTTGTTTCATTTGATTAATTATCCTGATCACCTGCTTTCCAATTAATTAACTTATTAGTTCCTCTGTGTATTTAAGTCCTGTCTTCATTCAGTTCATTGTGCGGTGTTGTCGATATTAAGTGGTTGTTAAATCTGTTTCCTGAGTTTTCCTGGGTTTTTGTATAAAAGACTGTTTCCTTGAATTATTCTTGTCGTGTGCTTCATTGTAGCAACCATCTCATGACAATAAGATGAATTGAATACATTTGAAAAGAAGTTTGAATTTATCTGGTAAAGTTTTAAGATGTCTTTTTACTGCGCTGTCTCAAAAATGATGTGTATTAACACTGTAAATCATGAGGCACATAAATAGAGACTCATGTTGGTGAGAGAGGAGTACTCAGACTCTGGCCTTGAATCTGTCCTCCTCTGGTCAGAGAAATTGGGTTACGAGGAGCCTATTTAAACTCTGCAGACTGACCGCACCCACAGCAGCCAGAAACATGAAGGAGCTTTCAGTGAAACACATGTTCCACTTCTGAAAGCTTTCTGAATTTTGTGTTGACTTTCTAACAAACCTTGACTTTGCTAAGCTGAGGGGTGTTGAGTTACTTTTGGATGATGTTTTCATGTATAATGCACTAGGATAGAAATCATTACAAGATTAATTCTGACTGTTCTAAATGAGGAAAAAAGCATCAGTAATGTATCAGAGCACCACATAAAAACTGCATTTATTTGTCAGATTGTACTAGAGAGGAGATTTGCAACATAATGTTGACATGTATGCACTATTGCCACTTACTTTTAAAGAAACTCGATATTAAAGGAGTGTTCTATCTCAATGGCTGCATTTTTCTATAATTGTGATGTACAATCTGTTTAGAGATATTTCAAACATATGTTTTTCTGTTTCTCTTTTTTTCAGAGAGGTGTGATGAGGTGTTGGCTTCACCCCTTCCCTACAGCGCCTTCACCAGCTCCTCCGTGTTGGCAGCTGATTTTGGCGCTGGCTATGCAAAACTCAACAGGAGAGTAGGTGAGGATGAGCTTTACGGCTGTGTTCAAAATGGAATACAAGCGTACTGCATAGTATAAACACTAAGGTTCAAAAGTTTGGGGTCGTAAGATTTTTTAATGCTTTTTTAAATAAGAAGTCTCATGCTCAACAAGGCTGCATTTATTTGATTATAATTATTACCATTTGAAATAACTGTTTTCTATATGAAAATCTATTCAAATGTAATTTATTTCTGATGACAAAGTTGAATTTTCAGCATCATTACTCCAGTCTTCAGAAATCATTCTAATATGCTGATTTGCTGCTCAAGAAACATTTATGATTATTATCAATGTTGAAAACAGTTGTGCTGCTTAATCTTTTTCAAATTATTTTGTGTTTTTTTAGGATTCTTTGATGAATTGAAAGATCAAACGATCAGGATTTGTATGAAATAGAAATCTTTTGTAACATTATAAAGGACTTTACTGTCACCTTTGATGAAATTTAATGTCCTTGCTCAATAAAATTAATTTCTTACAAAAAATAAAAATCTTACTGATAAACTTATGAATAGTAGTGTACATTGTATACTGTCTACTTTAAAAAAAAAATAGTATGTGAAACTGTATAATTCATGCAGTGATGTATGAGTATGCTAAATTGTTAGCAAATTACCTTATTTGGCTGTAAGAGGTGTCCATTTATAGTGCCAATTAAATACAGCTAATCTGCATGCAAAATGTTGGCATACATTTGCATTTTGATCCAAATTTGTATAAATGTGTCGGTATAAATAATGAGGCACAATGTTAAAAACCATGGCTGCGATCACCTCCAGGTTCATTCATCACACTGGAAATGTAAGGTCTAGTCAATAGCATTGCATTGTATAGTAGTAGGTCATCTGGGTAACCTATGCAAAGAAAATTTGCATACTGCAGAAAATGTAAGAGTAGTATGGCTGTTCACAGCATGAATGTCACTCTCATGTCCGCTGTGTCTCTCTCCTCATTAGTTGACATTTAGACAGAGATGTGGTGCAATTCATTGCAGATAAAGTATACTTTAGGATTTGCTTAGATTGCATAAAAGAGAAAACATCTCTGTAGGTCATAATGAATTTTAATGCACATTCTGGCTACCGTTAAGGAAGTATAGTGCTAATGGAGCATTAAGGAGCTGCGATGTGGATCGTAATTCAAACTTGGCTGCAAGTGCTGTTTTCTCTCATCCGATTTGACTTGTACTTTGTCTTTGATAGGCAATGGAGGATGGTCACCGTTAGACTCCGACAGGTACCAGTGGCTACAGGTGGACCTCAGGGCCAGGAAACAGATCGCTGCCATAGCAACACAGGGCAGATACAGCAGCTCTGATTGGACGAAACACTACAGGCTTCTCTACAGTGACACGGGAAGCAACTGGAAGCCGTATCGGCAGGACAGCAACATATGGGTGAGTTTACAGGGAAAACTGTGATTTATAGCTCAAGGAGTAAATATTGTTTTTGGGTTACCAAATCTGAGAATAACAGCTGCTGCTGTGTCGTGCAAAATTCACATGACCCACAAAGATTTAGAAAAAAAGTGAAACTTTTCCTCTATATATTTTGGACAGTAAATCCTTTTCTTTTAAAATGAGAAAGTTATATATTGAAATCATTAATTTTATTGCTAACTATCTGAGCACAATTGAAATCATTTTTGAGATTTCTTCTGAAACTCTGAGACGTATAACTGCGTTTTTCCATAGAAATCTGATAAGCTGAAGACTTTTGCAAAAGTCTCTTGTTTTAATCTGAGAAAACCTGCATAAGAATTAATTAAGGAGTCAATATTTGCTCTCTGTTTACTATTATTGCTCTCTAGGAGAAGCATTTGAGATATTAAGGAGATCACATTTATTATTTTATTTCTGATTTTCAAATGCTAACATGCATATTTTTGTCTCAAGATTGCAAATGCAATCTATGGAAGCTTGTTTCCACCCCTAAAAAAAAAAAAAAAAAAGGTATTTGCGACTTTTTATCTCACAATTTTGACTTGAGTTATAAAGTCAGAATTGTGTGATATAAAGTCAGAATTACAAGATATAAAGTCATAATTCTGACTTTTTTTGTCACAATTGCAAGTTATCACGCAATTCTGACTTTATAATTTGCAATTCTGATTTTATATCACGCAATTCTGACTTTATATCGCAATTGTACGTTTAAATCTTGCAGTTCTGAGGAAAAAAGTCAGAATTGTAAGATATAAACTTGCAATTGCACGAGAAAAAAAAAATGAATTGTAAGGTAAAAAGTCGCAATTACCTTTTTTATTTCATGGCAGAAACAAGCTTCCATAAATTCCCCTCATGACACATTACAGCACACATAATTCCCTCCTTGCTGAAATACTCAATAACAGTGCTTATAAAACTAAATTAAGATGCAAAGCCAGTTCTCCTGGAAATACGTGGCGAGAGCCTGTCGTATTGATCTGTGTACACAGAACGAGCAGTAATGGAGTATCTCACTCACAGAAGGAGGTTTTCTCAATGCCTTTATAAAGTGTTTCACTCTTTTCTGCCTCAGACATTTTCAGGTAACTGGAACTCAGAACGGGCCGTGCGGCATGAACTGCAGCACCCTTTCGTGGCTCGATACGTGCGTTTCATCCCGCTGGACTGGAGTGAGGAGGGGAAAATTGGTCTGAGAGTGGAGATCTATGGCTGTGCTTACTGTGAGTAGATGTTAAAGTGGTCTTTTTAAACATTTTAATCATTTTTTAACCCTTTCATTACCTAACCTCTTTGTGCAATTCTTACTTTATGCATTGCTTGCTCACTTTGTTGTCAGGACCAGTATAGTTGCATCATTCTTCAATAATAGGCTTTTTAGCATATTGTGTTTGGTCTTCTTGGGCTGTGGACGGAGTGTCGAGTTTTCAAATATATAAAGTATACAATGTTTATTTGAAGATCAAGGAATATTCTGCATAATCATTCATGATATGGTTCCTTTAAAAGCAAATATGTTCAGTTTCACCACTGTTGCATCATCAGTTGGTTTGATTGGAGAAAACATGAGAAAATACTTCAAATGTTTGTTTGAGACTGACCCATATTCTTGCGTTCAGGGGCGGACGTGATCAGCTTTGATGGCCAGGGAGTGATTTCCTATCGGTTCAGACAGAAAAAGATGAAGATCTTGAAGGATGTGATATCACTGAAGTTTAAGACCACTAAAGGAGATGGCATTTTGCTGCACGGAGAGGGACAACAGGGCGATTATATCACTCTAGAGCTACAGCAGGCCAAACTACTGCTGCAGATCAACCTGGGTAATGTATTTAACTCTATTATACACACAAATGAACAGGTGTGGCTGTAAAAATGTGGTAAAATTGAGCCAAAAGACTCAAATAAGAGGCTGAAATCAGATCAAACCCAGATTTATTAAGCTGTGATAAAACATACCTGTTCATTTTTGTTACATTTTTATTGAATTTTGATGTTATGTGTAACAAAATGTCCTCCTCTGTGTTCAGGTTTGACTGTAGTGAAATTAATGCAAAAACAGACACTTCAAATCAACATTTCAAACAAACAAACAAAAAAATCTAAACCTTGACAAAAAGTTGTCTCTGAGAATGTCTAAGTATAAATCCAAAACCACTTTATATAGAACTATATAGGAATCTAGTGGTTACACCATGACATTACACACGTTTTTCTTTTTTACTCCCACTAATCTACCTTCAAAAAATTGGATTTTAAATGCCTTGTCTCTTTTTTAACATGGAATACTACTTTAATTGAAGATTAATTTAAAATATATTAGAGAAAAATGTGCATTATTTTCAATGGGGAAAAATAGCTAAGTAAAATTGTATAAATACCCTCGAAATTTTAAATAATAATCAAAAAATATTATTGAACAAAAATAATCCAAACCTGTATAAATTTCTTTCTTCTGCTGAACACAGAAGAAGATATTTTGAAGAATATGGGTATCCAAACAGTTGATGGGCTCCATTGGCTTTCATAGTATGGAAAAAAATACTATTGAAGTCAATGGGGGGTAAATAATAACAGAATAATGACAGAATTTTCATTTTTGAATGAACTATCCCTTTAAATTAATCAAAAGTGAAACTAAAGACATTTATCATGTTACAAAAGATTTCTATGCATGTTGTTCTTTTGAAACTTTTATTCATCAAAGAATCCTGAAAAAAATGTATCACGGTTTCCACAAAAATGTTAAGCAGCACAACTGTTTTCAACATTGATAATAGAGATAAATGTTTCTTGAGCAACAAATTATTAGAAGGATTTCTGAAGAAATAAATTACATATTAAAATTTTGAAATAGAAAATTTATTTAAAATTGCAATAATATTTCACAATATTACTGTTTTTACTGTATTTTTGATCAAATAAATGCAGGCTTGACTTCTTTCAAAAACATTAACATACTGTTTTTTTTTGTTTGTTTGTTTGTTTTGTTCTATGATTGACAGCATGCAAAACCTGCTATTTTCAATATTATTATAAATATATATATTTTTTGTCTCCTTTTTGTCGCCTTTTTGGGTGGATCCTGGTTTGACCCATCTGACCCGTTTCACTAATGGCTTTTGATGCTTGTGTCTATTTCAGGCAGTAATCAGTACGGCTCCATTCAGGGTCACACATCAGTGTCTAGCGGCAGCCTGTTGGATGACGACCACTGGCACTCTGTTCTGATCGAACGATACAGACGCAGCGTCAACTTCACACTCGACCAGCAGACACAGAGCTTCCGCACAAATGGAGAGTTTGACCACCTGGATCTGGACTACGAAGTAAATGACCGATTTCAAATCAATCTGTTTTATGTTATGTGTGAAAATATGGCATCTGATTAAAGATTAAGAGGGTGAATTTAACAAAAAAAAATGATATGCATAGATAAATCATTTATAATGAATACTGCAATATTCCATAAAAAACAAGAATTGTCAATGTCAGTTTTGATTTCATGGTGACTTTAAGGCAGAATTTCTGAATTGAAAACATGCAATGTCAATTTTTGCAGTAAACTATCCCTTTAATATCACATAAAAGCCATTAACACAATTATATATTTGCATATTATGTAATAATGCCTCAGTCCTCTCCCATTTTCTCTCTCATGTTCCATTTACGCCTCTCCCCCGCTCTGTTTAATCATCTTACCCCAATGCTACCGGGAACTGGGTCTTTAGCACACATATGATTTCTCTCACTGGGTGGCATTTATTCAAACAGATAGATAGCGTGGATAAGATTAGATAAGATTAATGTTTTGCTGTCGGTATTATAGATGGTAAATGTTTCTATCACTTCGGTGTCTATTCCCAGATTACATTTGGAGGGATGCCAGTGTCTGCCAAGCCCAGCTCAGGAGCCAGAGAGAACTACATCGGCTGCATGGAGGCCATTCATTACAACGGGGACAACATTACTAACCTCGCACGCAGGAGAAAAGTAGACACCTCCAGCTTTGTACGTGCCAAATTTACATGTCTATTTTTATCAAATGAACACTGCAGGGCTCTCCAATGCCTTGTGGAGTTAATTCAGTATCTGTACAGAGGAATTGCTGTTGTTGGGTATTACGTTACTCTACAACAGCAATCCTCAACCTTTTTTCCCCTATTGTAAAAATGTACTTTTATTTATAAAAACCAGAACTGTCAATATATTAATTAATTTATTAATAAATAAATATGTTTTAATAATTAAATAATTAAAATAATTATATAAAAACATATTAAATTATATTAAAATTAGTGTTGTCAATCGATTAAAAAAGAACTAATTAATTGCAAATTGTTCTGTAATTAATTTTTCTGTTTTTCTGTAACACATCTAATCTCCAAATTAATGTAGAAACAACATAAAGACAGTATATTTTAAATATTTGATCTAACAGGTAGGAAATATCTAGAAATTGAATAAAGTTATCAAAAACTTCACAGTCTTCACTGCATAATTTAGATTGAAATAGAGATTAATTGTATTAAAGCCACTCACTTAAGAGCAGTGAGTGAAATGATATGATATGGGATAAATTTAAAAAAAAAAAAAAATTATTATTAACTCACAAATGGAAATTCTTAAATTAAAATAAAATATTTAGAGCTTGACATCCACTCTTAAAGGATTAGTTCACTTCAGAATTAAAATTTCCTGATAATTTACTCACCCCCATGTCATCCAAGATGTTTATGTCTTTCTTTCTTCAGTTCAAAAGAAATTAAGGTTTTTAAGGAAAACATTCCAGGATTTTTCTCCAATTAAGTTTAAGTGGACTTAATTGGCATCTATGGTTCTGTGAAGAAACTGTAACATTCATGGAACCTTTCCATTGCTCAAAAGGTTCTATATAAAAAGATTTTAAAATAACAAATGTTCTTAACACTAATAAAAAAAAAATGTTTTTTTTTTAAAGATCTGTTCTCTGAAAGGTTCTTAAATTTTAGCTGTTTTGTTTTAGCTGTTTAAATCATTTTAAACCCAAGCCCCTGAGAACCACTGCTCTAAAAGATTGAATTACTTCAGGTTACAAGAAATAAGAAACGACCCCACTTGCTTTCTTAATACAGATTTTAGGCATTCTGTTGTTTTTTCAGTGATTGTTCTAATTTGATTCTTTGTATTGTTTACAGTAATCTCAACTCCCAAAGGTTTGCGACTTTTATATCTCACATTAAATATTCAATAAATACAGTTCCTCTCCCTGCACTAACCTCAGTCATAAACAGAGATCTCCTTCCCTTTCCCACAATGCTCTGTGTGTGAGGACGGACATGAAGTGAGAAGTGCTGTCACTGTGTGTGTTCTGTGATTATTCACAATGACTACATAATGACTGCCGGTTATTGTCCACAGTCCCTTTCTATGCTGGAAAATCCATGCCAATTTAAGGTGATTGAGTGGATTTTTGAAACATGGGAGCTGATTTTCCTGGTCCAAGGTGGTCTGTCAATCTTAAACAGCTTGACTTGACCAACCATGTCCGCTGGCTGGTATTTCAGCTGATCCACCATCTAGACCACTGTGGACTAGCTAGAAACATCATAAAACCAGCTACCACCTTAAGCTGGTTTTAGCTGGATTTTCCAGTATGGTCCTGATGTGAACTATCCAGGTTTCCTGAATAAAACTCCCTCTTACTATGACCAAATGAATCTATCCTCTGAAATTCTGCTGTAAAGTTTGTGATCATTCCTGCAGTGCTGTGTGTTTAACCCCTTAATTTTCATTGTTATTAGAAATGTTCATTTTTATGTGTGCTGTTCCCATTCCAGCATAACCTGACGTTCTCTTGCACGGAATCACGCACGTACCCTGCCTTCTTTAACTCCACCGGCTCCTTGCAGCTTCCGGGTCGGACTGACGCAGACACAGTGTCGGTCAGACTTCAGTTTCGGACATGGAATCCCAGCGGTCTGCTGTTCTTTACTCCACTCATGCCTGGAGGGGTGGAGGTCAGCCTGGTGGAGGGTAAAGTTACTGTCCACATCTACGTCGCACTGGGCAAGAATACACGTGTGGACATATCCTCAGGTAACATTACACCTGAAAACACTCTGAGAGCTCTCTCAGTTTCTAGACTTTCTTTAGTTTCAGCTTCCACTGGTATTTTATTACTGTTTTTATTGGAATAAATAAATCTAAAAAATATTTTGCATAAAGATTTTTTTTTTTTTTTTTTTAAATCCTGATAGATTCTCATACCTCATAGCAACTGCCATTTAGAACACCTTAGCATCCACAAATCAACACCATGGCAACCTCACAAAAAAAATTTAGAAACTGCATGAGCAACATGACAGCAACCACACAGATCACACATTAAAATGGAACTCTTTAGCATCCCTGTAGCAACACCCTAGCAACCATCCAGAACATTATAGCAACCACATAACAGTGCATTTAAAACACTAAGAACACCTCAACATTCCTGTAGCAACACCCTAGCAGCAATTTAGAACATCTTAGCATCCTCATAGCAACACCTTGGCAACCACCTAGAATACCCTAGAAATTGCAGAGCAATATGATAGCAACCACTCAGAACCCAATAGCAACACACTAAAACACTCAGAACCTCTTGCATCCCTGTAGTAACACCATAACAGCCATTTAAAACAACATAGCATCTGCAAAGCAACACCTTGGCAACCACACAAAAAACCATAGAATCTGCATAGCAGCATGATAGCATCCATTCAAAACATAATGTCAAGACACTAAAAACACTCAGAACCTCTGGCATCTTTGTAGCAACACCATAGCAGCCATTTAAAACATTTTAGCATTTGCATAGCAACACCTCAACAACCACCCAGAACATCCTAGAAACTGCATAGCAGGATCATAGCAACCGTTCAAAACAACGTAGCAACAGACTAAAAACACTCAGAATCTCTGGAGCAACATCCCTGTAGCAACAACCTAGCAGCCAACACCTTAGCATCTGCATAGAAACACCTTGGCAACCACCCAAAACACCCTAGAAACTGTATAGAAACATAATAGCAACCATTCAAAACAACATACAGTAGCAACACACTAAAACACCCAGAACCTCTGGCATCCCTGTAGCAACACCCTAGCAGCCTTTTAAAACACCTTAGCATATCAGCATAGCAACACCTTGGCAACCACCCAAAACAATCAGAACTTCTTAGTATCCCTGTAGCAACACCCACAACCCACACCCACATAGCAATACATTTAAAGCATTATAAATATATATATATATATTGTCTCCTTAGCCATTTTGGGTGGATCCTGGTTTGAACTCCTTAAAATAATTATAGCAACACCCTAGCAGCCATTTAGAACTCATTACCACATATAAACATCTTACCAACCCCTTCAGTGTATTGACCAGTGAAACATGGACAAAAACACACATACATACACACACACATACAAAAAACCTAAAATACATCTAGAAGAGCATGATTTCCCTGCTCATGGAGGTAATCCATTTTGCTGTGCAGGTTCTGGTCTTAATGATGGACAATGGCACAGCGTTCACTTCCTGGCACTGGAAAGCATTGCCATGTTGACCATTAATGGAGACGAGATGTCCACAGTGAGAGCTGCCCTCCCTATTCAGATCAGGACTGGAGGAGATTATTTTTTCGGAGGTAAATGTAGGAACCACCTCTCTTTTTTGTATATCAAACTTTATAATATAAACACAACCAGTTAAAAGTTTGTAATAATTAAGATTTTTAATGTTCTTTTTAATGATCAAAAATACAAGAAGTATTGTGGCAATATTGAGAAAAAATTTAAATAATTTTTCTATTTGAATAGATTTTAAAGTTTGATTTATTCCTGAGATGGCAAAGCTGAATTTTCAGCATCATTACTCCAATTTTCAGTGTCATATGATCCTTCAGAAATCATTCTAATCATATATTATTACATTTAATTATGATGGATACTTATTGCCAGCACCTTATTGGGCACACTTGATCTGCTTTGCATGACTGCACATCTGAGATTACAGGTTTTAATTTCCTTGTTGCCATGTGCAGGATACTTCCCGCGGACAGACCTTTCTCCATCTCAGCGCTCCTTTCAGGGCTGCATGCAGCTCATACATGTCGATGACCAGTTGGTCGACTTGCAATCTGTGGAGCAAGGCATGCTGGGTAGCTTTGAGAACGTCAGCCTGGATATGTGTGCCATCATAGACAGGTAATTCATTCTAACTTGCACTGATGGAGAGACCCGATGTAAATTTGCATACAACCACTCAAATTATTTTACAGATTTATGCATATTCTGCTTTGTAAAAGTCAACATGCACTCTCCTTTCAGCTTTGCTTTTCATATGGTAACGTCCCTTTGCGTTAAAGTCAATCCCCCGTACCATCCATATTCATTCATGAACACGCTGCACTGCACTCTCACAGATGACTCTGCAAACTAATGAAGAACAGATGTTTGCCTTTGATCGCAATGTTCTTATCAAAGCCTCTGCTGTATTTTGATTGTCTTTTTTTTTTGTTCAACCTCTCCAAAAGCAATCAGACATTTCTCAGGCTGTACCACTGATTGCTTTATTAGAGTCATGAGGACTTTCAGAGCTGTGAAGCCGCTTCAAGAAGCTTATGTAAGCCATATCTGACTCACTTCAGCAGGAGTTCCTCAAAGCTCTGTCACGTGTCCTGCCCCATTTGATCAGGCCGACTGTGTTAACATGCAGGATCAGGATCTTCTGCAGACAGGACGTAAAGATTGTGAAAATGAGGCTTTATAGAGCTACAAAGAACGGAGGCTGACTATGAGATTGCAGTGCCTTTCAACTAGTATTGCTTCAGGAAGTGGCAACCCAAAATTGTTTTATCATAAAAAAAGGAAATAAATGTCTATATTAAATTGTCAAAACTCATCTTTCATTGTTTTTTAATCACTGTTTTATATATATATATATATATATATATATATATACATGTACAAGGCCTACAAGGCCAGTAACTTGAGAAAATTTATTGGCCATAAATATTTTGTACCGGCCATGAAACTGCTTTTGCAAAAACAGGCAATAATGACACCAAAATTTTAGATACAAGTGAAAATTCACAATTCTCTATTTCAATTTTGATATCACAGCTAAAACTACTAGCCTAACTAATATAAATTAGTAAATTATAATTAAAACATTATTATCAAATAATCAAATTACAAGAAAAAGCACAAATAAATACAATATAACAAAGATACAAATGAAATAAACCTGCTTCTCAGGTTTTTCAGGTAGGTCTGACAGTAGTTTTCAGGTACAGAAATTTAATAAAGTAAGCAAATGTAAAATAACACTGCATAGTCTTCACTGTATAAATTAAACATCCTTATTAATTAATATGTTAATATAATATAAGTTACAAAAGTTATTCAGTCAAGAGCAGTGAGTGATTTTTTTCTTTGTCCTTTGTGTTTGATTAACATTAAAAACACATACGGCAGCAGGAATATTAGGCTGCTGTCACTTTAAGAGCAAATGCACAGATCTAATATACTGATACTGTACACATGCGTTTGTAGCCCCTCCGGTTCAAACTGCCCACTCTAAGTGGGACTCGAACCCCGGGCCCGTCCGCATGGGAGTGAGGCGCTCTAACAAGGAGACTGAAGACCGCAGTCTCTAGCATCAGTCGCTAGAGCGCCTCTTGAGTTCAGGGGAGTGAGGTTTACACGCACAGCACTTACTAGCCTACGTCTGTTACACGTTGTCTTTCTCGACTTGTTACGTTCACTTAAGGCATAACTGACTATGTTTACTAGGTTACTTGCTATTTTGTGACATAATTTTGTCTGAGATTGTCTGCTAAGTGCAAGAAGACTTGAAAGAGCTTAATTCAGTATTCACATGCTGTTTGAGATGTGGCTTTTTTGGATGCCCTTTGGATGTGTGCGCACAAAACTTTCCACACAGATATAAATATTCTTATTTATATCACAATATATATTCCTTTCAAGTGAATGGCTTGAAGTGTCCTTTCCAGTGGCTTTAATCTTTCTCTCTCTCTCTTTTTCTCAAGGTGTGTGCCAAACCACTGTGAACATGGAGGCAAGTGCTCTCAAACTGGAAACACGTTTAAATGTGCCTGTGAAGGCACTGGATACTCTGGTGCCACCTGCCACAACTGTAAGCCATCTAAAATCATATTGCCCACTTTTATTTGAGCTTAAACTGCTGCTATGTTGTACACAGGACAAATTAGTGTTAGATCAAGCATATTATAAAGTGTTATAAAAGCAGTGTCTGATAGTGTAGCAGACCATTTTGAGCTCCACAAAGAACTTTGTGTTCTCTAGTTCCTTAGAAAACCATCAGTGTACTGGTGTCCTAAAGAGCACAGAAACTAATAAACTGATCTGAAAAACCTGTAATGAATCATCAAGATATTTTATAATCTCCAAAAAAAACATATGGCAACTCTGAGACTTTGCATGCAAAGAACCTTTAGAGAATAGACATTGTTGCTTTGGAATTGTCAGATGCTAGGATATATATTTTATTTGTATTTATTTAGCTGACTGGTTCTTAGAAATGAAGCATTGTAGATTTTCTTGCAGTGGTGGCTGTTTTGATGCTTACACTGTGTGTTTCTGCAGCTGTGTATGAGCAGTCATGTGAGGAGTACAAACACTTGGGCCGAAGCTCAGACACATACTGGATCGATCCAGACGGCAGCGGACCCCTTGAGCCATTCAGAGTCACCTGCAGTATGATGGGTCAGAACCAACAGACACATATGAAATTCACTGTATAAACACAAGATAACGGGTGGCTAGACTAGCATTTTAGTTTGTCTGTATTCAACTGGATTAGGCTCTCCCAGACAAACAGCATCTAAAAGGGTCGTATGATAGATAGATAGATAGATAGATAGATAGATAGATAGATAGATAGATAGATATCATGCGTTAATTTGTTAACAGTGTAAATTTGCTGTCCCCTCATAATAACTCAACACACAGCCATTAATGTTTAAACCGCTGGCCACAAAAGTGAGTACACCCCTAAGTGAAAATGTACAAATTGGGCCCAATTAGCCATTTTCTCTCCCTGGTGTCATGTGACTCACTAGTGTTACAAGGTCTCAGGTGTGAATGGGGAGCAGGTGTGTTAAATTTGGTGTTATCGCTCTCACTCTCTCATACTGGTCACTGGAAGTTCAACATGGCACCTCATGGCAAAGAACTCTCTGAGGATCTGAAAAAAAGAATTGTTGCTCTATATAAACATGGCGTAGGCTATAAGAAGATTGCCAAGACTCTGAAACTGAGCTGCAGCACGGTGGCCAAGACCATACAGCGGTTTAACAGGACAGGTTCCACTCAGAACAGGCCTCGTCATGGTCGACCAAAGAAGTTGAGTGCACATGCTCAGCATCATATCCAGAGGTTGTGTTTGGGAAATAGACGTATGAGTGCTGCCAGTATTGCTGCAGAAGTTGAAGGGGTGTGAGGTCAGCCTGTCAGTGCTCAGACCACACTGCATCAAATTGGTGCTCAAGAAAGCTCCCAAACAGTTTGCTGAAGACAAGCAGACTAAGGACATGGATTACTGGAACCATGTCCTGTGGTCTGATGAGACCAAAATAAACTTATTTGGTTCAGATGGTGTCAAGCGTGTGTGGTGGCAACCAGGTGAGGAGTACAAAGACAAGTGTGTCTTGCCTACAGTCAAGCATGGTGGTGGGAGTGTCATGGTCTGGAGCTGCATGAGTGCTGCCGGCACTAGGGAGCTACAGTTCATTGAGGGAACCATGAATGAGCAGAGCATGATCCCCTCCCTTTGGAGACTGGGCCGCAGGGCAGTATTCCAACATGATAATGACCCCAAACACACCTCCAAGATGACCACTGCCTTACTAAAGAAACTGAGGGTAAAGGTGATGGACTGGCCAAGCATGTCTCCAGACCTAAACCCTATTGAGCATCTGTGGGGCATTCTCAAACAGAAGGTTGAGGAGCGCAAGGTCTCTAACATCCACCAGCTCTGTGATGTCATCATGTACCCCCTTTCCACCAGCACGAACCGGGTGCTAGTTCAGAGCTAGTGCTAGTGCCAGTTTGGAGTTGGTTCAACTGACGAGCCTTCTAAGAACCGGTTTGCCTTTCCACAGGCTAGAGAGCAGCACAGAGCCAGGTGTTACGTCACTGTATACGTCTCATATTTCACAGCAAAGCTAGCGCTGCAGCGCCAAACACAAACACACCAGGCTTGTTCCAGATGCATCGGCTTCTCGCAGAGCGATCGGCGCATGACATCAAAACACCACGAGAACGATCCAAAAGCACAAGGAATTGTATGCTCTACAAACGCTCCCGCGGATCCGCGGCACCCGCCGAATCGGTCCGCGCCGCGATGCATCTCGAACAAGCCTTCTATCAACAATCGCGGATGTTTCACTACTGTTGATGCTCATGGCTTTGCGAACCTACATCGGCATCCAAACACGGCTCGCTGCAATTTGTATATAGACAGAGATTACAGTCAAGCTGCTATTAGCTCGATTAGCTGCTATTTCAAAAATGGCGGTCACAAGTTTCTTGTTGGTCACGGTAACCCCGCCCCCAGCCCCTGACGCAAGCGGTTCTTACTTCTAGCCCAGCAATGTTTTGGTGCTACTTACGAACCACTTTTCCTGGTTCGGAGCTGGTGCTTTGTGTGTCGAAAGACAAAGAACTGATTTGAAACTAGGCTCTGGCTCCGAACCAGCACTCAAACTGCCTTGGTGGAAAAGGGGTAATGGAGGAGTGGAAGAGGACTCCAGTGGCAACCTGTGAAGCTCTGGTGAACTCCATGCCCAAGACGGTTAAGGCAGTGCTGGAAAATAATGGTGGCCACACAAAATATTGACACTTTGGGCCCATTTTGGACATTTTCACTTAGGTGTAATGGCTGTGTGTTGAGTTATTTTGAGGGGACAGCAAATTTACACTGTTATACAAGCTGTACACTCACTACTTTACATTGTAGCAAAGTGTCATTTCTTCAGTGTTGTCACATGAAAAGATATAATAAAATATTTACAAAAATGTGAGGGGTGTACTCACTTCTGTGAGATACTGTGTGTATATATATATATATATATATATATATATATATATATATATATATATATATGTATGTATATGTGTGTGTGTGTGTGTGTGTGTGTGTGTGTGTGTGTGTAAACATATCAAAGTGTATATATTGTATATATAATACATTTGAATACAAATATATTTAACTACATTTAAAACAAGACAGAGAATACCAGCAGGATCATGTGAAGCACGCACATCTTAAGTTCAGTTAATATATTTATATCATGTGTTAATTATATTCATTGTCATAACAATGAATAAATTAACACAATCACCCACATTTACACATCAGTGACCCCTTTGGTACCAAAAAAATGACTAATGACTGAATTATGAATGTTTTTGGTGCAAGAAATCTTAACTAACATTATAAAATATGATATTACTCATTTAAGCATTAAATTCATCCAGTTAGTTCTCCTAACACATTTATTTTAAATTAACAAACATAAAAATATATCCATACTTGAATACTCACTGAGTGGTACACCTGTGTATGTGTGTATTTCAGAAGACAAAGTGTGGACCACCATTGTGAACGACCTTCCAGCTCAAAGTTCTGTGGCAGCAGGATCCGGACCTGAAGACAAGACTGTGCTCACACTCAATTACAGCATGTCTGCTGAACAGGTGACGCTTAAAACAGTATGAATTTAACAATTAACTCTGTTATATCTGAACAACAGATGCTGAATATGGTGCTCACCTGCAGAACTGCTCATGTTTTTGTGGTTCAGGTGAATGCCATCACCAGCAGCGCTGAGCTCTGTGAGCAGCATGTGGCGTACATGTGCTACAAATCACACCTCCTCAACTCGCCAGGTAAATGGATGTGGTAAAAACTAACATCTCCAAGAAGAAAGTTTAATCACTCAAAGTTTGAGGCATTAAGATCTTTTCCCTTTGTTTTAGACGGTTCTCCGTCCACGTGGTGGGTCGGCAGGGGGAACGAGAAGCACTTCTACTGGGGCGGCTCAGGACCAGGCGTGCAGAAATGTGCCTGTGGCATTGAACGCAACTGCACAGATCCCAGATACTACTGCAACTGTGATGCAGATCTGAGGCAATGGTGAGATCTCAGTCTCTTCTTGTTTTGGTCAAGGGAACTATAGTAGGACTAGTAGAAGAAGCAGCAGGCATAGAAGACATAGAGACAAGCCAGCTGTACACAAACCTGGTGGCCTTTTACTGTTAAATTGGATGGTTTGATCATCCAAAGTTTGTTGGAAATGCATACTACCATACAACATTTTTTTTTTAATTTGTCACTATAAAATTCCAGTTTGAACATATCCCATGTCTGCTGTATTGTACAATGCTATATTGCCCCCTTGTGGTCCATAATTCTTCCTCTGCATCGTGTTTGTTTCTCCAGGAAAGAGGATGCTGGTGTGTTGATGTATAAGGACCATCTGCCTGTCAGTCAGGTAGTGGTTGGCGATATACACCGCTCTGGATCCGAAGCCAAACTCACTGTTGGGCCGCTCCGCTGCCAAGGAGATCGTAAGTGCGGTCATGCTCTCAAAACTACAACATGCAGCATAGTTTAGCCAAGTAGGACCTATTCTTGGTCCGATCACAGAAACAACCACAAAACTAACTATGAAGTACCTTTAAAATCAATAGGTTAAAGGTGCCGTAGAACGTCTTTTTAAAAGATGTAATATAAGTCTAAGGTGTCCCCTGTTTCAGCTCAAAAGTTTCAGCTCAAAATACCCCATAGATTTTTTTTATTCATTTTTTTAATTGCCTATTTTGGGGCATCATTAACTATGCGCCGATTCAGGCTGCGTGGCCCCTTTAAATCTCATGCTCCCCTCCCCCGGAGCTCACGCTTGCCTTAACCAGCATAAACAAAGTTCACACAGCTAATAGAACCCTCAAAATGGATCTTTACAAAGTGTTCTTCATGCAGCATGTCTAATCGTGTAAGTATGGTGTTTATTTGGATGTTTACATTTGATTCTGAATGAGTTTGATAGTATGCTCCGTGGCTAAAGCTAACATTACACACTGGTGGAGAGATTTATGAGAACATGTGAACATACACTTTACAATATTCCTCATTTAAATAACTCCCACCCAAGGCATATGCAAAAAAGGGGTGAGATCTGTTTAAGTTGCATTAGTAGTGTGCTGAAACTCGTGGTTATGGTAAGGTTCATGACATTTCCGAAACATGCTCAAAACAGTTGACCAATCAGAGCACATTGTGCTTTTCAGAAGGAGGGGCTTCATAGAGACCAGAACTAAACAGGGGTGCATTTCCCAAAAGTATCGTTAGCCAACTAACATCGCAAGTTCCGTCATTACTAACATAGTTGTTTTGACGATTTGGCGATAACATAGTTCAACATTTGCAAACTGCATCGCAAGCTTGTGTGGTTGGAACGACAGCTAGCGACCTTTGGTTAGAAGCATAGTTTCTTGTTTTTATGACATGTGAACTTGATAAATCGTTATCTTGAGCAAAATAAACAAGCTGACATTAAAGGGATAGTTCACCCAAAAATGAAAATTCTATCATCATTTACTCACCCTCAAGTTGTTCCAAATCTGTATAATATAACACAAAGGAAGATATTTTGAAGAATGTGTTAAACTGAACAGTTTTGGGGCACCTTTGACTTCCATAGTAGTTTTTTTCCTACTATGGAAGTCAATGGTGCCCCAAAGTGGCCTGGTTACAATCTTTCTTCAAAATATCTTCCTTTGTGTTCAACAGAACAAAGAAAATTATTCAGATTTGGAACAACTTGAGGGTGAGTAAATGATGATAGAATTTTCATTTTTGGGTGAACTATCCCTTTAAGTACAATGTATATCTTTTATTTCGAGTATATACAAATGTCATTTACATATTTTAGTTTGTCAAGAGATTTGAAGCACCGTTTTTAAAGAGTGCTCATGTGCATACGTGCTCTGGTACGTAAGAACGAGCCTATGATTTAATCTGGAATTAAAGCAAAATAACAACAAAAAAAAAACAATTAGTCCTCAGATGCCATGTCTGTAATTTATAGCAAAAAATCTAGCATTAAGTCAATCTCAAATGGATTCATTTAAAGAAGTTATTACTCACCAGCTGTGTGACGTCATTCACCAATGTGGCTGAACGACAGGTTTGCGACAATACGGTTTCGGGAACAGTCATGACTAGCTAGTTGATTTCTTCATCGATGCATTGTACTATGGTAGTGAAGCAGCGAGTTACGTAGTTGTACGGGAAACGCACCCCAGAACGTTACTGACAGACTGGGAAGAGAGGAGCTGCAACAATGTAAAAAATATGAAACATAATGTTTATTTTGAATATTCAAGCATGAAAAACTATTCAGTAGAGCCCAAAAACAAAATCAAGACTTTGAAAATAGGGCACAATATGCCCTCTTTAAGTTTTACCAAAACAAATGTCTACTGAGTTGTCAGTGTGTTTCTTTTATAGGTCACTACTGGAACGCAGCGTCCTTCAACACACCTGCATCTTATCTTCATTTTCCCACCTTCCAAGCCGAGACCAGCGCAGACGTTTCCTTCTATTTTAAGACTTCAGCCTCACATGGCGTCTTTCTGGAAAACCTGGGCAATCCAGATTTCATTCGCTTAGAACTCAAATGTAAGCTTACATTTAGACTACCAGATATTTTTAGCACCTCACCTCACCGAGATATTTAAATCACTATTATCTTCCCTCCAGAGAAAAGATATTATACTATTATAGTATGTATTAATATTTTGAATTAGCTTTTATTTTTATATTTTCATTTTCCATTTTAATATTGGTTTAAGTTTTAGTAATTTTTTTTGAGCTTTTGTCATTTTTATCATTTTTATTAATTGATTTTTTTTTTTTTTTTTTTTTTTTTTTTAGTGATTTTAGTACTTCAACTTAAATGTATTTCAGTTAGCTGCCAACGCAACATTTCTAACAATAAACTGTGGTTTTAAGATTGTTCTTCATCTAAAATTCATATTTTATTTTATTACAATTACCGAAAACCATTTTTAATAGCTTTAGTTTAGTTAACGAAAACAACCCTGCTTTCCACAGCTGCTACAGTGGTGTCGTTCTCATTTGATGTGGGCAACGGGCCTGTGGAGTTAATGGTGCGCTCATCTACACCCCTCAATGATGACCAGTGGCACAAGGTGGAGGCGGAACGGAATATTAAGGAGGCTGTTTTGCGATTGGACAAGCTGCATAGGGAGGTGCGGTCAGCCCCGCATCAGGGCCACACCCGCCTGCAGCTCTTCAGTCAGCTGTTTGTAGGTAAGATCTCAATAAATTAGGCTTCCAAGATTAATTTCACACACAGCCTATCGATTTTATCAGTTGTAAAACATTTCTGTATTTGCATGTGTCTTTTATGTATGTTATTATTGTTTGATGAGCTCACCAGGAAAAATTCCAGACAACCAGGTTGCTATTACAATCAATCAATCAATCAATCAATCAATCAAAAACAATTTTCTATTAAAACATTATAAAAATTACGGAGCCCCGCACATGACATGCAAGAAAAAAATTAAATTGTGCACAGGATTTACTATTTCATTCCCTTGATTTACTAAATCGTGTGCACGATTTACTAAATCGTTCCCTCGATTTACTAAATCATGCGCATGATTTACTAAAACGTGCACACGATTTAGCCTACTATTTTTTTCCTGCATGTCATGTCCAGGGCTCGTAAAAAATAAAAAAAAAATGTACAATACATGGTGTACAAAAAATGAATCTTAAAGTTATTTGGGGAAATAGAAATAAAGATTTAGAAACTGATACTCAAACTAATGCCAAATACGAAAAAATGAAGAGAAAAAACAATAATATAATAATATTAAAAAATATTTTAATAATAATAACAATCAGTTTGGCTCCAGGTAATAAGATAATTAATTATTATAAATAAATTAAGAAAATAATAATAATATTTTAAAAAATATTAATAATAATGAAAGTAAATTTGGCTCCATAATATCTCATTATAACAATTTAAAAATGTCTTGTAGTTATTGGTTATTTTAATTGAAATTATCAAATCTTTATACAGTTTTTAATTAAAAAAAAGTTTTTTTTTATTATTAAGGCTAATATCTTGTTATGTGTTACTCTTTAGGAGCCTCAGGGGGGCAGAGAGGATTTCTGGGTTGCATTCGTTCCCTGAAGGTCAACGGGGTGACACTTGACCTTGAGGGCAGGGCAAAGGTCACACCAGGGGTAAAGCCTGGATGCTCGGGTCACTGCAGCAGCTATGGAATGCATTGCCAAAATGGAGGGAAATGTATTGAGAAATACAACGGATACTCGTGCGACTGCAGTATGACCGCCTTCGACGGGCCTTTCTGCAATGATGGTATGGGCCCTTATTTTAGTAAATAGTTAATTCAGTTTTGTTTTGACTGTAACATAATGAGTGACAAAAATCCACAAATCTCATACATTAGTCCTGTATATAGGTGACATCAAAGCTAACAAACATGGACTACAAGCTGATTTGAATCAGTTTTGCTTTGTTCTTATTGTCATCTGCTTCCATTCTAGATGTTGGTGGGTACTTTGAGAGTGGGACCCTGGTGCGGTACGACCTCATGTCAGAGAGCAGCTCTTCTCCTGCAGTTAAAGAAGGTGACTCTGGATTCCTAAGCTCAGTGGGTAATCTGACCCGTGAGGAGCTGAGCTTTAGTTTCAGCACGTCCCACACGCCCGCCGTTCTCATTTACATTAGCTCCAAGACGCAGGACTACCTGGCTGTGGTGCTGCGGCAAAATGGTGAGACTGTTTGCTTGTTTAGAGCTCAGATTTAATGCTTAAAGGGTTAGTTCACCCAAAAATGAAATTGATCCCATAATTTACTCACCCTCAAGCCATCCTAGGTGTATAGGACTTTGTTTTTTCAGCCAAACACAATCAGAGTTTTATTAAAAATATCCTGGCTCTTCCAAGCTTTATAATGGGAGTGAATGGTACGCTATATTTTGAAGCCCAAAAACCCAGGATTTTTTATATTTTATTTTATTTCAGTTATTGTTTATTTCAAGTAAAGAAGATTTTTTAATGATTTTTAGTTTTAGTTAAAGGGTAGTTCACCCAAAAATGAAAATTCTGTCATTAATTACTTACCCTCATGTCGTTCCACACCTGTAAGACCTTCGTTAATCTTCAGAACACAAATTAAGATATTTTAGTTGAAATCTGATAGCTCCGTGAGGCCTCCATAGGAAGCAATGGACACTTCCTCTCTCAAGATCCATAAAGGTACTAAAAACATATGAAGAGTTTCGTTGCAAAACGAGATAACTCCGTTTTTTTAATTTTTCAAAAATCTTGTTTTTTGGTTGTGCATTCCAATTAATATCAATTCAACTGCAGTTGGTTTGTTTTGATTTAAACCTTCATAACTTAAAAAATACAGCTAAGTAGCACAATAAAACAAAATAATAACATGATAACATAATAATAAACATGTTTTGACAAAAATGTTAAAAACGGAGTTATCTCGTTTTGCAACGAAACTCTTCATATTTAAATCAGTTCATGCGAGTACAGTGGTTCAATATTAATATTATAAAGCGACGAGAATATTTTTGGAGTGCCAAAAAAAACTAAATAACGACTTATTTAGTGATGGCCGATTTCAAAACACTGCTTCAGGATGCATTGGAGCATAATGAATCAGTGTTCGAATCTGCTGTTCGGAGCGCCAAAGTCACGTGATTTCAGCCGTTGGCAGTTTGACACGCGATCTGAATCATGATTCGACACACTGATTCATTTGTGCTCCGATGCTTCATGAAGCAGTGTTTTGAAATCAGCCATCACTAAATAAGTCGTTATTTTGTTTTTTTGGCACTCCAAAAATATTCTCGTTGCTTTATAATATTAATATTGAACCACTCACATGAACCAATTTAAATATGTTTTAGTACCTTTATGGATCTTGAGAGAGGAAATGTCATTGCTCCCTATGGAGGCCTTACGGGGCTATCGGATTTCAACTAAAATATCTTAATTTGTGTTCCGAAGATTAACGAAGGTCTTACGGCATGAGGGTGAGTAATAAATGACAGAATTTTCATTTTTGGGTAAACTAACCCTTTAATGATAATAACCCAACTTAGAAGCACTTGACATTGATGAAACATTGATTGTGTTTTCCCTCAGGTACTCTACAGATCCGCTATAACCTGGGGGGATTGAGGGAGCCGTTCACCATCAGCCTGAATCATCGTAACATGGCGAACGGTCAGCCCCATAACATCAACATCACCCGACAGGACAGACTCATTCAGCTGCAGGTACTGTATCGTCTCAGTGGAGCCAATCGACAAAGATGGTTTACAGTTCAGATGAATGACTGTTAAAATTCACTGGATTTATGAGTCTTAATATGTGTTGAAGGTGGATCATTATCCCACAGTAGGCTACACTCTTCCTGAAGCCTCAGATGCTGAATTTAACCTCGTGAAGACAATATTCCTAGGAAAAGTTTTTGGTAAGAATTATTTAAATTGAGTTATTTGTTGTTTTAAGTGTGCATTTGGAATGTATGCATGTGTGCCTGTAACTCACAAAGCAGTGCATGATTGATCACAATGCCAAGGTCATAGCTTTGATTCCCAGGAAATTAACTGATAAAATGTATACCTTGAATCCAATGTTAGTCATTTCTACATCACTGCACATGCGCAGTACTTTCTAGTTTCGGTTTTAAATCCGATCAAGTGTTTACATGTCCTCTCGATCGGATTAGAAAAGGTTTAAAACACCCCTTACAATCCGAATGAAATTTGAATTCATTCCAATTGATGTGATATTTTTAGTCCAACTGTGCTAGTAGTCCGATTACAGTCGGATTATTAGGGTCCATGTTAACACAGCTAATGCAGCATAAACTAATTCAACAAAGATTTTGATATTCTGGGAAGCAAAGTCTTTAACGCTGGTCCATAAAATGAAAGTATAACAAAATTAAATATAGTGATATACTCTAGAAATGGCATTTCAAAGAGACCTACATACCTATTTTTCAGTCTATATTGAGAAATTCATTCATTCATTCATTTAGGATTTAGTATATTTGATTAGGAATAAAATTGGTTTTCAAATGAACACAGCTGAACTCTTGTCACAAAACAATGTCATAACCCACAGAGTCTATGATGCATGTCTCAGTTTTCTGTTTTTCCGTTCATTTGATCATCATGTGAAGCTCCAGGTTTCACTCCTGATCTCAATCCAGTCTCCAGGTTTCCCTTCAGACATTTCTAGCAGAAATGAGCTGTAACTCTGAGCTGCATTACACAGAGAGAGAGAGCAGCTGAAAGTGTGATGGGTTGATATCTACAGATAGCTCTCGGACAGATAGCTATTTGTCGCATTCACGTCAAACAGAAGGAAATCTAGAATTTTCTAGTCAAGTTTACGCATAGGTAGATTGAGAAAGAGACGGACAGAAAGGAGAAATCAGGCATTTAGCTTAGAGTTGCAAGACCTGCTATAGGCTGGGAAGATATACGCAGTTCCGCATCTGTGATCGCAGACAGGTACCATGCTGATAAAATGTGTTATATTCAAAATATCTGCATTGTAATAACATTGTGTTTACTTACTAAGACTTCAGGTGGGATGTTTTTTCTCTTTCTGTAGCTGGATGTTTGGTTGTGATGTGTAGTAATATTGGAAGAAAAGCTGAGGATAATAAAGGACAGAACAGCTTTTCTCTCTTCACATATATAAAAATGCTGCTGTTTTCTTTCAGAAACGGGTCAGATTGATCCGGTGTTGATAGAGCGATATAACACCCCAGGATTCGTGGGCTGTCTCTCCAGAGTGCAGTTCAACCGCATCGCCCCGCTGAAGGCCGCCCTGAGGACCGTACTGCCCTCCACAGCCTCCATACAGGGAGTCCTGGTGGAGTCCAACTGCGGGGCGTCTCCACTCACAGTGCCGCCCATGTCTGCAGCCTTTGACCCCTGGCACCCAGATTCAGGTAACCGAATGATGATGAAAAACAACTCTTTATTGGTGGTATTTTTGCTCTTACATCTTTAACATTACAATGAAATATTGTACTGGCAGGGGAGTTATTGTGGAAAAAGTTCCACATCATGTTTTACTCTTGAGCAGGAAAATAATTTCTATAGAATTTCTCTGTTATGAAGAGATCTTTCCTGGTTGCCTGGAAGAAATATATAATGACATGGGTATTACACCGGTATTATCATTAGCTCAGTATAAAAACAATAAAGATAATGGAAAGTGTCCTCTATAATATGTGTGTTTACCTGAGGATGTGTGTGGATTCACAAAATGGAGTATGAAAAATTATTTTAGTCTTTAGTGGTATTTTTCATTCATCTTGAGTTCATAATTCTGATATTTTTGTATAATCTGTGTTACATCCCAAATGTATTCCTTTTTATAACATTTGTTTATTATTTTCTTTGTTAATTATAGTTAGTTTTTAGTTATAATTGCATTGTTTTTATTATTAGTACCTCTACGCTGTAAAAAAGAATTGTTGGTTTAACTTAAAAAAAGTAAGTTATCTGGTTGCCTTAAAATTTTGAGTTCATTGAAATTAAAAATTTGAGTTAATACAATGAAGGTGATTGGTTTAATCAACAGAAACTCAAAATATTATGTCATCTGAACCACATTAATTATTGAAGTTGAGTTGACAAAAGAAAAGAATTTGTGATAACAAATCATGAAAATATTTGTTTACAGTGTAGTTAAAATTTTAGAAATAATAAAATGAATTATTATAATAAATACATTATAGTAAATTATTAGTATTATTACATTGAAATAATAAATATATACTTAAACTGTAAACAATTTAAATTAATTAGTTTATAACTTTAATTTTAATATTAATAATGTAATATTAATATTTTATTGGGCGATATAATATAATATTAAAATAATAAATATAATAAATATTAGTAAAATATTAGAAATTAATTATTTAAATATAATCTAATAACATATTTTTAATTCTCATTTTGTTTTAATTGTGCAAATATTTTGTATTCAATTGGCACTATTTTACTTGATTTATTTAGCATTTTATACCTCAGTATACATCGCTAATCCTCAAATCCATGGCAATATGAATTCACAGTTTTTGTCATGACAGAACTAAACTGAGATTGCAATGGTGAGAGAGGTGATGTATTTGCAATCTTGTATTTTTAAAGTAATAATTAGTTTTAGATAGAGCATTATTTTTTGGTGTTTGTACTCTTACACCCATGACATTGAGTAGCTTGAGCTTTCATGGATATTTGTGGAATATGTAGTTTGGAGCCTGTGGAGACGGCAGATGAAAAGAGCAGACGGTTCGTCTCAGATCCGCTCCCCTGCCAACACCAGCCCCCTGACTCCTCCTGAGTGTGTGCAAAGATTCACTCATCTGCCCACCAGATTAACACACTGGCCTTCTGTACTTCATGTATGCCAAGAAATAATTTGAAAGGGATTGTAAACGTTTAGAGTCAGAAAACTGCTCTTTTCACAAAACTTTTTCTCTTTCTTTCAAGCCGGTGCCCAGTTCCCATTCAACGAGGAACAGGTCAGCCGTGATGGTGTCAACAGAGACTCTGCAATAATTGGAGGTGATATATACTGTTGTAGTGTAATACTCTCACACACTTTAATATGCTTACATTAAGTATGCACAACAATACAGGGCACTTTCAATGTGTATTCCAATTTCACAATGTTTGCAAAATTGAAAGTTCTCTTAATGTTCACATAACCAAGAACTGGACACTGAGAAGGTTCAGTGAACATTCAGAAATAATGTTTTCATAACTTAAAGGGATAGTTCACCCAAAAATGAAAATTGAAAATTCTATCTTTAATTACTCACCCTTATGTCGTTTCAAACCCATAAGCCTTTCGTTCATCTTTGGAACACGAATGAAGATCTTTTTTATTGAAATCTGAGAGCTTTCTGTCCGTCAATTAACAGCCTATGCAACTACAGCTTTCAAGATCCAGAAAGGTAGTAAAGACATCATTAAAGTACTCCATGTGACTACAGTGGTTTAACCTCGATTTTATGAAGTGACACAAGTGTTTTGTTTGCACAAAAAACATCATTTACCACTTTATTTACCACTTTATCTCCAATGCACATTCACAAGAGGACCATGACACATGTGTGTTGTGTTAATGCAAGAGCAGGTGTTGGAGATTAATATTTGTAAATAAAGTGATAAATTGTGTTTTTTGTTGTTGTTTTTTTTGTTTCACTTTTGTTTCACTTGCTTTGCTTCATAAGATTGATGTCTTAATTTGTGTTCCGAAGATGAACAAATGTCTTACGGATTTGGATCAACATGAGCGTGAGTAATTAATGACAGAATTGTCATTTTTGGGTGAACTAACCATTTAATGGGAACATTCTTGAAAACATTCTTAGAACATATTTTTGTTAGCTGGGAACTTGCTGGGTCTGTAAAACATGTTTTTGGTCTGTCTAATTTTTCTAATCTCATGAGACAACGATTTTTATTAGGACAAACTTTGAAGGCTTATTTTGTAATATGGACTGGAAAAACCAGTACATTCAAAAAAATCTTTTATAGAAAAGTATAAACAGAATTGCTTAGTGTTTATTTATTTATTTTTGGATATTATAAAACGTTTGTAATTTCCTGTAATTTCCTGATAATTTACTCACCCCCATGTCATCCAAGATGTTCATGTCTTTCTTTCTGCAGTCAAAAAGTTTTTTTATGAAAATATTCCAGGATTTTTCTCCATATAGTGGACTTCAGTAGTTACCAATGAGTTGAAGGTCCAAACTGCAGTTTCAAAGGGCTCTACATGATCCCAGCCAAGGAATAAGGGTCTTTTCTAGCGAAACGATCGGTCATTTTCTAAAAAAAAAAAAAAAAATTATATACTTTTTAACCACACTGTAAAAAAAAAAGAAGGTTGTTTCAACTTAAAGTGTTTGTGCTGCCTTAAAATTTTAAGTTTAGTCAACTCAAATATCCAAGTTTTCACTTAGTACAACTTCACATTTCAAGTTGTTTAAACTTAAAATTTTAAGACAGCACGAACACTTACTTTTTTGGTCTGTCTAATTTTTCTAATCTCATGAGACAACGATTTTTATCAGGACAAACTTTGAAAGGCTTATTTTGTAATATGGACTTAGAAAAACCAGTACATTCAAAAAAATCTTTTATAGAAAAGTATAAACAGAATTGCTTAGTGTTTATTTATTTATTTTTGGATATTATAAAACGTTTGTATTTATTGTATTTTTTGTTGAACAGTACTAGCCTGTGAAGATGATGGCAAAACATTTAAATACAACTAACCATCCAACCAATGTGTATTATCCAATGTGACTGTATTTGCATACATGTGTAGATTATATTTCTTAGACATCTTATCATTGGTGTAGAATATTTCTAAATATATTTTAATGATGATTTATTAAAGGATTAGTTCACTTTAAAATGAAAAGGACCCCAAGCTTTACTCACCCTCAAGCCATCCGAGGTGTATATGACTTTCTTCTTTCTGATGAACACAATCTGAGATATATTAATAAACATCCTGACGCATCCGAGCTTTATAATGGCAGTGAACAGGACCAACGAGTCTGAAGCTGAAGAAAGTGCCTCCATCCACATCCGTCCATCATAAACATATTCCACTCGGCTCCGGGGGGTTAATAAAGGCCTTCTGAAGCGAATCGATGCGTTTGTTGTAAGAAAAATATCCATATTTAACAAGTTATAAAGTAAATATCTAGCTTCCGCCAGACCGCCTTCCGTATTCAAGTGTAAAACTCTTGCAGTTTAAAATGCTTAGGTTATGTCCTATGACTTCCCTATTCAACTTACGAAACAAGCAAGTTAAATACATACGTTTTTTCGTAAGTTGAATACAGAAGGTGGTCTGGTGGAAGCTAGATATTTTACTTTATAACTTGGATATTCTTCTTACACAAATGCATCGCTTCACTTCAGAAGGCCTTTATTAACCCCCCAGAGCCACGTGGAGTATGTTTATGATGGATTGATTTGGATGGATGCGCTTTCTTCAGCTTATACTCGTGACCCCTGGCCATTATAAAGCTCAGATGCGTCAGGATATTTATTAATCTAACTCAGATTGTGTTCATCAGAAAGAAGAAAGTCATATACACCTAGGATGGCTTGAGGTAATTTTCATTTGAAAGAGAACTAATCCTCTATCATAACAATCATGAGTTTAATAGCATTCTCTCTCACGTAGGCATCATCGCAGTGGTGATTTTCTCCATCCTCTGCACGCTGGTGTTTCTGGTGCGTCACATGTTCCGTCACAAGGGCTCCTACCACACAAACGAGGCCAAGGGGGCGGAGTCTGCCGACTGCGCCGATGCAGCAATCATCGTGAATGACCCCGCCTTCACAGAGACAATCGACGAGAGCAAAAAGGAGTGGTTTATTTAGCCATGCCCCTTGGGAGGGGCTTCATTCTCTGACATGGATACCCTGAGGGATACGTAAAGGGCAAGAGTTTTTTTTGAGTAGCCGATGTGAAATGGACACTTGGCAGGTCCTGTTCTGTGCACTGACTGGCATGTCTGTTCTGTAATTATTTTGTATGTAAGCGAGTACAGCACAAGGACTTCTGTAAGATCATATTCATCTCATACACACATGACAGAAATATTCAATGGACGATGGAAAAAAAACAAAAAAAAAAACAACAACTGATGCATTTTTATCATTGCAATACTGGTCTGTTAACAAATGCATTTGATGTGTGTTCAGCAAACATGAATGCACCAAATACTCCAATAGCACAACGGAATGTGTACAGAATGCACAATTATGTTTCCGATAATGACATTTGATTGTATTTAACATTTTGTTGTCAGCATCTTCAGGACAATAATATATTGTAGCATGGTAATCAGCCAATTGCATTTCTGAATCATTCACCAATGTTAATGCAGCACTTTTGTATCTCATGGTAAATGTTCTTTACAGTTATCAGAATTCAGTGTTATTTATCTGTTTCTCCATAAGTGCTTGTTCAACCTCTCTGGAAAACATGATAGGCAGTTTGGAGGGTTTTTATAAGGAGAATGCTCTTTAAAATACGAAAACTCTAGATAGAGATTTTAGTTCAGATGTGTTCAGTAGTACAAGATCATGAACGGTCCATTTGCTCCAATCTCTTTTAATGTGCCTCAAAGGTTCAAGATTTCTTCTGGCCAAGCATGGATTTTGTGATAGATTTGATGGCCCTTACATGTTAATATAGAAGAAAGATTACTTTTGTGTGTGTGTGTGTGTTCGCAGTTTAATGCACTGCTTATTTGAAATCAGCCGCACAAATTTATGTACAAACCATTTTTACTATTGTCTTGATTGTGCTTGGTTAAGTCATTTTTATTTCTTAACTATGTCTGAATTACGCAAAGGAGCATTTCTGTATTTCTGGCAGTTTATTAACATGGTCTCATAAGAGTTTGCCCTCTCTGCTCATGTGAATCCACTAACAAGAGTATTATTCAAACATCAGATAGATTACAAAACCTGGTTTATAATAAAGCACTACAATAAAGTTGCTTTCTGTATGTTTTGAGTTGTTTCGGTAATTAAGGGATTCATTCAAATTTCCTGATAATTTACTCACCCCCATGTCATCCAAGATATTTATGTCTTTCTTTCTGCAGTTAAAAAGAAATTAAGGTTTTTTATGAAAATATTCCAGGATTTTTCTCCATATAGTGGACTTCAATAGTTACCAATGAGTTGAGTTGAAGGTCCAAACTGCAGGGTCTTTTCTAGCGAAACGATAGGTCATTTTCTAAAAAAAGAAAAAAAAAAAAAAAATTAAATACTTTTTAACCACACTGTAAAAAAAATTGTTTCAACTTAAAGTAAGTGTTTGTGCTGCCTTAAAATTGTAAGTTTAGTCAACTCAAATATCCATGTTTTCACATAGTACAACTTCACATTTCAAGTTGACTAAACTTAAAATTTTAAGGCAGCACGAACACTTACTTTTTTAAGTTGAACAACAGTTTTTTTACAGTGCACAAATGTTCATCATTGCGCCACGCATTACGTAATCACGTTGGAAAGGTCATGTGTGATGTAGGCTGAAGTACCGCGGTAAGGCGAAAAACTCCATCTCAAAATCTTTCGACATTGTTTTTTTCCTTTTTTTTTTTTGTAAAGGCCATTTGACTTAGTCTTTGCACATTCACTTTTTAAACACTTGCTCGATACTTCCGCCTACGTCACTCGTGACCTTTCCAATATGATTACGTAATGCGTGGCACATCGCAGAGCAGTGCAAGATGAGCATTTGTGGTTAAAAACTATATATATATATATATATATATATATATATAAAATGACTGATCGTTTTGCTAGATAAGACCCTTATTCCTCATATGGGATCATGTAGAGCTCTTTGAAGCTGCACTGAAACTGTAATTTGGGCCTTCAACCCATTGAACCCTGTTGAAGTCCACTATATAGAGAAAAATCCTGGAATGGGTTCCTCAAAAACCTTAAAGTCTTTTCAACTGAAAAAAGAAAGACATAAACATCTTGGATGACATGGGGGTGAGGAAATTATCAGGGAATTTGAATTGTGAACTAATCCTTTAATATGTTTGAAATTGTCTCAATGCATTACCAGTACATTGTTTGAACATTTAAATGATCAAAATTGTATATTTATTAAGGTTTGTCACTGTCACATCAGAATTACTTTATGTCATTATAATGTAATGCAATCATTTGTTCTGTTGTTCTTTTTTGAAAATGCTCATAAGATGATAAGATGATGCTCTTAAGATGAATTGTCATTTCATGTTGAGAGTTGTAAAGAAACTGACTCTCCAATAATGAACACATCGCCAATCTCAATAAACTACTGGATTGTTTTTGTAACAAAAAAAAAAGTCATTTTTTTAGGGAATGAGTGACTTTTTAATACATTCCTCTCCTTATGACTTTATTGTGTTGTTAATGATTCTAATCATTATAGTTCATGTTAATCTTAAAGGGGATAAATACTTTCCATCTAAAGTCTGCTTATAATTTTAGTCAAGATTTTTTGCACCAGATAGTTTCAGTAAATTGTTGAGGTGGAAGTTTTGATTTCACAAAATTTGAGTATGTCTACATCAAACTCTTTATATGGATCCTTTCAAAAAATTTACTGTGGTGGTACCATGGTAAACATATGGTCTCTCAGGTAGTATTACAATGGTACTTTGATAGATACAGTTGCAAGAAAAAGTATGTGAACCACTTGCAGAATCTGTGAAAATGTTAATAATTTTAACAAAATAAGGGAGATAATACAAAATGCATGTTATTTTTTATTTAGTACTGTCCTGAGTAAGATATTTTACATAAAATATGTTTACATATAATCCACAAGACAAAAAAAAATAAATAAAAAATAGCTGAATTTATTAAAATAACCCCATTCATAAGTATGTGAACCATTGATTCTCAATACTGTGTGTGGTTACCTGATGATCCACCACTGTTTTTTGGTTTTGTGATGGTTGTTCATGAGTCTCTTGTTTGTCCTGAGCAGTTAAACTGAGCTCTGTTCTTCAGAAAAATCTCCAGCTCCTGCAGATTCTTCAATTTTCAAGCATTTTTTGCATATTTGAACCCTTTACAGCAGTGACTGAATGATTTTGAGATCCGTCTTTTCACTCTGAGGACAACTGAGGGACTCAAACACAACTTTTAAAAAAAGGTTCAAACAAAAAGGTTCAAACAAAGAAAACATGATGCATTAATAGATGGGGGGTCACAAAACAAAAATAAAAACAGTCGTAGATCATCCAGGTAACCACACACAGTATTAAGAATCAATGGTTCACAAACTTTTGAACTGGGTCATTTTAATAAATTCAGGCTTTTTTTTTTTTTTTTTTTTGTCTTATGGATTATATGTAAACATCTTTTATGTAAAATATCTTAATCAGGAGAGTACTAAATAAGAAATAACATGCATTTTGTATGATCTCTCTTATTTTGTTAAAATTTTGCACATTTTCACAGATTCTGCAAGTGGTTCACATACAGTACAGTCCAAAAGTTTGGAACCACTAAGATTTTTAATGTTTTAAGAGGTTTCGTCTGCTCACCAAGGCTACATTTATTTAATTAAAAATACAGTAAAAAACAGTAATATTGTGAAATATTATTACAATTTAAAATAACTGTGTACTATTTAAATATATTTGACAAAGTAATTTATTCCTGTGATGCAAAGCTAAATTTTCAGCATCGTTACTCCAGTCTTCAGTGTCACATGATCCTTCAGAAATCATTCTAATATGCTGATCTGATGCTCAATAAACATTGATGATTATTTTCAATGTTGAAAACAGTTGTGTACTTTTTTTTTCAGGATTCCTTGATGAATAGAAAGTTCAAAAGAACAGCATTTATCTGAAATACAAAGCTTCTGTAGCATTATACACTACCGTTCAAAAGTTTGGGGTCAGTAAGAATTTTTATTTTTATTTTTTTGAAAAGAAATTAAAGAAATGAATACTTTTATTCAGCAAGGATGCATTAAATCAATCAAAAGTGGCAGTAAAGACATTTATAATGTTACAAAAGATTAGATTTCAGATAAACACTGTTCTTTTGAACTTTCTATTCATCAAATAATCCTGAAAAAAAATATTGTACACAAATATTTTGTACAATTGTACACATTAAATGTTTCTTGAGCAGCAGATCAGCATATTAGAATGATTTCTGAAGGATCATGTGACACTGAAGACTGGAGTAATGATGCTGAAAATTCAGCTTTGCATCACAGGAATAAATTACTTTGTGAAATATATTCAAATAGAAAAGAGTTATTTTAAATTGTAATAATATTTCACAATATTACTGTTTTTACTGTATTTTTAATTAAATAAATGTAGCCTTGGTGAGCAGACGAAACTTCTTTTAAAAACATTAAAAATCTTAGTGGTTCCAAACTTTTGGACTGTACTGTACTTATTCTTGCAACTGTATAAAATAAGATATGATTACCATACAGGCTATATGCCATTCATGATGCATGGCACATTTTAGTGAAAAAGCAGCCAGTGAAAATTAGATGCAATTTTCAAATGAAAGTTATACTGACCACTGGATGACAAACAACAATGTAGCCTATATTTTTAATAATGTTCTGTTCTAAAACATGTTTGTGTGTTACCACTCTAGTTGCACTAAATGCTGTCCAGTGAGATTTGGCTACTCGGTAAATAGAGAACATGTGCGTCCACATGTGCGGTCAAAGTCCATAATAAACTGTTATTCATATAATTATTAAATTAAAAACTGACGCGGAACTTTAAACCACAGCCGCTGTTTTCGAGCGTTGCGCGCGCTGACGGAGTGTGTCTCTGTTTCCGGAGGGACCGTGTTTCCGTGAGCACGCGCTGACGGAGTTTTTTTCTGTGTTCGTTGTTTCGGCGTTGTTCTTTTTATTTTCTGAGTAAAAAATAAGGATCGCCACCTACGCTTCTGATATATAAAAGGGGATATTGTTAATCAGGATCCGGAGCGGTGCTGGAGATTCATGTGTACGTTTGTCGTTCTTTCTGGATGATGGTAAGAGCGCGAGATTAGCCGTTAGCTTTAGCTCTAATCTTGAACACAAACACACACAGTTATAGGCGATAATTAATATATTAATATCACAATTCCTATTGCATTATGTACTTATCTTGTCATGACTTGTATTAACGGATATCTACGTGTTTACAGAGTATTTGTGGTGTGTTTTGAGGTGAGGCCTCATCAGTCAGATTGTGTTTGCCTGAAGCACACACATTTAAGCAACTTTTAATTCTGCGTAATGTTTTTGGATGGAAGGAGAGGCCCGTATTCGGAAGCGTCAGCAGTATTTTAAAGCACGAGCACAGCGGTAATTGGAAACAAATGAGTCGCCCTCACGAGCTCTGCTGATGTGCTTGTATATGATGCACTTTGAGCGACCCGACCAAACTAGATCACTCACACTGAAATGAAGCGAGTTCTCTAATGTTAACATGTCGCTCACTCTCAGTGAAGACACAGGGTCCCAAAAACATCATGAGGTGAGGGTCAATCAAACGAGAGGGCTGTTATAGTTCAGCAGAGATGTGGAGAGATCAGAAATCTGATGAGTTTAGCAGTGATCAGAAGTGTTCAGAGATGGAAAATCAGGACAGAACAAATGTTTTTCTGCTTGTTTTTTTTTTTTTTGACTGAGTTTCATGAACAGGTAACACTTGCACTATATATATATATATATATATATATATATATATATATATATATATATATACTTTTATGTGTGTATATATATATATATATATATATATATATATATATATATATACTTTTATGTATATACATATACAATTTTTAATTTTTTCATGAATGGAAAAATTAGTTTTAACCAACTTTTTGCCTCAAAATTAACTATTTAAAATCATATACATAATATTTACATACACACATATATATATATATCTATACATATCATATACATATATTTATACTATAGATATAATAGATAAAATCATTATATATTGATTATTATTATTCTATTATATCTATAATAGATTTATGTGTGTGTTTGTGTGTGTGTATATATATATATATATATATATATATATATATTTTTTTTTTTATATATATAATTTTGTATTTTTTATATATATATATAATACAAAATTGTGTATACACACACACTATATATATATATATATATATATATATATATATATATATATATATATATATATATGTATACACAATTTTGTGTTATAGATGTGATAGATAAAAATGTTTTTTTCATGAATAGAAAAATTATATGCATGCACATATATCTATAGTATATGTATATTATGTCTTTATACTATAGATATAATAGATAAAATAATTATATGTATATGTGTGTGTGTGTGTGTGTGTGTGTGTATATATGTACAGTCAAACCAAAATTTATTCAGACACCTTGAACATTTCATTAATACAGTTTATTCACTATAGTTGACACAATCTCAGAGTTAAACTGTCAGAAAAAAATATTAATTATGTCTTAATTATGTCAGATAACACTTAAGCAAAACATGGTCAGGTCAAAGTGTCTGAATAATTTTTTTTTAATCAATTTTACTGGTAGTCCACTGTATGAAGAATTTTTGGGTAAAATATGTCACAGTTTAATTTATTTTGCTATCCTCACTTACATAAACTATAGTGTCCTGCACCCACTAGCAAACATATATCAAAAACGTCTGAATATGTCTCTGTGTGTTATATTATATATATATATATATATATAAATAAAATCATTGATAAAACGATGATCTATATAATTTATCCATTATATCTCTAATAGATGGAAATAAAAAAGGTAATCTATTAGTATTATATATAATAGATAAGATATTATCTATTATGTTTGTGCTACAAAAACAATTAGAGTGGAAGTATAATATAATTACCATGTTCAGCAGTTCTGCTCTTGTTTTGTAATTAAGTTATTGAAAATAATTTCGAGTCCACTCCAGATGTTCTGCTGTCCCACAGCTGTGGTGTTCTGCCTGAGTAAATCACTGTAAGTCATGATCTAATGGCAGAATGCTGTTAATTTGCTTGGTTACAGCACCGGCTGCATCTCAGAGCTCCTAGCGGAATATTTTCTGTTCCTTGAGTTGTTGCCATGGATACAAGAAGGGAACCCCAGGATATAATGAACAGTAGATTCCATACAAGGAATTTTTATCCCAGGAAAAACTGCTGCTGTGTCTTTTTAAGGATACGTCAGCAGATTCTTCATCTGCTGCAGGTTGCTTGGTTTTCTCTGATTTTTGGACTACACTCAAGAGACTCGTTTGGCGAAATGTGTTTAGTCCTACGTGATTCCAACGCACTGTGTATCTGTCTTTCTTGTGTCCCTCGCAGGTTTCTTTCCTGTCTGTCGCTGTACCCTGAGGGTCCGACCCTCTTCATCCTCCCTCACCGCTTGACCCTATGGAGGAGTAGCTCTTGAGTGACAGGCACAAGAACCAATCAAACATCAGGAGGAGCGTCAGACTCGCAGCGGCAGAGCCGAGAGGAAGAGAGGATGTCGTCTAACCGGACCCAGACCCCTCACGGTCTGAAGCAGATCGGGCTGGACCAGATCTGGGATGATCTGCGGGCGGGAATACAGCAGGTGTACACCCGCCAGAGCATGGCCAAGTCACGCTACATGGAGCTCTACACGTATCCTCAATTGCGATTTAATGTAATTTCTGTTTTGTTTGGAAAACTCGTCCAGTGTCTGTTGTGCCCTTAACCTCTTGCTTTTCAGTCACGTGTATAATTATTGCACTAGTGTGCATCAGTCGAATCAGGCCCGCGGTGCAGGTGCCCCCCCGTCCAAACCTTCGAAAAAGACCCCCACACCCGGAGGGGCTCAGTTCGTGGGGCTGGAACTCTACAAGAGATTGAAGGAATTTCTGAAGAATTACCTTACCAACTTACTAAAGGTACTTTACAAGAATAGATGCGTTTTTAATAGCAAGGCTGCATTTATTTGATTAATATACAGTAAAAACAGTAATATTGTGAAATATTATTTATTAATTTATTCCTGTGATGTCAAAGCTGAATTTTCAGCATCATTACTGTCACATGATCCTTCAGAAATCATTCTAATATGCTGCTTTGCTGCTCAAGAAACATTCGCTATAATTATCAATATTGAAAACTTTTTATTATTTTTGTGAAAATTTTTGTTTTCTAGGATTCAAAAGAACAGCATTTATTTGAAATATAATTTTTGCTTGAATTTTTTTGTAACATTTTACATGTCTTTACTGTTACTTCTGATCATGAATTTACATTAAAGTATTAATTTCTTTAGAAAAACAAAAAAACAAAAAACATTAACCCCAAACTTTTGAATGGTAGTCTACAGGGCTTGACATTAACACTCGCCAAATACGGGTGGTTTTCAGCAGTGGCGTGTAACGCAGTCACTCCTACTAGCCACTTTGGCGGGTTAAATTTTATATATAGCCTAAATATACATTTTTCAATTGTAGTATTTTAAAAAGTCATCTGAAATAACAAAACTAAGAGCAATGTTCTCAAAAATATCGATTTTTCGATACATATCGATACTGAAATATCTGAAACGCTTCAAATACTAATTTTCCACAGAGTAGATACACGACACCAGCTGCGCTTTCTCTCTAATCTCTCCGACAGCGAGTTGACACACAAACCCTCCTCCCCTCACTCACTTGTTTCATTTTCTCTGGATGAGTTAAACATTAAAATACATAGTATAAATTAAAATAATATCAAAATGCCTTGGTTGAGTATTCATGTAAACACAGTCAGTTATATTTTAACACATGTATAACAGTATGTATCCATGTGTCAGGTCTTAAAGAGACAGCAGCCTAATATACCTGCTGCCGAATTATGACATAATAAAAATATCTATATGGCCGTTTTTCCCCATGGTATCGATGTCAGAATTGTGGCCATTGAAAATGCTGAGTGGCTAGTAACTTTGGAAAAACACTAGCCACAGTGGCTGGTGAGCAAAAAAGTCCATGTCAAGCCCTGGTAGTCTATATAGTAGAGCTTTTATAATATTAAATGGTACTTCAACAAAAGTAATCAATTCTAATTGTTTTGCATTAAGAGAGAATGTTTGTATTTATAGACTGTCAACATTTTGCTAACACTTTACAATAAGGTTTCATTAGTTAAGTTTAATTAACTACAGTAGTTTAATTAGCACGATCTATCGATGAACGATACTTTAGCAGCCTTTATTAATCTTAATGTTATTTCGACATTTACTTGTACATTTTTAACTTAAGTGAAATTCACAGCATTTAGCCCAAAAGATTCAGTTATGGTACTATTCACTGAGCAGGTGTGTTCAAAACACAGCTGTTTATGACCAAAGTAAGTCTAAATGATTATTATTCAGATTTATTTAATAAAAGTTGTCTATAAAAAGCCTACAAATCTAAAAAATTCAAAAAAAAAAATAATAATAATAATAAGTACCATAAACATTGTATTAAATCAAAATCGAATGAACTGCTGTTGATGACGTATGATTCTATAAAACTGTGTGTGTGTGTTCTCACTCATCACTCACTTGTGAAATGAGACTGTACGTCTCATTTCTGCTCGCCTTCAGCACAAATGGACTTCCGAGTTCTTTAAAACATTTGCAGTACAATTGCAGCAGATAGACATAAGTGCCGATATGTGCTGATGCTTTCCAAATATCGTGCAGCCCTAAACACAATCCAGCTGAGGCAGAGGGAGGGGGAGCAATCAAACTCTGGTTTGAACAGGCAGTCGAACCAAGCGTGAAAGCAGCCTTAAACTCCCAGTAAACATGTATTTATTTGACTGTTGCCCTCAGGATGGAGAGGATCTGATGGACGAGAGCGTTCTGAAGTTCTACACACAGCAGTGGGAGGATTACAGGTTTTCCAGTAAAGTGCTCAATGGGATCTGTGCTTATCTCAACCGCCACTGGGTGCGCCGGGAGTGTGACGAGGGCCGGAAAGGGATCTATGAAATCTACTCTGTGAGTTTCTTGCTTTTCTTCTGCATTACAACTTCAGCACAATTTCAATCTATTTGATGTCATGTCATTATATGTATGTCATGTGAATGTTTTGTGTGTGTGTGGGTGTTTTTCCAGCTCGCTCTGGTGACGTGGAGGGAATGTTTGTTTCGGCCTCTGAATAAGCAGGTAAGATTGGAAACGGGAAACACGTCATAGTAGGAAAAGTGCTTAATTCTAATAAATGTATTTAGTAACACTTTACAATAAGGTTCATTAGTTAACATGAACTAATAATGTACTTATACAGCATTTATTAATCTTTGTTAATGTTAATTTAAACGTACTAATACTTAAAACTAATTTATTAAAATCGAATTATTAATTACTAATTAATAATTAGTAATCCGTACTAATTATTAAAATCTTGTTAAAGGATTAGTTCACCCAAAAATGAAAATAATGTCATTTATTACTCACCCTCATGCCGTTCCACACCCGTAAGACCTTCATTCATCTTCAGAACACAAATTAAGATATTTTTGATGAAATACGATGGCTCAGTGAGGCCTGCATAGCCAGCAATGACTTTTCCTTTCTCAAGATCCATTAATGTACTAAAAACATATTTAGATCAGTTCATGTGAGTACAGTGGTTCTACAGTACAGATACAGTAACAAATGTATTGCTCATGGTTAGTTCATGTTAGTTAATACATTAACTAATGAACCTTATTGTAAAGTGTTACCATGTATTTTTTTTGGTACCTTTGTTCCTAGGTCACAAATGCAGTATTGAAGCTGATAGAGAAGGAGAGGAATGGAGAAACCATCAACACTAGACTCATCAGTGGAGTGGTCCAGTCCTATGGTGCGGCATCGTTTTTACATTAGGGCTGCAACTAATGATTATTTGTGACCCGTGCTGGCAAAATGAATCACAATTTTCAAAATTGAGTTATTTTTTATTAAAAAAATATTATTTGATTAAATTATATACATTTTTATTTAAACCTTCAAAAATGAATAAGCTACACCTGTTTGAAGTAGATAGAGTCAGCAAAGTCAATTCTGAGAAAAATCGAGTTAAAGTTTTCTGAAGGTTCCGAAAAAAAATCACCTAGCATCCATACCTTCAAAATCCCTGATAATAACACCAATTTGGCACACTCCAAGTCAAAACCCATATCTATAGGAAAAATATATATTCAACTTCTTTCCATGATACCACAATTGTTTGATAATATTAATGAAACAGACTATATGTTAAGACCTACTATATCGCACAGATCTAATAATGTTACACGTCAGATGTTTTTTTTCCCCCAACAGTTAAAGGTGCCATAGAATGGAAGCCTCAAACTCATTCAGAATCACATGTAAACATCCAAATAAATACTATACTCACATGATCCGATGCATGCATGCAGCATGCATGACGAACACTTTGTAAAGATCCATTTTGAGGGTTATATTAGCTGTGTGAACTTTGTTTATGCAATGTATATAGAGTCACGAGCTCGGGGGCGGGTAGCGCGAGCAATTAAAGGGGCCGCGCAGCCTGAATCGGTGCATATTTAATGATGCCCCAAAATAGGCAGTTAAAAAAAATAAATAAAAAAAAATCTATGGGGTATTTTGAGCTGAAACTTCACAGACACATTCAGGGGACACCTTAGACTTATATTACATCTTGAAAAAAAAACATTCTAGGGCACCTTTAACCATTCATTTAAGGCATAACAGATAATATTTGCATGAATACTCACCAAGACAGATATTTTGAAATACTGTAATTCCGTATATGTGTGTGTATATCGGGATCACGTGCTGTCTGAGGCATCTTTGTGCGCGCGCACTTCGGATCTATCGGTCAGCGTGAGTAAGATCATTTTGTTTACATCAGCATGAGTTTGAAAATCACATTTCATTGGTTCAGACCCATGCCATTGAGAATTCACTATAATTATTCACAAAGTTGGAATACTGCCCTTTTTAAACGATACCAAGCGTCCTGAGAAGAAGCGCCAGTCATCCAGAAGTGAGCAGAAAAAAAAAGTAATTTTTCATGGACAAAGGAAGGGTACTTTTCTCAGAAAATGTACAAATAAAGAGCATCTATTTAGAGCATTGGGATCGCTAAACAAGGGCTTAATTAACAAATTTTTGTGAAAAAAAATGAAATTCGACCAAAATTGACATTTTTAACTTGGTTTGCCATTAGCCCGTGCACATTCCAACTCATTTTGCCAATACGGGTCACATTAATTATTATACATTAAAAATTACATTCTAAACCTAAAAACAACTGATTGCTTATCATTTTAAAGCAGAAATTAAAACAATTAAAAATAAACAAAAACAAAAGCACTGAATGTTAACTTGTATGAGGTATGAGGAAAACCTCACATTCATAGTAATTATAATACAATAATGGGCTATAGCAACAATAGTGCTTTTACTGCTCTCAGAAATATGATTACTTGTGTTACGCTTAATTTCTAAAAAAAAAAAAGCTTTTTTAGCTACGTGTATTTTAGTCAGAATTATTGTGCTCCTTATTCTACTGCGCTCCGTCTGTTTGATGCGCATGTGCCCACCAGCAACTGTTCTTTGAAGTCTGTGAAAGTTAGCAAGATGCTTGTAAGAATATGCAAAATGGAAATACTCGTAGGACTTTCTGACATTTACAGATAAGGATATAACCATAGAAGTTAAGTTATGTGCTGAGGAAAACACGTGTCAGAGGCATTAAACGGCTCACGCATCTGTCAGAGCATGACCGGACAAGATGCAGCAGCTCACTCTGTGTCCTCCACTAATTCTCTATATGCGTTTTTGGTCCATAGAAAGGGGTTATTCACTACTGTAAAGCCACGTGACTGGCTGATGGTTTCCTGGGCACAACGCACAGACTAATCGATAATCAAATTAATTCAAATGTTGATTATTTTCATTATTGATGATAATCAATTTTGTTTAGTTATTGCAGCCCTAGTTTACATCATGATGGATTTCATTGCTTGTTTGTTTGAGTCTGTGATAAAGGATGTTTAGAATCAGTGTTGTTTAGTTCATGGTTCTTTCTGTCTCTCACAGTGGAGTTGGGTCTCAATGAGGACGACGCCTTCGCTAAAGGTCCGACTCTGTCTGTCTACAAGGAATACTTTGAGACACAGTTCCTGGCCGACACCGAACGGTTTTACACGAGGGAAAGCACCGAGTTCCTACAACAGAATCCTGTTACTGAGTACATGAAGAAGGTGAGGCATAAGTAGCTTGACTTTTATTTTTAAGTGCTTGTGTAATTAAATGTGTAGTTGGTGTTAAGTAGGGCTGGACAGTATATTCAGAATATTTGCAATTATTTTGGTGTGTGAAATTTAGTAGTAGCATTGTGAAACTGACTTTAAGACCCTTTTATTTGGCAAGTACCAGTGGGTTAGATTTGGACCTCCTCCATCTTGTGACTTGCGTTGCATGTATGATAGTATTGTGGGATTTTAATATAAATTTTTGGTAATTGATTGATTTTTAAATTATATTTTTGATAGGATATCAGATAGTTCAGAAAGTCCAGTTCCTTTCCAGTTCTTTTTTTTTTTTTTTTTTTGCACAAATGAAATGTAAATATTACTGTTTACTATTATGTATTAATTAATTAATTATGTATTAACAGATTATTATTATTTTTAACAAGATTTTTTTTCTTACAGTATTTTAATATGCAACTTTTTAATCTACTCTAAAGCATTTTTTATTATTATTAGTGTTAAAAACTGTTTAATGTTTTTATAAAAACTGATACAAAACTGATTTGGTAAAAAAAAAAGATTCGATTTTTTTTTTTTTTTTTTTTTTTTTTTTTTTTTTTGTAATATTATACATGTGTAGAGTTTCTTTTTAATATTTTTTTTAATATACATTTTATTTTTTTCTTCCTTCAAAAAGTTGAAAAATATGTTTATTATACTTTGTTTGGCTGTATTGTCCAGTCTTAGAGTGAAGCTGAAGTGTTGAGCTGTATGTGTTGTAGGCCGAGGCTCGTTTGCTGGAGGAGCAGAGGAGGGTGCAGGTCTACCTCCATGAGAGCACACAGGACGAGCTGGCCAGGAAGTGCGAGCAGGTTCTCATTGAGAAACACCTGGAGATCTTCCACACGGAGTTCCAGAACCTTCTGGACGCAGACAAAAATGAAGGTATGAACCATAGTGAAAACTGAATGTACACGAGTCCTTCAAATTAAAATTCTCAACCGTTATTTATTCTTTCTCTCTGTGTAGATCTTGGTCGCATGTACAATCTTGTGTCACGGATCACAGATGGATTGGGAGAACTGAAGAAACTTTTGGAAACGCACATTTATAATCAAGGCTTGGCAGCCATCGAGAAATGTGGGGAGGCTGCTCTCAATGTGAGTCTGAATGTACATCGCCATCTTTGTTTGCAATGTACATCGTGCCATCTGATGCTGAGATCATCATGAGTTCACCATCATGGGTTTTTAATAGGGGTGTGACGAGACGGGTATCTCACGAGACGAGACAAGATTTTTACACACTATTTTTAAGAAATCCTCAATGGCGAAATACATATTCTGCAGGTGTATTTGAAATGTTTTAACTAATCATCTTGTAATGAATGTCATTTCAGTTCTACTTTCTATCATATGCAGTAAAAGTCAACAATACTCAAGTACTGTAAAAGGTTTTGCCACAAACTCAACTGACTGACTTCTGTATGATTTCAGTCTCTTCACACCTTACTGTACATGATTTATGAGCTTCTACAACTTTTGACCTCCTAACTGAACTCCTTTCCACAAACTGATCATAGAAATAAAAACAGTATAAATAAAAATGGTAACACTTTACAATAAGGTCTCATTTATTAACATTAATGTATTAACCAACATCAACTAACAATGAGCAATATATTTGTTACAGTATTTATTAATCTTTGTTTATGTTAGTTAATAAAAATAGTCATTCATTGTTAGTTGATGATAGTTCACAGTGCATTAACTAATGTTAACAAATGAAACCTTATTGTTTGTGCTTAATAAGATTAAGAGAAAACTGTTATTCATTTTTATGGTGACACTTTACAATAAGTGCAAGCATAATCACACTCTCTCAATATTCAAAGTGCAAATAAGACCAAATTTTTCTTTGATACAGAGCTGAGAGATGGTTACAACTACACTGCCCGGCCTAAAATAGCTTTCATATTGAGAGATATCTGTATTCATCAGGGAGCTGCTTTCAAAATGCGGGCTATTGAAATCGTGTTTGAATGCGCCCTCGCGTTTACTTTCACTTCCGCGATCGCGCGTACTCTGTGAATATGGAGCGCCGGCGACCGTTATGCAACTGAATTAAATGTTTTTTATTTAAATACAAAGCAAAACGACAGTAGAGGCGTAATGTAAACGTAGCGGTGGCATATTCTTTCCTAATCATCCTAACCACTCAATATCACAAGATCTCATCACACCCCTAGTTTTTAACACAAAAAAATCTTAATATCAAATGAAGATCCACCGCTATGCTCTGGTATCTCTTAAACATTTTGTTCAGTTGTTTGTTTAATACTTTTAGGAAATAATGTTTAGAAGAAAATTAACACAGTCAGCTCTGAGTCCATTTATCTAAAGCAAATCTTACATTTTTTAGTTGCTCTTTTATAATATTTTAACTTGTTACTCAGCATGAAAATAGCCAAGGAAACTGACATGATTTTAAAACACCAACCAACCATCATGTTTTAGACCTGATGTTTCTGACAATACAACTTGACAAGTCAACTGCTGTGAATTTTTTTTTTTTATTATTTTCTTATAGGACCCCAAAATGTACGTCCAGACTATTTTGGATGTCCACAAGAAGTACAATGCCTTGGTGATGTCAGCATTCAACAATGATGCTGGTTTTGTGGCTGCTCTTGACAAGGTATTACCATACTGTCTTATATTGACTAATATTGATGCGGGTCCTAAAACTTTTGACTGATCATGAACTTTTTTTCCAGTGATATTCCTCTGTACTTTTCTCTTTTGTAATGTCTCTCAGCCATCTCTCTTTCTACACTCTTTCTTCAAATCTCTTGCTCACCCATCATGAGTAGACACGCCCCTACTGCTGATTGGCTACAAGTGTGTTGTGCTGCTTGGTCCTATTCACTTTAAACAGCATTTCACAGAAATCACATACTACATCTTTAAGAAAGCATCTGATCAAAGCAGTATGGATATGTCTGCAAGACCTCAGCAATCGGCACTCCACTCAGTCACGTTTAATCACATAGCACTTTATACAACAGATCGCTTTAATGCAAACAGCTTTACAGTATTAAACATGAAAAAACTGTCAGTGTTGCTTTCAATTAGAATGACAACTTTCTACTATAAAGCAAATCTCCAGTGTGTTCATGTATTCACTTGTATCTCACCTCAACCGTCAGAAGAAATGAACCAGAGAAGATTTCCATGTCAAAGAAGGCAAAGCCTCAGAACCACACTCGCCTATTACAATAATTGCCTTGGACCAGTGGTAGTTCAAAGGTGCTTACCAGCAAGTTCGCATTGGCAACCTGTTTCAAACTCCAAACGAACTTAGTTGTGGCCTCATACCTCATACCTATCAGGGCCTTAAATGGTTGAATCTTACAAAACTAACCCATCCATGTGAAAGAAGAAAGGAATAATAAATGAACATTTTGCATATAGAAATGAAGCACTATATGTTGGTAATAGCTTTTGGATATTGAAATCATTCAAGCATGTATTTTCTCTGTGTTCAGGCTTGTGGGCGCTTCATCAATAATAATGCTGTTACCAAGATGGTTCAGTCCTCCAGCAAATCTCCTGAACTACTGGCCAGATACTGCGACTCTCTGCTCAAGAAGAGGTGCGTTTTTAGTTGTCTCTCTGTTGTAAATGAGTTTACATCCTTGTGCTGGATCTAATCAAACCTCTGTCTGATATTGCAGCTCCAAAAACCCAGAGGAGGCAGAACTTGAAGACACTCTGAATCAAGTGGTCCGTTTTATGTTATCAGATGATTTGTGATTGCCAAAACATTCTCCATATTTGTTTTGTCTGTATTGATCTTTTTCTCATTTGTAGATGGTGGTGTTCAAGTACATTGAGGACAAGGACGTGTTCCAGAAGTTCTATGCGAAGATGCTGGCCAAGCGTCTGGTGCATCAGAACAGTGCCAGTGATGACGCAGAAGCCAGCATGATCTCCAAACTAAAGGTGCAAGAGTTTTTCCACCGCTTATGATAATACAAACAGTTAAAATGATCTGTAAAGCTTAAAGGGTTCACCCAAAACTGAAAATTCTGTCATTTATTACTCACCCTCATGTCGTTCTACACCCATAAAACTTTCGTTCATCTTCGGAACACAGATGAAGATCTTTTAAATGAAATCTTTCTGTCAACACAACTACCACTATCACAACTACCACTTTCAAGCCCCAGAAAGGTAGTAAAGACATCATAAAAGCAATCCATGTGACTACAGTGGTTTAACCACAATTTTATGAAGTGCTTTGTGGAGGGAAAAAAAACAAACATAATTTACCACTTTTTACAAAATAAAGTGGTTGTTGCATAGGCTGTCAGTGGAGGGACAGAATTCGCTCAGATTTCATTAAAAAGGTCTTCATTTTTGTTCCGAAGATGAACGAAAGTTTTACGGGTGTAGAACGACATGAGGGTGAGTAATAAATGACAGAATTGTAATGTTTTTTTTGGTGAACTAACCCTTTAAATGTCCTAAAATCAGCACCAGATGCAATATTGTATTATTGCTGTTTGATTTATAGCATCTCAGATTTTAAACTTCAGTTGCAAAAATGCAAAATAGAGTTGGAATAATTTCTGTGAATTATTCATTGAAACTGTTTCAATTTCATTGTCTGATTCCACAACTCATGCGTCATCAGAAGTGTTCACTTAAGTCCATGTGCTGCATTTACATAATTTAAATTTAGTAAAATTATGTAGGTAAATACTGCCCATTTATTATTAGCCTATATATTGTTATATTGCTGAACACTGAAAATGATTAAATATCATTCTTGTGTTCATTTAGTAAAAATTTGTATAAAAACAGGTTTTGATTATGTATTTGATTAGATTTTTTTGACTAGATTTTTTTTTTTCCAATAATTTTTTATTTATTTATTTTTTTTTTTACATTTATGCATTTGGTGAATGCTTTTATCCACAGCAGTGTTATTTTACTATTATTTATATACTATTATAGTTTTTTTTTTATTTTTTTTATTTTTAAGTTTTAGTAATTTATTTCATTTGGTGGTTTTATGCTTTATTTCAGCATCATTTCAATTAACAAAAACAGTTTGAATAGTTTTAATTTTAGTTAACAATACCAACTCTCATCCAAACTGACTTAAGCCCTAGTGGTGTCATTGCGCTTTTTAGGCCCGGTTTTACAGACAGGGCTTAGACTAAGCCAGAATTAGGCCTTTGTTCAATTAGGACATTTAAGTGTCTTTTATGAACGTACTTTAGAAAAAAAACATTACTGATGTGCAAAAAAAGCAATGGGACCAACATATTTTAAGAAACATCAGTGCAAGTTGCTTTAAGTTAAAACAGCTCAAACATGTATTTTAGTCTAGGACTAGCTTAAGCCCTGTCTGTGAAACCAGGGGTTAATGTTCTTGTAGTTTAGTTCACTGCATATGCCATCATCAGCGTTAGTGTCTAACACTGTTTGGTTTGTCATGTTTAGCAAGCGTGTGGCTTTGAATACACATCAAAACTCCAGCGGATGTTCCAGGACATCGGAGTCAGCAAAGACCTCAACGAACAGTTCAAGAAGCACCTCACAAACTCCGAGCCTTTAGACTGTAAGGATGAGCTTCTCTCTGCTCTGCTGCGGTATCAAATACTGTCATTTGTGGTTATGAATGTTGTGTTGTTTCCTAGTGGACTTCAGCATCCAGGTGTTGAGCTCGGGTTCATGGCCCTTCCAGCAGTCCTGCACTTTTGCTCTGCCGTCTGAGGTAAAAATACAATTGTTTGTATGTAAATGAATTGGTTTTGGTCTTTTCATGGTTTTTCTAAGTCCATTATCTGTCTTTTCTGACGCAGTTGGAGAGGAGCTACCAAAGGTTCACAGCCTTCTATGCCAGCAGACACAGCGGCCGCAAGCTCACCTGGCTTTACCACCTGTCCAAAGGAGAACTGGTCACCAACTGCTTCAAAAACCGCTACACCTTACAGGTACAACACGATATGTCACTTGAAAGCCTCATAAACTACCATTCAAAAGTTTGGGTTGGCTGTTTGTGCTTTTGAAAGAAGTCTTTTCTGCTCACCAAGGTGCATTTATTTGTTCAAAAATACAGTAAAAACAGTCATACAGTGAATTATTATTAAAATTAGATTTTTTTTTATTTGAATGTTTTAATGCAAAGTTTAATTTTCAGCATCATTACTCCTGTCTTCAGTGTCACATGATCCTTCAGAAATCATTCTAATATGCTGATTTGCTGCTCAAGAAACATTTCTTATTATTATCAATGTTGAAACAATTGCTTAATATTTTTCTGGAAACCATGGATTCTTTGATTAATAGAAAGTTCAAAATAGCATTTATTTCTTTCATATAATTTCTTTTTAAAAAAAAACCCCAAAAAAAAACATTAAAACTGTAGTGTAAATTTGCACTAAAATAAAAGAGTTGTGTTTCTGTAGTTTTGTGAACTAGTGGAATTGGTTCATCTGGTTCATTTAAATTAATTGTATTTAAATAACCCAATTTTTTGGATAATTTATTTAAATGGTGCGTGATTATTCATTAGACTGTTTGTGTGTGTCCATGCAGGCATCTACGTTCCAGATGGCCATTCTACTGCAGTATAACACAGAAGACATTTATACAGTCCAGCAGCTGACTGACAGCACGCAGATCAAAATAGTAAGTAAACAAAAGAGGACTTGGTACAATAAGCCTAAAACCAAATCTAGATAATAGTCAGTTTTTTTTTTACTTGGTGCACTAACAGCTTTTTTTTTTATATTTTAGGACATATTGGTGCAGGTTTTGCAAATATTATTGAAATCCAAGTTGCTGGTAAGCAATTTTTGGACCTGATTCAAAAAAGCAATTAGATGCTTGCAAAGTCATCATGAAATCACAATTTGCCCCTTTTTTTTTTTCTTTAATTTAAACGGCCGCTTTTTAAATAATTTTCATTGGACTTTCTGATGGAAGACTTTACTTGCATTTTTTTTTCCTCCAAAAGCTTCATTTCACATGTAAAATGGGTTGTGAATGCCATTTCATGATGACTTCAGCACAAGCTAATATTTATGATAGTAGTATATTTGCAGATGTTTTCAGTTGTAATAATCACTGTCTATACAGGTTTTAGAGGACGAGAATGCAAACGTTGATGAAGTGGAATTCAAACCCGACACCCTCATAAAACTCTTCCTGGGCTATAAAAAGTAGGTCCTCTCATCTTGCAAACAACAGCTAGGAATCTATAATTAGTGTTTTACATTTTGTGCTTTTAAAATCATGGGGAGTAAAAGCTAAATGCATTTGTGAATATTGATGGCTGATGCTTTTTCTCCCCAGTAAAAAACTGCGAGTGAACATTAATGTGCCAATGAAGACTGAGCAGAAACAGGAACAGGAAACAACTCATAAAAACATCGAGGAGGACAGAAAACTCTTGATTCAGGTATCCATGTTTTCCACACTGCTTAAATACATTACTGTTCAAAAGTTTGGGGTTGGCCAAAACATTCAATGGCTCCACCTAAATAAAAAAAGTAAATAAATAAACAGTGCTTTAAGTTTACAGTGCTTGTGAAAACTGTATTACTGTATGAAGAAAATATACACGGATACCTATTAAAGCTACAGAAGTTCAGTTAAGAGCAGCGAGAGATTATCTTTTGTTGTTTGAATTTTATTAACGTAGGAAACAGAAGGTATATGAGGCTGCTGTCACTTTAAGACCTAATGCACGGATCTGATATTTTCTTAACTGTTTACGTTCACTCAAGACTGTTTATGTGGATACTCATCAAGATGGAAATTTTATGTATTTGCTCAAGACGACATAAAAGAGAACTCAATTCCGTACTCACATGCTGTCTGAGAGGCGGCTTTCTGTGTGCGCACAGAAACAATCTGTCACAGCTTACTACATTAAGTTCTCTATTGCAGCGTTTTGCACATGAATGGCTTACAAGATGAGACTTAAAAAGATGTGAAAATTACAAATTTGATCGGTGATTGCGAGACAAAAAGGTCAAAACTGAGTGCATTGCATTGTGGGATACAGAATCACACATTTTGACAATTGTAGTAGGTCTTTTAGTAGATTTTCTGGGTATTCCAAAAGTGTACTGCAAAAAAAGTCCAAGTATTATTATAGTGAGATGTGTTCGAAAACACATGCTAAGTTTAGATGTGTTCCTCTTTGTGCAGGCGGCCATAGTGAGAATCATGAAGATGAGAAAGGTTCTGAAGCATCAACAGCTTCTGGCGGAGGTTCTGAACCAGCTCTCATCACGGTTCAAACCCAGAGTCCCCGTCATCAAGGTCAGTTATTCCTCTTCTACAGATCTAGTCTGGTTTTCAGAAATGTGTATCATACTCATACTTGCTTTGGTTCGTCTTATCTTTCGCAGAAGTGCATTGACATTCTCATAGAGAAGGAATATCTGGAGCGGGTGGATGGAGAGAAGGACACCTACAGCTACTTGGCCTAAACATTTCTTCACTCCTCCATGTCTTTACTGTCTGTCTCTCTCTCACTCTCACTTTTTTTAAGTTGTCTCTCGGAAATAAATATCATTCCTCTTGATGTTCGGCCTGTGTTGATGGGAATGTGAGAGTTTAAAAAGGAAAAGGACTAACAGAAGAGGAGTGTGTGTGTGCGCCAGTGAATGTTAATGTGCGAGAGATAGACTTTACTGTTGCCCTGCATACGGACAGACTGCATTCGAGATGTACATACAAACGGAGACCTCGAGCTTTAATCTCGCAAAATAAAACATTGCCGGTTTTAAAAACCCAATCAGAAATAAACCCTACACATTAAGCATGCTATTGCCTATCAGCGTTTAAATGAAGAAAAAAATGAACAAAGATACAGTGAAATCTTAGCAAATAGGGGCTTCAGAAATGTTTTAAGAGAAGAAAGGAAATCATTTAGGAAAAAGGTGCAATTTTAGCTGCACATCCCGAGGAGGAACGAGTTGGACAGGTTTGTAGACGTGTACTCTGCATTGTTACCTGCTACCTGAAAAACCATTTGTATAGTGTGGTTCACTTTTTTAAATGTGTGTTAAATAAAAGAATTAAAAGTTTCTGTATGTATTTCTGATGCTGTGGAATCACTGCGTGAAGCAAATAAGACAATGTTATGATTATTCATAAATTATGGATGTTTCATTTTTCTTTCCTTATGGCCTGAAACTAAAGTAGGTGTTAAATGTTGATCTTCAACATCAAACCACATGTTATATTTCTATTAATATTGAATGAGGGTTGTCATTTTTGATTGCAGTGGCTACAGTTTAATGTTATTTCAAGCTAAAAAAAAAAAAAGCACAGTATATATAATGCATTTAATGTTTTGAAAAGAATACCAATGAAGATGAGCCAAATGTTTTTTTTCTTAGTTATCTGAAAATATATTTTTACTACAATGTATTTAATATGAACTAAATATATTGCCAAAATTATGATGTTAATGTATGATTTTAATATACTTTAGAAATGGTGGGATACAGTAAAATTGGTGTTGTAGCTACATTTTATGTAAGATAATAGTTTACCTGACAAACCTTATGAAATTATCACAACAAAACATTGGAATGGGACAGCAAAATAGCAATACGTCAACGAATCATTTTTTGAGTCAGAAATTTTTAGTGAATCATTTTTACAAAACCTGTTTAAATGATTCAGTAAGCTTCAACTCACTCATTGTCTTTCAGCAGCACGTTTGCCGGCAAATAATTTTTTTTTTAAGGGGTGCAAAAAAGGATCACAGAAGTTAGAAAAATGGGTAAAATGCACTATTATATATTTAATTTTATCATACCAATTAATTGAGTTAACTGGAGACTCGCTCCGACGAATCAGTGAGTTAACTCGTTCGCAAATAAATCGTTCAGTGAAATGTGTTTAACGATTCTTCACGAATTGGACGTGTTTTCGAAATGTTTTTATGAAGCTTCGTAGAGTAAAAAGTAAAGTAAAAGTTATGGAAGTACTCTGATAAAGTACAGATAAGTATACAGGGTATGCACGTGACGTCACCGTCGACCGTTACAACCGCGGTCACGCCCACTGAGTGGCAAAAGACTGAGCGGCAGCATTGGTTTTCAGCGTGAATGCCGCGAAAAACACACAAAACATCCAAAACGGGAAAGAACTTTGTGATTGACTGTACAAATAGCTTTGACACAAAACCTGAGGTATATATTTAAATACTACTGCAGAAAGCAACAGAAAAAGAAGCAAATGGATCACTGCAATTCACAGAAACAGCTGGACTCCAGGCAGAGAAACGTGGATTTGCAGTTATCATTTTGTGTCAAATTGTTAGATTTTGAGGTAAAATCATACCGTATATATTGTATTGTTATATATTATGTTGACAACTCATCAATTAAATATTTTCCATCTTATATTCTGCATAATTGGGTGTTTTTAAATAAACACTGACAAAAACTATACTATATATGTTTTAGGGCTGGACAATATGACGATATATATTACGCGGATTTAAACCTACCTATATTGTATATTGTAAAATATTCACAGGCAGATTTGCTGTATTTCCCCGGCGTCGAAATCAGGCACATATAAATGTCAGGAAACACGATTCCTGGCTGCATGTCAATATCCATGGATTAGGTTTATTTGACAAGTTGTAAGGAACACTTTCGAGTCCAACCTTTAGTCTAATTCGTTAGTTTTCCTCGCGTTATCGCAGTTTCCCCTATTAAATCCAGTCATGCAGCAGGTTCTTTTGCCACTCAGTCCAGCTGAGGGAGCGCGTTCCGGCGGGAAAGTGACGTCGATGCATATTTAGGCTACTGTATTCAGAAACCGACTAACGCCCCCTGTAGGAGGACAGATGTCTGTACAACAGAGGATATTCCCTATGAATATCCATGCATGGCACGTCGTTTAGTCGACGTCATGGCGCATGTATATGATTGGGCGGCTCATTACCTGGTACAGGTGTGTGTCAGCTGAGCGCGTGCCTGATGGAGCCCGGACCTGAAGCTGCGCCAGCGGGCGTGCAAGTACGCGATGAGCTGTCCGAGAAGTGTCAGAAGTTATTTCTGGAGTTCTTGGAAGAGTGAGTGCAGTTGGTTGCAGTACTTTTATACGAAGAGCTAAATGAACTTAATTTTTAAAACGTGTCTAATTGATCAGGTTTCAGGATAAAAACGGCGATGCTTTGTACCTGTCTGATGCGCAAGAGCTGATCAGACCTGAGAGAAACACGCTGACCGTGAGCTTCAGTAACATCGAGCACTACAACCAGCAGCTCGCCACCACCATTCAGGAGGAATATTACAGGTGAACAGCAACAACAGCTGTCTTATTACAATATTATTTATCCACAGAAACCATTGATATGCAAATTAGACATTCATTAGTTAGGCCTATGCAAAAATACATGCATTCAATTGTTTAGAACTTTAACCCTATACAAAAAAATAATGTGACAGTGATGTCAGATATTACCATATATAAGCACTTATTGTCTCATACCATGATGGTACTTTTTGAGTGCTTTAGGAGCAAATGTTTTTATAAACAGACTGCCTTATCCATTCTTAATTTCATATATTTAAAATTTCTTTAGTTGGTTGGGAATATCTGCAAAAGTTTGCCCATGTTTATTTAAATCAAATATATAAAAACTTTTCTGTATTATCAGAGAATGGTCATTTGTTGAATGAATAAGTCATCATTTTACTGCATTTTATATTACGCTCATATTATCTGTCCTAATGTGTTTTTTCAGGGTTTACCCGTTTCTCTGCAGAGCAGTTCGCCACTTTGCCCGAGACCATGGAAATATTCCACCATCCAAAGAGTTTTACGTGGCTTTTTCAGAATTTCCATCTAGGCAAAAGTAAGTATTTCTCTTTTGTAGGATTTGGACTTTTAAATAAATGTCATGCTTAGTTCCATATATTTCTATCATTTGCATCTTTTTTATTTCATTTAAATTTTACACCCTCTTTTTGACCCTTACAGTAATATAGCAAAATATACATCTGTATGTTCTGTAAATTGCTTCTGTTATGCTTGGCTTACTTCTTTGCATGTGACATGAGTAACGTCACTTGCTCTGTTTTCCTTCCAGGATCCGTGAGCTCTCCACCGCCCGCATCGGCACTCTGTTACGCATCAGTGGTCAGGTGGTGCGAACCCACCCCGTGCATCCAGAGCTGGTCAGCGGCACCTTTCTCTGTCTGGACTGTCAGTCTGTCATCAAAGATGTGGAGCAGCAGTTCAAATACACACAGCCGACTATCTGCAAGAACCCTGTGTGTGCCAACCGCCGCCGCTTCATGCTCGACACAAACAAGTCACGCTTTGTTGACTTCCAGAAAGTAAGAATATACAACTTTGACAATTTTGCAATTGCAGCTTCTAAACTTTCAGAAAACAACCAACATAAAAGAATGAGAACTTTTAGTTAATTATAAAGCTTAAGTTAGCAGTTTTTAATGGCTGTTTTCTTTGAATGAGATTTTGCTTTTAAAGTAAATCCAGCGGAATGCCATGTTTTATAAGTCTCAATTTTACATTTTTCTTAAGTGATGCTGCTGATATTGTTTTTTATTTTACAGGAAACGAAGCATATGGTCCCACATTATATTAAGTGGCCTTAACTACTATGTACTTAAATCAAAAAATAAAATAAGTACAATGTACTTATTGGGTTCATATTGAATTGCAAAACACTTTTTCTGCTATTGAGGTGGATATGTGTAAGGTTAGGGAAAGCTTTGGTGGTATGGGTAGGTTTAAGGGTGGGGTAAGGTGTAAGGGATGGATCAACAGTGTAATTATAAATGTAATTACAGAAATTAATTACAGCTGTAATTACATGCAGGTGTTTTTAAAATATAAGTACAATGTAAAAACATGTATGTACACTAAGTGCATTGTATCAAATGATTAATTTAAATGTAAGTACATAGTAGTTAAGGCCACTTAATATAAAGTGGGACCAAGCATATTTGCATGCATGAAGTTATTTTGATGATAAATTATGAGGGTGCATGATTTAAAAAAAAAAATAAAAATGTGCACAGATAAATCATTTATAATAAATACTGCATTTCCATAAAAAAAAACAAGAATGTCCATTTTGATTTCATGGTGACTTTTTAAATAGTTTAAATATTTTGTTAATCAACTTTTAGAAAATCTAAAAAATTTCTAAGTTGCTGATCACAAAAAAGTCAATATCACTTTTAAATACAAATTTAAATTGCTATATGCACATTTGTGCTTGTGCAAATTCTGAATAGTTGTATTAACTCTTTCCCCTACCTTTTTTTTTTTTTATGAATGAAAAAAAGAATGCATGAAGCTAGAATAAAACTTTTTTTTGGGCGGGGGGTTAAAAGCAGAGTGTCTGTTATTTTGATATATTGCATGTTTAGATATTCATACAACAAAATATTCTGGGGGCTATGAAGATTTTGTGAAAAAATGATCAAATTCTGGAATTTTTTTTTTCAAAAACGCTGACTGGGAAGGAGTTAAATAGTTCAGTTTAATTTTCTAGACAAATTCTCAGATGCCATATTTGCAAGTCCTTGTCAGCCTTTTCACCTGTAATTTTATGTATAATTTGTCAGTGTAAATACTGAATGGTACATTATAATCTTCATTGATTATCTATTTGTTCTAAATGGGCTGGTGTGCTACCCTTGATATATGGGTAGTTTGTCCTGAACCTGTTTGACTTCTTCAGGTGCGCATCCAGGAGACGCAGGCAGAGCTGCCGAGAGGCTCCATTCCCCGCAGTGTGGAGGTGATTCTCAGGGCGGAGGCCGTGGAAACCGCACAAGCAGGAGATCGCTGTGACTTCACCGGCACACTGATTGTTGTGCCTGATGTGTCCGCCATGGCACTCGCTGGTTCTGTTCTATTTTTCTATTAATGCAAAACATTTTATAAAATGTATAGAGTATGTCTAAAATTGATGGGTTCGTCTTTACTGTATGAAAAAATGAAAAAACAAAACAAAAGGGAAGCCATTTGCCCACATGTACATTTGTTTATTATTTTCAGTCATATTGGAATATTTCTTCTCATCTTTCTAGGCACACGAGCAGAAACCAGCAGCAGGGTGACAGGGAAGGAGGGCTTTGAGGCTGATGGCATTCAGGGGCTGAAGGCATTGGGTGTCAGAGAACTCTCCTACAGACTGGCCTTCCTGGCTAACCATGTGGCCCCAACTAACCCACGGGTAAGAGCCGTTTATCACTGCACAAATTGTAGCAGATATGCATTGCTTTATATACATCGATGAACCAAAACTTTATGACCACCTGCCTAATATGAAGGGGTCCTGTGGTATCTGGCATAAAGACGTTAGCAGCAGATCCTTCAAGTCCTGTAGATTGTGAGGTGGAGATGCTGTGGATTGAACATGTTGGTCCAGCACATCTCACAGATGCTCAGTTGGCTTGAGATCTGGGGAATTTGGAGGTCAGGGCAACACCTCAAACTCTTCATCATGTTTGCAGTGTGACAGGGTGCATTATCCTGCTGAAAGAGGCCACTTCCACCAGGGAACACCATTGTCATGAAGGGGTGTACCTGAATGTGGCACGTGTCAAATTTACATGTACATGAATGGCTGGACCCAGGGTTTCCCATTCCAGCAGAACATTGCCCAGAGCATCACACTGAATTGTGTTGTAACTCATTCTTCCCATAACCATCATTAAAATTTAGTGTGACTTGTGCCACAATAGACCTTCTGTTGGCTTGGGCCAGACGGGATAGCCTTCGATGACCCTTGGGCGCCCAACACCCTGTCACCGGTTTGTGGTTTGTCCCTCCTCGGACCACTGGTGGTAAATTCACCACTGCTGACCGGGAGCAATACACAAGCCTTGGCCTTTCAGAGATTCTCTGAACCAGTCGTCTTGCCATAACAATCTAGCCCTTGTCAAAGTCGCTCAGTTATTTATTCCTGCCCATTTCTCCTGTATCCAACATGTTGATTATAAGAGTCGATTGTCTGCTTACCATCTAATCTACCCAGACCGTAATATGTGGCCTTGTTAGGAAATGATCAACAATATTCTCTTCACCTGTGACTGGTCATAATGTTTTGGCTCATAGTGTATATTGTCTTCACAAAACATTTGCTGCCAACTGATTTAAAAAACATTAATTCTGAATTTTGGAGGGGTCATTAACATTATAAATCCCACATTTAGCTTAAATTCTAAATATTTTTTTTATTTCAAAGTCAAGGGCTTCTAGTAAATTAAGTAAAAATAAAGAAAAATGTAATAAATTCTCATTAGTCCACAGCAGTCCACCTGCTACAGTCCTAATGTCATTAATTAAAGGTCATTATATAGTGATGCACAATTTCAACAACCGGAAATGTTCAGCAAAAATAGCTAATAAAATACATTTTCCAAAATACAATGATAGAAACGGTGTCTATTTGTTGCACATAACTTGGATAAGGAGCATGGACGCACTTTACTGTTGCCAAAAAGTATGCTAAAGTAGCAATATGTAAAATTTGGCAAAAATATAAAGAGGCGACTCGTTGCTGAAGACCTTTTACTAGGACTGGTATAATTTTTCACCTGATTACATGACAATGTTCTACGGAAGAGGATTAGGGCCAAGCAATAATTAAAAAAATAAAACCATCTCGAGATTAAAGTTGTTAAATTTCGAGAAAAAACTCGTTAAATTTCAAGAAAAGTCGAGATAAAATGTTGAGAATAAAGTCATTAAATAACGAGAAAAAAGTTTGTTAAATTTCAAGAACAAATTCGTTAAATTGAGAAAAATGTTGTTAAATTTCGAGAAAAAAGTCAAGATAAAATGTTGAGAATGAAGTCATTAAATTACAAGAACAAATTCGTTAAATTGAGAAAAATGTTGTTAAATTTCAAGAAAAAAGTCAAGATAAAATGTTGAGAATAAAGTCGTTAAATTACAAGAACAAATTCGTTAAATTGAGAAAAATGTTGTTAAATTTCAAGAAAAAAGTCAAGATAAAATGTTGAGAATAAAGTCGTTAAATTACAAGAACAAATTTGTTAAATTGAGAAAAATGTTGTTAAATTTCGAGAAAAAAGTCAAGATAAAATGTTGAAATTACGAAAACAAATTCGTAATTTAACGAATTTGTTTTCGTAATTTAACGACTTTTTTTCTCATAATTTAATGTTTATTCTCAACATTTTATCTAGACTTTTTTCTCTAAATTTAACAACTTTAATCTCGAGATGGTTTTATTTTTTTATTATTGCTTGGCCCTAATCCTCTTCCGTAATGTTCTGTTACCCAGTTATCCAAAATTATTTACTCAGACTTTATTTTCTGATTTAGTTTTTAGCTAAATTAAAACCACAAATTTATTCTCACATTTCTTTAACTTTGACAGCCATATTAATATTTTTGTTGTTGTTGTTTTCTTTAAACCTTCCAGCTACTGTATATCACTTGTCAGTTTTGTGAGAGATTCCATGTTTATTGCAATGTTTTTAGTTTGGAGGGAAGGAGCTTCGTCAGGAGGATCAGACAGCTGAGAGCGTGAAGAACCAGATGACTGTGCAGGAATGGGAGAAAGTGTTTGAGATGAGCCAAGACAAGAATCTCTACCACAACCTCTGCACAAGTCTCTTCCCAACCATTCACGGTGCTTGCCGGTCATTTCTCAATGATCAGTGTTGTTCATTAGTTATAGGATGTTGTATTCACCTTTTTTGCAACAAAGTAGTAAGGCATTTTCTGTGAGTGCGAGACTTCTGATTCATTGGCGACTATAGGTAAATAAAGTGCAGTAAACACTGAAACAGGTTGAGCTACAAACCAGAGTTCATGATTTCGTTATAAATTAAAGTATGATAACAAATACCAGTTTGCATTATCAAGCAGTGTAACGGATTTTTGTACAGCTAAAATGACTGTAAGTGGATGGTTACAAATGGCCATACCTACTCTTAAATTCAAAATAAGGTGAATGGGATTATTAAGAGGTTGAGGCACTTAGTATCAAGTTAACTTGATTTCCTTGCTCACTTCTACTTCATTTTCAGAGTTATCTCTACTTTCTCCATGTGTTTTTGTGTTGAACTGCCATCTGCTAGATGACTTTCCTAATCACTTTTGGCTTTGTTTTTCAGGTAATGATGAAATTAAACGTGGGATTCTGCTGATGTTATTTGGTGGTGTTGCCAAGACGACCATGGAGGGGACGTCTTTACGTGGCGACATCAACGTGTGTATAGTTGGAGACCCGAGTACATCTAAGAGCCAGTTCCTCAAGTAAATATGATGTGTGAGAAACACTTTCTCTGACCGTTTCAACCTAAAATACAGATCATTGGCATGTCTAATGGCTGGTTGGGGATGTATTTGTGTTTTTTTTTTCCCTCAGGCATGTGGAGGATTTTGCCCCCAGAGCAGTGTACACCAGTGGTAAAGCCAGCAGTGCCGCCGGTCTGACTGCTGCTGTGGTCAAAGACGAGGAGTCGCATGAGTTTGTCATTGAAGCAGGAGCCCTCATGTTGGCTGATAATGTATATTTGCCCATTTTAAATTAATTCCTATTGTTTATACTTGGAGGATGGCTGGTTTGACCAGTAAGCAACCACCTCTAACATCTTAGCAGAATAGAGCGCTGCTGGTTCACTCAACAAAAACCCAATAGGATTTTTCCATTGGCTTTTGGATTATTGCAGAAAATAAGCTCTGTGACCAACAAAAAAATGATTCTTACATGTTCATTATGATAATCTTCACAAATTATCACAAATTTCACAACGTAGGCTATATACAAATGACACTATGGTCACATGACTTCAGTGTCACCACCATTAAGCTTCCAAAATTCTTTCAGTCTTTATTTAAAAAGCATTATCCCTGAAACTTTGAGTAGTTTAATGAGACTTTTAATGTCCCCAACAACCTCTGTAGTCCCTTTTAGCCAACTTGTTGTTAACCACTTTTTTCAAGAAGTTATAGTTTAAAATAAATATTCAGGAGTGTATTACTGATGTATTTTATATCAAAGAATAAAATGTGTGAAAATATCTTGAGCTTTTGTTCAACACAGACTTTATTTCAGGCATTTGACTTCAGGATGATTGAACCTGAAGTTATAAAACGCTGATTCGTTTCTAGGTTTTGGCTTTCAAAAATGCATCATCCATGCAGCACTCTATAGCACTGATCAGACAACCTCCCAGAAAAAGCTAGCAATCATATTTGTCTTCAGAAAATCTAATACTATTTAATGTCTTGTTTATAGGGGGTTTGTTGTATTGATGAATTTGATAAGATGGACCTTAAGGACCAGGTGGCCATCCATGAAGCCATGGAGCAGCAGACCATCTCCATCACAAAGGCGGGCGTTAAGGTGTGCGTTCCTCTGTCGGGCATGTCTATTGTCGAAAAGCATTGTCTGTTGAATCTGTAATCCACTTTATCTAACCCTTTCTGTGTGTTCAAGGCCACTCTGAATGCTCGCACATCCATCCTGGCTGCTGCCAACCCCATAGATGGCAGATATAACCGTGCCAAGTCTCTGAAACAGAACGTCAACATGTCAGCACCTATCATGTCCAGATTTGATCTTTTCTTTATACTAGTGGATGAATGCAATGAGGTCAGACAACATATCATTTCTTATATTAGATGTTTTTTATATAATATATATATTTCTTTAAATCAATACTTTTATTCAGCAACGATTCATTGAATTGATAGAAAGTGATGGTAAAGACTTTTATAATATTACAAAAGATTTCTAATTCAAATAAATGCTGTTCTTTTCGTCAAAGAATCATGGAGAAAAGTATCATTGTTTCCACAAAAATATTAAGCAGCACAATTGCTTATATAATGAGAAATGTTTCTTGAGCAGCAAATCAGCATATTAGAATCTGAAGGATCTGAAGGATTTCTGAAGGATCATGTGACACTGAAGTCTGGAGTAATGATGCTGAAAATTCAGCTTTGATCACAGGAATAAATTATATTTTAAATTATATTCAAAAATTATTATTCAATATTGCCGCAATATTTACTGTATTTTTGATCAAATAAATGCAGCCTTGTTGAGCATAAGAGACTTCTTTTGCAAACATTAAAAAAAAATCTTATCAACCCCAAATTTTTGAACAGTAGTGTATATGTGTAAAGCACTTCAAAAATGACACATGCATTTTTTATTTTTTTTCCTTCTACCAGGTTACAGACTACGCCATCGCCCGTCGGATTGTAGATCTTCATGCCAGGAACATTGAGTCTGTAGAAAGAGTTTACAGTACTGATGAAATCCAGAGATACATACTGTTCGCCCGCCAGTTTCAACCAAAGGCAAGACACTATAGTTTATTCAAGTTTCCATTCAGTGAAATCTAGTCCTTCGCTTGAGAGATCTCAAATCTGATTTTTTTTTGAGCTAGACAATCTGAAGAAAGTCATATGAGTTTGGAATTACATTAAAACTGTTCATTTTAATTGTATTATTTATTTTTAACGTTTGAGTAAATGATAGTTCCCCTCATAACCCTGCATCTGTAGATAACCTCAGAGGCTCAGGAGTTCGTGGTGGACCAGTACAAGCGTCTGCGGCAGCGGGATGGAGGAGGAACCACCAAATCAGCCTGGCGAATCACAGTGAGGCAGCTGGAGAGCATGCTGCGTCTGTCTGAGGCCATGGCCAGACTCTACTGCTCAGACGAGGTCTGTCAGGATTTAGACCGTATCATAGTACTGAGATTGCTCTCATTATAGTCTCAAATTACTTTTTGTGTTACTGGACTAATGATGCTGCATTTGATATTATCGACCACAACGTTATTTTGAATAGGCTCAAAAGTTATGTTGGCATTAGTGGAATCACATTGGCATGGTTCAATTATATCAATTTATAGCAGTAAATGAAGAGATGTCATATCAATCACAAGTTCAGTATGGAGTAACGCAAGGCTCAGTATTAGGACCGTTGCTTTTCACCCTGTACATACTACCCTTGGGGAGATATCATTATGAAACATGGTGCTAGTTTTCACTGAGATACTGATGATGTTCACCTCTAATTTCTTCGCAGCCTGACAAAACATACCAGTTCACAACTAACAGGATGCATAGTCTATATAAAAACTTATACTAATTAGTCATTTCCTACTACTAAAATGTTGAAAACAAAAAAAACAGGTTTTGCTCTGTCAAGTCTTCATCATCAGTTAGGAACCTGCGTGTGCTCTTTGATACCAATCTTTGTTTTAAAAGCCACATTTCTAGCATTTGTAAAAACAGTGGATGATGACATCACTGTTTTCTCCTCCTGCTTTATAGTTGAATTGAATTCATTCCATAATTGATTAAATTTACAGTTATTGAACTGAACTGAATCAACACTAAACTGATTTTAACTGAATGACTGTTTACTATTGTCTTTATAGAACTACTTTACAGCAGAATTTATTCATTTGCATCACTGAATTTTGTATTTTATAGAGTGCTATATAAATAAACTTGACTAGACTTGTCAGTGCTCTTCCCATAAAATGATTCTTCATATATCAATATGCATCAGACGCCGCTTATGTAGAGTTTGAAATATGTTCTCTTCCTTTGGAAAGGTTCAACCCAAACATGTGAAGGAAGCGTTTAGACTCCTGAATAAGTCCATCATTCGTGTCGACTCACCCGACATCAATTTTGACCAGGAGCAGGATGACAACAATGTGAATGGTGAGAGAACTATCTTTTATACTATTAATTTCCTTTTTGTGATATAGGACCATTTGTCAAATATCTCCAGTATAATGACTCTCTACTCTTAACTGTAAAAAAAACTGTTTGTTTGCAAATGCCACTTGCTGTTAAAATGTCTTAAGTGTCCAAATACTTTTTACTTATTTTATTTTTTTTTATGAATGTATCACTTCCATCCATTTAACAGTCATTACCAGTTATTTCATCATGTTCAGCAATATCATAAATAAAATCTAACAGCAGAGGTCATGCGGTGTAGAAGGAACTTGAATGAAATGACTGAATTGTTTCAGTTGTGCTTCCACAGATCAGAATGAGCTGTTTGGTAAAGAGACAGAAGGTCAAAATGGAGGTGATGTGAACGGTCATCCGGTGGAGGCCATGGACACTGATGAGCCAGAAAAGCAGGAGAAGCCAGCAGTAACCAAACCTGCTATCAGAATGTCATTTGCAGAGTACAAAAGGGTCTCCAACCTGCTGGTGCTGCACATGCAAAAGATGGAACAATGCAAGTCCTGATTTTTCTCATTCATTTTATTTTCCCATTGAGACTTAAAGGTGCCATTGAACGTTTTTTTTACAAGATGTAATATAAGTCTAAGGTGTCCCTTGAATGTGTCTGTGAAGTTTCAGCTCAAAATACCCCATAGATTTAAAAAAAAAAAAATTTTTTAACTGCCTATTTTGGGGCATAATTAGAAATGCGCCGATTCAGGCTGTGGCCCCTTTAATTGCTTGCGCTCTCCGCCCCCTCCCGAGCTCTCGACTCTATCATTGCATAAACAAAGTTCACACAGCTAATATAACCCTCAAAATGGATCTTTACAAAGTGTTCGTCATGCATGCTGCATGCATACATCGGATTATGTGAGTATTGTATTTATTTTGGATGTTTACATTTGATTCTGAATGAGTTTGATAGTGCTCTGTGGCTAACAGCTAATGCTACACTGTTGGAGAGATTTTATAAAGAATGAAGTTGTGTTTATGCATTATACAGACTGCAAGTGTTTAAAAATGAAAATAGCGACGGCTCTTGTCTCCGTGAATACAGTAATAAACGATGGTAACTTTAACCACATTTAACAGTACATTAGCAACATGCTAACAAAACATTTAAAAGACAATTTACAAATATCACTAAAAATATCATGATATCATGGATCATGTCAGTTTTTATTGCTCCATCTGCCATTTTTCGCTATTGTCCTTGCTTGCTTACCTAGTCTGATGATTCAGCTGTGCACAGATCCAGACGTTAATACTGGCTGCCCTTGTGTAATGCCTTGAACATGAGCTGGCATATGCAAATATTGGGGGCGTACATAATAATGATCCCGACTGTTACGTAACAGTCGGTGTTATGTTGAGATTCGCCTGTTCTTCGGAGGTCTTTTAAACAAATGAGATTTATATAAGAAGGAGGAAACAATGGAGTTTGAGACTCACTGTATGTCATTTCCATGTACTGAACTCTTGTTATTCAACTATGCTGAGGTAAATTCAATTTTTAATTCTAGGGCACCTTTAAAGTTGTTGTTTGATGTGCAACAGTCACTGATTATTAAACGGTTTATTTCTCTGATGTCATTACTTTTTATATTATTATTATTATTATTATTATTATATATTTAACAGGTTAACAGTGTAGGTCAGCCTGTCATTCTTTGCTATGTAAACCATGAATTACTGTGCAATTCATAAAAGTGACAGAACAACCAACTTTCTCTTTTAGCACTCATTTTGGATTAATTTTGATCTCAAAGCATTCCAGACACCAGATTGTGTAGATGTATTGAAAGTTATAAAGAGCATAAACTGAACGATGAAATAAGCATGTCTAATCTGTAATATATCTGAATGTGTCATTGATATGACGGAGATTTGTGTTTTTAGTGGATGAGGAGTCCTCTCTGAAGAAAAGTGAACTCATTAACTGGTACCTGAAAGAAATGGAGAGTGAAATTGATTCAGAAGCTGAACTCGTCGCTAAGAAGAACCTCATTGAAAGAGTGCTGTACAGACTCATCCATTATGTCAGTATGCATTATTACTCTTTATTACTGTTTTATTAGTCTTCAGCTTGACAAGGCTTTGTTTACTTGAACTGAAGCAGTGTAAAATGCCTCTTTCTTTTTAAGGATCATATCATCATAGAGCTGACTAAAACAGGGCTGAAAAAGATCAGTGAGGATGGAGACGAGCCCGTCCTAGAGGAGGATCCGTTCTTGGTGGTGAATCCCAACTATATACTGGAAGACTAGTCAAGCTGGCTTTACCAACCTTGATTATTTTTACTTATTGATTTGGTACTTCTATAATCTTTAATCATGACTAATGTAACATGGGGCATTTTTGAAGTGAATAATAAAAATAAATAGATTTATATTTTGCATTTATGTACCATTTGTTTTTTGAACACTAGGTGGCAGGGTATTCTCAGTGTTTCTCAGTATCTTTTAATTATTGCAAGTGCATTAAACATAATAATAAGCAATAGAAAAAGAGTATAGGTTAAACAATGGTCAGGGGTATCAAGGCGTTATACAGCTGGAATACTACACAAAGCATTTAAGTTGGACTATACACTTTTATTACTTTTTTTTTTTTTTTTTTTTTAAATCAAAAGACAAATATACAGTGATTTGGTAGGGAAGATAAAAATTGATCATTCTTGTCACCTAAATAAGCATTTAATTTCAGTTGAAGTCTCTTTTCTAATTTCCAAAGCTTTGTCTTAAAGGAATAATGTAGCATAATCTGGGTGATCTGTAAACCCTTTGGAAAAATTGTTAGTAATGCAAAAACATAAGTTTAAGGGGAGTTCTCTGATATGCTAGTTGTAACCTTTTATTTATTGTATTTGTTCATATTATTTATATACAATCTATGAAGGCATCATAGGTGAAATCTTGACCTTTGTAAGAAAACAATGCTGAGAAATTTTAAAGTCTACCAAAATGCTGCTAAAATGTTTAGTTACAAAGTTTAATTGCTGACCCATTTTATTTGTCACCAGTCAGCTAAAATGGTTCACTGACACATATTTTGTTGGTTTCCTTTATTAAAATAACTAAATTCAAGCTTGAGTTTACAAAAATGTACATTGTGTGAATGCAGAATCCTTAAATGTGCACAGACACTCAAACGCACTTCATTCTCTCCATGCATTTTAAAATTAGTTATACATAAATAATACAAGCGGGTCATAAAGAATGTTTAGTTTTATACATTTTTAATAAAAAAAAATATATATATATTGCAAAGTCGTTTTTTAAAAATATATTCGTTTATGTTTTGATCTTATTTTAAAATGTTCAACACACTTTTCAACACTTTTAATACAATATTATACATCCAATAAGATTAAATGCGTTTCTCTGTCTACAAGGATGACTTTGCTGTACAGATTCGCGTGCCCAGTTTAACAGAACGAGTTTAGTTTTTATTTTGTTCGCGTCGCTTACAGTGTAAACGCTGTGCGTGCATAAATGCTCGCGTGAGGATGCGCGTGCGGAGATCCGCCACCTGAATCACGCGCCGCAAGAGAGGCTATAAAACATCAGCCCTCGCGTGATGTCGCCCTCATGTCAAGAGGTTATTCCATCTTATTGCCATTCAGGATGATTTGTCTTCGTTTCAAATAGTCTAATTCAATTCAATCTTCGGCTGTATGTGGATTTTGGTGAGTTTTCTCTTCATATGTTCGTATTTGGTGTAGGACTGTGAGGTGATATTGTAAAAAAGCTTTTATTGTGTCTCTCAGTTTGTTTACACTTCCACGCCTCCTTATTCTGTTCCCTATGGTTTTTCCACATGTTTAAAGCGGTTTTCCAGAAAGTAAAAAGGCTCGTTTTCAGTGTTGAGATATTTGGACAATGATTCCACCTGGAGACTGTCTGTATGCTGGAAGGAAAAGGAGAAAACCTGTTCAGAAACAGTTGAGTATTTATCCATTTACTGTAATGACACATCACTAATACAAATAACGAAAGCAGAAAAAGGTGTCACCTGATTATAATATTTAAATTAGTATTAGTAGTAAAATTGTGGTCACACTTTAGATTAGGGTGCAAATCTCTCTACTAACTAACTATTAACTAAGACTTTTGCCTCAATAAACTCCTAATTACTGCTTATTAATAGTAATGTAGTTATTTAGATTGTATGTTAGGTATTGTTGGATTAAATTATGTAGAATATGCTCATGCAGAGTAAGGCATTAATATGTGCTTTAAAAGTAATAGTAACAGCCAATATCCTAGTAATATGCATGCTAATAAGCAATTAGTTAATAGTTAGAATTGGACCCAAAGTGTTACCAAATATTATTAATGTTCATTTAATGTCATTTCTTGTTCGTTTCAAGGCTCTTTCTTGACATGATTTTTTTTTTTAAATTGACAAACCATCAATACAAATAACAAAATCAAGAAAAAGGTGTCACTGAAGATGTGTAAATTATTATTATTAGTAGTAGTAATAATAGTAGTGGTGGTAATAATAATAATAATTGTTTATTTAATGTTGTTTCATGTTAATTTCAAGGCTCTTTATGTGACTTTTATTGACAAAGTGTCAATGCAAATAAAAACAATGAGAAAGTCACTATTAACAATAAAAATGTATTATTATTATTATTATTATTATTATTATTATTATTATTAAATAGTAAATGCATAGAGTTTCTGTGCCATTTAGTCCTGTGGATGCCACACAGGTTTGAAATGTGACATTAAATGATAGTTTGTATCATCAGGAAACCAGAGAAAGCAGGTGAAAAATCGAATCCGTCCAAGCGTCACCGTGACCGTCTGAATGCAGAGCTGGACCGGTTGGCGGGTCTGCTGCCCTTTAGTTCAGAGGTCATCTCCAAACTGGACAAACTCTCAGTGCTGAGACTCAGCGTCAGCTTCCTGCGAGTGAAGAGCTTCTTTCAAGGTAAGGAGGAAAGTTTCCTTGTGAGTTTCCCTAACTGTGAATTCCTACATTACATCATACATTGCTGGCCCACAAACATTATTAGAATGCTTTAAAATAAATGCAGCTTAAGTTGATATTGGTTAACTGACCTGATTTGACCCAAACATCTTCATCTTTGTGTTTCACTCAAGCATATGCTAAAATTGGATTTGTCTCTGACTCTGTAGTCTCGTTGCACATTTTTACATAATTTTCAGATTGTTGCATGGTCACTATTTATTTGTTTTAATGTATTTGGATAATAGTAGTATGTTCTGTTGCAATTGCATTTTAAGTGTGTGTGTGTGTGTATATATATATATATATATATATATATATATATATATATATAATTGGCAAAAGTTTATGGAAAACATTTCTGAAATGTTCTTCCCACATGTTCCTTTATTGTAATTTTTAGCTCATATTCTTAGTTTGCATGTTAAATTATTTATAAAACAAAATAACAACTTTAGGAATTAGTTAAAATAGACTTATTGTAGTTTGTGTGGTGATGCTGACCAAACGTACTGGTAAATAGAAATGCAGTTCTCCTGCCGTGTGTGTTATGGGATTTATTTCAGGAGGTGCTACATAAGGACAGGTCCATGTGCAGCTGTATGTATGAGCGCTCAGTGTGATGTACAGATTGCCCTCTTGCACTCACATGCTGTTTGTTGTGACAGTGTTTTATGGCCAACAGATCAGTGTTGAGATGTGGTGTGGAGAGCTGGCATTATTTGGGCTGTGTGCTGGCAGGTTTGCATGTCTCAAATGCATCTTAACTCATAAAATAATAGAGAGAAATAAAAAAGTGACCTTTATCAACTTAAACGGAAGGAAAGATATGTGCCAGTTTCATATGCAATATGCTATTGTTGGGGAAGCTTTTTCGAAAATCTAGTTTGCCAACTAATCATAATTTAAAGTAAAATTATATTTATTTACATGGAGTTTTATACAGATTAAGTAGCTCACATTAATAAACAGGAAAATAAGTGTTAATGTTGTAAAATGTATCAATTATGAAAAAAATTAAATTTTAGCTCTAAAGCAGCTCTACAGAAGTAAAAGTGTCATTAATCAGATCAAGTCAGTTCAGTGTTGGTTCATTTCAACACTGTTGATTTTGCAAAGTTGGTGGCATTATACAACTCAATTCAATTAAAATTTTGTTCTCATCCGATAGCGTCGGTGCAGTTAAATCAATAATATCACTTGTAAACTTACTAGTTTTTAACATTTATTTTCTCCTCAGCTCTGTTAATGTTTCATCAAATTTGTTCTCAATAAGTGGAATCTGAATTTAAATGGTGTTATGAGGTCACGAGAGGGCAGTTCTGGGGCCAGTTGCATAAATAGCCACAAAGTTAAGACTATGTCTTAAGAACTTGTCTGACCAACTAGGAATTAGTAGCTAATCAGTCGGATTCCTACCTATCTACCTTTATATGTAACTGACTTAAAGTTATGACCAGTGTTGAAGAAAAAAATTAATGACTAACCTGTAAATGACCAGTTTAAGGAGTTTACACAACTGGCCGCTGTGCGTATGAGTTTCCAGGTGCCTTTTGGACATGGTTTGGTATTTGGGATTTTGGCTAGATTTCAGTTCCTACTTTAGATAGTGAACGTCATAACTGTCATGAATACAGTCATTTATAATTCATGATCCGACCCTGAAGAACTTGAACCGTCACGGATCTCGGTTTGTGCCAACCTTGATCTTTCAGTTCAAATAAGATTGATGTGTGCATTATGTTCAAACATTGGCATTTTAACAAATTCATCTTCTCAAGGCCATTTGTGTTTTTTGTCTGCTCTCATTTTCAGCCATAAATTATAGTCAAGGGCTTGACAGTGTAGAAATATATCAGAAATTCTAGTCAGGTTTGAAGTTACAGTACTTAAATATGAACTAAAATGTCATCAAAAAGTGTTTAATGGAAGCAAGTTGAAGAATTTGCTTTGCGAAACTAAAGGTAGAAATGATTTATTTAATGTACAGTTATTTAATATTTTGCTAATGATTAAAACAATTTTATGACATGAATCTAGCAGAACCTCATATTTATCTGACACTTTCCTGTTGTTCTTTCTGCTTGTGGAGTTGGGTGGTACAATCAATGTCTGTTGGAAAGACAACAATATTGTCTCATTGTTTCATGTTTCATTGTTCCAAACCACTATGACTCCCTTTCTTTTGTGGAACACAAAAGGAGATATTTAAAAAAATTTCATCCATATAATAAAAAGTATAAAAAGTAAACTCTTCAAAAATTCCTCAATATTCTTCAAAATATCTAATTTCATGTTCCATGGAAGAAATGCACATTTGGAAATGTGAATTCAAGTTTGCCTTACATTCTCCTAATTTCTCTCCTCTCAGCCTGTGCCAGTCTTGTGAGTAACTGTGCGTATTGGTTGTGCATGACCATGGCCGTGTTTGGTCCAGACACATTGTCTTTTAATTTTCCACCACAAGTCTTAAAACAAAGCGGGAAACTCTGTGAAAGCCTTTGTTGGTCCAACACCATTTTTAGGGGCTTGTTCCTTACAATTATAATCAAATCATGACTGTCTCACTGCCAGGTGAATTCCAACATATTTCCAGGCCTCTCGGGATGTGGAGGGTATAAACGGATCTCACAAATTACACAATTAGTTAGTTTTTTTGGGAGTAACACAAAATTGTAACATTACTCCCAAAAAAACTAACTAATTGTGTAACTTATTTACTTTTTATGGAAAGCAATGTTACATTACTTTTTCTCACCTGTGCTGGACTTGCTTGTTTGTTTTTTAGTAATAGCAAAAAAAAAATCTATTTTTGGCAAATGTAAAGGCCCTTTCACGCCAAAAGTGAAATTAATAAGCCTTAAGCCCTGGGTATACTTCGTTTTTTACGCATAGTCGAACGCACAGCCTTGCAAAGTATACTTCACTTGACTCGTACACGTACACAAGCTTTCGACGCATGCACGGTTTTGAACGATCTCTCGCCACAAGTTACAACCCATGTAAACATCTTTGTATTCTTTCATGCTAGAGTTGTACAATTGATGGTACTTTCTAACCTCTTCGCACAATCTCTCGTTTATGTAGGTCTCCATTGTCACTGTAACTTGCATGCGTCTGTTCTGTTCATGCAGGTTTTCTTCAACTATCTTGTGTATCGACGCCCCCAGGGCATTGTTGCCATCTTGTGGACAAACTAATTACTTTAAAAAAAAAATTAAATGCGCATGTGTGACCTGTGCGTAAAAAGTATGCATGGTTACAAAAGTACGGCGGTGCGCATACAGTACACGTGTACTCTTCTGATAACGAAATTCGCGTCATGCACACTGTACACTGGACCCATACAATTAAATGCAAATTCACGCCTGAACAGTAGAGGGCACTGCTCAAACAAACCATTCAGCCAGTGTTGCCAAGTCTGGGTTTTCCCATGAAATTGGGCCACTTTTACACTGCTGCAGCGAGTTGTTTTTTTTTTTTTTTTTTTTTTTACCTGGGAACCCGGGACGCGATTGGGCTAGTTTTGGGCAGGTTTTAAATACGCAAACTTGGCAACCCTGCTTTCAGCTGCGCTGCCACTCTGGATTGCAGAAGTATCGGACACAGGAGAAGAAAGTTCAACACTCTTACTTCAGCAATAAAAACATGAAGAAAAAGAAGAAAAAGAAACACAAATGTTTTGTTTATTTAAAGTCATTTTTGCTTATTAGTATGGTCGAATTGGATCAACAAAGGTCAGCAGTAAATACATTAGTTAATAAAGGGAGATTAAATACATAAAGTGTTTTGTGTAATTTAATATTTTTAATTATTGCAGGTTTGTGTAATATTCTGAGATTGTGTTTCACTGTTTTCATTTATTCATTTTAAGGAATACTTAATCTGTTTTTGTACAAGTGAGATGAGTAAATGCATGCTCACATTTAGTCTAGAACTACAGTAACCATCATGTTTACACAGTGCATCTGCACTGACTCATGATTTTTCTCAACATGGGGACAGGAGCTAAATGGGGAATGGGAATCAATAAACTGGGAAAAAGTAACTTGCAATACTTATTTGAAAATAACTCGGATATTTTTTGTAAATTTAAAAGTAATGTATTACTTGTTACTTAAAGTAATCTGATTATTTAACTTGCGTTACTTGTAAAGCATTACCTCAATACTGTTGCTCATTAAGTGCTTGCTAATGCAAATATCACCATTATTGCTCAAACTTAGGATTAGTGATTTAAACAAAAAAGTATTAAACTTCAATTTATAACATCATTTTAATTAACATGAGCATAGGATCTGGTTCATGTTTTATATCCTTTCTTATTTTTGTCAAAGTGAAGTCACTAAGAGTGACACCTGAAGGAAAGTGTTTAATGATAGCACACATGCAGTGTTTTTGCCGACACCACTGCTTCCAGTTCCAGCAGCTTCTCGCCACTGACAACACTGCATTAGACACACACATGCGCTCTGAACCAGCTCACAGAGGGTCCTAAGAGGATTGAGAGCTGCATTACACTAATGCCTTATGATAATGAGACTAATGGTCATCGTGAGCTTAATAGTTCACTCGACTGGTTTAACGTTCAAGCTGATTTACCAAACTGTGCATGATTTTTTTTTATAATGTATACGATGCAGCTAATTCATGAACCTATTAACAAACAGCCTCCATTCAACATTTTATTTTTAATTTCAGCCATAAATGTGCTGTGTATATGGTGCTGTTTATAAACTTTATACTTTTTTAAATAATTGTAAAGGAATAGTTCACACAATTTAAATTTGTTATTGCAAATCTAATGATACATTTATTTATTTTTTGTTTGAAACATGAATTTTAATTTCTGGTTGAATTATTCCTTTGCATTTTTTTAATAAACCTTATTCTTTTTAAGAAATATAAATTAAAATGAATACACATTTGTGGTAGATCTTTTTTTTTTTTTTTTTTTTTTTTTTTTTTGCATTTATTTACATACTGAATTGTTATTGGTCTTTCATAAATTCATATGACCATCAATAGCTGTTTTACACTGCTTGGATGACGGCAAGCCGTATTATGTCTTTATTCTCAGAAAACAAGACAGTGTGTAATGAAACAGCATTTAATTAGAGTCTAAAGCCTGAGCTTAAAATTTTAACACTATTTTAAGCACTATTGTTTCCTTCAGGAAATGTTTATCTGCTTTGAAAGTTAGTTGCAGTGTGTGAATAACAACTTAAACTTCACATGAGGGAGTAATTGAGATCCACAGAGAGAGAAAGTGTGTGTGTGTGGGATGTTGAAGAGAAGGGGGTTATGGGTAATGAATGCTCCACTGGCTCCTAGGGAGTGTTTGCGTGACTGCAGCCTGGCAAAATCCCCGTCCTGAGAGAAGCGCTAAGAGATGCAGATCAGCTTTGGTCCTTCTGTTGAGATCATTCACAATCCACTTTTAGTGGCTGCTATGAATGTTTGATAACCACTTGATTGAATGCTTTTTACATTTTCAGTTTTTCCAGTAATTGACCAAGCTATGTTCTAAAAATCTACAGCTTTGTCAATGAATAAACAGTTTATTCTTTCATATATTTTTTTTAATCTTCTTTGCATTTTTTCAGTTAATTAAATAAATATTGTGTAAAATGTGTTTACATTTTTGTACTTCTCATTTGTGAGTGTCTCATCACCTCAGTTGTTTTAAATGATACAATGTAAAATGACATTATGATATATTTTCCCCATTTTTTGGATGATTTAGAAAATAAGTTCTGGTTTCCAAGTATCTAATCCCAAAAAATATTTTTTGCTTATATGTTGCTCTTTCATAGCTTATGAGAGCTTCAATTGTTTCATTTAATATCAACCTTTTTTTATATTTATTTATTTGTATTTATTTATTTTTTTTGTTTGTTTGCTCTGGGTCAAAAAAATGGACATGCATGACTAAATATAGAGCTATAAAACTGATATGTACACTGCTGTTCAAAAGTTTGGGTTTATTCACTGTTTTTGAAAAAAGTCTCTTATGCTTACCAAGACTGCATTTATTTGATTTAAAAAAAAAAATACAGAAATATCATTACAATTTAAAATAACTTTTCTATTTGAATATATTTTAAAATGTAATTTATTCCTGTGATCAAAGCTGAATTTTCAGCATCATTACTCCAGTGTTCAGTGTCACATGATCCTTCAGAAATCATTCTAATATGCTGATTTGCTGCTCAAGAAACATTTCTTATTATTATCAATGTTGAAAACAGTTGTGCTGCTTAATGTTTTATTAACATTATTAAACTTTTTGAGGTAATAAAGGTAATATTAAAGGTAATATTTATATTTGAAATACACCTTTTGTACCATTAAAAATGTCTTTACTGTCACTTTACTGTCACATTCTTACTGAATAAATGAATTAAGATTTCTTTAAAAATAAATCTTACTTTTGAATGGTAGTGTATAAAACATGGACCAAATAATTCAGTCTTTGAACAATTTGATGGGAAATGTTTGAATTTTTGAGATCTTACTTTTAGATTTTATATCTTGGCAAATCTGAGCACAGTTTGAGACATTGTGATATTCAGAACCTCTAGAGGAGCGAAATCATTTGATTTTTTTTCTTTCATATTTTTTATCAGTATATTATGACAAATTTGTCATCAGTTGAACACAGGGATGACAGCATCAGGCCTGATTGGTCTTCATGAGGGAATGATGTTATTGGCTCTGGTGCCCTTCCATATGGAGTATCCAGTATCATTTTTCCTGAGAATTCACAGTTGTGCAGGCGTTTGGCAGCCGCCAGATCCTCCTTGGCAAATTCTTCTTGCGTGCAGATCAGGAAAATTCCATCTCACGTCTCTGTCCTGGAAACATTCCTCTGTTTGTTTTCATCATGTGAGAATGTGTGCTAGAAGCTGATAAATGATCCGAGCGTCCAGCATCATGCATGTGCGCGAGTCTCCGAACATCTGTTTTAGCATGGGATTGAGGATTTCCCCCTCCCTTGCATGAGAATTCCCTGTTCTTAGTTATACCTTGAATCAATCATTTATCTTTGTTTACGTTGTGCTGTATGTGCATAAAAAGAATGCATGTAATGTTGTTTAATTCCCTCATAATGTTAATATTATGTATTCGGTCACCCTGACCATTCAAACAGCTCGTTGTTTGCACCAAAATGTAGCATAAAAACATAAAAATTGTCAACACATTAATAGGATCCATTTTTGTTGTCAACCAGAAAGCGGTTCCCCTGCACACAATGTCGTGCGAACAACTGGTAAAAATGACCCAGATACGTCATAAAGCAGTTTGCCGTTAAGCTTGTTCTGTTGCGTTACAACTGCAGTAATGTCTGCATGACATGGCGAGTACTTTTGCAAATCCTTTATTTTCTCCTCGCACACATTCAGCCCCCTCTTTATTTTAAACTGTTTTTCCACACCTGTTATGCAGCTTGGAGACAGACAATCAGAGATATTTAAAATATTTACTAAATAAAAGACATTGTGCTTTGTGTTATTCATTATATGCAATTTAGGGATTGGAAAGCATATTTTAGAATCAATATGCAATGCTCAATAAAACAGAATTTATAATAAAAGTCATGTAAAACGAGACTGTCGTGAATAATTGTGCAAACAGCGCCATTTGCCAGCAGTCTAATGCATGATCTCATGCGAAGACTGTTTGCAAACACAGGTTCTCTCATGCCATAGCCATTAGTTCACAAAAGGCACAAGTTGACCCCTCTTTAGTAAGGTTAACCCAATTTCAGATGGAAAGCTATTGTCATTAGTGCTAGTGATGTTGAAATAATCTGCCGTCAAAGTGCATGTGCCTCTGCAGTGGTCTGTTATGTTGGTGTCATGTGACCAATTGACTGGAAGACAATTTTCCTAAGTGTATAGAAAGACAGACAGATAGATGCACAATCTACTGTTCAAATGTTTGGGGTCAGTAAGCTGTTGTTGTTCTTGGAAAGCAATTAACACTTTAATTCAGCAAGGAAGGATGCATTAAATTAATTAAAATTCTATTTTGTTCAAAGAAATGTTGCCTTGGGGAGCATTAGAGACTTTCAAAAATATTATAAAAATTCTTACTCTGGGAGAGAGAAAGAGAGTTTTCATTCATGTTTAAATTGAGCGCTGGCCCTTTAAGAGCCTGTAGTATAGCAGGGTTTGCGTGACTGTAGTACACAAGAGCCTGACCTCAGAGGGAAGCCAGTGAATATGATCGGTCCATCAGAGCTCAGGAGACCAGCAATGCACAAATGAGTCTACTATAAGCCGTCCCTCCTCCTTTTGTATTCCCTGCTCTTCCTCACTCTCTCTCTCACACACACACACACACACACACACAGACACAGACACAGACACAGACACAGACACAGACACAGACACACACAGACACACACAGACACACACAGACACACACAGACACACCAGGTGAAGTAAGTGTATGGAACTCCATTACTACATTCCTTACACTGCATCTATGAATATGTATTGCGTAGGGGAGGGGGAGTGAATTCTCCTCTTTAATATTTTATATATATATATATATATAAAATATAAAATTAGTTTTATACTCTGGATACAAAAAGACGCTAGTATAGAATGAAAAATGGTAGGGAAAAATGAAGCATGATTTTTCTTTTCAATGCATTGTTTTAGAACAGAATAAACCTGAAGTATGCATTTAATAAATGTATTTCAGTGAAGTCATGTGTCTTTTGCACGTGATGGGCCTGATATATTGTACTTTTTGATAATACTTTTTACGATGTGGTTGTCAGTGTCAAAGGTTTAGTATGAAGAAACATTACAAAACATGTGGCTTTTCATAAAATGACTTATTAAACATTCATCTCAAGATTCTTTAAATTCACTTTTGTAGTAAAGAACATGTCATCGAGGGGTGCATCTGTTACTCACAAACAAAACTATGGGTGCTCCAGAAGGAGAACAAAATAGCAAAAATGGTAGGTGGTTTTAAAGCAAGAAAATCCACGTCCAGGCACTTGCATAGTTTGAAAGGTAAAAAGCCTTAATTTTAAAGGTCCCGTTCTTCGTGATCCCATGTTTCAAACTTAAGTTCGTGTGTAATGTTGTTGTAAGAGTATAAATAAAATCTGTAAAATTTTAAAGCTCAAAGTTTAATGCCAAGCGAGATATTTTATTTAACAGAAGTCGCCTACATCGAATGGCCAGTTTGGACTACATCCCTCTACTTCCTTCTTTAATGACGTCACTAAAACTAACCTCCGCCCACAGGAATACGCAAGAGTTGCGTTTGTAGAGTGTGTTTGTCGCCATGTCGTCGAAACGCTGTTATTTTCATCCAATCACCGGGTCTGATTCCGGCTCAAATTGATAGGGTAAAATTAAAGACATGTTTACAATAACACTCCACGTTATGGTAAGAGGCGTGACTTTTCCGGGCACGGTGCGCTCAGAGCTGTCGAATCACAACACAGGAACCGCTGGCACAATCAGAACTCGTTACGTATTTCTGCAGGAGGGACTTCATAGAACAGGGAAGTCATCAGCCTGTTTTTATGACAGTGGAAACAGCGGTATACAGATAAGTAAATTATGTGAAAAATACTGTGTTTTTTACACGCGAAACATGAACACATGTTATATTGCACACCATAAACACAATCAAAGCTTCAAAAAAACCACGAAAAACAGGACCTTTAAGACAGGGCTACAGCTTAATAAACACCAAAGCGTATCAGCCCAAACAGGCCTTCATCTGACGTAGGCTTGTTTGGGCTGATATGCATTGTACGTAGTAGTTAGTATGTTTAAACAAAGACATTTAAAACAAAGTAAGTTTTATATAAGAAATGTCATTGGACATTTTAGTACTTTTTGTCCTTCATGTGCTGTAATGAGTGGGTTGTTGTTATTTTTAATGTGTTACTGCTGAGTGGCTGTTGCAGTTTTCAGTGCATTTGTAATTAGTTTGTCAAAAAATATCAACTCAATATTATTGTTTACAGCTCAATTTGATTTGGGGATGAGCAAATACTCTACAATAGACATGATCTCTAAGCAGTACATCACATTAATGTTTATTAAAGCAAACAGTTAAAGATTGTTTCAAGTTATTTGTGTACAATCTAATTAATATTTATGAGCCTTTTATTGTCACTCCATGAGAGTTAACAGGATTCGTACAATGACAGAAATATCTTTTTTTTTCTGTGAACTATCCCCTTAAGTGTGCTATGCTTGAACTTTTTAAAAGACATTGAGCAAGGAGCAAAATTAAAAGTAAGAGGGGAAAAAAGTTACAGAGAGTCCATTCTTTGCTGCGTAATATAGCTAGCGCACAAACACACATCTGCTCGTAAATCTAACCTCAATTGTCAAGAGCAGATCTGTTTTTTTATTTCCACCCCCTCATCAAAACAACCCAGCAGTGAAATGAGCTGGCTTTAAAAGCCATTTCTGCCATTTTGTGAAAAGTAGCTCATTCACCTGCAGGTTTTAGCTTGTTTGGCAGCAGACGTGAAGTGAATGAATGCAGAATGAGTCTTTAGAGAGAGAGATTATGGAGATTTCCCTCATGAAAGTGAGCTCATGTAAGTTTTTGTGGAGTGTTCGAGTGATAAAATATGGTTTGGTGGATAGTTAGACATAAATGGAGTGACAGTTTAGCAACTCGAAACATTACACGTGCCGTCAGCCCCTTCCTCAACTTTGTTGAGTTACACTGCTTTAGGAATACAGGACTCATGATGGAAGATGTAAAGTTTCCTCTTCCTCTATTGTTCCATTTGTTATATTCGTTCTTAAAGTAACCCTATTATTCTTTTTTGAATATTACCTTTCATGTAGTGTATAATATAACTGTGTATGTCAATGTAAAAGGTCTGTAAAATTTCAAAGATCAACTCGCAAGACGAATGGAGTTATTGTCTCCCCAAAGAAAGAACCATTTCTGAACTGCCTGAAACGAGTCGTCGGTAATTCCAGTTTTACTTCCTGCATGAACCTGTGAAGGTCTTCATTGGCTGCCAGCGAACGACGTCTACTTTGACCCGCTGTCAAACACTGTAGTTGTTTCATGTTGTCCACATGAAAATATGTTTTCTGTGCTGTGAAAGCAAATCACTTTGATGCACTTTCAAAGGATGAGGACTTGTGCTCAAATTGATACGGTAAAACCGAAACCATAATTACTGTTCTTATCACTCTGTGTATACAAGTGCTGAGAAATGGTAATGGACAATTCTTTCCCAAAAATCACTGTAAGCGGTAGACCAATCACAACAGACTGGGCCATCTGACCAATGAGAGAACAGTAGGCTCACGGAAAGGAAGGGTTTAAAGAGACTGAATCCTTGAACAAATTATTTCAGAAGGTGCCCAGTTCCTGGCTGAGCCAGGTGTCCTTTCTGTGTGGAGTTTGCATGTGCTCCCTGCGTCAGCATTGGTTTCCTCTGGTTTCCCCCACAATCTAAATACAGGCAGTATAGGCGAATTGGAGATGCTAAATTTTCTGTAGTTGTGAATGCATGTGTGTGAGTCCCAAGCCATGTAATGAGGATGGTTGGAAAGACCCGGCGAAAAATCATCACCAAGAAAATTCATGAACAGTCTCTTTACATTGCTTTGGGAACATTCTCAACCAATTGTTAAATTGGAAAAGCGCATCCAAAATGGATTGAGAGCTGAGAACTGATGCTTAATGAAAAAGAATAATCAGTGGGATTTGTTCTTATGAAGCAGTGATTGCTATTAAAAATCTTTGTTTAAAGAATTTCAAAAATTCACTGTAAAATGTTAATTAATATTTTTATTAGCATGATTTGATATCATTAATGTTTATGCACAGGTTTATATTTCTATTTCCCTGCGACATGTCAATGGTTCTTTGTCTTATGTGCTCTTTTTCCTCACAGCGGTCCAAGAGAAAGAAAATCACAGAAGTGACGCCTCGATCCCTGAGCACACGAAAGAGATTCTGCCCCATGTTGTAGAAAGTGATCTTCTCCTACAGGTGCATTAGCCGTTTAATTCTACTCTAAACATCCTTCACTAAAGTTCAGAAATTGTATAATTGTCACAGAAATCTGAGTTTAAGTCATAGGTTTAGTCATGTCACTAGCATGCAAAAATATTGACATATTCCCACAATAATCAGTTTCTTTGTGTCTTGTAGTCTCTCTCTGGATTTGCACTGGTCGTGAGCTCAGATGGTGTTATTTTCTATGCATCATCCACTATCGTTGACTACCTGGGATTTCATCAGGTAACCATCAAATGAAAACCTATACTCTAGAAATAAATGCATAGGAATAATGAAATGGTTATGATCTAAAATAGCATGTAACTTGTCCAAATGCTCACATTTATATATTTTTTATATATTTTTTTCTTTACTTTTTATTTTATATATTTTTTTATTATATTAATTTAGTGCTGTCAAAATTAGAACATTAACACATGCAATTAATTTTTTCAGTTCAAAAATATTTTAACGCATTTAACGCAGAATCCGCTTTTCCGTCATAATTTTGCTAGCATTACATTATATGAACACTGACTGGCGTCATGTGATCTTTACATGACCACACAAAAGGGAATAAAGAAACCCGCTCTTTCGTCTAAACGCTCTCGTGCCCCAAAAGGCACCACCTTGCCCCGTGTGAGGCTCGAACTCACGACCTTCAGATTATGAGACTGACGCGCTGCCTAACTGCGCCAACGAGGCATGTGCTTTGGCTGGGGTGAGCGGTGAAGGACTAGCTTCCAGATCAGCTGCCATTCGGTGTAGCTCCAAAAATACTGCTCGCCCTCAGCTGTTGTATCAGGATAACCGAACCGTCTAAGGAGCTGCGTTCAGGTCGCAGTCTCCCCTGGAGGCATGGGTTCGAATCCCACTTCTGACAAACGTAACATTTAGCTGTGGGCTCAAGCTAGAGTCATTAACCCTCTGGCAAGATGACCCAGTAATACATTCATGTTGACAAAAGCGAAAGGGAATAAAAAAACCTGCTCTATTGTCTAAATGCTCTCGTGGCCCAAAAGGCACCACCCTGCCCTGTGTGAGGCTCACACACTCATGACCTTCATATTATGAGACTGACATACTGCCTAACTGCACCATCAAGGCATGTGCTTTGGCTGGGGTGAGCGGTGAAACACTAGCTTCCAGATCAGCTGCCATTCGGTGTAGCTCCAAAAATACTGCTCACCCTCAGCCATTGTGTCAGGCGCTGCCTTCAGGTCGCAGTCTCCCCTGAAGGCGTGGGTTCGAATCCCAATTCTGACAAACCTAACCTTTGGACCCAGTAATACATTCATGTTGACAGAGCATGGTATTTCAGCTCACGTTAGTATTAAATAACGTCTTATATGAACTTAAAGGTACAATATGTAAAATTTTTCCAGTAAAATATCCAAAAACCACTAGGCTAGTGTTATATATTTTGTCCAGCTGATTACTAACAATATCTCTAATGTTTTCAACTACTTGTAAATCATGAGAAAATTCCCATTCTAAACAGTGACACGGGGCAGTGCAGTCGCCTGTCAATGACGTCAGTTACCTTTGTTACCGCCTTTACTGACGTAGAAACCACATGACAACAGTGCCGTGGACAAATGCGGAAGTAGTGTCTAGCGTCCAGCAAACCACTAGCTTGCTTCAAGCAGTTCCTTATTTACTTCTTGCACGTTTTATGGTGGATTGTGTTACTTATTTATGGAACATAATTACTGTTTACCATCTGCCGCTGGTTCTGTCGACAAGGAAAGCTCCCGTAAACGCATGACCGGAAAAGCGGAAGCGGCGCCGGCGACTGTGTCATAATAAAAGTCCCGCTGCTCGTGAGGCGTGTGTTGATCAATCGCTCCTGCTCCTCGTTCAGCTCCCGGAACACTCGGTCCTGCTCTGCTTCATACTACAGTAACGTTAATAATCGCATCCACGAACATGAGTTCTTCCAGACTCCAATCCCTATTCTTTTGCACCGTCCGTTGAGATGGAGACCACATGTCCAAAGTTTCCGCTCTAAAACTTGGCGTCATCAAACTACGCCTTTGTTTTGAATAGGCTTCTAGCGACCTCTAGCGGAAAAAAATAGTAGGAAGGCCACAGGTAAATAAGACATTTATTATAATGGGTTTATGTGAAGATTGTTTTAAAAAAGATGCCATTAAACAAATATGCAAAATATACTGTCTTTAGGTTGTTTCCACACAAATTTGGAGAGTAACTGTGAAATTAATACAATATAAAAATATTTAAAAGTCCAATGTTTTTAATCATGATTAATTACAGAAAAATATTCATAGTTACATTTTATAGTTACATTGTTTTACATTAATAGTTAAATTTTTTTTTTATCGATTGACAGCACTAATTATTATATTGTATTGTATTGTATTATAATGTTAGATGTGATGTTTTTTTTTTTTTCCCCATTTCCATCCTGCTGTGAATGTTCACTACTCATATAGTTTTAAAAGATTTAATTAATTTATTATGTAAAAGGGAGGGTAAATATGTCTATTTAGCTTTCATGCATGACAATCCAAAAAAATCAAGTATGTTACCCATTTTATCTTTTAAAAACAGTTCTCAAAAAAAGTATCATCAGAGAAATCTAAACAAAAATCATGTGTGGTTACGTAAATAACCATGCCATCTGTGCAGAAGTATGGCATGTTATAGGCCTTCTCCACCAGAATGTGGAAAAATAGTTAAGATTTTTTTCAATCCTTGGCTAATTTAAGACTTTCTCACAGCCTTCAAAGGGTCAGGCTTCTTCGGCAAACAAACCTTCTCTTCCAAGGAGGACATTTGATTGGATCCTCATTGAAACTGTGATAGTTTGTCATGAGATGGTTAGTCATCAAAGTGTGCTGAAAGCCGTGCATGTCCCACAGTGGAAAGTAAAGGGAAGGTTGAATATTTTAGGCAGAGTTTGTTGTTTATGAACAGTGGGTATGGTCGTGTGGGCTGGGAATTCAGGCTTTTGTTTTATTGTTCTTCAGTGTAGAGACATGTCTGTCTGCATGCAAGCAGCCCTGGTGTCACGCAACAAACACATGGGGCTGTGAAATGAGATTTGTGGGTTCAAGAATAAATGAAAAAGCAGTTAGAAGATTGAGTTCTAATTTAATTACATTTTTTTTAAATTATTATTATATAGTTTTTAATTTTATTGGCCTTTATTAGATAGGATAATATAGAACTTGATTGGGCAGTACAGGGATAGGACATTCTATCTACGACTATCCACGCATTACAATAACGACTGAAAACAAAATCAACATTGTCTTCGACACTCCCTCAGCCCCTCAGAGAGGACCTTGGGCAGCATAATGACCAGGCCATGAGAGCAAAGAAATAAAAATCAGACAACAGGGATTAGATAAGTGATTTAATACAATATGAATACAAATAGGCTACATCAAGAGGAAATGTTGACTTTCCAATAACGGAGTGCTGCAAAATCTCAAGTTTATCCTTATCCAGCGATCTCATAACGTCGTGTTCAGTTGACATCTGGGCAAGTGCGGACAGTCTTTCTTGCAGCATGGTGGACCGCAGGTATGATTTTATCAGCCGCAGGTGCAAAATTTAAAGATAGAAAATGAAACAATGGAAAAAATGTAATGAAACTAAAATTGCCAGTAGGTGGCGGGAAATCATTGTCTTAACGAAGGAGTCATTCAATCATTCAATCAAACGACTCCTTCAAAACGCAGTCTCATTCAGTTGTTTTGAGACGCGCAATGGTTCTGCTGTAGATTTGTTGCAAAATAGATCAAAAACAGACAAGGTTCTAAGTCTAAAATGAAAGTCACCTAATAGTAACTGTTGTATAAATTCAATAGGTTCAGTTGTGCTAATATTTGGGAAAACAGCACTCCATATCTCGTTATAAATATTAAAAACAAGAACTTGCACAGGAACATTTTTTGCCCCGTATGTCTTGATTTTGGGGGCCATTTTTGCCCCAGGCCCCCATTAATTTCCAGGTGGGAGGCGGGGCTCATTTTTGAGCGTAAGGGGAGGGAGGCACCTTCTGTTGCAAGGCCCATTTTAAGTGAAATGGGTGAAACGTAGCAAAGGCTGCTACCGGCGACATGACCTAGGTTGGACTCCTACGAGGACAACAGCTCTTAATATGTTGACTCTTACACTACTCTCTGTCCAAAGCTCTGACATCTGACTGCTTATTAATAGTAACCAAAGCAAATGCATAAGAATAATTGCATGAATTATGAACTCATTCAACCTCAAAAATGTACCTTAAAAATTTTTTACCAGCAGTTGAAGGGACAGAAAAGGCTCAGCAAGGAAATTTTGATGAGTAATGTTTCTAATGTGGTTTAACATAAAACTGAATTAGACTTTTGGTGTTGGCTGTGAGACATTTGGTCATTGCGTTGTGTGTGGCTCATACAAGCGTACAGGTCAATGCAGTAGTCGATAACAGAAAACACACTGACGTGCGAGCTAAAACCCTTAATAAAATGTTCTGGTTTTGTGTTGGTGTGCATGATCTTTTCTGGCAGACAGACGTGATGCATCAGAAGGTCTTTGATTATATCCATGTGGCGGAGCGACAGGAGTTTCAGAGTCAGCTCCACTGGGCGATGAACCCTGGCCAGCAAGACACTGGTGTGTGTATAATTACCATTAACCCTATATAATACACTGCATATAACTTTAGTAGACCTGGAATATTGCATAAAACTATTTTTTTTTATAACTTTTTAAACTATTTTTATAACTATTTTTATATTTTTATGGTGCTTTTGCATCTATTTTGAAGCTTATAAGCTCCAGCTGTCTCATTATAATTGCATGGAAAAGACTAGTAAATTTCACTGCATGCATCTGTCAATACTGACTCGAATCATGTGTTTCTGAACTATGTCTTGTGTATGTGTGTGTTCTAGTAGATGAGGATGTTGTGATGGGTCATATGTATAGCTCTGAAGAGCCTGACGGTGTTCCTCCTGAACTGTCTCCATTCCTTACGCGGTGCTTCATCGCTCGAGTACGCTGCCTGCTGGACAGCACCTCCGGCTTTCTGGTCAGTCATGAAATCACTCAAAATATTCAAGCTCAGTGGTTTTATATGGAGTTGATATTGTGCCATAATTAAACAAACAAATCCAGCATTTTGCAAACAAACATGATCTGCTTTGCAAAGGAAACTCAACTCTATTGAATTGTATTTGTATGTTCTTGTAAAGCGCTTTGAGGTGCAACTTTTAATGGCGCTATATACAAACTTTATTATTATTATTATCATTATTATAAATGCATGTTTCTGGGGTTCTCTCGAGAGACTAGTGTAAATTGACCCATAGCAAAGTGCCATCTTCTGTTTTGGAAGAGGAAGTTGCTCAACTGCATTTGTGAGAAAATCAAGCCGAGAGAAAAAGGCAAGTGTCTTACAATCATAACAGACAGGTGCGCGTATGTATGCACTAGATTTGGTATTTGTTCAAAGGTTACAAGCCATTTGTAGGATGGTTTGTATTTGTGAAATATGATGTAGGCTCATTTATTTATATTTGTAAAACACAATACATATATTTGTTACTCATCTGTGTTTTCGCTCAAACTGACCTTTGTATTTGCACATCACTTTCTGTTTGTTTGCAAGTCAAGTTTTCTTTTGCAAAGCAGATCGTGTTTGTTTGCAAAATGCTGGATTTGTTTGTTTAATTATGGCACAATATTAACTCCATATTTTTATGACCTGTTTTAGTTCAAACTCTGATCTTAAATATAGAATGAAAGGATTCGTTCACTTCAGAATTTCCTGAATTTCCTGGCATGAAATCAAAATGGACAATTCTTGTTTTTTTATGAAATATTGCAGTATTATACATTATATATCCCTGTGCATCACTATTTTTTTTTTTTTAATTAATGTGCCCTCATAATCTTTACTCAAAATATCTGCCCCTCCCTCTCACAGTGACATCTCATCTCTTCTCTGAGAACATGTTTACTGGCGCGAGGGCGGGGCAACCTGTCACTCATATGAGATCGACCAATAGCAAACCACCACCATCCAATCAATTCCCCATGGACAAAATCAAGTCCCGCCCTACTTTTATTTTTCTTGTTCAAGAAGCCGTTTCACTCGCATATACTTAACAAAAGCCAATTGCAACTTCCGTTTCATGCCAACTTTACAGTTGACAAGCTTTAATTAGAGGCCTCAGACCTTCCCAAATGTACATGTTGCCATACACTCAGTCTGTCTCGCTCTGATTGGCTCTCGTCTCCTGTAGAACATGCAGTTTCAGGGCAGCCTGAAGTTCCTGCAGGGTCAGAGGAGGAAGACGGACTCTGGAGCTCTGCTGCCACCCCAGCTTGCTCTATTTTGTGTGGCTGTTCCTCTAGTACTCCCCTCTGTCACGGAGCTAAAGATGAAGAGTATGATGATGAAAGGCAAACACAAAAGCTCTGGCAGCAGGTACACATTCTGTCTGTCTGCTTGTCTATGCATTTGCATTTTTGCATTCAAATGTTTTAAATTTTCAACCATAACTTGTTATATATGTTATCCACGTGGAAGTATTACATTTTTTTAAATGAAAGATTTTGAGAAAAATCATTTTTGTAATGAATTGTGCACAGTAAGAAAGTAAATGAAAGTACCATGTTGGTACCATAGTTCAGTAATGGTCACAGATGGTTCTACTTTTGATATATATACTACCATTCAAGTGTTTGGGGTCAGTAAGAAATTACTACTTTTACTACTGCAAAGATGTGACTGTATAGACATTTATAATGTTCCAAAAGATTTCTATTTCAAGTAAATGCTGTTCTTTTGAATTTTCTATTCATCAAAGAATCCTGAAAAAAAAAAAAAAAAAAAAAAGTTAAAAAAAAAAAAAAAATGTAGCAGCACAACCTTTTTCAACATTGATAATAATTAGAAATGTTTTTTGAGCAGCAAATCAGCATATTAGAATGATTTCTGAAGGATCATGTGGCTAAAGACTGGAGTAATGATGCTGAAAATTCAGCTTTGATCACAGGAATAAATTACATTTTTAAATATATTCAAATAGAAAACCCTTCTTTTAAATTGTAATAATATTTCACAATATTACTGTTTTTACTGCATTTTTGATCAAATAAATGCAGCATAAGAGACTTCTTTCAAAAACATTAAAAATTTCTTACCGACCCCAAACTTTTGGACAGTAGTGTACAGCGTAGGGCTGGGCGATATATCGCATGCGATTGTCACGCGCATTTTGTCAGTAAAGCCGGTTCCCTGATTGCCGCTAAATCGCCATCACCTGCTTTCAAATGGAGCGGCATTTAATAGACAGAGCCGTAGATCACTGATAAGCCACGCAATATCGCGTTCATATCGCAGATGTATCGCCTTCGATAATGAACGCGATATTGCGTGGCTTATCAGTGATCTACGGCTCTGTCTATTAAATGCCGCTCCATTTGAAAGCAGGTGATGGCGATTTAGCGGCAATCAGGGAACCGGCTTTACTGACGAAATGCGCGTGACAAAAGCATTCGATATATCGCCCAGCCCTAGTACAGCGGTACCGAATGATTGCCATATTGATGTACTATGGTTTTTACACAGTACTCAATAATAGTAGTATCCAAAAACATAGTACTTTGTGAAGGACATACAAATTACATTTTGTCTTGTGTACATCTTTGAGTAGAAACTGCCTATTAATTAGTTTAACTTCTACCATTTTCAGTGATAAAAGGCAACGAGTTTCCTGTGGCTCATTTGACAGTGAAGATGTGCTACGTGTTAGCTGGACAAACACATCGGGTCATGATGGTTCATGGTCATCCCTGGCCAACAGAAGGTACAGAGGAGAGAGCTGCAAAACCCAAGATGAGCCGCTCAACTACTGTGTTTCCCCTCTGGGTGTCTCTAGGTTGCAGGCTGTTGATGCTTCTTGGGACACCCGCTGTCCTGTTGCTTTACGCACGGACTCCAGTGAAAACTACTTGCTACCTGGAAGCTTCTATAAACACGGCCATTCTGGAAAATTACGAATTGGTTGCAACACAGAATTGCAGAAGGTGGAAGGTTATTGCATCGATGGGAAGGTGGAGAGAAGGTACATGATGCAGAATGAATGTTTTAATATGCTTCCTGAAGCGGCAATTAAGACCGAACAAGATTCTGACTCTGAAAACGGGTGTAACACATACGGGACGCTCTGGCGCCCTGAATATGCACAGGTGAAAACCGAAGCTGAATATTATGACTATTGTACTTTATATCAAAATGGCAAGGCTGCCATCAGTGCTCCTATCAATGGACACAAGTATCCGTGTGCAGGAGTCAGCAGACCTCTTAAGTGTGTCCTGAACAAAGACCTGAATCACTCTGACATGCCGATCAGCAGTCAGGACACATATGTGTTTGCAAATGCCTCCGTGGATCATAAAAGCTACATGCAGCATGATATCCGGAGTCGCGACCTGCTGCACACAATTAAACGAGAACCTGACGACTCTCCACCTTGGTGTCATGATGTTAGTCAAGGGCATGTGCAACAAAATATTACTTCATCTTGCACTGTGAACGCTAGTCTACGCAAAGCAAACCCATATGTTTATATGTAGTGACCACGTCAACATTGCTTATCAGTTATAGTGCTTGCAAGGTGTATAGATATCTTCTTTCTGTTCTTTTAATTCAGCCCAAATTGCTTAATGTAGAAATATTTTTGTCGATAATTTCAAGTCTAATGTCTTATGTGCGTCTGAAATTTAAAGTTGCCATAGAATTGAAAACTGAATTTATCTTGGCATAGTTGAATAACAAGAGTTCATTACATGGGAATGACATACAGTGAGTCTCAAACACCATTGTTTCCTCCTTATGTAAATCTCATTTGTTTAAAAGACCTCCGAAGAACAGGCGAATCTCAACATAACACCGACTGTTACGTAACAGTCGGGATCATTAATATGTACGCCCCCAATATTTGCATATGCCAGCTCATGTTCAAGGCATTAGACAAGGGCAGCCAGTATTAACGTCTGGATCTGCACAGCTGAATCATCAGACTAGGTAAGCAAGCAAGAACAATAGCGAAAAATGGCAGATGGAGCAATAATAACTGACATGATCCATGATATCATGATATTTTTAGTGATATTTGTAAATTGTCTTTCTAAATGTTGCGTTAGCATGTTGCTAATGTACTGTTAAATGTGGTTAAAGGTACCATCGTTTCTTACTGTATTCACGGAGACAAGAGCCGTCACTATTTTCATTATTAAACACTTGCAGTCTATATAATGCACAAACAGAGATTTATAAAGAATGAAGTTTCATTCTTTATAAATCTCTCCAACAGTGTGTAATGTTAGCTTTAGCCACGGTACTATCAAACTCATTCAGAATCAAATGTAAACATCCAAATAAATACTATACTCACATGATCTGATGCATGCATGCAGCATGCGTTATGAACACTTTGTAAAGATCCATTTTGAGGGTTATATTAGCTGTGTGAACTTTGTTTATGCAATGTATATAGAGTCGCGAGCTCGGGGGCAGGGAGCACGAGCATTTAAAGGGGAAGCATCCTGAATCGGCTCATATTTAATGATGCCCCAAAATAGGCAGTTAAAAAATGAATTTAAAAAAAGCTATGGGGTATTTTGAGCTGAAACTTCACAGACACATTCAGGGGACTCCTTAGACTTATATTACATCTTGTGAAAAAGCGTTTTAGGGCACCTTTAAAATTAAAATTTGAAAATCTCCCATTGACTTACATTGAAAGAAAGTTTTGCATTTAAAATCTACCCAGATGGATGATGATGTTTCCAGCATTTTGAAGTATCGCATCAGAAACGAGTGATGGAAACGCAAAATTTAGAGAAAAAAAATCCCTTAATTCGCAAAAAAAGTTTTTACGCTCGCTTGTGGTGTTTTTTTTACTTGTGCGTAAAAGAGTTCATGCGAATAATGAAAGCTATTGTCATATTTACATGCTGAATTGTGATTTCTCACCAGAAATCAAGACAAGTGTCATGACAACAACAAAGCAGCTCTATAGCAGCATTTTATTTATACCAAATCCTGAACCTACTGTAAACCTATTATTTTTTGCCTTGCAAGCAGTGGTATTTCCCTCAGGACATTCAAAAGTTGTTAGAAAAGTTATATTAGATCATTTAATCAGACTGTTTAATCAAATACAATACTCAGGTTGTCTTCAGATAGGTTTTTGAGAAGATGTTTTGTATTTTGTCACTTTTAGGTACAGATTTTGGACTTGCATATATGTCATATTCATGAGGTAAAAGTGTGTACAGACAAATAAAGATCATATTGCATTTTAGATTTTGTTTTTATGTGTTTTTTTCCCTCCCTAAGTGCATAAACATGCATTTTATTTTGTATCATGGAATTATTCATTCATGTTTATCTTTTTGTGGTAAGTAGTCATTACTAAGGAAACATGTTTGTATTCATGCTACATGGAAGGAGCTTTATGTTTTGTACAGCCTGTTGTCACATTCTCATACTGAATTTATGATTGTTTAAAAATTTGTTACACAATTTTATGCTAAACTAACCCATACAAAGTATATAGATTTATAGATATAGATAAACATGCTTTATCTATCCCAGAGGAAATTCACTTTATCTGCTATCAGACTGCAAAACGATTGTTGATCAAAGCATTGTATTGTATTAAAATAATTTATCTTAATATTATAATAAATTATTTCCTTCCACAGTTTCAACACTTCGTGCATGTAAAGCTTCTGTTAATTTATCTATTAGGCAGCAATGTTTGTGTTTAAAAATGCCTCTGTCTCTAATTTTCTCTCAGTTTAGTTTGATTTTATACAGCTCCTAATCTAAACATAATAAATGTATGAATGTTAAATGCATAACTTTCAAATATATATTGGACCCATTGAATATTGCAGAAAAAGGCACAATACACAATGGGAAAATAATTAAATTGTCAACATCTGCTCGTGTTGCCCCTCATGATCTGTGAAATGTTATTTGCGTAAAGCTTGCGCACAGTTGATGGTCTTGGCACAGGCGCAGTGAGCTGCGGCCGTCATCTGACTGATGTGTGAGTGTTGGGCGGCACCAGGAAGACGCAGCTGTTATGACAGTAGATGAACAAAATAAACATACATGAAAATAAAATATCAATGAACGGATTATAACATCTCACAGCTCGTAAAACGAACACTACGTCTGGGTAAGTACATTCACATGACCTCGAGAATTTAACGATATATACATGGAAGAAGCGCAGACCTCTGAATGCTAATGTAGTTAGCCAGGTAGCTTCTGTCACTGTTGGCCTTTCTGCACAGAAATCAGCTCGATGTATGCGATTATTACAATAAATTAAACAGATCACAGTTTTATTGATCTTTTCCCTAAACCATACCCATTTCGAGCAGGTGTACGTAACTATCTTTATTTGTTTGTGTCAGCCTGGTTACTGCATGTTTAACCAGCTGCAAACGAATACAAACACAGGTATACAAATGCACAAATATATGAATATTAGTAACAAAACACACCAAATATTAAAATACGTACACAGCATGTATACAGAGAACAAGTACAATTTCAGTGCATCGGAGTTATTATAGTTAAAATCATTAAAAAAAAGTGATAAAATAAATTTAAACTGAAATAACAAAGTATAACAAAGCTTAAACTTATTATTTATCTTGATTTTTATAATTTTTATCGTTGTCATTCAGTTTAACTTGATGTATTAAAATAACTTAAACTAACATTGAACAAAAATGATTGAAACTATAAAAAAAATTGTAATAAAAACTATATAGACAAACAAATAAACAAAACGTGGTAAAAACATCACAATCTTCAGCTAAAATTGAAATGAAAATATCAGAAATATATATATAAAAGGGAAAATAAAATAAAAACTAATTCTAAATTTGAATAAAAGCTATAATATTATCCTAAAATAACACTGCATTGTTATTAAATATTATACTTGCTGTTTCTGGGTCATTTAAGTTGCTATTTTAATCACTTTGAGTACAATTAACCTTTGTTGTTTGGGTTGGGTCATTCAGTACCTTTGATCCGCACTCTTAAACCTTGCTGGTTTTGTCATTTTAGTACCTTCAACCCTGTCATTTGGGATCGGTTACTATGGAGGAGACGAACAGAGAGGCCGTTGCCACGGCGGTGCAGAGGGTTGCTGGGATGCTGCAGCGCTCTGACCAGCTGGACAAAGTGGAGCAGTACAGACGGAGAGAGGCGCGGAAGAAAGCATCAGTGGAAGCAAGATTAAAGGTGACGCTATTTCCATTTAACCCTCTGCTGATCTGGGGAATGCTTTTATCAGTTCATTAAACCAAACCATGCTCTTCATCAGGCTGCCATTCAGTCTCAGTTGGATGGGGTACGAACGGGTCTCACGCAGCTCCATAATGCTCTGTGTGATGTGAAAGACATCCAGAACTCTCTGGCAGACGTCAGTAAAGACTGGAGGCAGAGCATCAACACCATCGAGAATCTGAAGGACGTGAAAGACGCTGTGGTTCAGCACAGTCAGCTGGCTTCAGCCGTGGAGAATCTCAAAAACATTTTCTCAGGTGAGGCCTTATGCTTGCATAATTAATGTACGGGATCAAAATAATATCAGTAGTTGGGTTTCACTAGTTGGTCGATCATTTAGTAGAGATTAAAAAACTAGGATCTGTTTTTCAGTTAAATGCAGATTAACAAGTTTGTTTTTCCCAATTTTTAATAATTTAGCATATTTATTTACTTAATAATAATAATAATAATAATATTGGTATTTTAAGATAGTGTCTTTTTTTCTGTAGACAACACTTTAAGTTCATTTTTCTCCTACAATATTTGTATTTATTTTTACTATGTATGTATGTATTTATTTATTTATTTTTAATATTTATTAGCTGTTTTTTGTGTGATTTTGCATTCACATGTTGTTTTTCTGTTTTTAATATATGAATTAATATGTATTTATTTATTTTTTTATTTAAAAAAATAATAATTTATTTTAATATATACAATTAAATGTATTAGCTATTTATCAGGTGATTGCACATTTACAGGTTGTTTTTCAGTTAATTGCAAATTAACAGTTTGTTTTCCACAATTTTTAGTCATTTAGCATATATTTTTTTACGTAATAATAATTTTGTTATTATTTTTCTAAGATCATGTCTGTTTTTGTCTGTAGATAACACTTTAAGATTATTTTTTCCAACAATATTTGTATTTATTTATTTTTAATATTTGTTAGCTGTTTTGTTTGATTGTGCATTCACATGTTGTTTTTCTATTTTTAATATATAATTACTGTCTATTTATTTAAATTTTATTTATATAATAAAATAATTATTTATTTAATATATAAAATAAAAAGTTCTTAGCTATTTATCAGATTATTGCACATTTACAGGTTGTTTTCATCAACAATATTTTAATCAGTTTTACTAATGTATTTATTTAGCTAGTTAATTTTAAAGATATATTTATTAGCCGTTTATTTTTGAGTTGAGTTGACATGTTGTTTTTCCAAAAATATTAAACATATTTTTTGAAAATATGACTAACATATTTAACATATAAACATCTTTAAAAATATAAACATTTTTATTTTTAGTTAGTTTATTATTATTATTATTATTTTTACTATTTATTAGCCATTTTCAGGTGTTTGCACATTTATAGGTTGTTTTTCAAAACAAATATTTCAGTAATTTTTACTACTTGAATATATATTTATTTATTTATTTTTTTTAAATATTTATTAGCTGATTTCAGTTGATTGCACATTTACAATGTCTTTCTTCAATAATTATTTTTTTTTATTTTACTTCATTTTATTTTTTTGATATATTTTTATTTTAGAATTGATGCTAGACGCTATATTGGTATAATTTGCATTTATTGACACTGCACCCACATTTAATCTCTCTTCACAGTACCTGAGATTGTACGAGAGACCCACGAACTGATCGAACAGGGTGAACTGCTTCAAGCTCACCGGAAGCTAATGGACCTGGAGTGCTCCCGCGACGACCTCATGTATGAGCAGTACCGCATGGACAGCAAGAACGTCCATGACATGAACCTCATTCGTAGCTATTTCGGCCAGGTGCAGGGCCTGTCGGAGGAACTCTCCAAACAACTCTGGATGGTCCTCCAACGCGCCATGGTCACCGTCCGCCGTGACCCCACCATGCTGGTGTCTGTGGTTCGAATCATCGAGCGCGAAGAAAAGATTGACCGCAAGATGCTGGACCGTAAGAAGCAGACTGGGTTCATCCCACCCGGGAGGCCCAAATGCTGGAAAAACCGCATGAATGAAGTCCTAGAGGGCACCGTGAGCGGTCGCATCGAGAGCACGCAGTCAGAAACACGTGAGTCTGACAAAATGTGGTTGGTGAGGTTGCTGGAGATCACTAGGAAGTATGTACTGGACGACCTGATCGTGGTGAAGAACATGATGGTACAGTGCTTCCCTCCACACTACAACACCTTCCAGGTGTTCTTCGACCTCTATCATAAGTCGGTGTCAGCGCGGGTGCAGGAGCTTGCAGCAGAGGATCTAGAAGCCAATGAGATCGTGTCTCTTCTCACATGGGTCCTCAACACGTATAAAAGGTAAGATACAAGTGGACTGCATTTATCACAGTACTTGAGTGCTCTGAAGTGACGGCAATCATTGTGAAAAATGAATAATTATGACTTTTAAACTAATATTTGTAATGGCACATTGTGTGATATTTTGTGATATTGTGTGATATCTTGCCGATTTTCAACCCGCTTTGTATTGTTACAATGTTGGTAGTTTATGTAAATGAATAATGTTTACTCGTTCTCAGTATTACCTGGACCGATAATTCCCATTTATTTGTCAGCCAAAGTCTGCCGGATGACACAAAACACTCCAGAGCCTTAATGAAAACTACAGATTGTACTTCCGCATTTTTGTATCCCCGCCCACGGACAGTCGGATTGACAGAGGGTTATTAACAGAACAATCATTGTAAGAGTAGGTTTATCACTGAGAATTGTATCATACTATTTCTGCTCTTTAAACAGTGTTATAGTAAAAAATGGAACACTATGGCAACAGCTTTATTACCTGTATGCAATGACGTTTTGCTTCAGGCAGAACTGATGGCCCTGTGTTCATGGTCATCCAGTTTGAAATGTTGACTACAAATATGGAGGTTTTTCCAGATTTCCGTCGCTACATTCTCTGCAGCCTTTAGCAGCTGCCTACAATGTGCTAGATCAATCACTGGAAACTGAAATTCACTCTCTCCCGCTAAACGTTTACTCTTTGAATTCTTGTACCCGGGAACAATACAACTCGACACCATTATGACTAAAAGTTTGCTAAGAAGTATTTCCTACTAAAGCGTACTAAAGCGTATCCATAGCAGACTGGTGGGAGTGGCCTTGGACTGCATCATGCCCAGTGCATTATGGGTGTTGAAGTTTTCCTATCTATTTAGCAAAAGGGAACACAAAAGCCTTTTTTCTGTGTTTTCTCTAGTCAGGTAGCACCGATTTCAACAAAATTCTTTGCTTTCTACTGTATTGGCAGCCAAGTTTTAATGAAAGCCCATTTTGCCAGCAGTATAGTACCTTTTTAAAGTTGAGACTATAACTGTGTAAAGGACATTGTATTATGGCAGTGACAGATTATACAAACCCGATTCCAAAAAAGTTGGGACACTGTACAAATTGTGAATAAAAACAGAATGCAATGATGTGGAAGTTTCAAATTTCAATATTTTATTCAGAATACAACATAGATGACATATCAAATGTTTAAACTGAGAAAATGTATCATTTTAAGGGAAAAATAAGTTGATTTTAAATTTCATGGCATCAACACATCTCAAACAAGTTGGGACAAGGCCATGTTTACCACTGTGTGGCATCCCCTCTTCTTTTTATAACAGTCTGCAAACGTCTGGGGACTGAGGAGACAAGTTGCTCAAGTTTAGGAATAGGAATGTTGTCCCATTCTTGTCTAATACAGGCTTCTAGTTGCTCAGCTGTCTTAGGTCTTCTTTGTCGCATCTTCCTCTTTATGATGCGCCAAATGTTTTCTATGGGTGAAAGATCTGGACTGCAGGCTGGCCATTTCAGTACCCGGATCCTTCTTCTACGCAGCCATGATGTTGTAATTGATGCAGTATGTGGTCTGGCATTGTCATGTCGGAAAATGCAAGGTCTTCCCTGAAAGAGACGACGTCTGGATGGGAGCATATGCTGTTCTAGAACTTGGATATACCTTTCAGCATTGATAGTGCCTTTCCAGATGTGTAAGCTGCCCATGCCACACGCACTCATGCGACCCATACCATCAGAGATGCAGGCTTCTGAACTGAGCGCTGATAACAACTTGGGTTATCCTTGTCCTCTTTAGTCCGGATGACATGGCGTCCCAGTTTTCCAAAAAGAACTTCAAATTTTGTCTGACCACAGAACAGTTTTCCACTTTGCCACAGTCCATTTTAAATGAGCCTTGGCCCAGAGAAAACCCCTGCGCTTCTGGATCATGTTTAGATATGGCTTCTTTTTTGACCTATAGAGTTTTAGCCGGCAACGGCGAATGGCACGGTGGATTGTGTTCACCGACGATGTTTTCTGGAAGTATTCATGAGCCCATGTTGTGATTTCCATTACAGTAGCATTCCTGTATGTGATGCAGTGCCGTCTAATGGCCCGAAGATCACGGGCATCCAGTATGGTTTTCCGGCCTTGACCCTTACGCACAGAGATTGTTCCAGATTCTCTGAATCTTTGGATGATATTATGCACTGTAGATGATGATAACTTCAAACTCTTTGCAATTTTTCTCTGAGAAACTCCTTTCTGATATTGCTCCACTATTTTTCGTCGCAGCATTGGGGGAATTGGTGATCCTCTGCCCATCTTGACTTCTGAGAGACACTGCCACTCTGAGAGGCTCTTTTTATACCCAATCATGTTGCCAATTGACCTAATAAGTTGCAAATTGGTCCTCCAGCTGTTCCTTATATGTACATTTAACTTTTCCGGCCTCTTATTGCTACCTGTCCCAACTTTTTTGGAATGTGTAGCTCTCATGAAATCCAAAATGAGCCAATATTTGGCATGACATTTCAAAATGTCTCACATTCAACATTTGATATGTTATCTATAGTTATATTGTGAATAAAATATAAGTTTATGAGATTTGTAAATTATTGCATTCCTTTTTTATTCACAATTTGTACAGTGTCCCAACTTTTTTGGAATCGGGTTTGTAATAATAATAATTCCTTACATTTATATACTGCTTTTCTGGGTACTCAAAGCGCTTTACATACGGAAGGGGGAATCTCCTCAACCACCACCAATGTGCAGCATCCACCTGGATGACGTGGCGGCAGCCATATTGCGCCAGAACGCCCACCACACACCAGCTTATTGGTGGAGACAAAGTGATGTAGCCAATCAGTGTATGGGGATGATTAGGAGGCCATGATGGACAGAGGCCAGTGGGCAAATTTGGCCAGGATGTCAGGGTAACACCCCTACTCTTTTCGAAGGACATCCTGGGATTTTTAACGACCACAGAGAGTCAGGACCTCGGTTTCCGTCTCATCCGAAAGACGGTGCTTTTTGACAGTATAGTGTCCCCATCACTATACTGGGGTGTTAGTTTTCCCAGGAGATCTCCCATCCAGGTACTAACCAGGCTCAACCCTGCTTAGCTTCAGTGGGCGACCAGTCTTGGGCTATAGGGTGATATGGCTGCTAGATTACACAACTTAAACATGTTTTTTCATCATTTTCCAGCAAAAAATGTTTATAAATGTATAGCTGTATTATTTCCAGCTGTTACTGCGAATAATAAACCTAGTAGATTTTCCTTGGAAAGAAAATATTTGTTTGATGGAAAACTACCCTTCATGATGTTGCAGTAGTTACTGTCCTAACTCAACATTGCATTCTTCAGTGGCAGATCAGTCTGTCAAAACGCAGCAGTGAGCAATTAGCTCAATGTTTAAAGCAAAGCAGAGCAGCAGCACAGCTTTGGGTGCTTAATCTGACTGATGGACTCAAAACAGACCATCACATTGCGTGCGCTCGCAGGATTGGAGTCAGGAAGATTAATGAACTGATGTGCAGGAGAGAGAGACAGACAGGCAGTTCTGTCTTTAGTGCTGTTTTACATGCTAAAGTAAGGTTGTAGGACATGTTGGGATGCATTATGGACTAGGCATTGCATCCATACCTTTTATTTTATATTTATATACTATATAGTATTTACTATTATTTTGAATTAGCTTTAATTTTTATATTTTCAGTTTTCATTGTAATTTTAGTTGAGTTAGTTAAGTTTTAGTAATTATGTTATGGGGTTTTGCTATTCCTATAACTTTTTTGTATATTTCTATTTAGCTTTTAAATATTTTTATTTCAGTTTAGTCATTTTAGTACTTCAACTCACATTATTTTAGTTTTTTTAAATAATTAGTTTATTTTTCATGTCATTTATAATTTATTTTTCAGCTTTAATGATTTTTAATAGTAATAGTTAGCAGTAACAGAATGTCCGTCCATAGGAATAATTGTGATTTTATGCTATAAAGATCTTATTCTCATCATATTTCACGCCAAAAAAGGAAGAAATAAGAAACTATATTTAAATTAAGCTTATTTTAGTACCAAAAATGTTGGGCATTGTAACATTATTTTCATGACAATTACTGGAAGTACATTTTCCCTGCACATTTTCACCTAACTTTAATTCCAAAATCAACAGTTCTTTGTAGTAGGGGTGAAACGGATCACAATTGATCTGTGAACCGTACAGACCAGGTCGCATGTGATTCACAAATTAATTGCAAAGTTTATCATTTGCACGTGTTTTGTCTTGGCAATTTACACATTCAGGCAATTTTAAACTATTTCAGCACAAGAAGAGGCGAAAGAGAACTCAATTCGGTATTCGCACGCTGTTATCTGTGCGCAGAACCGCACACACTCAAAGTGCACACCGCACACAGAGAGGCGCATTTCAGATAGCGCACGAACACCGAAATGAATTAAAGACATGTTTCTTACATTGACAGAGCAGAAACGGGTGTAATTCTTGTGTATTTGTGTGAGTGTGATGTCTGATTCTGTCTCTGGCAGTGTGGATATGATGGGTCATCCTGATCTGCAGCCCGAGTGTGACGTCAAGCAGTTGGAGCCGCTGTTGCCCGAAAATGTGGTGGATGATTTGCTGGGCAAATACCTCAAGACGTTCACTGTGAGTCCCTCAAATCTGCAGCACTGGCTTAAAAATAAAAATATATCAGCCTTTAATTTTAGTGTTTAGTGTTTCCTTTTGAAATATTGTCAGTGCTGGGTAGTAATTGATTATATGTAATCTGGATTACGTAAGAAGATTCAAAAATGATGTACTTGTAAAAGATTATCCTATTCAAATCTATGTGATAAACAAGTGAAGGCTAAAAAGTCATCTAAAAGTAATCAGAAAGTAGTCAGATTATATTACCTAAAATGTGTAATGTAATAGATTACGTTACTTGTATTCATTAATAGACTACAATTTGTAAGTAATCTACCCAGCACTGAATATTGTGTGTGCGCAAGCATTGTCAGTTCAGCAGGTCTTTATTGTTTTCCAATTCTCTCCAGTCAAACATCACAGGCTGGCTGCGCAAAGCTCTGGAAACGGATAAGAAAGACTGGCAGAAGGAGACGGAGCCTGAGGCCGATCAGGATGGCTACTACCAGACCACCTTACCTGCTATTGTCTTCCAGGTACAACAACTTCACTCTGGCCTCGTACTTTATGCATGCTTTATCTTATTCGATATGAGATCTTCCTTTAATTCAAATGTCCTTCTTCATCCTCAGATGTTTGAGCAGAATCTCCAGGTGGCCGCGCAGATCAACGTGACCTTTAAAGAGCAGGTGCTGAAAGTCTGTCTGAAGCAGATGAACTCGTTCCTAGTAAGGTATTGTGATCTCAGACTGCCCATTTCCTTTTGTTTTTTCCCACCATTCGTTATTAAAGATGTTAGCTCAGTAACAGGCACACTTTCACCCTTCATACGTGTATGCAGGTACAGAGAGGAGGCGATCGCCTATAAGGAGGAACATATGAAAGATCGTCAGCTTCCGCAGTGCTACGTTCAATACATGATTGCCATCATCAACAACTGTCAAACGTTCAAGTGAGTGTCTCTTAATCAAATATTGAATGTTATTTTTTTAAGTAACATTACATATTCCATACTCCCAATTCAGACACAGCAGCGAGTCCTTAAGAAGTTTTAAATTCAAATTTAAAGGGTTAGTTCACCCAAAAATGTAAATTACCCCATGATTTACTCACCCTCAAGCCATCCTAGGTGTATATGACTTTCTTCTTTCAGGTGAATACAATCAGAGTTATATTAAATAATGTCCTTGCTCTTCCAAGCTTTATAATGGCAGTAAATAGAGGATGAGATTTTGAAGCCCAAAAAAATGCATCCATCCATCATAAAAGATATCCACACGGCTCCAGGGGGTTAATAAAGGCCTTCTGAAGTGAAGTGATGTGTTGTGTAAGAAAAATATCCATATTTAAAATTTTAAAAACTAAAATAACTAGCTTCCGGCAGAATTTCATTTTTGGGTGAACTGCGAAATGCGGTTGATTTACCAAAGAATCCACAGTGAAATACTGAATAGAAATAAATAAAGCTCAACTGAAACATTCACATTGTTGAAAATAAACCATATTCCTAGCATAATGATCTTTTTAAAGGTAATGTTATTTTTATCCTGTTGTATCTGTCTTCATCTCACTAACACGCCAGTGGGCGGGGCTAACATTGCAATGATGAAGTAGCTGTTGATTTCTTCTGCGGAGGTGGGGTTTCACCTATCTATGATAGGCACATTCCAGGATCAGTTGTTCAATGGGCCTGGTGTCAATAAAAGCTTTTATTGGCCTAACAAGGAAGTTTTCAGTTCTGAAACTTACAGGATATTCTTATAGTATGATGCCCTCTTATCAAAAGCTCAAAGAAAAGTTGATTTCTCAATTCACGACCCCTTTAAATTTGATTTTAAGATCTTCGGATACCCTGCTATTTATTTTACAATATACTTTTTCTGGAAAATAATGCATTATTTTTGCTTATACTACAGGGCTGTTGAATGCTTGAATCTGATTGGTTGACGAACGTTCTGAGGCGTGCAGTTATTTTCAGGGAAACGCATAGCTAAAGTAGTTCCACGCAGGTCTTAATTTCAGTTATTTTAAAGGTCCTTACAGCCTACTACAGCAAAACAGTACAGATGGACACATAATCAGAAACATGTTGTCAGCACCTCTCTGGCGATTCCATAAGTACAATAGTTTAACAACTTAAAAACTACATGACATTTCTCACAGCGAGGAAATAGCGGCGCTGTTCTTGAAGCAGATAAACTTACAGTTTTGCTATTAGTAGAGACTCTGCTGCTGAATACTGTTGAGAGACGCTCAGACTCGGGTAATTCACACACGCTTAATATCTCTATCTCATAACTGCATTAATTATGGCATTAGTCTGCTTTCGATGACAGAAAATAATGCACACCCTTCACTTGGTATTGTGGTCTCATTACCACCTTGGGTGTCTATTATTTTGTAATAATTCAAGTATTCAACAGCCTGTCGTCAATTCCTTACATATTTTTACCATCAGTAATGGACTGCTAATGAACCAAACTAATGTTTTAATTAATGTCAATATGTTTGTTGTCAGGGAGTCTATAAATAGCCTGAAAAGGAAGTACTCTCAGTCAACTGAAACCACTCAGAACGACGCCACCATAGATAAGCTCCTGGATGATGTGGCCGGAGAGGGCTGCCAGTTCCTGCTAGATGAAGTCTTCCTGGATTTGGAGGTAAATGCGCTCATGTCGTGTACGGTCAGTTGTTGAGGTTTAGTGACTGGGATAAACATGCTAAATTTTGACTGTTTCTTGGTCTCTCGACAGCATCATCTTAATGAGCTGCTGACCCGGAAGTGGTTGTCGGGCTCTCATGCTGTAGACACCATCTGTGTGACCGTGGAAGACTACTTTAACGACTTTGCCAAAATTAAAAAGCCGTATAATAAGGTTTGCACACTAAAACTTATCGGAATAAGTGTCCTCTTATAGTAGATGAGTTTTATTTGTTGTTTTTATAAGATCAAAGAGCTGTTCCGTACAATCACGTATCATTACTGTTCAAAAGTTTGAGGAGTATTTTCCATATTTTTGAAAGAAGTCTCTTGTGCTCACCAAGGCTGCATTTATTTCATCAATAATAGAGTTATATTGTGAAATATTATTAGGATTTAAAATAACTGTTTTCTATTTGAATATATTTTAGAAGGTAATTCCTGTGATGCAAAGCTGAATCATGATCCTTCAGAAATCATTCTAATATGCTGATTTCTTGTTATTATCAATGTTTAAAACAGTTGTGCTGCTTAACATTTTAGTGGAAACCATGGTAAATTGTTTTCAGGATTCTTTGATGAATAGAAAGTTCAAAAGAACAACATTTATTTGAAATAGAAATCTTTTGTAACATTATAAATGTCTTTACTGTCACTTTTGATCAATTTAATGTAAAGTGTTAATTTCGTTGTAAAAAATCTTACTAAACCTAAACTTTTGAGCGGTACACACCGTATATAGTAGTATTAAAGGATTAGTCCACTTTTAAATAAACTTTTCCTGATAATTTACTCACCCCCATGTCATCCAAGATGTCCATGTCTTTCTTTCTTCAGTCGAAAGGAAATTAAAGTTTTTGATGAAAACATTCCAGGATTTTTTTTCCATATAATGGACTTCAATGGGCACCAAACAGTTGAAGGTCAAAATTAGTTTCACTGCAGCTTCAAATTGTTCTACAGATGAGAAATAATGGTCTTATCTAGAAAAACAATCACTCATTTTCTAAAAAAAAAAAAAAAATTTTTATACATTTTAACCATAAATGCTCATCTTGAACTAGCTCTCTTCTTCTTCTTTGTTAGAATTCCGGCAGTGTAGACACTTCTAAGTGTATTACTGCCCTCCACAGGTCAAAGTTTGAACTAAATTGTCATATACAATATGCTAGTTCAATAGTATATAACAATTAGTTCAAACTTTGACCTGTGGAGGGCAGTAATACACTTAGCAGTGTCCACACTTCTGGAATTCTAATAGAGAAGAAGAAGAGAGCTAGTTCAAGATGAGCATTTATGGTTAAAACGTATATAATTTATATTTTTTTCAGAAAATAAGCGATGGTTTCTCTAGATAAGACCCTTATTTCTCGTCTAGGATCGTGTAGAACAATTTGAATCTGCAATGAAACTGTAATTTTGACCTTCGACCGTTTGGAGGCCATTGAAGTCCACTATATGGAGAAAAATCCTGGAATGTTTTCATCAAAAACTTTAATTTCTTTTCGACTGAAGAAAGAAGGACATTGACATCTTGGATGACATGGGGGTGAGTAAATTATCATGAAAATTTTGTTTAAAAGTGAACTAATCCTTTAATGTGATTTTACTGTTGTGATTTACTTCTGTGTGTGTTAAACAGGAAATGACGAGTAAGGCTCATCGGCGGGTGGTGGTGGAGTATCTGAAAGCCATCATGCAGAAGCGCATCTCGTTTAAGAATGCTGAAGAGAGGAAGGAGGGAGCAGACCGGATGATGAAAGAAGCGGATCAGTTCAAATTCCTCTTCAGGAAACTTTCTGCTGTGAGTCTCACTACAACAAAGACACTCTAGACATTCTACTATAATCCAAGAAGTGAATCAGTGTTGTAATGTATTACAAAGTTGTTGTTTTTTTTTTTTGTTTTGTTTTGTTTTTTACATCAAAGTCAGTGGTGGTTCCAGGCAATATAGGCAGCCACCTAGGGTGGCACAGAGCATTGTCCGTGCATGTGGCTTTCAAACACAATTTTCTTCTCTTCTTTATAGTTAATAATGTGCAGATTTCTCAGCACACAGGCAGATTTGCTTCAAATTCACTCTCACTCAGATAATGACGCACGCTCTCATACACCATGTTCTCTTATGAATTGTCTCTGCTCTCCCTCATAAATTTTTTGGGTGTGTGCTCTTTCTCTAGAATTCTATTCTCTCCTGGATAATGTTGGCAGAAGTATTCAGAATAGACTTCCACAGTTGAATAGCTTAGCCTTTAAATTGTAAAGAAATTAAGGATCCATCTTTGAATGTCAAATAATTCCATATAGCCTACAAATTTCAGTATCATTTTCAAGCTGATTTTAGTCAGCCAATTCTCGTTATGTTGCTTGAGAAAGCCAACATACTGAAATGCTATTTAAACTTAATATTCTTCATCTTCTAGACTAAAATGTTTTAACTCTAAAGGCCGGTTCACACAGAATGGCTCATTTTTAGTATGCTTTGTCATGCCTCTAATGGCAGATGCAGTGATGCAATGACTTTATCAAACAGCGATTGGCTCTTTTAGTTAGAAGGCGGGACTATTCCGCCATATTGTGCATTGCAGTTTCTCCGATTCATAACTGATAGACTGTATTGCCTTCAAAACCTTCAAACTTTGAAACTACTTTAAACTTAAAACTACTTTAAACTGAAAACCTATATACTTTTAAAACTTTTTCAGACTTTCTCAAGCCAACATCAAATTTCATCTTGACAAACTTTATCTAGTTTATTTTATTATTTAATAGTTATTTCAGCTAAATACTTATTGTAAATAGGTTGCCTATTTATTAAATACTTTTAAATACTTTTGTATAGTTCTAAAGTACACTACCGCTCAAAAGTTTGGGATCGGTAAGATTTTTAATGTTTTTAAAAGAAGTTTTGTCTGCTCACCAAGGCTTAATTTATTTAATTAAAAATACAGTAAAAAACAGTAATATTGTGAAAAATTATTACAATTTAAAATAACTGTTTTCTATTTGAATATATTTTACAAAGTAATTTATTCTCGTGTTGGCAAAGCTGAATTTTCAGCATCATTACTCCAGTGTCACATGATCCTTCAGAAATCATTCTAATATGATGATTAGTTCCTCAAGAAATATTTGTTATTATTATCAATGTTGAAAACAGTTGTGTACTTTTTTTTCAGGATTCCTTGATGAATAGAAAGTTCAAAAGAACAGCATTTATCTGAAATACAAAGCTTCTGTAGCATTATACACTACTGTTCAAAAGTTTGGGATCAGTAAGAATTTTTATTTATTTATTTTTTTTTAAAGAAATTAATACTTTTATTCAGCAAGGATGCATTAAATCAATCAAAAGTGGCAGTAAAGACATTTATAATGTTACAAAAGATTAGATTTCAAATAAACACTGTTCTTTTGAACTTTCTATTCATCAAATAATCCTGAAAAAAAATATTGTACACAAATATTTTGTACAATTGAAAACAATAAATGTTTCTTGAGCAGCAAATTGACATATTAGAATGATTTCTGAAGGATCATGTGACACTGAAGACTGGAGTAACGATGATGAACACAAGAATAAATTACATTTTAAAATATTTCCAAATAGAAAACAGTCATTTTAAATTGTAATAATATTTCACAATATTACTGTATTTACTGTATTTTTAATTAAGTAAATGCACCCTTGGTGAGCAGACGAAACTTCTTTTAAAAACATTAAAAATCTTTAGACTGGGAGTGTATATCAACATGATAAATGTTGTTACATATATTTTTGGGGGGCGACATGTCTTATTTCACCTAGGGCACCAAATAAGCCAGAACCGCTACTGATCTCAGCAACTTTTTACAGTGCTTGTTTTAAAGCATATTTGTGTGTGCTCAGGGTGAGGACTCAGACCGGCTGTGTGATTCCATCAGCGCGATCGCTGAGGTCTTCAAACTGACCGATCCTGCGCTGCTCTACCTGGAGGTGTCCACCCTGGTGTCCAAATATCCTGACATCAGGTCAGACTTCAGACTTCTTCATATTAAAACATTGCAAAAAAACAAAATCATATTTCACCCTAAAATTACTAGGGAGAAAAAATGAAATTATATAGTATTTTTTTTTATTGTATTGTATTTAACTTAAATTATGTTAGCCAAGATTTTTAGCATTGGGATGATGTTTCTGTGACAATTATCAATCATTACCAATTATCTAAATTACCATTACATTACTGCAGTAATAAACGTAAAAATGATAAAAATTCAGACACATTGCAGTAATTTGAAATTGGAGGGAAAACTGACTTAAATTGTCATGAAAATGTCAATATTTAAAAAAAAATTGTAATGCCCATTATCTTTCAGCAAAATATAGTTTCTCATTTCTTATGATTTTGTGTTGAAATGTCTTCAAGTTCACCTGTCAAAATATGTGAAGAGCTCAATTTCTCTTTATGTAACTCTATCTATCATTACCAGTGATTTGAATGGAGTATTACATTTAAACAAGGTCTTCAACTCAAAACCACTTTTCTCTCTCTTCCTCTTTCATTAGAGAGGACCACATTGTGGCCCTGTTAGCTGTCCGTGGTGATGCGAGTCGAGAAATGAGACAGATGATCATAGAGACTCTGAACCAGAACAAACCATCCTCTTCCCCTGCGTATCAGCCGGTCTTCAAAGAAATCACCGTGCCATCCATGACCATGACCGCCATGACCTCTATGACTGTACCTAAACTGCTGAAATAATCTGACCCCTGGAGCCTTTACTAAGCCACAAACTGGCCAAAGAATGACTAAGAGACTCCACTAATGCACTTTGGAAATACATTGGATGAAATACAGTGGATGATGTTGTGTGTTTGAATGGCAGCGGCTCATGAGGAGGTTGCCGTTTCTGCAGATGGCTTTGATGATTTATGATGACTTGATGTACAGAAACATTTCCAGGATTTTTTTTTTGAGACTGCCCTTTGTAAATGGTTAAAAGATGAATTAAAGGAATAGATCACCCAAAAAATTAGTTCTAACAAATCAAGAGGTGTCATATGCATTCAGCTCATTCATTCATTCTCATGGATAATGTAGAATCGCGTTTAATTTTTTTCTCACTAGAGTGCAACACTTTATAAGCCTGTTATCATGAACTGTAACAAACCACTGAATTCATCACTTCAGTTTTCATTTCAATAAAATCTTGATTAATCCTACGTGATCCACACAGAATGATGTATGATGTTGGATTAAACTACAGGTCATCTGTTTATACACACACACACGACCTGGATATGCCAGTTTATGAGGTGCTGGTGCAGAGTGCAGGCAGCTTGCATGACTATTCATATTTTTAATCATCTCTCCCTTCTCATTGGCTGGGCTCATGCATGTATAGGATGGGGGAGGAGATCTGAGGGTCCCTAATGGGTGAGTGAGAAGAGACGTGCAGACAAATTATTGAAATCTTCATGTAATTAATACAATTTTGATTACACAGTGTGTAGCATACTGCTTCCTATTTAACATTAAGAATGTCACATTATGCAGTATGCAATAAACAGTTCAAACAGCCACTTTGCTATCAAGTATGTTTAATTCAGGCAGTGATGCCCGGTTAAATTATTTATATATTTTTTTCATTTGTAAACATTAATTGTAAACAATGAATGAACAATTTTTTTTTTATAGCATTTATTAACCTTTTTTAATTTTAGTTCACAGTATTTTGACTTACAGATACATCTTTTGTTCTTAATGTAGGCTATTATTAAATGAAAAGATTAACATTAATCAAGATTAATAAATGCTATATATGTACTGTTCATTGTTAACTACATTACTTAACATGAACTAACTAATATTAACAAATACTGTAAAGTGTTGCCCTGATTTGTTTAAAAAATGTCAATGTTTGTCAGTAAAAATGTTCATAATCATGGTGGCTGTTGTTTCCAGAAATATACTATAATGATAGCGTATAGTGAATGATGAATAATGAATTTATGAATTCACTATGTTCGTGTTGTTTACATTATATGCACTTAGGTGCCTATTGCCAACAAAACAGACATTTGAAGCAATTTTATTCACCACCTGCGGTTCCGACTCATGACCGGGATCATTATCGCTGTGACCGCTCCATCTTTCAGTTTCAAACGATCTGTAAATCCAGTGTGGAACTGGGTCTTGTTTATAAAACCATAAGCACCGATCCTGAGGGCTCGAGCAGTCACAGAAAAACTTGAGATATTCTCCATTCATTTTAACCAATAAAAAATTGATTGCAACTATCAGACACAACTTCATCCTTATTTTGATAGTCAGTTTATGCATGTGGTAGTTGTGATGCATGCTGGGAGTTTTGTACTACTGTTCCCAGCATGCATTGTGACATGACACTTTTGATTGTCACTATTGGTGAGATTCATGTGCTGATTCTTGATGTCTTTGTGTGTCATCTTAGAATAATTGTTGTGTTTTTTAATCTTCTGATCGGTTTTGTTCCATTATATCATTTCAGTTGGCTTCATTTTGCTACAAGATTTCAATGTTGATTTGTTCCTTTATAAGATCTCAATAGAAGTCAGTTTTGTTCCTTTACGTGATCTCAATGACTGTCAGTTTTGTTTCATTACAAGATTTAAATGAAAGTTGGGTTTGTTGCTTTACAAGATTTTAATGACTGTCGGTTTTCTTCTGCTACGAGATTTCAAAGACAGTCAGTTTTGTTTCGTTACGAGATCTCAATGACAGTCAGTTTTGTTCCTTTATGAGATTTCAATGACGGCTGGTTTTGTTACTTTACAAGATTTCAGTGATGACCTTTTGTTCCATTACTACATTTCAATAATGGTCGGGTTTGTTTAGTTATGAAATTTCAAAATGTCAATTTTGTTCTGTTACAAGATTTCAACAATGGTTTCATTTTGTTACGAGATTTCATTAATGGTTTTGTTCCTTTATGAGATTTAAATGATGGGCAGTTTTGATGGGTTATGAGATTTCAATGACAGTCGGTGTTGCTGGGTTACGAAATCTCAATAATGGTCGGTTTTCGGTGTCAGTTTTGTTCTGTTATGAGATCTTAAAGACGGTTGGTTTTGTTTTATGACATTTCAATTATAGTTGGTTTTGTTCCATTACGAGATTTCAATGATGGTTTTATTCGGTTACGAGATAACGATGATAACTGTTTTATTCAGTTATGAGATTTCAGTGATGGCCGGTTTTGTTCGATTACGGGATCTCAAAGACTCAATGACAGTCGGTTTTCATTGTCAGTCAGTTTTGTTTAGTTACAAGATCTCAATGAAGTATGTTTTGTTCTTTTACGAGATCTTAATGACAGTTGGTTTTGTTCCATTATGTGATTTCAATGATGGTCGGTTTTGTTCCGTTAGATATCAATGATGGTCGGTTTTATTCGATTATGAGATTCTAATGATGGTTGGTTTTGCTGGGTTATGAGATTTTAGTCTTAGTTTTGTTCCACTACAAGATTTCAATAATGGCTGTTTTTTTTTTTCCATTATGAGATTTCAGTGTCACTCTGTTTTGTTCCCTAACAAGGTTTTGATGACAAGATTTCAATGACAGGTCATTTTTTTCTGTTACAAGATTTCAATGACACTCAGCTTTGCTCTATTATGAGATTTCAATGATGGTTGGTTTTCGTTTCATTACAAGATTGCAGTGACGGACGGTTTTGTTCCATTATGAGATTATATGACGGTCAGGTTTGTTTCATTATGAGAGTTTATTGATGGTTGACTTTATTACTTTATTATATCTCAATGACAGCCAGTTTTGTTCTTTTATGAGATCTCAATGGTTGACAGTTTTGTATTGTTTTGAGATCTCAATGACGGTTCGTTTTGTTTCACTTCGAGATTTCTCAATGACAGTCTGTTTTTCCTTTTTGTTACAAGATCTCAATGAAGGTCAGTTTTGTTCGGTTGCAAGATTTCACCGATGGTCGGTATAGGCCTCAATACAGTAGGTTTTGTTCTTTTATGAGATTTTGTCCATTACGAGATTTCAATGATGGTCGGTTTTGTTCGATCTTGCAAAGGAACAAAACCAATTCATCATTGAAATCTCATAATGAAACACAACCGACAGTCACTGAGATCTCGTAAAAAAACAAAACTGATTTTGCAAGTTTTCAGTGATGGCCTGTTTTTTTCCATTATGACATTTCAATTATGGCCGGTTGAAGGGAATTCAATGATGGACTTTTTTTTTCTTTACCAGATCTCAATGACGGTAGGTTATTTTTTCCTTTTTTCCTTTATGAGATTTCAAAGACGGTCTGTTTTGTTTCTTTACCAAATTTCTAATTGATTTTAGTCCTAACTAGATCTCAATGATAGTCAGTTTTGTTCCTTTACAAGATCTCAATGGTTGACGGATTTGTTTTGTTATGAGATTTCAATGACGGCTGGTTCTGTTCCCTTTCTTGATTTCAATGACGTCAGTTTTGTTCAGTTACAAGATCACAATGACTGGCTGTTTTTTTTTTCCCCCATTATGAGATTTCAGCGTTACTCGGTTTTGTTCCATAACAAGGTTTTGACGACGGTCGGCTTTGTTCCTTAAGATTTTAATTGGTTTTGTTCCATTATGAGATTTCTATGATGGTCAGTTTTGTTCCGTTATGAGATTTCAATGACAGTCAAGTTCAAAAGGATTCGAACTGTTGGTTTTTACGATGTATGTTCTGGGAATGTTCCCAGAACTTTCTGGGAACCAAAAATTGTTAGCTGGGATTTCACCAGAAATAATTTTGTTATGATTTCTTTTCTCAACATTTCATATCTAATCAGCTCCTGACGGACATGTTAATTATTATTTCAATCATCACTTTAACCATGTATTACTGCATTTGAAAAAGGCTTTTGGTCTTTCAAACACATTAAAACGCACAGATTCACATAATTTAATATTTACATGTGATGCAGGGATTCTCAAACTTTTTTTTGTCAGCTTAACCTCTTTGACCTAATATATTTACTTGAAGTACCCCCTGAGATTTTAAGTTAATAAGTTATTAAGTCAATAATCTAAAAACATTTGCAGGTTCTCTTATGTAGGTTAATGGTCACATGACATCCAGGTAAACAACAAGAATATTTAATCGTATTTGTAAGTGTTTATTTTGATTTGTTTTATTTTAAAATGATATAAATTTGACATTATAATTTAATTATCAGATTTTCATTAAACTGCACACCTTGCAGTTCCTTCACAAACCCCAGTCTGGGAAACCCTGACGTAATATAATTTTAATGCACTTCATGTTGTTGATAAAGAATGGAATGCAATTTTTCTCTTTGTATGTTTATATCAATATGATGCAAGATTATCCTTTTCAAATCAATAAGATAAACAAGTTAGATCAAAAGTAATCTAAAAGTAGTCCGATTATATTACCTAAAATGTGTAATTTGTGATTACATGACTAACTACAATTTGTCTCATGTAATTTGGAATCAGTAATCGACTACAATTTGTAAGTAATCTACCCGGTGTGTGATTTAACTATCTGTTTGCTTTTCAACATCATGCATCTCTTGACAAGATTTCAAATCAAAAGCAACACAACAAAATGGGTTTTTGATATTTATTGCTAATATTTCTTGACATAAATGATCAATTTGCCAAAAAATGCAAATGTGATCAGATTAATTTGCCCTCTCAGTACAGATTAATCAACATTTACATATGAAATACAGTAAACGTAAACTCAGAGGCAGATATCAAACCTCATTCATACAGTACAGCTTCATAAATCTATAAAAAGTAACGAATACAGTCGACATGGTCTGAACCTCGAGTAGTTAACTCCCTTTCGAGTCTATTTACAGATTAGTAACAATTTACCAAACCAAACGAAAGCACATTTAAAAACCTGCAACACACGTCTTCTCCACCGCATGTTACTAACCATAAATGTGCTAAAAACTCCTGGACAAGCATTGAAGGCCTTGAGCCCTTCATCAAAATCTCATGAAAATATCAAAATAAAATCCTTTCATGTATTTTCTCAATACAAACATGCCAAATCTGCTTTTCCTATATATATATAGTATATAAAAAAGAAAAAAAAGTTAGGGCTGCTTTGGCAAAACTGCAACAATATTTCAGAAATACAACTTTGAAATTTTAAATATGTACTTTAAACACAAAGAATTAAGAGTTTTGAAATTATTTTCAACACACTTCCAGCTGCTGCTTGCATGGCAATAGGCACAAATGTTCGCCTTCACAATTCGCCGACAATTTTTTTTTTTCAACACACAAGCAAGATACTATGGATGCTCAAAGCTGTCCTACATTAACAATAACTTTTCTTTCTTGGTTAGAGAGTAACTTGTGTCAAAATTACGTTTGAATTTCCTCGAACAGTGCTTTAGGCTTAGGATGAACATGTATGAAGGATTTTGTCTCCTGACATAAGTAACTGTGGCGCCCTCTAGTGGTCAGAGCGTGTAAATGAGAGGCAGTACTGCAGATCTGGGTATTTCAGTGCATTTCATTTCAAACACCTGACTCACATTTTTTCGGAGAACAACAGTTGTAGTGCATCACGTTCAGAAAGAGAACAGGGCAAACCAGCAGCGTATAATGTCATAAGAGCATCATCATAAGCCCTCAAAAACCTCCTCTCTGCTATCAGAAAGAGAACTCTCATCTTCAATAACAAAACAAGAACTTCCAAAATATGTTTACAATATTTTTTTCTTGTCATTTTCTCTCGTGGCATGTATAAAAGCCTATAAAGTTTAACCCGTGTCAGAAAACAAAAGAAATACTGCACTACAGGACTCAAGTTTTGTTTTCTCATTAACTTCGCCAGACGCTGCTAATGAGAACCTCAGCTTGTATAAAATCCTTCTGACAACAATGAACTATTCTGGACCTAGAACAAAAATCCTCTTGCAATCCGCCCTACTTAAGCTATAACATTAAGATCATTTAATTTCTAAGAGAACCCATTAAGTTTAGCAACTTGTCTTGTCATCAGTGTCGTTTGCATTGGCTCTTTTAAAGCAAACCTCTCCAAACAAGGATGCTTATACAAACAGAACAAACTCCATCTAAAGGGTCTCTGGAATTGCTGGCTGGCAGGGCTTTGGTCCCCTGCTTGCTGTCAATCGGTTTTGTCGAGTGCTTCTGAGGAGTTCGGGGCAACGTACTTCAGCCGGAAACCACCTGAAACATACGGAAATGTGTCAGTATGAGCGCTAAACGCAGAATAAAGCTGGAAACAAGCATGTTGGCAAAAAGCACAGATACCGTATGTAACTGTTGCCCCCTTGAGGTTTTTTACTGCCACAGTTCACAGCAACACAAGAACATTTAAAAAGATGGTGCACCCAAAAATGAAAATTCAGTCATCATTTACTCACCCACACATCTGTATGAAAGTCTTTCTTCTGTTCACAAAAGAAGATATTTTGAAGAATGCTGGTTAAGACCAGACCATTGACGGCACCCGTTGACTTTCATAGTAGGAAAAAAATACTATGGAAGTCAATGGGTACCGTCATCTGTCTGGTTACAAACATTCTTCAAAATATCTTCTTTTGTGTTCCACAGAAGAAAGAAACTCATAGAGGTTTGGAAAAACATGAGGGTGAGTAAATTATGACTGAATTTTCATTATTGGGAGAATTATCCCTTTAAATATATAAAACGGAGCCACGCACATGCAATACACTGGTTTACTGCGTCACAAGGCATTTCCAAACACAAAAAACAAAAAAACAAATCTCGTTCACGTTCTACATTCAAATCTACTATGGCAAGCCACTTTAACATTTAATCCTTAAAATGTACTAGTATCTATTTTCATGCTATGGATTTTTTTTTTTAGATACTAGTACTTATTCATTAGCTCCTAGTGCTTATTCTTTAGGTACTAGTACCTTTTTAAAAGATACTAGTACTTATTCATTAGATACTAGTACTTATTTCAATAGTGACTACTAACTACTGTTAACACATTTCAAAATTTGCCATTGGCTTCTATGAGGATCTGTCATTCAGATATGAACTATTCAGTTTTGACATGTATTCCAATTGTGACCAGTACATTTTTTTAATATATATACTAGTAGTTATTCATTAGGTACTAGTACTTATTTTTTTAGATACTAGTACTTATTTATTAGATACACATACCTATTAAATAGATACTAATATTTATTACATACTAGTATTTATTCAATAGATGCTAGTACACTTTTATATACACACTAGTACTTATTCCAATTGTTACTAGTAAAAAAAAAAAATAAATAAAAATTAAAATACAATTTTAAATTGAAAACTAAAGTGACTAGGCATAACATAAGAGGAGTAAAAAAGCAGTTGTGACTAGTACAATTACAAGATACTGATGTCTAATAAATAAGTAGTACTGCTACCTAATGAATAACTACTAGTATCTATTAGTACTAGTAATGAAAAGCATAGTATTTAAGAAGTACTAGTATCTAATGAATACTTATACTAGTAATATTTAAAAAGATACTAATCATTATTGGAATAATTACTAGTCAGAAGAATAAAACAGAATAACTACCAGTACCTATTCATTCGGAGATATCTTGAACCTCATAAGGAATTAGTGAAAATGTATTTGGAGATATCTTCAATCAAACAGATCATTACATAAACATGAGTACATCTCAACCGTCCAATCAGAGTTCACATGGTAATACAATATATTAACATAAACATACTGAATGAGGTAACTGGCTTCATATGTTAGCTTATCTTACTAATTTGTTAGCATGAAAACACAAGGAAAGATAAATGTTTAATATGTTTAATATGACATTTTTTTTTTTTTTTTTGATGTACAATATCATAAATACTTGACTGTTTGGATTTGATTATTGGCAGTTAATTAGATCCAGAAACCAGTTCATGCACTCCAGCCACAATACCCACAATACCCACAATACCCACCCAAACAACCATAATAACCACGACATCCAGCACAGGGGATTTTGGAGTTTCTGAATTTTTGGAGAGTATTTATAATTCCTTAAAATAAAAAATAATTAATATTTATCTGCATCTGAGAATGAGAGGCATGTCAAAATAAGAGTCCTTCTCTCTGTAAAATAGGCCTACTCAAAATATGTTTCAGCTATTTGAAGATTAAAAAATATTACAGTGTGAATTTATATTTATGAGTAAGGCCCTTTGATAATAAAAAAGGTTTACGTTGCCCCTATAATGTTAAAATGCAACACACTAAGAATGATGTGTATCTTAAATTTAATAGTCATTCTTTCTATGAGACAGAAGATGGTCTTGTTGTTGGTAAAACTACTTCACTTGTACATTCACTGTTTTCTGCACCGTTTCTTAAGGGTCAGTGTCTCTAATACAGCAAATTCACCTGATGACAGTGGTGAACCACAGGTACAACAATGCTAATGAATGAACAATAACATCAAAGAAACATGAGAACTGCCAAACAATGAAACATAATTGCATAAAGAGGGAAAACAATAAATAAATAAAAATATAGGGGACTTATTTCTCTATACCTTTCACATTTAAAAATGAATGAATTCATATCATCATATTCTCTAGTGCCATCTCCTTATTTCTAATCTCTCTCTTATGTTGTTGATTCATTAATATTCTTTGCATTATTAGCATACTAAGCAGAAAAGTAAATTTAAAAAGTACTAGTACCCATTACATTCAGGATATCTTTGGTCTAAAAAGTTACTAGTAACTAAAAAATAAGTACTAATTTTTCTTAAGTAAAGTATACCGAATAAGTACCAGTACCTAATGTAATAAAAATAAGTACTAGTAGCATGAAAATAGATACTAGTACGTTTTAAAGATTAAATGTAAAAATGGCTTGCCATAAATATGCTAGACTCAAAAACCAAAAATTGATGCACCTCATGATGGAAATAACATCACATCATTTATTTCCATCAAGAGGTGCTTCGATTTTTGGTCAAGATCATGTTTTGACAATGCAAGAGGTGAGCACTCTGTAAAGTCTCCTCCAGCACATCCCAAAGACGTACACTGAATTTAAGATCTGGACTCAGAGGTGCCAATTCATGTGTGAAAATGATTCTTTATGCTCCCCCCCAAACATTCTTTCACAATTTGAGCCTGATGAATCTAGGCTTTGTCATCCTGGAATATGGTCATGATACATCTTACTACATCCTAAGTATTAGCTAAATTACTACATTTTTTGTTCAATATTCAACATTTTTAAAAGACCCAATCACGTAATGGGGATGATGTGCAAAAACTGCAAATTGGAATGTGGAAAAAAGAAAAGAAATCAAATTCACATCTGTGTTTGCATACTTGTGTAGAGCATTGCTGCCATCATCGTACCTGTCAGCCCGGCGTCGATGGACGGTTGCTTGCAGTCTTGAGCGTAATGTCCACTCATGCCGCAGTTATAGCAGGACACGTTGTTGGTCTTCTTCATGTTGGTTCCGCCAGACATCAGGCCGACTGGTGGAAAGACAGGTGGGTAAAAGCGACGGAAGGGGGGCATCTGAGGCAGGCTGTAGCCCGCCTGCGACGCCATCATGTGATCCGAGTGAGCGTGCAGAAACGCCGCAGGAGGACCGCTGTGGGCGTAGAAAGGCAGAGGCGTCCCGTTATTCTGATGACCCTGGGCAGGGAAACTGTTGCATAGAGACGGAGGGAGGTGGAAGAAGGTAGGAGGAGGCCCAAACAACTGACGGGCAGGTTGGGGCGGCAGGAAGTAGCTGGGTGTCTGGTGGGTGCCATTGCCCCCACAGGTGCCACGGCAGCCGCAGGTGTTGCAGCCCCCCTGCTGCTGCTGCTGTGTCCCACAGGCCTGTGGGGTAACTGGCAGGCTGGAGCTGTTGATGTAGGACAAGGAATCGCTCTGAGCGGTGCTGTGTGTAACCGCGGGGGCTGGCAGGGGCCCCGGCCCCGGGGTGTGCGTGGGTACACTTGTGGGGCAAGGTCCCGGTACTTGGCTACTGGAGAGAGGGCAGGAACTGGAGCTGGAAGGGGCGCTGGCAGCAACCGAGGCCTTGGCGTTTGTTTTGACGGGATTGTTGGCGGGTTGTAGAGGACACTGGCTGGTCGAGAGGACGCTGAACGCCCCCAGCGGCGGCTGTTGCTGTGGTTGAACGCTGGCCGATGATGTTCCCGGGTCTCGGGCCAGTGGGATGGTGATGGTTATCTTACCCTGCCCAGTGTCCCTCTGGGTGGTGTTGTACTGCAGGGAGTAGGGGAGGCACGCGGTCAGCGCCAACTCCACAACTGAAGGCGGCGGCTGCTGAACATTCTGGGGCTCGGCAACTAATGGATTCACCATGGCAACTGCTTTCCCGCCAACGCCTTTGGCGAGGGGAGTCTTTTCAGCTGGTTCCTGGGCCGAGTTATCCGACTGACTTTCAGTATCTGAATAGACACATCATGTTTAAACATAATCAATTAAAAATGTCAATCATTGACAACAGATTAGAATTCTTAAATCAAATCAGACTTTTTAGTGGATGTGATTAATCTAAAGCACAAGTTAAAATCACTAAATTAAAAATGAAAATAAAAACAAAAGCAATGTTAAATGTTAACTGGTCAGAGGAACACACATTCACTCAATCTGACCTTAGTAATTATATTAGCCAACATTTGATTAGCCCATTACAATAGTCAATTTACAGTTAAAGGCACATTTAATATTTTAGAAAAATGTATATTTCAGTCAGAATTATTGCGCTTCTTCTGTTCGGAGCACATGCGTGCAGCGGCACTTGTTCATTGAAATCTGTGAAGTTTCGTTTGCATAAGGCTCGTCCACTCCTGACAGCACAATGTAAATATTTGCATGACTTTCTAACATTTACAGATGGAGAATATACTTGTTGTAAGTTATGTACTAAGGAAAATGCCATATTTCAAATACATTAAACAGCACAAGTATCTGTAAGAGCATCTGACGGGGCAAGCCACACTAAACTATATGCATTAACTATATCTTACCAGTTATTTTGAAGCCCTTAATATAAAGCATGTCTCATGTGTAGGACAAACTGGATTATGCACTTTCCCCACAGCAGCTCACTCTGCGTCCTCCGCTTGTAATATCAAACTACTGTATACTGATATAAACGGTATTGCCTCATCCTATACTGCCCAGCCCTAGCATGAGTATATTACAGATTTTATGGATGAAATCTCTCTTTAAAAACACATTCTGAACAACACATTTTGCATTCCTCCTCTTCTCTAGCTTACTTCCCAATCTAGAACCGGCATTGTATATTATGAATATTGCTGGCTCTTTGACAAATTGCTTTTGTTCCTCTTTTTTTTTGTAAGTCTTTTGGCTAAAAGCATCTGCTGAATGCATAAATGTAGTGTAATGAAATGCAACAGCCGATTGCCTCGTGGGCAGTGCTCTGACATTTAGCGCAACTGAAACTCCGCCAACACGAATTCGACTCCCGGCTTGAGGCTTTTTGCCGATCCCGTTCCCCTCATTCCACCCCGTGCTTTCCTGTCTGTTCTGTATACCGTCCTCTCCAATAAAGACATAAAAAGGCCAAAAACATAACTCGTATAAGAAACGTAACACACCTTGGTCCTCCAGGCTCTTCTGGTGAACAGGGCTAGACGGCACTGAGTTTGAGCTCTCTGATGATGTGTCCCCATACCGGTCCCTTCCTGTGTCTAGAAACCAAAGGATAGGAGAAAACAGGGTTGTAGGTCACTGTAAGGCAGTAGCACATCATGTATGCGTGACAATGTATTTATAGATGCACAGATATTGATAATTAACTAGCCATGGCACAAACACCTTTGCAAGAGGCCTGGTTGATCATCAGTGTTGCAGAAGGTTTCTGGATCCCATTAGAACTCTTGACACCAGCGACTCGCCGGCCTCTATCCCTGAAAACATACAACAGCCGTACAGCAGCCATTACTAGAAGCACTCCTGCTGCATCAGTGATTACAAAGAAACTGTCTTAAATTGTTTTGTTTTTTTTGTGTACATCATTTCGTTTCAAAATTTTGCCAGTTCAGATGTAAAAACCAGGCCAACATTACAATCTGCACCCATATAGAAGGAAATTCAACACAGTAGTGTATGTGCGTGTTTGTGTACCTTTTTCCAGCTGATCTTCCTTTGTTCTTCTGCCCAGCTGTGAAGATTCTTCTGTCACTGGTGCAGCTCTGCAGGGAGACAGAACGAGAGTGTGTGAGCATAACATATCTAAAAAAAATCTGTGCATTACTTCAAATTGTTACAATGACTAACTGTGATACTTTATTTTTTTAAATAGTATGCAAAATAGTTTACGTGTAAACTATGTGCAAGTATGCTACACTGTCATCACATTAGTTCATTAGGTTGCATGTTGAATTCAGTGAGTAGCGCCCTGTCCTCGTGTCAAAAATAAAAATGGTTACTGCTACGGCTGCAAGATTTGGGGAGGAATTTTTTTTTTTTTTTTGCAATTTTACTGTTGAAAATGATGATTGTAATTAAAAAAAAAAAAAAACACATGCAGGCTTGTTGTGCTTGTTTGTAGGGCACAAAATTGATTTGTGATTATATATATAAATATTGCTATAAAACAATAATAATAATAATAATAATAATAATAATAATTATCCTCTTTATTATTACTACTTAAAAAATGCTAAAAAAAACAAAATAAGAAATATTATTCTTATAATGTCACTGTAAAAATAAAAAAAATAGTGCAGTCAAACAATTAATCGCATCCAAAATAAAAGTTTGGAAGCGATTAATTAATTAATTAGTTATATATATATATATATATATATATATATATATATATATATATATATATACACACAATTAGTTAAATTATATATACACACTAATTAATTTAAAATATACACACAGGTACATACTTAAATATATACATGTATGTGTGTGTATTTATATATACATAATAAATATACACACATATATTATGTAACACTAACTTTTATTTTGGATGCGATTAATCGCGATTACTCGCTTGAACACTAAAAAAAATCTATTAAATCAATTAAAAAATATTTTACATTACAACTGTAAATTTACAATATAATTATGGTTGTCTTAATTTCTTAATTTTTTTCAGCATTAAACCTTTTTATTTTTGATTTATCATGCAGCAATATTTACTGCATATTTTTAATTCCATGCAAAAACCTTTTGACAGTCCAATCAAACAGTGATTCAAGATTTTAAAGATTTGCTGGAGAATTACTTCCCAGTTCATTACTAACTTATGAAAATGGAACTTGACTACGCTGAATTGTAGGATTCAGTATTTCATTATAGACAGTATGCATTAAAAATTGCGCACTGTGTGCACTGTATACATATTACATACTGCAGAAGCACTATCAGCAGTATGCCATTCCACGAATACCAAAGAGAGAGAATACCAGAGAGAGAAAAAAAATTTACAGTCTCACCTGTTCCAATTCACTTTCTTTCTTCCAAACTCTCTCTCCATTCTGCTCACAGTTTCCTCTCCTCTGGCATTCAGAGCGCTGATTACTACAGGGAGAGGAAGACAGATTATGTGACGAGAGAAGGCCACAAACACAGGCTGCATCTGAAATCGCTTACTCTCGAGTAGGTACTTATTTTGAATAATTACCACTAAAAAGTATGCAGGATGAATTTGTGTAGTTTGAATGTAATCTAGATGTAGTTTGTGTGTAATCTTGCCACGTTGTCATTATCATGTGACCTACATAAATGCTTCATAAATCCTCTCCTGTTGCCTTATGGGATAGTAAAGTGTCCATCATATGGCACACTTCAGAATCTCACCAGAAGTGGTATCTCATCTGGGTACTTTTTGCCTACTCTTTTATGAGTACTGTGAATTCAGACATACTTCTTTTGTCACATGCTGCACATGCCTACTATATAGTAGGGAAGTATGCAATTTCAGATGCAGCCATAGTTTACTCTACTGATCCTACTGGAAAGACCTGATTTTAATCATACAGCGGCCCCAGAAGTATTTGGACATGTAAGACACATTTAATATATGAATGTCACTGAATTAGATAATAAAATATCAAACATTTCAGATATTAAAAGCAAAACATTTCACAAATTTGTTAGGTTTAAAATGATTAAATAACCGATACATTACCATTAAAAAAATACGAGTTTTTATTTTTAAAGAAGTCTCTTAAGCTCATCAAGGTGGAATTAATTTGATTAAAAATACAGTAAAAAGAAAATATTGTGAAATATTATTAGAATATTACAATTAAAATGACCTGATTTACATTTAAAAATGTAATTTATTCCTGTGATCATTACTCCAGTCTTCAGTGGAAATATTTCTTTTTATTATCAATGCTGAAAACAGTTGTGCTGCTTAATATTTCTTTGGAAACTGTGATACTTTTTGTGTCAGGATTATTTGACGAATAGAAAGACCAAAAGCATTTATTTGAAATAGAAATCTTTTGTAACATTATAAATGTCTTTTTTTAATGCATTATTGCTGAATAAAAATATTAATTTGTTCAATGAAGGTTTACCTCAGTCCCGCAGCTCTGACACTGTAAGCCTCCACATCTGTAAAAGAGAAAAGACACGGATGAGGCTGTAGCAGTCAGTACAGCATTAGCACTTGTGACGGTGTTGGCGTGTGTTTCTAGGGCAGATCTGACAGGTCTGTTTCTCTCACCCTCCTCTAGGCTGGAAGTCTCAGAGCAGTCCTCAGAGAAACCACGTTCAGGCTGATGGATTCTGGTCACGGGCGCACTGGTACCTGCAGAGAGGAGCAGATGGGCAAATATTACAAAGAAAGATCAGGTCAGGTGTAACAAAAAGCTCGTATTTGGTTATTTTTATCATTTAGTTAACATTCTCTTATTGGCCAGTCAGAAGGTTCCTCACAGTGGCTACATGGCAGTACAGAAGCATCAGACAGGAAGAACCTGGAAACGTCACATCTCTGAAGGACGTCCTGTGATAAAGACAGGAACTTCTCCCTGCAAATGAACAAGAGAGTGAGGTAAAGGTATTAAAACATAAAATTTTTCTTGCTGGTACAGACGAGCACAATCTGTGACTGCATCTAAACTGTGCTACAGGAAGTAGAATCCCCTCTGGTCCTGACATCAGTGTTACTGACCTAAATACTGCCATGTGTTGTGGGACTTGAAAAGGACACTTTGTTTCATGTGACAAAAAAAGAAAGGAATTGAACACTGATTCCCTTTGACAATTTGATGACAAACTTATCGAAATCTTTCAATCTCTGAAGAATTTAAAACCATCTGCATACTGCTATATAATTTGAACATTTCTAGGCAGGAAGAGGGACTGTATAGTTTAGGTTGGGTTAGGTTAGTTGTAGTATTCCTAACCATGTCTACCTCATGCTCACACTTTAAAACAAATAAAACTAATGCTCTTGTATTTTAAAATAGGGTGGCTATGCATGGCCAAATGTTGACTATAATGTGATTATAATGACAGCGAATAGTGCTTCAAATTGTACGATAACGTGTACAAGCGTTCCGTTCTGGAAAAGATAGAAAGCCCAAGTGACTAAAAGCTGAGGAAAAGGAATGCAAAAGTAAGTATTTGCTGTCAAATCGATTAATCGCAATTAATCACGTCTAACATAAAAGTTTGTTTACATAATGTATCTGTGTATATATATTTTACATTTATATGACATATATAATAATGTTATAATATATATACACATATATATTATGTAAACACAAACTTTTATGTTAGATGCGATTAATCGTGATAAATCGATTTGACAGCACTAGGAGTAACGCAACATGTTCCAATTAAAAAAAAGTAATGTTCCCCAACATTCACTCAACACTAAAATGAGAATCACCTGAGGTTTCTCTCCAGTTCTCTGGATTCACATTGATCTCCACGACTCAGTAATCTGACGATGCCCTTCTCAAAGCCGTCAGGGCTCTGCTCCTTAGGAAGCTAGAGACAGAGAGGGATTGTTTAAGGGATTATTTGACCTCACATTGCAGAGTTTACATTGTCTATAGCTAAACAGGTGACAAAATGCCAATAAAGCATACTAAACTGAAAGATAGGGTGAGGCTGTTTGGAATGGCATACTACCATACTGTGCATTAGGGCTGCACGATATACATTGCGATATGAAAAAATAAATAAATAAATAAATAAATAAAATCACCAGATGACTTGAATAGCTCAATTTGGAAAGAATTAATCATTCTAGGTTGATTGGGGTGATTTTGTAGGTGAGTAAATACACACAGAAAATAATGAACAAATTACAAGTATAGATAAATTTAATAGAACAAAGATACAAATTAAATAAAAAGTGCTTTATATTTTTCAGGTAAGTCTAAGAGTATTCAGGTACAGAAATTGAATAATCAAATGTAAAATAACACTGCACAGTCTTCACCGTATAAATGAAATATAATAAATGATTTTTCTTTTTTTCTTTTGTTGTTTGATTAACATTCATGACACAGCAAGCAGCAGGAATATTAGGCTGCTGTCACTTTAAGACCGAATGCACGGATCCAAAATACTGTTACACATCCGGTTTTCTTTCTCAATTGTTTAGTTCACCTAAGATATAAGCAACTGTGTTAATGAGGATGCTCAATGTTTTACGTGCATTTTGACAATTTTTTTGCATGTATGTGTTTGTTCAGGCGCAAATAGGCGCAGAAGAGAACGCCATTCGGTGTTCACGTGCATCTGCGTGGCTCTGTGTGTGTGTGTGCGCACAGAAAACAGCCGCACATTCAGAATTGAGTTCTCTTTCGCAACTTTGTGTGCTCAAATGGTTTAAAATCACTCGAATGTTTACACTGAAAGGACCTAAAACACATTCAAATGATAAACTTTTGTATAGGGTATATGTCGAACATCACCTGACCAAACCGGAAAACTGGTCTCATTGCATCCGCTTGTCAGAGAAAGTGTTAACAGCAGTATGAAATGACGGCATATCTATGGACTTTTAAGGTAATCAGCGAAACTACCTAGTTCACATTGTTATAAGTGTTTTATTTTATTAAATATCTAAATGTTAGTGTGAAGAAAAAAAAAGACAAAATTCTTTTAAATATCAATCTGCATATGCGGGGGACATCATTTATGCTCATCTTTGCTTGCTTCTTTTAAGTTATCTTGAATAAAACAGCACATTTTTTTATAAAGCACATACAAAAGACCTAAACCGCAAGCCATCTGATCAGTTTTACAGAATAAGGAAGTTAGATTGCGCATAACCCCTATGATGGTCAACTTTGCATTTAATCTAAGAATCACGTGCGTTTTGAACCGTAGTGTCTGGTCCGTACGGAATAACGTGAGGTGACTAACACGGATGCGCACATCGCAGTTTCAATGCTTAAACGATATATCGTGCAGCCCTACTGTGCATACTACATTTGCAGTTTGCAAAATGAATACCTTGCACAGTATGAGAATTTTCTGTATGCATAGAATACCCAGATGACCCAACTATATACATTACACAAAATGTGCAGAGTACAACCAAACCACACTACTGTTTCCCACAATGCAATGTGCCCGACCTGATCTTCCATTTCGAGTGTAAAGTCTCGAGTCTTAATTCCGTAATTTGATTGGAATGTCATTTTCTCATTCTCTCTCACACACAAAAACATAACTATTTCCAAAATGATAACCTGCTAATGTCATGTGAAAATAACTTGGCATACTACTGTTTGAAACATTTCTTTACATAATGATGTTTGGCACAATATTTTTAAAGGTAGTATGCATGCAGTACATCAATGCTGTTATTTTTAACTAAAAGTAATTAAAAAATCTGAAATTTAAAAAAAACAAAAACAAATATTAGATGAACTTAAAGGTGCTACAGAGGATCCTTTCGATGATCGCGTAAACAATTGGCTGATGTTTTTAAGGCCCTACCTCGTGCACAGATGATGTATATTAATATTATTCCTTTCAGTGCACCTAATAAATAGTCCTTTATCAGTTAGTAAAGACAGTTTCAAGTAATATTGCAAAAATGTATAAAACAAAACATCCTCTTTAGCACCTTTAAGCGAAATTTAAAAATGTTTCCTTGGCAACTAACTAAAATAAGTTTAAGTTGAGGTACTAAAATTAAAAATCATACATACGCACATAAAATTACTAAAACTAAAATTAAGAATGAAAATATAAAAATAAAAGCTAATTCAAAATATTAATAAATACTATAGTACATAAATACTAAAATAACACTGAAGTACACACAATGAAGTACACTGGTGCTCAGAATTATTGGCACCCTTGGTAAATATGATCAAAGATGGCTGCAAAAATAAATCTGCATTGTTTATCCTTTTGATCTTTAATTCATAAACGTAGCAAAAATCTAACCTTTCAATGAAGAAAAAGAATTGAAAGTGGGGGTAAAGTCACATTATGAAATAAATGTTTATCTACAAAACACGTTGGCCACAATTATTGGCACCCTTTTATTCAATAGTTTTTGCAACCTCCTTTTGCCAAGAAAACCGTTCTGATTTGTCTTCTATAATGCCTGATGAGTTTGGAGAACACCTGACAAGAGATCAGAGATCATTCCTTCATGCAGAATCTCTCCAGAACCTTCAGATTCCAGCTCCATGTTGGTGCTTCTTCTCTTCAGTTCACTCCACTCATTTTCTTTAGGGTTCAGGTCAGGGAACTGGGAAGACCATGGCAGAAGCTTCATTTTGTGCTCAGTGACACATTTTTGTGTTGGTTTTGATGTTTGTTTTGGATCATTGTCCTGATGGAAGATCCAACCATGGCTCATTATTGGATTTCTTTGATTTTTTATCTGTTGATATTTGGTAGAATCCATGATACCATATATCTGAACAAGATGTCCAGGACCTCCAGCAGAAAAATAGGCCCGTATATTTAACCGTGGACATGGGGTACTTTTTATCCATGTGTGCACCAAACCCATCTGGTGGGTTTGCTGCCAGAAAGCTCTTTTTTTAGTTTCATCTGACCATAGAAGCCGGTCCCGTTTGAAGTTCCAATCATGTCTGACAACTTAATATACTGGAGATTGTTTCTGGATGAGAGCAGAGGATTTTTCTTGAAAACCTCCTGAACAACTTGTGGGGATGTAGGTGCTGTTTGGTAATTTTTTATCGCTTTCTGAGACTCAAGACTCAACTAATCTCTGCAATTCTCCAACTGTGATCCTTGGAGAGTCTTTGGCCACTCAAACTCTCCTCCTCACCGTGCATTAGGACGATTTAGACACACGTCCTCTTCCAGGCAGATTTGTAACATCTTTAGTTAATTGGAACTTCTTAATTATTGCCCTGATAGTGGAAATGGGGATTTTCAATGCTTTAGCTATTTTCTTACAGCTACTTTCTATATTGTGAAGCTTAGCAATCTTTTGCTGCACATCAGAACTATATTCTTTGGTTTTACTCATTGTGATGAATGATTAAGGGAATTTGGCCTTTGTGTTTCCTCATGTTTATACTCCTGTGGAACAGGAAGTCATGGCTGGACAATTTCATGTTTATGATCACCCTGGTGTGCTAAAAAAAATGTAAATATGACTGGGAATATACTTCAGAGATATTTTACTCATAAAATATTCTAATATTCTAGTTAATTCTAGGGGTGCCAATAATTATGGCCAACATGTTTTGGAGAAAAACATTTATTTCATAATGTGATTTTCCCCCCACTTTCAATTCTTTTCCTTCAATGAAAGGTTAGATGTTTACTCATTTTATTAATTAAAGATCAAAAGGATAAACAATGCAGATTTATTTTTACAGTCATCTTTGATCATATTTACCAAGGGTGCCAATAATTCTGACCACCACTGTATGCGGAACGGTAGTATTCCATTTCGAACAGAGCCAGAGAGAGGGAAATAGAAACAGAAACAGATGGATGTCCATTGCTGGTCTGGCCAGGTGGCATCTTGCCCAACTGGTGGGCACACTGGCATGTGCGACAGATCCACGTGACTAAACGAATACAAAATACAGCACCAAAGGCCTATGTCTCTTTGCTCACCTTTAATAGAAAATCCTCCAACTCACGATGAGTTTTGGTGACAGCAGTAGATGAAGAGTCTGACCATTTCACCTGCAACAGAAGAGAAGCTCTGTGAGAATTGACCAGCGTTGCTGTCATCAGTCTGAACATAATGGATCTTTTTCTTGGACTCCCCAAAGCTCATCATATTTCACTCAGACATGACTAACTGTGCTTGTCCACTTGCCACATATGCCTTAACATGGATTTCTTCACATTGTCCTCGGTCAAATATTCCAATACTTTGGGTTCCAGAAATGACATTACAGCAAGAGAAGAACATTTGAGCTCTTAGACTATTAGCTCATTTTCAAAGCTTACGGTGTGTTAGGCAAATAAAATATTCCAATGGAATCTCCCATTGAAATATGGGCATACCTGAAATACTTAAACCAGCCCAAATAAAGACAATGACATCAGCATGGGGCATATGCCCAGAATCTGTTCCTGCCAAACTGGGTCACTGCACTTTTTTAAGCTTTAGCATTTCAACCGGTAGCGTTCAATTTGTTTAAATGAAATCAAAAAGGCTTCAGCTCATGAAAAAGTTTTGTAGAAAAGAAATCAAAGGCTCGCTGCTAAACTAAAAATAACATTTAAACATGCATAACTAACATACTTTAACCTACACTAAGGTAAAAAAGTTTGGGGACAGTAAGTGTTTTTTTTTTTAAGAAATTAATACTTTTATTCAGTAACGATGCATTAAATTGATAAAAACTGACAGTAAAGACATCTATAATGTTACAAAAGATTGTTTATAATATACTATATAGTAATATATAATATATTATTGGTTATATAATATATACATTTTTCAATTGTAGTCTTTTAAACAGGCATCTGAAATAAACTAAGTGCAATGTAGTGTTGTCAAAAATATTGATTTTTTTTTTTATACATACCGGTACTGAAATATCTGAAACGCTTTCAATACTCATTTTCCGCAGAATACATACACAACACCAGCTACGCTTACTCTCGCTCTTATCTCTCTGACAGCGAGTTGACACACAATTTTACTCATTCCCACAGATATTGTGCTCACACCCAAAGTGCCTCTCAGTACTAAAGAGTTCTTTTTCATTGCTTATTGCACTTAAACAGTCAAATACACACAAAATAATGTCAAAATGCCGGTCTTGGTGAGTATTCATGTGTAAGCAGTCAGTTACGTTTTAAGTGAACGTAAACAGTTGAGAAAGAAAACACACGTGTAACAGTATAATGGATCCTTGCGTCAGGTCTTAAAGTGACAGCAGCCTAATATACCTGCTGCCAAATTATGAGATAATATTAAAAATATCTATATGGCAGTTTTTCCCCATGGAATCAATGTCAAAATTGTGACCAGTGAAAATGCTGAGTGGCTAGTAACTTTTGAAAACCACTAGCCACAGTGGCTGGTGAGCAAAAAAGTTAATGTCAAGCCCTGTATGTGTCTCTCTGTGTATATATATATATATATATATATATATATATATATATATATATATATATATTATACCATGATAGTCTCTTAAGCCATTTCATGTTTGTGGATTTACAGAAGAGAGGAATGGTTTTCACTGTAGTCTGTTTTTGGATAGAATTACACAATACACTTCCAAATAAATTACAGCCGTTGTGAAAGTTCTGGCAGATATCCACTCAAAAAGACTCAATTAGATGATGTCTGTAATTGGGGCAATTCCTCTATCTCAAATAACAGAGAAAGTGTTGAAGTGTTTATCTGTAACTTCAAACCAGCTCTTTCAACACCCGGGTAGCCAATCGCACTGAGTAAATATTTTAGCCTTAACAAGGGCTGGCACGCTGTTTCGTCTGCTTCTCCAGTGAATACTGATGTCTAAATCGTAGGGTTTGGCGAGACACAGGTGGTCAGGGTTCAGTGGTAAGCCTGGGAAAGGGTGGAGAATCCGTCTTCTAGTGATGCATGGGGATTTCAGATTGGGATGCAACTCACATTAAGTTGGAATACAAGACGGACAGAGAAAAGGTAGTGGCACGAATTTGGGGGAGAACACATAATACTTTCCTTTCCCTTCAATTCTTGTTTTGATTAGAATGGATGAGGTGAACTCATCCTGGAATGGATTGGAACAACACCACATACTAACCAGGACCGACAGTGCACAAATCACAGCGTCTAATGTTTTTATGTTCACACTGAAAATAAAAACATTTCACGTTGAATAATGTGAAGTAGCATTCATTTATGCCGTTTGTGATGATAACGAACAAAAGTGACAGTGATTGTGATTTTAAACACTCTGTCAGCACTGTTTTCTATCTTAATATATCCTGGGGAGAGTAGAGCAAAAGATGTCCTCACGGGTGTCCTCAATACGTCTCCTTCCCACTTCAGCCTCCAAACAACCTTTAGGTTACGAAAACTGAACAAGAGCACAACAGACAGGCTGTTATGGAAATTGTTTATTTGTAAGATTTTTTTTTGTCACTGAACATTTAGCTCCCGAAAAATAATAGTTGTATACTGCCGAACCAACAGTCAAGTAATGTTTTATTTACTTGTCAAAGACAATTTCACTCGCACACTGTCTGTAACTTTTAGGCAGGCAGTTCCGCATGACCTTTTACAAGACCTGATTAATAGTGAAATTGTCAAAGCCATTTTAAAAAGTGGAACTAGTTTTAACTGTACATGCATCCTAAAAACAACTCTCAAAAAAAAAAAAACTGAATAGGGCTTTTCGCACTGCACTTAACCCTGGGTTATCTTCGTTCTAAACACTGCTTTTAACCCCGGGTAACGGAACATTTCACACTTGTAATCTAGCTTTTGCGGTGTTAATCCTATACTGCGGTGCCAAACGTTTGCTTATGAATACCAAGGATTAATTGTTAACTCTGGGTAAATTATGAGCAGTGAAAAGTGAAGTAAGATAACCCAGGATTACCTGGGGTTGAGAATGACCCAGGGTTAACTATTTCAAGTGTGAAATGCCCTAATGAGTCATAACGCAACAGCTAAAGATGCCAGTCTTAATGAGTATGGCTGTAGCAGCAGTTCTAGCCGTCAATTTAAAGACTAACGCCTTAAAACCAGTCGATAGATGCTGGATAATAACTTGCTCGATGTCTGATATGATTTTTCTTTTCCAAGCTCTTATTTTCCATCTTTTCTCCTCCAGTCACCTTTAAACGGTCAATGAACAAATTCAAGCGCTTAATTTTTTTCTCATTAAATACGGTTTCACTCAAAAAAACGTTTCCACCTGGTATTAAGATGCCTTTTGGTCGATCGGATCACAAGGAGACGAGGGAGACACATACCCGTTTACACATGGTATTTCAATTAGTCTCTTTTGTTCACTTTCGACCACTTCTGTCCTGATTTCTTCGAGGGGAGGGTCTATGGGCGGGTAAATGTATGGGCTTTTTTCAGATCTTTCAATCGAATGGACAAAATAAGCTCCCACAATTTACATATACACGCACCGACCACACCAAACACAGTGAGTGCATGTTAGAAATCATGGTAAGAGAACGTTGTGCTTGGTACGTTTTTGTTTTCAAACCAAATTTGGATCTTCAGCCAACAAAGTTTAAATCCCGTCTGGCTAGAGCGCTTCCCACGATGTTTACGCGATAGGTCAGAAGGTGGAGAGCAGGTGGTCGTTTGTGGCTGTTCGAACACATTCAACCACATTCAGCAACGAGAATACTTTTTGTGTGTCAAAAAAAAAAAAAAAAAAAGACGACTTTTCAACAACATCTAGTGATGGGCGATTTCTAAACACTGCTTCTAATCAGTGGTTCGGAGCGCCAAAGTCACGTTATTCCAGCAGTTTGACACGTGATCCGAAACAAAAGATTCAAAGCAGTGTTTTGAAATCGGCCGTCACTAGATATTGTTGAAAAGTCGTTATTTTGTTTTTTTGGCGCACAAAAAGTATTATCGTCGCTTTATAATATCAAGGTAGAACCACTGTAGTCACATGAACCATTTTAAATATGTTTTAGTACCTTTCTGGACATCTGAAAACGTAAATTAACTTGCTGTCTATGGAAGCCTCACTGAGCCATCGAATTTTATCAAAAATATTAATTTGTGTTCCAAAGATGAACAAAGGTTCGTACGACAGGTGTAGAACGACATGAGGGTGAGTAATAAATGACATTTTCATTTTTGGTGAACTAACCCTTTAATACCATGTGTAAATAAGGCCAAAGTATAATAGGTGGTGAATTTAATTGTGTTGACCAAATAGACCATTATTCAAACAAAATAAAAAATGCAAAAAGAAAAATTACTCATTCGTCATTTATGTCAGACACATTGTGGGATGATCATTGTTTCCTCAGTTTCATGTTTTGCTTGGTACACTACAATGCCTTTCAAAGGGTATTTATCGTAGCATGACCCAGGTTTTGAGATAAAACTGTATTGCAGGATTCCAGGGCAGTTTTCACCCCTGAAAATTACACGATACATTAAGCAAAGGAAACGAAAAGCACTTCTCTCAGTCAGGCCTCTCTCTCTTTCTCTCCCCGACTGTTTTGGCACTGGTCCATACTCTCACTGTGAGCCGAGCCAAAGCCTCTTTGGTAAGGCTGTCAACTCTGTATCAACAACCGGATGTTTACAGCTCAGGCTTTGCATGTTCCCTCACTTGTCCCAGAGAGACAGGAATCTCATGTACATAGCTGAGAGCGTAGCTCGGCCTTCAGGACATGTCTGGAGCCATAGAGGCTGAGTGTATGCTCATTTAAGGCCTTTTTATCACCATGAATAATGCAAAGCGTCTATGCAAATCTAAAACAACAGCTTCTACAAAGACATTAACTGTGATTAACTGTGAATTGATTCACACTCCACCTACACTACATCAATGTTCTTTTTAACCAACCACATAAGCACAAATACAACAAATTGTTTTAAAGTCAAACTTTACTTTACTGCGTATTTCTGAGTGGAACATGAAATTCAATGAGGAAAAAAAAAAAAAAAAAATGTAGTGTAGGATTTTATCCATCGGGAATTGACTAAATCGTGAAACGTGGGTGTTAACATACCAGAATGCAGCCAGGCGGTTTCTTATTGGAAAAACGTGCAAAATGACACCAAGAACATGTATTAAAGGAATAGTTCGCCCAAAAATGAAAATTATGTCATCATTTAATCACCCTTATGTTGTTCCCAACCTGTATGAGTTTCTTTCTTCTGTTGAACACATAAGAAGATATTTTGAAGAATATTGGTAACCAGACCATTGACTTCCATAGTATTTTTTTTCCTACTATGGAAGTCAATGGCTACCGTCAATTGTTTGGTTACCAACATTCTTTAAAATATCTTCTTTTGTGTTCAACAGAAGAAAGAAACTCATACAGGTTTGGAACAACATAAGGGTAAGTAAATGATGACAGAATTTTCATTTTTGGGCGAACTATCCCTTTAAAAACGTAAATGGTGTCCATTTTGATTTCATGTTGAATCTAATCTTTTCCGTAGCAATCTAAGCCCACTCCATATAGCTGTATAATATCAAATACATCAAATTTTAAAGATGCACCAGTATTAAAATTCTTGCAGATATAGAGATGAGCTAATAATCATTTTCATTGTGTGGCCAAAAGGAAATGTATTTTAAAAATTATTAAAACTATTATATTTAGCAATGATTATGCTGGAAATAAATCTGCCAACAGGGTTGGGTTTTTTTTTTTTTTTTTTCACAATATGAGAAATTTAATTTCACAAATCAATATATTACAATATAGTTTTAAAAAAATGTTTTCCAGTAGGTTATTTACCAGAAATTGAACAATCAAAAACACTGCATAGTCCTTACTGTATTATTAAATATAAATTATTTTTTATTAAAGATATAAAAGTTATTCAGTCAAGAGCAGTGAGTGATTTTTTTTTAGTCTTTTGTTTATTGTTAACATAAATGACACAGATAGCAGCAGGTATTTTAGGCTGCTGTTACCTTAAAGGGGTCCTTGATTATGATTTCACTTTTTTTAACTTTAGTTAGTGTGTAATGTTGCTGTTTGAGCATAAACAACATCTGCAAAGTTACGACGCTAAAAGATCAATGCAAAGGGAGATATTTTCTTTTACAGAAATCACTTTTTAAGGACTACAACAAACAGCTGGTAGGGACTACAACAAGCTTCTTCCCGAGTTGGGGACATCAAAAACCCCAAAATTTACATAAACCTTGTCCCGAGAATACACAACAAAGGGGGTGAGGCCATGTTGGGCTGCTTTAGAGAAGAGGAAGAGTTTGATGTGCACAAAAGATTAACATGACGGCACATGCTAGTGGATGAGTTGAATCAACTCCACAGCAACTACATAAATATATCCACTAACCATTCAGAAATGTCCAGTTTCATTCTAAAAGTTGTAACTTCTTCCTGAGTCTCTCCATCAGTGTCGACTCCGGTTTGAACAATGTAAGACTGAACACCGTTACTGACAGCCATCATTTTGGCTGCGTGAGATTCTCCAGCTTTGTTGTTGTTGAGCAACCGAAGGATGAGCTGTTAAAGCTCCGCCCCAGCAGCTCATTTGCATTTAAAGGGACACACACAAAAACGGCATGTTTTTGTTCACACCCAAATAGGGGCAATTTTGACAAGCTATAATAAATGATCTGTGGGGGATTTTGAGATGAAACTTCACAGACTCATTCTGGGGACACCAGAGACTTATATTACATCTTGTAAAAGGGGAATTATAGGTCCTCTTTGAGACCAAGTGCATGGATCCAATAAACTGATACACATATGGTTTTCACCCAACTATTTACGTTCATTTAAGACAAAACTGACTGTATTTTGTGAAAACTCCACAATATGAGCATTTTGACAATTGTGTGTGCATTTGACCATTTAAGCACAATAATCCGTGAAAAAGAACTGAATTTGGGAAAAAGAAAAAGAAAATCTTTACTGTTGGTATCACTACACAAGCGCTGAGGAAGCCACTGGAGCTGATATTCAGATATGGTAATAGGAGTTTAATTTCCGACACGCACTTTTAATTGTAGACCACTGACCACTCACAACAGATTGGGCCGTCTGGCCAATCAGAGCAGAGAAGGTTCTTGGAAAGGACAGGTTTAGAGAGACTGAATCCTTTATTGAATCGTTTAGACACGGTGAAAAAACATATGCTGAAAATGTATATTGTGAGAAAAAGAAAGTATTTTTTGACCTTGGACACATGTGAAACTTTTGTAGGAGACCCCCAAAAACAAAATTAGGAACTTTTAAAATAGCATAAGTGGGGCACTTTAATTTAAATCATTAATATACAGTCATTCGAATTCTGTGGAAATCTGTAGATTCTGTGCAGATCCTCCAACATTTCTTTTCTTGCTTTCTTAGGAGACTCTTTCGTACCATTATGACAGCTATGGGCACATATCATTCTAAATCATTTCCCACAACTGTGAAAATCCTGGAGCTGTCTAAGCTTCTTTTAGATGAAACGTCAGTGTTGAAACTCAGATGTCTCTGAGGGGTTTTTGAACTTACCTCGAAACTGTACTGCCTGCCGTCTCCTCCCATGGAAACCTCCTTCAGAATGATCTTCTCAATATGCACCACTGCAACATCAAAGAACATCATCATTACAGTGCTGCAAATATGGCATTTTTTCTCTGTGCTGACAGGGTTTTCAACATGCGAAGGTGAGATACCTTCCCTCGGCGACGTGCTGCTGAGGTGTGGATTGGAGTTGCTGCAAAGAGTCCAGTCTACATCATTCTCCCGGTGTTGACAGAGGAACCCCGGTCTGGAAAACTGGCTCTGTGACAGCCAAAGAAAAATAAGTTATTAAAAAGGTGCATAAACACATCAATTTCCAACATCACACTTTCTGAAAAGGAAAATAGATGCATTATGAATTCATATACACTGTGGGTTTTTGTCCTTTTCACACTAAAAGCAAAAATGTAATGTTAAAGAAGTCCTTGATTATGATTTCACTTTTTTTTAACTTTAGTTAGTGTGTAATGTTGCTGTTTGAGCATAAACCACATCTGCAAAGTTATGATGCTCAAAGGTCAATGCAAAGGGAGATATTTTCTTTTACAAAAATCATTTAAGGACTACAACAAACAGCTGGTAGGGACTACAACGAGCTTCTTCCTGGGTTGGTGACATCACTAACCCTAAAATTTACATAAACCCTGCCTCCAAAAACATGCAACAAAGGGGGTGAGGCCATGTTGGGCTGCTTTAGAGAAGAGGAAGAGTTGTTGTAGTAGAGTGTTGTTGTCATGTCGTCATTTTACACCGGACTGCTTCACAAACGAGGGTCAATTCAACGCTGGATTTGCACAAAAGATTAACATGACGACACATGCTAGTCGATGAGTTGAATCAACTCCACAGCAACTACATACATTTATCCACCAACCATCCAGTTGCATTGTAAAAGTTGTAACTTCTTCCTGAGTCTCTCCATCAGTGTCGACTCCGGTTTGAACAATGTAAAGCTGAACACCGTTACTGACAATCCTCATTTTGGCTGTGTGAGATTCTCCAGCTTTGTTGTTGTTGAGCAACCCAAGCGTGAGCTGTTAAAGCTCCGCCCTCTTCTGGAAAGGGGGCCGGGAGCAGCAGCTCATTTGTATTTAAAGGGACACACACAAAAACTGTGTGTATTTGCTCACACCCCAATAGGGGCAAATTTGACAAGCTATAATAAATGATCTGTGGCGTATTTTGAGCTGAAACTTCAGAGACTTATATTACATCATGTAAACGGGGCATTATAAGTCCCCTTTAAATCAACAAAACTACTGCCATATTTGAAGCTTAATATACAGCTACGTGAAGAAACCAACAAAAATATTTTGTCTAAGGTGACAAGACTCAGGTGCATTCACTCGTCTTCACGCTCATTGTCGTTGTTGCTATATGTCTCCTAAAATTGCCTACTTTATCATCTCAGAGCAGGTTAGAATAAGGTATATATATACATACAGCCATCTAACAATAGCCTACTATTTTTAGATAGTTGATGACTGATATGATTTTTTTAAATGGACAATACCTATCTAGTAGACAGCAGAATGTCCATTATAATGTCAATAAAAGTGGGGCGTCAATCAAAGCATTGCATCTGAGGTGCAACACTTACACAATCAAACCAAATCAAAGCCTTTCACATTCAGTCATTCAAAATGTGTCATTTAATTTGGATTGAACCAAGTGATCCCTCGCTTCCTATTCTTTTATAGCAATTGAGCATAATGCCTCAGCTTACATGTCTACGACTCATCACCATCATTTAAGCCATTAACATCATTCTCGACTTGACATCGACAACAAACAACAGACATTCATAAACAGACAGAGAGAGAATGTTGTTTTGGAGACCCGATTCAGTCTAATGAGTGCGGATGTCCCATGCGATGAAAAATCCCACACATGGCCTCATTTACGAAATGCAAAGCCCACAATAAAGTCATTCACATAGAGATCAAAGGAGATCAGGGAGGATAGCATTGGACACACTTGACCCACAAGACTATAAGATGGAGGAATTTAGCAAAGCAAATGTCCCATCATGTGGTTGTATTGCATTAAAGGGTTTGTTTACTTGAGATGGCACATTCCATATTCCTATTAAGATGGAATATGGAATGTGCTATAATTTGCTAACACGTAACTTACATTAGATAACCAGGCATGTACTTATAAAAAAAAAGGAATGTTTCTGTGTAAAATTAAATATTTTTAATTTCATGTTGGTGAATATATTTGATCACAGTAATTTCCAGGATATTTCCTGTCAGTGACTCAACATACGTTGACAGCTGCCAATCATCTGACATGAGCACATGAATCCTGCTGATGTCTGATACACCTCTGGCTGTCAAAAATGAATTAACAAACAAATAAAGGAACGAGTATCTGAAAACAATCTGAGAGGGAATTTTCTTACAAAATTTCATCATAACTAAACAAAACTGCCTCTTTTAGGAACTCATAGTTTTATTATGGTTCCCAACAAGACAAGAAAAGGAACCTGCAGGACATAAAATGGAATCCAAATAATATCTGAGTAGGGGTAAAATCCTTCAGGAACCATGCGATTCCTTTAACTGCCCAACAGTAAAACCTTTAGAACTTTAATAAACATTATACAATATCCAATGAGACTCTAAAAAATAAATAATAATAAATCAAGAAATCTTGTAGGAGTTTCAGTTTAACCAGTAGGATCTTATTTTATTCTATACTCCCATTGGGATCCTTTAGGATTGATTCGAAAATATGATAGAAATTCCAACAGGAATCCAGCAAAAATTCCTTTTTAACTACAGGTTATTCAGATTCATGTACCAGTAATGTCAGTTTAAGTGGCAGTACCATGGAGCACTGATGGCATCACATGATAAAACCATGGTATTATAATATGTATGGTACTGGCATAACGTTCAAATTATACTATGGTACTTTTTGTTAGTCACTTTGAATCTCTATTCTCTACATGATTTCTATTGGTACTGAATGTTTACCATGGTATGTATATGCTTATCCGAGTGCTTTGGTCATTTTTATTAGTAACTTTAGACAATACATGAAAAGTATCATGGTACTACCATGTTTTTAGACAACATGTACCATAGTAGAACGATTATATTCCCTGGAGTACCATGTAAATACAATAGTACATGAATTTCAAAACCTTGGTGTATGAATATATATACTCATATACATACATACACACACATTATATAAATATATATATAGTACCATGGTTTTGCCATCTAATGTACCATGGTACTGTCACATGACTTTTCTGTAGGGGTGGTACTTCAAACTTCCATATTATTTTGGGGTACGTGTCCAAAACATTAAATTACCATGATTTTTTGCCATTTTTTTTAGTGTAATGCAAGTGATTTTGAGGTAAATATCACACACCCATCTTTGGAGTCTGTCCAACTGCGCACGCAGCTCTTCCCGCTGATGGAAACTGAACGCCGGGTGTAACGAGCCCATCGTGAAGAGCAGCAGCAGTTGGTCCACAGTCTCCGGCTCCGGTAGAGCCCCGCACATCCCCGCGTCCATTCGACTCAACGTCCTGAAGAGAATCGCGGCGCATTCCCTGCTCTTCGATCCGAGCAAAGACAAATAAACTAGCAGTTTGGACAGCACCACGGGGTCGCTTACGTCCACCAGCCCCTCTAGATCAGCGGGGCAGTTGGCCCGAATCTCGAAGTCCCGCAGGACGGTGAAATCTCTCCGGGCCAGATCCTCCAGACAGGCGCCGAGGTAGCGCAGCTCCAGCGGCTGACACATATGCAGCAGCCCGCACAACAGTTCTACGCGTCCGGCCGGGTTCAGCTGTAAGCCGAACCACTCGAACACCGTCTCCTTATCGAGCGGAGCCGCTCCGCTGCCGCTCTCCCGATCGGTTCCGTTAACGGAATTCAAGTCGCATCGGTGATTTTCGCCTCCCGCCGCTCGCAGCTTCATCTTCATCATTATCAGCTCTCAAACACGATCATCAGAGATGGAAGTCCATGGATGGTACTTTCTTGCCAATATGTCGGCATCAAAACGCGATGAAATTCCCGATTTGGGGCGGAATTTCGTTAAAAATTTGCTGTCTGTAGTGTGACGGTGTGGCTTTGGTCAGTTTGCCAGATTACTCGCCTGCCGTGCCTCCAGAATATCCTGTCAATCATCCATGACTCCACCCACTCGCCATAGGCGTCGCAGGGTCCTAAACTCACCCTTCCAGCTCGAGAGATATTTTTAATGGAGTGATTTGATATACAAACTATAACAAATATATTTAAATAAATTTACGAAATATTAATTAACAAAGTACAATTAAATATTACAATAACTAATTACACATGGCACGAAATATATTAAATGGTTTAACTGTGCTATAACCATATATACCCGAGTGACCTTGTGCTTTTTATATAACGACGATTATAGACATAAGATAAGAGACGCCAATGTTCAAGTAACCTTTATTATGACAACAGTAATCACAATAAACAATTCTTCCGCCAAGTCAAATAGTTCCATAGTAAAAGACAGTTTATGCTCATTAATATATAAATTCAATTGACCCATGACTGAGGAACTACTTTCCACCGCTCGACTATGTCCGTTTTCTACTTGTAAAAAATGCACAATATGTAGCCTAACAAATGGTAACAGATAACTTAATAGTACGTTGCTAAATAAGGGCTATGATTAGACCACAAGGATGTAAGTTAGTGTTAGTACAAGTCTAACCATTGTACTCCTTAAATACAGTGGATTTGAGGTATTGACAGTGCACGTGCGCCTGTTCAAATAATGTAAACCATAAGCTTATTTTACTTATACAAAAATCAAAAACCCAGAAGTAACCCAAACATCGGCTCAAAATGATGACCTCATTAAGTCTTCAATCTCAAATGAGTGTGTGTGTGTGTGTGTGTGATTTTAGGCACTTTTTAAATTTTATTTGAGTTCATTTTTTTAATGATCACATTTAAAAGTACACATTTAATTTAATTCTACGAATCACTTGCAGTTCCACCACGAACCACTAGGGGCTCCCGAGCCCTATGGGGAAACCCTAGTTGTACTCAGTGTAAAGACCTTTGTATCCACTAGAGGGCGACATTGTATAGCCGTGACATGCATATTTCTCAAAGTTTCAAGAACATGTAGAGTTAACTTTAAACAAATGTCATAACCACTCTCCCCAATACCACCATTTCATTGATTATATTAGGACAAGCAGAAACATTCCTCATTCTTGAGATGATATGCTTCTGTGCATGCCACATTCATTTCCAGTGCTTTTCCACCCTAGATCCAGTCCACACAACAAATGCATTGTAGTTCACCGTCATTACATCATATTAAAAACACTACACACCATTAAACTAAACTCACATGCTTCAGTTCAGTTGAGTTGTTTATGTCTTCTCTATTTTTGCCTAATGTGATTCCTCTGGTAGCCGAAGGGGCCCACCTTTGATCCAAAATAGCTGTGCCAATATATAAAAGTGTTTGAACAGCGCATATGTGTACAATTCTGTGGTGTATAAATATATACACAGGGACGTTTAGCAAAGCAACTCACAGGTACATATTCCTTCCCCAGGTACTAATGTGGTTGGATGTGCTACTTTCTTTCTAAACATATTTTTATTCATAAACAGGCCAATAGAGAACGACGGTGGTCCCCTAGGAGGTATTTCACAGTATTGGGATTCAAAGGAAGGTGCCAACATCTGTGTTTAAGTATCTGGCCTAAACAGATGGAAACAAACTAAGTGCTGCTACTGGAAGAATAAAGACATAGTCATCTCTGTAACACAAAAGACATTGCACAGACATGATGTTAATGTAATGTCAATGGACTCTTCTAAATAACTCAATGCATGACGGCAGAGAAAATAAAGACGTTTTGGACTGCGCTATTTGTGGAATGGGCCTTGGGATTGGAGGCTTGGAGCCATTTGGCTTGACTTTCTTTGAAGATGGTTTTGTGGAGGGTTAAACCCGTACTCCTCCCTCTCTCTGATGCCTGTCGCTCTTTCATTCTGCCCAGGGAAGGCTGTACGTCACTGTGGGTGCAGATATAAAATAGTCTTTGGCTGTATCTTGCCATCTGCGCACTTTTTCTGCTGCACTGGATTGTAATTCATGTCAGTGATGAGAGCTTTTTTAGCTGTTGCCTTGTAACGTGTTGGTGGCGACTGACTGTTTAAACTTGTGGATATCCAGGACTTGCATTGTTGGTGAGAGAGAGTTTTTTTTTTTTTTTTTTCTCTCTTGTTTATTGACATTTTTGATGTTCTCTCAACTTAACTTTTTCAAGGACAATGGTATTACTACAAAATATACCATGGAAAATCATGATATCCATAGTTTTTGGATGCATTTATAAAAGTAACCTATCATACAGTGGTATAAGTGCTGTCAAACTGATTTATCAACGATCACGATTAATCGCATTTAACATAAAAGTTTGTTTACATAATTTGTGTGTATATATATTATTATATTTATATATATTATATGTATGTGTCTGTGTACCTATACACACAGACATATATATATATACACGCACATATATTATTATGTAAACGCATACTTTTATGTTAGATGCGATTAATCGCGATTAATCGATTTGACGGCACATCTGATCATTGGTACTTCCGCAGTACTTTTTTGAAAGTGCAGATTCAGAATGTTTTAATTTTATTGTAAAATTTAATTTTAAATAATAAAAAAATTAAATATTCTGAGAATGCTCTATATATATATATATATATATATATATATATTGATATATATTGATATATATTGATATTTATACTTTACATAAAATGTCATCTTTTTCACAGGATTTTTCTTCCTGCTGCTTGGCTTCTAGTTGCCATACCATGAGGACATGGAGGTTTTGTTTACTGATTGTTTGCGTTTTGTTGCCGTACATCAGTGGATTCCAGCAAGAAGACACTCAAGCTGGTTTGTTATCTTATTCTTAGTCTTATACTTTATGATGTATTAGTTGAATGGTTTAAATCACATTTTAACAATATAAATGTGCATTAAAGAGACACTCTTGAGGAATTTGTATCTCAACAAGGTGATTGAAGGCAGTAGCAACATCAAGGTCATGGGTTCAATTTCCAGGGAATGCATAAACTGATAAAATGTACCTTGAATGCAATGTAAGCTGCTTTGTATAAAAGCGTCTGCCAAATGCATAAATGAAAAGTAAATGAATACACTTGACTTTAGTAATGCTTATTTCAGTTATTCTTGTGTAGATGCTGTAGGGTGAATTCAGGTAAATTGAGCAACTCTTAGCAATGAGACAAAATGTACCTGTCTTCACTCTACATTTCCTCAAGAATTGTAACACAATTTTGTGTGCATGTGGACTCTATGGGCCAATGTTTTCCCGGGTTTGCAGGTTGTAGCACAACTCCCAATGACCTTGCGTTCATCATCGATGGCTCCTCAAGCTTGGGGGTCCCCAACTTTGAAACAGCCAAGCGCTGGCTCATCAACATCACCAGTGGCTTTGACGTGAGCACCAGGCACACTCAGGTGGCGGTTGTCCAGTACAGTGACACCCCTCGACTGGAGATTCCTCTGGGAAAGCATCAGAACAGCCAGGAACTCATCGAGGCCATCACCTCCATCTTGTACCTGGGAGGAAACACGCGGACCGGCCGCGCCATCAAGTTTGCCACAGACCACGTCTTCGGGATGCCTAACCGCACCTCCCAGTCTCCCAGAAACCGCATCGCCGTGGTTCTCACCGATGGGCGCTCACAGGATGACGTTGAGGATGCTGCAATGGAGGCCAGAGCACAGAATATTGTTCTGTTTGCAGTCGGTGTGGGAAATGAGATCACTAACTCTGAGTTGGTGTCTGTGGCCAACAAGCCAGCCTCTACTTACGTGCTACACGTGGAGGATTACAAATCTATTGCAAGCATATGGGACCTGATGGAGCAGAAACTATGCGAGGGTGAGTCATGCTTGACTTTGGAGCATATTTTTATAATCATTACAGGGACATAAACATAGGGCCCAGTACATTTGTTATTCAGAAACTGTTGGTCATCATCTGCCAAGACAGGATGCTTACAGAACAATGGAGATTGTATCTTTGGACTAGTGGACTAGTTTTTTAATGCTACATGGTTATGTACTGACATTCATTTTCTGTTGTTTTGGTCACTGCATGTTGGTTTGTTTTCTTTTTTATTGCTCAAATGTAGCTGGAGAGAGTTCCTAGTTATGATTAATTTAAAAAAAAATCAACCTTGTCTCTGATGTTTCTCCTGAAATTCCTTAGTTTGGAGGAATAAAAATGAACACAAATGAGTCAAAGTTATAACATGAATGTGGATAGTGGCTCAGATTTGGTTTTGGAAGAATTTGAAGTGAAATCTTGAGTTTATATTAAAGGATTAGTTCACTTCAAAATTACAAATTCCTGATAATTTACTCACCCCCGTGTCATCCAGGATGTTTATGTCTTTCTTTCTTCAGTCGAAAAGAAATTACGGTTTTTGAGGAAAATATTCCAGGATTTTTCTCCATATAGTAGAGTTCAGTGACTACCAACAGGTTGAAGGTCCAAACTGCATTTTCAGTGCAGCTTCAAAGGGCTCTACACGATCCCAGCTGAGGAATAAGGGTCTTATCCAGCTAAATGATCAGTCATTTTCTAAAAAAAAAAAAAAAAAAAAAGTTATATACTTTAAACCACAAATACTTATTTGTATTTGTAATATACAAATACTCATCTTGCACTGTTCTGCGATGCACCACGTATTATGTAATCACCTTGGAAAGGTCACGTGCGACATAGGTGGAAGTATCGAGTAAGTGTTTACAAAGCAATTGTGCAAAGACTAAGTCAAACGCCCTTTACAAAAAAGGGTAAAACAACAATGTCGGACAATTTTGAACCGGAGGAGAAAATGAGATGGAGTGTTTCTGTCTACATCAAATGTGACCTTTCCATCATGATTACGTAATGCGTGACACATCGCAGAGCAAGTGCAAGATGAGCATTTGTGGTTAAAAAGTGTACAATTTGTATTTTTTAGAAAATAGCCAATCGTTACGGTAGATAAGACCCTTATTCTTCGTCTGGGATCATGTAGAGCCCTTTGAAGCTGCACTGAAACTGCAATTTGGACCTTCAACCCGTTGGTAACTGTTGAAGTCCACTATATGGACAAAAATCCTGGAATGTTTTCCTCAAAAACCTTTATTTCTTTTCGACTGAAGGAAGAAAGACATAAACATCTTGGGTGACATGGAGATAATTAAATTGTCTTCTGATAATTTAATTCTGAAGTGAACTAATCCTTTAAGATCTCTGACCTTTGATTGCAGACTTTGGTGTCTTGGCAAATATGATGCTTTTTTCCAGTGTTGAGATCTCTTCTAAAGAATCAGAATCTGAAGACCTAAGTCTCCATTTGCTCTCCATATAATCTCACTGCTGTTTAGGAGAAACAACTGAGATATTAAAGAGTTAAATTAGATCTCAAATAATGGACATTTTCTTATTCTGTTATGGTTGTCTGGTTAGCAAAACACGTTCTGATGCAAAGCATCACACAACAGTTGAAGTGCAACTAAAGGCTGTAAAGTTGTGTGAATTGAGTGGCTGCATTCTCTCATTCACAGAATCGGTGTGTCCGACGCGGATCCCTGGGACAGTGAATGACCAGAAAGGCTTTGATCTAATGAGCCTGATGAAGATCGAGCAGGTGGCTCAGAAGGTTCAGGGCTCTTTGATATCAGAGAGAGCGTCACAGCTCAGCCCTCGCATGGACATCACTCACAACACCAGGTGATTTTAGCTTTGCAATCTATAGCTGATAGATATATAGATATATTCTTGCACACATTGAAGTGCTTGTCAATGTGATGTAAATGAGATGTTGAGTGAATTCCTGTGGTTAGAAATTCGGGCTACTTTGACCTACACCTGATGATCCTCACAGAGAGATCTTCCCAGAAGGCCTTCCACCAGCTTTTGTGTTTGTGGCAACACTACGCTTGAAAAACCCAGCTCACTGGATGAAGTTTGACCTCTTGAGGGTGTTATCTCAGGATGGGGTTAAGCAGATTGCTGTGACTGTGAATGGAGCAGACAAATCGGTCACTTTTACCTGCACCAGCACTCTGAAGAAAGAGCAGACAGTCATATTTAATGACAGAGGGATTAAGGTCTGTGAAATTTTTGCCACTTTTAAATCTCATTAAGATAAACACTGCATCCCAGTTCACACAATATCCATGCTAAATAGTAGGTAAGATAAGAATTATTGCATCCCATATCCTATAGTAGGTTGATAAGGTGCCTAAATTATCTACTATTTCCAGTGTTGGGGAAAGTTAATTTTAAAGGTGCCATCGAACGTTTTTTTACAAGATGTAATATAAGTCTAAGGTGTCTCTTAAATGTGTCTGTGAAGTTGCAGCTCAAAATACCCCATAGATTTTTTTAAATTAATTTTTTTAACTGCCTATTTTGAGGCATAATTAGAAATGCGCCGATTCAGGCTGCGGCCCCTTTAATTGCTTGCGCTCTCCGCCCCCTCCCGAGCTCTCGACTCTATCATTGCATAAACAAAGTTCACACAGCTAATATAACCCTCAAAATGGATCTTTACAAAGTGTTCGTCATGCAGCATGTCTAATCGCGTAAGTATGGTATTTATTGGGATGTTTACATTTGATTCTGAATGAGTTTGATAGTGCTCCGTGGCTAACAGCTAATGCTACACTGTTGGAGAGATTTATAAAGAATGAAGTTGTGTTTATGAATTATACAGACTGCAAGTGTGTAATAATGAAAATAGCGACGGCTCTCTTGTCTCTGTGAATACAGTAAGAAACGATGGTAACTTTAACCACATTTAACAGTACATTAGCAACATGCTAACGAAACATTTAGAAAGACAATTTAAGACAAATATCACTAAAAATATCATGTTATCATGGATCATGTCAGTTATTATCGCTCCATCTGCCATTTTTCGCTGTTGTCCTTGCTTGCTTACCTAGTCTGATGATTCAGCTGTGCACAGATCCAGACGTTAATACTGGCTGCCCTTGTCTAATGCCTCGATCATGGGCTGGCATATGCAAATATTGGGGGCGTACACCCCGACTGTTACGTAACAGTCGGTGTTATGTTGAGATTCGCCTGTTCTTCGGAGGTCTTTTAAACAAATGAGATTTATATAAGGAGGAAACAATGGAGTTTGAGACTCACTGTATGTCATTTCCATGTACTGAACCCTTGTTATTCAACTATGCCGAGGTAAATTCAATTTTCAATTCGATGGCACCTTTAAAAGTAATGCACTACAATATTGCGTAACTCCCTTAAAAAGTAACTAATTGCGGCAGTTACTTTTTATGGAAAGTAATGAGTTATAATACTTTTGTGTATGTTACTTTTGCCTGTTTGTTTGTTTGGATTACAACAAAAAGGAGAGCTGTCAGTCAATAAATTGGAAAACAAAGTAGCTTGCATTACTGATTTGAAAAAGTAATTCAGATATTTTGATGTAAATTTAAAAGTAATGCGTTACTTTACTAGTTACTTGAAAAAAGTAATCTGATTATGTAACTCGCGTTACTTTAATGCGTACCCACAACACTGACTATTTTTGGTGGAATAAATTTTTCATCAAAATGTCCCATTTAACATCAAAGTAAATACTTTTAGGACAAATTGGAAGTATGCAATTTGGGATATGGCCGTTAATGTCACACGTGTGACAACAAAAAAATCATGATTCTAACTTTTATCTCCAAAGTTGGCCAGACAGTGATTCATGTTTTCTGAATCGTTAAATATATATGTCCAGTTTTTCAAAGCTTAACTTTATGGTGTTCTATAAATGAATAATGCTCTTAAATGGCTGTTGAGATAGTATTCTCCCTTGAAACGGAGTAGAGGCTTGCATCATAAATTATATGACTGAATGTGTATGTCTTTTAACAATATGATTTATGTCCCCATAGAGGCTCTTTGACACGGATTGGCACCAGCTGAAGTTTTTGGTGAAACCCAAACGCATCACTTGTTTCGTAGATGGTGCATATGTGGAGGAGCAGCTCCTAGATCCAGTTGTTCCTATCTACATTAACGGAAAGACTCAGGTGGCCAAGAAAGTCAATATCGAGACTACAGTCCCTGTGAGTGTTTCCAATATTTTATGCACTTTTTGACATCTGACTGATCACACGTTTGTAGTGGTAGACTGGTAGTTGGCAGTTTGCTAGCACAATATTGTTCAACAAATGGTCAGATCATTACATTTCTGTTGTGTTTTGTGGTGCTTTATCAGATTGTGCTGCAGAAGTTACGGCTCTACTGTGACCCTCAGCAAAGTGAACGAGAGACAGCATGTGAAATTTACTCTGTGGTAAGACCGTAGTATTATCTGCCACACTATTGGGCATGTACAACATCCTTTGTTAGTTCTGGAACAACATTCCTATTCAGCAATCACAGCCTTAACCTTATTTCTACCACTTATGCCCATTCATCCATTACTTTAAAGGGTTAGTTCACCCAAAAATGAAATTTCTATCACTAATTACTCACCCTCATGTCATTCCAAACCTGTAAGACCTTCGTTCAGAACAAAAAATAAGATCTGATGAAATCTGAGACCTTTCTGTCCCTCCATTGACAGCCTATGCAACTACCACATTTAAAAGTAAAATCCATGTGTGTAATATCTACATTGTTCAATCTGAGGTTAAACCACTGGAGTTTACTACCTTTCTAGGCCTTGAATGTGGTAGATGTGTAGGCTGTCAATGAAAGGATAGAAAACACTCAGATTTCATCAAAAAGATCTTCATTTGTCTTCCGAAGATGAACAAAAGTCTTACGGGTTTGGAACGACATGAGGATAATTAATAGCGGTGTGCAATATTAAAATGTGACAAGATTGAGCGAAAAGCTGTCTCATGACATCGCTATGATGGAGCACGAGGGTGAAATTAGCATAGAATATTGCCACCGCTACATTTACATTAGATTACGGTCCCCAATGTAGCACCCCCTCCCCTGTTGTTTTTTTTTGTTTATAGAAATAAAAACCATTTAATTCAGTTGGATAACAGTCGCTTCAGTTGGATAACGTCTGCTCTGCTCATCCAGCACGAGCTGCAGAGTCGCACACAGTGCAGCAGGAATCACGGTTCACTGAACTTGTGACGAGAGTAAGGCGAGATGACTGACAAGACCTTGGCAGAGCATTCGTTGCAGAACAGAGACTAAGTGTCTGATAAATGTCTTGTCTTGTAGAATGCACGCTCAGCAGCAACGCTCCCTAAACACAGAGTACATGAGATTGTGAATTAAGTAAAATGCGAGCTCCCTGATGCACACAAATTAGGCTACATACAATAGTCTCCCAATATCAAACCTATCTTAGGCTGGGCTGTGTAGTTATAACCACCTCTTAGCTCTGGTCTCGGTTTTGGTCTCTGTAATTTGCACTTTGAATATTGAGAGAGTACATTGATTATGGTTGCGCTTATTGTTTGCACTTAATAAAACTGTGTTATTTATTTTTGTTATTTATACTGTTTTATTTCTATGTTCAATTTGTGGAAAGGAGGTTAATTAGGAGGTGACACACTGCCTCAATTAGAAGTTCTGGAATCTCATAATTCACATGCAGTAAGGTCTGAAGAGACTTGTGTGAAATCATACAGGAGAAAAGCCAGTCAGTTAAGTTTGTGGCAAAACCTTTTACAGTGCTTGTATATTGTTGTCTTTTACTGCAAATGATAATTCATACTTAGAAAGTAGAGCTGAAATGACATTCATTACAAGATGATTAGTTAAAACATTTCAAAATGCACCTGAAGATAATTTTTCCAGTCATGAATTTTATCATTGAGGATTTCTTTAAAATACTGGGCAAAAATCTTGTCTCGTTCTCGTGAACCAAATCTCGTGTCTCGTCTCGTAAGCCTAAGTGTCTCGTCACACCCCTAGTAATTAATGACGGAATTTTCACTTTTGGGTGAACCTACCCTTTAACTCAAATGAACCTTCTAATCTGATTGGTTGTTTCAGGACCAACAAGGATGTTGATCCAGGAACGAGTCAATCTAGGTTAACTCATTCACTCAAGTGTTTATCTGCCACCATTGATTTGCTTTTCACTCTAATTTATCTTTCTGTGTTTGTTATAGGATGATGACAGGGTAAGTTACAAGCTTAACTATTCTTGCTTTTTTAAATTAAAATGTTCTTTTTATTGTGGATTGGTTTATTTTGTTTGTATTTCATGTGCAATGTTTTGTATCCCCCAGTGTCCTTCGGATCGCTCTCCTGCTGTAGAAGGTTGTGATTGCCCCAGTGGAAAACCTGGTCTGCCCGGTCTACCTGGACCTATGGTGAGGCATTTCTCAACTATGCATCCCATTGGATGGACAGACAAACTTGCTGAGGTCTTTGCTTTGCTTGTTGGGACATCTGTTTAAAGCACATATTTAACTCTTCACTGATTGAACACAGGGCTTCAGAGGGGAAAAAGGCAGAGAAGGACCTCCTGGCCCTGATGGTAAACCTGTAAGTAGAATTATTACTGGTGTAGGTATATTTATTTGTGGCTCAGGAGGTTTGAACAAATGTGATACTATCATGATTTATTCATCCACCAGGGGAAACCAGGCGAGAAGGGAGCATCTGGAGAGCCTGGTCGAGATGGACAGCAAGTGAGTGAAATATCAAGAACATTTTCTGATTTTCTCAAAGCTTTATGTTATTATTCTATTCCTTTATTTATAGGGTGAAGCAGGTGAACCAGGACAAAAGGGGGAGCGAGGGCTGGAAGGACCCAAAGTATGTAGATTTTGAATTTGTCATTGTCTTTAAAATTAAAAATTATATAATGGCTTGTATAATTTTCCCTCCAACCTTTTAATAGGGAGAAATGGGACCACCAGGGCCACCGGGGCCTTCAGGACCGACAGTTAGTCTCAAACTTTCTGAATTTCTGAATTTCTGGTTAAGTCTATAAAGTTCATTGACTGAAGCAAAAACTTCATTGACTGAAATTATTTCCTTAAAATCTCCTTTAGGGAACCGGCTTTTCCAAATTGGATTTGGATGACTTTGGAATTCAAGGAAGCAAGGTAAAAAACAATACATCATATTATATCTATTGAAAATTACATTAAATGATGACCAAACAATATTTTGCTTATGCAAAATATCTTGACCTTATAGGGAATCCCAGGAGAGCCAGGGGAAGTGGGACCACCTGGAAAACCCGGACCAAATGTAAACAATCTACTTTACTCATGAATGTTCATACTGTGCATTAGTGATCATTAACAGATTTATCCCACTTGGAAATGTAAGTCTTTAACTGAAGGTCTTCTTATTTTCTTTCCCTTGCAGGGTGAACCTGGGACACCTGGTCTACCTGGACTTGCTGGTCCCAAGGTAAGACAGATTTCAGTCTGACATTTCATCCAAAACTGTTGTAATTCAACTACCACTACTTCTGTAATCATAATCACTCACAACCAGGAGTTTTGTCCTGGACCTTATGATGATGGAGATCATTAAAAGCAGCTATTAAAAGGCAGTGGCCTTAAAGGTGCAATATGTAAGAATTTAGCAGTAAAATATCCAAAAACCACTAGGCCAATGATATATATTTTGTTCACTTCAGTAATTACAATATCCCAAAAGTTTCCAACCATTTGTAAATCATGAGAAAATTGCCATTTTAACCAAGGCTCCAGGACGTGTGAGGAGTCACCTGTCAATTGCGTCATACCCGCGTTACCCTCGGTTTCCAGTTTTATTTTGTAGAAACCATGGAAACACAAAAGATGCTTTAATATTTACATGTTTTAATTGACAAGGGAACAACTGTTTTGATATATTTATAGACAGAAAATTAATTATTGTTATATAGCTCAACATGTTTAGTCTTATTGTTTAATCTAATTTTCTAGATTTTTTTTTGCGAGTACCATGCCTTACCAAGCCTCAGAGAAAAACACTATTTTGTGAAGTTGCTAACATAGCATAATCAGATTTATTTTTAGTAACAGTAATACAGAATTTTCGTTTTAAAATTAGTTAACCGCGCTCAAACTTGGCATCATCAAGCTACACCTTTGTTTTGAATAGGCCTCTAGCGACCTCTAGCGGATAGAAAAACGTACATATTGCATCTTTAAGCACTGTTAAAAGACTGTATGTCTTGTTTTCCAGTACAAATATCTTAATATATATAATATATATATATATATATATATATATATATTTTTTTTTTTTTTTTTTTTTTTTTCTTACATCAATATACATTTACTTGAGAATCAAGATGACTTAAAGTGATAGTTCACCCAAAAATGAAAATGTGATGTTTATCTGCTTACCCCCAGCGCATCCAAGATGTAGGTGACTTAGTTTCTTCAGTAGAACACAAATGATGATTTTTAACTCCAACCGTTGCCGTCTGTCAGTCAAATAATGGGAGTGAATGGGAACTCGAACAATAAGAGTCGAAAAAACATGCACAGACAAATCCAAATTAAACCCTGCGGCTTGTGCCGCAGACGATCAGACCTTACTAAACGAGTGCTGAACGCAGTTGGACATAGTGGTGTATCAGAGGTAAAAAATGATATAAATACTGTTCGGTTTCTCGCACAAACCGATCGTTTCGTGTCTTAGGACATCAATGTGTCGTCACAAGCTGCAGGGTTTAATTTGGATTTGTCTGTGCATGTTTTTTCGACTCTTATTGTTCAAGTTCCCATTCACTCGCATTATTTGACTGACAGACGGCAACAGTTGGAGTTAAAAATCATCATTTGTGTTCTACTGAAGAAACAAAGTCACCTACATCTTGGATGCGCTGGGGGTAAGCAGATAAACATCAAATTTTCATTTTTGGGTTAACTATCCCTTTAAGAAATTAAGTCTTATTTGCTGATAAATTTGTCAAAAGTGTCAAGGGCAAGTGTCTCTTTTTTTAAAGAATGCTTAGATGTTTGTACTGGAAAACAAGACAAAAATTCTGAATAAGAAAATCACTTTTTACTGTGAAATTCAGTGTAAAGATGCAGTGGTGCATAAAAGTGGTGCATAAAATGTACCGGTTCTGATTTGTTTTGATTGCAAAGGAAGGAAATGCTACAGAAGCGCATGACTTGTTTTCTGTTGACTTGTGCATAAGAATGAATGTGCTTCCTGTTTCAAAACATTGTTGTGCTGTATAACAAAAAAGACTGTAAATGCACTTTTTTGTGGTATATATTTTTAGGCAAACCCCACCCACAAATCTCTAGTCCTGTACCTCATGAATTCAAGTGATGTTGATGACATGATGAAGTTCATGTGAATCAGTGGAGTTGTTTCCTGCTCCTAGTACACAGCATAAACAGACAAACCTAAAGTAAATTTCAACATCACACCCAGAATTTTAAAGTATTTAAAGCAGCACAGGGTGTACACCATCAGATGTGTTGGGGATACAATCAGACGTCCTCTCACACGAGAAAGTCCTGGATTATTTTAAGCGTAAGGGCATATTTGTGGCCTTGTCGTCTATCCTTTTTATCCGTCTCTCTGACATTTTTCTTAGCTTTTTGCCAGCAGGAGACTGCTGTCTTGCCCAAAGCTCTATATATAGAGACTTAAACGCCTAGATTATGATGGGTCAATGACACAGTACACATCATGAGCTGCTCTCTGCTCTATATGAATATAAGGTCACATGCCAGCCTAATTACTGTGTGCTGGTTACATTTTACATCAGGTTTAGCATTATTATAGATGAATACTGTGGTATTTTGATAAATAAAAGATGAATGTTGATTTTATGAAGTTTGTGTTTCATGGCAAAGCTGATTTTCAGCAGGATGTTGACAGTTTTAAAAATACACTAGCATCTAGCAGTAATATTTGGGGATGCCACTATGAATATTAAAAACATGCATGATGAATATTGTACACTCCTAGTGTTGTAGGTCAACCCAGATGTTGCTCTTTTATTGCTCAAGAGACTTTGTGGAGTTTTCAGGAAATTTCAACTGCACTAAGCATCAGTTTTTTCTCAGATATTTCTCCTTCAGTATTTTAAGAGAATTAAAATAGAAAAAACTACGGACAAATGGTATGCTTAGATAATTTGGTCTTGGAAGAATTTGATGAAAAATGTTTGAGGTCATATTGAGATGACTGGTATCTTGGCAAATCTGAGCAGAGTTTGAGACATTTTTATCTCTTTTGAATCTCTTGACTAGATGTGCGACATTACTGTGGGGGTTTCTTGGGAATAGGGGTGTCAAAAGTACCGACTTCAGTACCAAATTGGTACTGAAATTTTAGAAAATGTGACAATACCACCATTTCCCGCCGTTGTGTTCACGAGCTCAACATATGTAGCTACAATGATCAACGCTACAAAAATATATTGTAAATAGATCCCAAATTTATCTACTGATAGACAGATCCTCTGATAGAAGCCTGCTTTCAAATGCTCCTGTGTGTATCTGTGTAAGCGTTCGGTGAAACGTGTCAAAGATGTCTATTTACAGCATGTTTTTGAAGAGTTGATCATTGTAGCCAATCACAGACATATCTGTTGAGTGTGTGAACACAATGGCCAATCAGAGGTGTTTAAGAATCTGCTGGACAGAGCTCAAGATGCTAGGGGAAAATGCTGGTATCGTCTCATTTTAAAATTTTTAATACCAACTTACCGATACTGAAGTATTGTAGTATTGTATTCAACAATTTCTTCTCCTCTGTGTCATTCTCAATACTGAGCTGGCATTCTGATGTAGAACCTGGAAGTGCTGAACGTAAACAGCGTAGGAGAATGACAGGGAAGAGAAAAAATGGTTGAATAACATCACTATTTTTGTTTTGTTTTTGCGCACAAAAAGTATTCTTGTCGCTTCACAACATTAAGGTTGAACCACTACAGTCACGTGGACTATTTTAATGTTGTCTTTAGTACTTTCCGGGCCTTGAAAGTGGTAGTTAAATTGTTGTCTTTGGAGGAATCAGAGAGCTCTCGGATTTTATCAAAAATACAGTGGGTACGGAAAGTATTCAGACCCCCTTAAATTTTTCACTCTTTGTTATATTGCAGGCATTTGCTAAAATCATTTAAGTTCATTTTTTTCCTCATTAATGTACACACAGCACCCCATATTGAGTTGTTGACATTTTTGCAGATTTATTAAAAAAGAAAAACTGAAATATCACATGGTCCTAAGTATTCAGACCCTTTGCTCAGTTTTTAGTAGAAGCACCCTTTTGATTTAATACAGCCATGAGTCTTTTTGGGAAAGATGCAACAAGTTTCACACCTGGATCTGGGGATCCTCTGCCATTCCTCCTTGCAGATCCTCTCCAGTTCTGTCAGGTTGGATGGTAAACGTTGGTGGACAGCCATTTTTAGGTCTCTCCAGAGATGCTCAATTGGGTTTAAGTCAGGGCTCTGGCTGGGCCATTCAAGAACAGTCACAGAGTTGTTGTGAAGCCACTCCTTCGTTATTTTAGCTGTGTGCTTAGGGTCATTGTCTTGTTGGAAGGTAAACCTTCGGCCCAGTCTGAGGTCCTGAGCACTCTGGAGAAGGTTTTCGTCCAGGATATCCCTGTACTTGGCCGCATTCATCTTTCCCTCGATTGCAACCAGTCGTCCTGTCCCTGCAGCTGAAAAACACCCCCACAGCATGATGCTGCCACCACCATGCTTCACTGTTGGGACTGTATTGGACAGGTGATGAGCAGTGCCTGGTTTTCTCCACACATACCGCTTAGAATTAAGGCCAAAAAGTTCTATCTTGGTCTCATCAGACCAGAGAATCTTATTTATCACCATCTTGGAGTCCTTCATGCGGGCTTTCATGTGTCTTGCACTGAGGAGAGGCTTCTGTCGGGCCACTCTGCCATAAAGCCCCAACTTGTGGAGGGCTGCAGTGATGGTTGACTTTCTACAACTTTCTCCCATCTCCCGACTGCATCTCTGGAGCTCAGCCACAGTGATCTTTGGGTTCTTCTTTACCTCTCTCACCAAGGCTCTTCTCCCTCGACAGCTCTAGGAAGGGTTCTGGTCATCCCAAACGTCTTCCATTTAAGGATTATGGAGGCCACTGTGCTCTTAGGAACCTTAAGTGTTTTAAGAACTTAAGTGTCTTAAGAATTTTTTTTTAAACTTGGCCAGATCTGTGCCTTGCCACAATTCTGTCTCTGAGCTCTTCAGGCAGTTCCTTTGACCTCATGATTCTCATTTGCTCTGACATGCACTGTGAGCTGTAAGGTCTTATATAGACAGGTGTGTGGCTTTCCTAATCAAGTCCAATCAGTATAATCAAACACAGCTGGACTCAAATGAAGGTGTAGAACCATCTCAAGGATGATCAGAATAAATGGACAGCACCTGAGTTAAATATATGAGTGTCACAGCAAAAGGGTCTGAATACTTAGGACCATGTGATATTTAAGTTTTTCTTTTTTAATAAATCTGCAAAAATGTCAACAACTCTGTGTTTTTCTGTCAATATGGGGTGCTGTGTGTACATTAATGAGGGGAAAAAATGAACTTAAATGATTTTAGCAAATGGCTGCAATATAACAAAGAGTGAAAAATTTAAGGGGGTCTGAATACTTTCCGTACCCACTGTATCTTAATTTGTATTCCGAAGATGAACGAAGGTCGTACGGCTTTGCAACGACATGAGGGTGAGAAATTTCATTTTTGGGTGAACAAACCTTCAGAAACATCTGAAAAGTAGACTTAAGCAAAATCTCCATTTGCTCTGAATTGAATTTCATTAAGAGATGAAGATGGAGAGATATTAAAGAGATAGTATATATTTATTTAACCCCCACCTCCCCCATAGGGTAGTTTGAGCATTTGAGTGGAGTTTTTTAGACATAAATTGAAGTCTGTCGCTCAGATCTATTTTCAGGCTACTGCATCTGTCTCAGCATCTGCGTGCCGCCTGATCCCTGAAAATTAGTGCCGCCCTGCCATTTACTGCCCCATTAAATCAAGCCTGTTTATCAGTACAGGGCTTTGATTTGACTCTTGGCAGAGCTCAATGTTTGTTCAGGTTTGGATGTGGCTCTGTTTGAAAGATGTGACATTTAGATTTTGTCCAACAAACTATTAAATAGCCTTTAAAACTTTCAAAACACTTGTTGATAATGTTCACTGAAATTAAGTGAACATTATGTTAAAGACACGCTTTTTTGGGCCGTAAATAAGGGCGCAAATACCAGTAAATTGACTTGCGCAAGCTGGGGTTTAAATGCTTGATGCATCACACAGCGGTTGAAGCTACTTGTTTATGATGATTTCAGATTCATGTTTGAGAGTGTGTGTTAGCTTTGTGAATTAATTTTTTTGTATCATAGCTTTGCTATATTGTGCATTTTAGCACTTTGATAAGAAATTGTCTTCCAGTTGTATACAGTAATAAGGGGCTAGCATATGCATGATGAGACTTAAGTGAAAGTTGAACTCAAGGGCTGTGTTTCTGTGATTTGATCGTTGAACCATTTGGAACCAATGGTCTCTACGATCAACTTAATTCACAATGCTTTCGAGAAACGCAGCCCTGGACAGGATCACTATTATCACGTTTGCTAGTTTTCCTTGTTAAGTCCTGGCCTTCCCACTTTGGATCTGAGACAGAATTGCTCGCTGTAGCGGCAACATCAGGTTTCCCCAGACCACTGAGGGATGATTATTTAACCAAAACTTGGTTTCATGTGGCACACCAAAAGAGAGCACCCTCGTATGGGTGGGTTTCCTGCAGCATTAGTGGTGCCACCAGCACTGGAAACAGCCTTTAATCATGACATGCAGACATACATGCATATGGACTGTTAAAAGAAACTGAAACACACAAACCCCAAAACCCAAGAACAACTCGTGACTAGGTTGATTATGAGTTTATTTGAACAGAAATGGGTCATGATTTACGTTTCACCTGCATCAAACATTCAATGGATGCACAACAACCACCAAAAAGTTAAAAGAGATAAAAGTCATATGGAATCTCATAAATTCCTTTTAATTGGCCTTCTCCTGGATATAATTGCAGAGCGACGGTATAAGGTACAATTATTGTTTGTCATGTTTTGAGAGCATGCTTGTGTGAGGTCTTTCCAAATGTCAGAGCCTCAGGGTGAAGTATACATGTGCGTCAATTTATGTGTGTGAAAGAGAAGTACAGTAAGAGAGAAATATACTGGGAAATTTATATTTTTACACTAGCATTCAGTAAAAATGAGAAGACTGACTTATTAGACATGAAACACTTTAGGAGGTGAACACAATCAGAGGTCCCCGGCTCAGATTTAGATTTTTGTGAATATTTTTTCTGAAGAAAGACAAACATAAATAACGATGAAAGCCAAAATATTAAATGTCACAGATATGTATTTACTGAGTAATACACTATTTTGTAGAAGGGGGTCAAAATGACAATTTTCACCTGAGATTTGGAGCCAAATTAGAGAGGTGTAAAAATGACTATTTTATTTTACACAGTGATTGGTAGGTCTATTAGTAAAATCTGTTGACTTTAGCAATCTTTGTTTCATTATATGCCAATGGTGAGAGTTCAAAAATCTTAAAAAGCACTTCTTGTGTTTTTTGCCTCAGGTTTGCATGCTTGTAACTCAAGAAGTATTAAAGATATCTTAATATCCTTTTAGATTCTGGTTCTTAGCAAACTTTCCTTTTGGTATCTTCATTTTAAAGGCACTCAATGGTTCAGTCCCAGAGATATGGATATCTTAATGCGGCTTCATGAGTAAATTGGTCAATTGTACACATTTTCAGTGGTTTTCTTTTAAAGAGGAACATCTAAAGAAATAATGTTAAAACTAGAGATGGATCTCAGCTCAACTGCATAGAACACCTGTCTGAGTGCCATAAATATTATTATGGAGCCACATTAAGATCTCCATATCTCTCGGATTGAACCATCAAGGGCCTGAAGATACCAAAAGGAAAGTTTGTTAAGAACCAGAATCTAAAAGGATATTAAGATATCTTTACTTCTTGGGTTACAGGCATGCAAAACTGAGGCAAAAAAAAAACACAGCTTTTTCCCATTTTTGAACTCTCGCCGTTGGCATATAATGAAACAAAGATTGCTAAAGTTCACAGATTTTACTAATAGACCTACCAATCTCTGTGTAAAAATCAAATAATGATGCTGCCATCTTTCTAAAATCATTTTTACACCCCTGTTAATTGGCTTCAGATCTCAGGTGAAAATGACAATTTTCACCACCCTCTACAAAATAGTGGATTACTCAGTAAATACACATTTGGGACATTTAATATTTTGGCTTTCATAACTATTTATGTTTGTCTTTCTACAGAAAAAAAATATTTACAAAATCAAAAATTGCTGGGGAAGTTTACAAAATTTGGTTGATGACACGGAATGATCCTTTAGTATCTTATAGCACAGCCCTATTTTACATTAACACTGAGTGCAATTGATTTAGGCTGCTTTAGGAATTGCACAGTATATATATGCTTATATATGTGTGTTTTTAAATAAATAAATAAAACCGAGCATAATAAAGAAATTTTTGGAAATTGAGATTTATACATCATCTGAAAGCTAAAAAAAAATAAGATTCCATTGATGTATGTATGGTTTGAAAATCAAAAAAAGAATCAAAATATTGAGAAAATATTGAGAATTCCTTAGCAATGCATATCCACTGACAAAAATACATTTTTTGATATATTTATGCTAGGAAATTTACAAAATATCTTCATGGAACATGATCTTTATTAATATCCTAGTGATCTTTGGCATAAAAGAAAAATTTATCATTTTGACCCATACAATGTTGGCTATTGCTATAAAATATACATATGCGACTTATGACTGGTTTTGTGGTCCAGGGTCACAACTTCAACTTTACATATATATATTACATACATATATACAGGAAAATTCACATATGCTGTGAACAGAAAGCATAAATAGTATGAGTATGCCACCATATAAAGGCATAACTACATCTGGAAATGTCTTAAATGTTTTTTGATTAATTAAATATTAATTTTCACACTTTTTTCTCTGAATCTGAGCTTAGTCGAGTCAAACTTGTCTGTCACATGACCGATCATAGTCTAAAAGAAATGTGTAGTTACACTGTTTGCCTTTGTAGGGCAGTATGGTAGTGTGTTATTCCCCACGCCTCATGCAGAATGTGGGACATTACATATTTTCTGTCAGGTGTGTATCACCATACACAAATTACATGCACATGTAACCAGAAACGTGCTATTTTAGGATTCAGAAAGGAGGACATCTCTTACCAGCATTCCCACATGTGTACAGCTTGTAATTTAGTGCCTCAGAAAGTGCAAAAAAGTCTTTAGATAAGCTCTCTTTACAGTTGGGTGTAACATGTTTAGATTTTAATGACAGACTGTCTCAGATTTCATACTTACTTTACAATTAAGATGTGTGCATATTTAACTTCTCAGCGCTTGATTTCTCTTTATGTAATTAGTATGTAAAAATGTAACCCAAATTGGAAAGGCAAAACTCTAATTATATCTGCAATTAGTGGAATGTACCATGATTATTTAAGGCACAGTGAGAGCCTTTACCTACAGCTTACCACATTTCCCCCATTTCTGCAAATATATTCTGGAAATGTCTGGTGAAAAAACAATGTTATTTAAATAATATATTAAATTATTTACTTTTTTGCATTACAGTAATGCCAATAGGGGCATACATCTAATTTTAATTTTCAAGAAAAAAATGTCAGTGTACCTAATGGTCTTTGAGGTGCAATTAGATTTTAACAGCATTTGACCGCTTTGTTTTCATTCAGGGAGAGAAAGGAGATGATGGCGCTTCAGGATCAGATGGACAACCAGGAATCCCTGTGAGTTTATTTTACCATCTTATGTGTCTGTTCTTTGTATATTTATTCCCTAATCTGTTTTCTGCCACAGTTTTAGTTCACAACAAAACAAAACCATTTTTAAGCCACTTTATTAGGTACACCAGTTCAACTGCTCTTTAACACAAATATCTAAGCAGCCAATCACATGGCAGCAACTCAATGCATTTAGGCATGTAGACGTGGCTGCGATCCAGTTCGTTTTTGAAATGCCCTTCCCTCGCTAACTTCCCTCGGTCTCGTTGACTCGGATGTACGTCATTGCTTACGTTGCACGAGTGCCCACTACTGGCGGAACCTTTGCAATGGGCTGAACTGGAACGCCCTAAGCCCTTGATCAATGGAGCTGATTTATTATTTATTTTTTCCCCTTACAAAATTGTTTAATACAGCATTCTATATGTATATATGTGTGTTTTAAATGTTTAAAAAATAATTAATATATCATAGAGTTGTTTGTGGTGGGGTAAATTTAAACGTGATTTGCGGTGACGTCACAATCGTGTTGCATTGTTGCATTTATGAAGCTGCCTGAAGTGTACATAGGAAGTCAAAATCGAGGGAGCGAGGGTCTGTCCATATAAACTTCCCTCGTCCACTTCACGAAGTGGAACGCACTTCAAAATGGCGGCAGGGATTCCCCCGAGGGAAAGTGTTTAGGAAAGTTTGCGAGTGCGTGTCTAAAACTGGAGTGGAAAGCAGCCCAGGTCAAGATGATCTGCTGAAGTTCAAACTGTGCATCAGAATGGGGAAGAAAGATTTACGTGACTTTGAGCATGGTTTTTGGTGACAGACGGGCTGGTCTGAGTGTTTCAGAAACTGCTGATCTACTGGGTTTTTCAAACACATCCGTCTCTAGGGTTTACAGAGAATGTTAAGAAAAAGAGAAAATATTTTAGATAACGTAATGAGTGGCAATTCTGTGGGCAAAAATAGCTTGTTGATGCCAGAGGTCCGAGGAGAATGACCAGACTGGCTTATGCTGATAGAATGGCAACAGTATCTCAAATAACCACTTGTCACAACCGAGATCTGCAGAAGAGCATCTCTGAACACATCCAACCTTGAAGCAGATGAGCTCCAGCAGCAGAAGACACACCGGTGTCACTCCTGTCAGCTGAGAACAGGAAACTGAGGCTACAGTTCACAGACTCACCAAAACTGGACTAGAAGATTGGAAAAACATTGCCTGGACTGATGAATCTTGATTTCTGATGTGACATTCAGTTGGTAGGGTCAGAATTTGGCATAAACTATAAAGCATGGATCCATCCTGCCTTGAATCAATGGTTCAGGCTGGTGGTGGTGGTGTAAGGGTTTGGGAGATATTTACCTTGCACACTTTGGGCCTCTTTAGTACCAATTGAGCATTGGTTAGCCTACTTGAGTATTGCTGCTGACCATGTCCATCTCTTTATGACCACAGTGTACCCATCTTCTGATGGCTACTTCCAGCAGTATAATGAACCATGTCAAGTGACATTTCAAATAATCTCAAACTGGTTTCTTGAACATGACAATGAGTCACCAGATCTCAATCTAATAGAGCAGCTTTGGGATGTTCTGCAAAACTGCAGAAACCGTGTGGTGCTGTATGTCAATATGGACCAAAGTCTGTGATGTTTCCAGCACCTTTTTGAATCTGCTCTCTAGTAAATCTCTAGTTTTCAGGTTATCTTGCTGTGAAATTTCTATAGCCCACCAGATTAAAACTTTCTAAATGACACATTAGCAATATAATAATGTTGTGATGTTTTCACTTTTAATCAAATATTTATGTGATGAGATTGACTGTGTAGTAGTGAAAGGGTACTAAATTTTCATGTATGATGTTTCTGGTGGAAAGGGCTGTGTCACATGGTTTGCAGGAGGCCCCACAGATTGCTGCTAACTCTAGATTTGGATACTAATCCCCAGAATACATCAGGAATACACACACACACATATAAATATATATATATATATATATATATATATATATATACTCAACGTCAACTCTGTTTATGCAGCAAATGTTCTTTAAAATCATCCTGTTTCATCACCAGTCGTGCATATGTGGACTGCAACTCTCTGACAATGAGGAAGGAAAACGCTGCTGTGCCACGACAGATGGGGTTTTAGTCATTCTTATTTCACAATGCCTCAAACTGAAAGAGACTAATCTTGAGGTCTTTATAGGGTCCTGGCCACAAAGCAAACAGAATCCCTTTTGTTTTACATAAGGGTTCATTATTAATTCTAATCCTAATATATATTTTTTTTAACCAACTGCTTTTAAATTTAAATGCCTAGTGCTGGTCTGTTTGAGCTGTTGACACACACACACACACACACACACACACACACACACACACACACACACACACACACACACACACACACACACACATTGCAAGAATGTCTCTCTCTCTCTCTCTCTCTCTCTATATATATATATATATACAGTATATATATATAAAGCAGTGACATTTTTTACATCAGTGACATTAAAATTTCTTTGTTAGAATGTGTTTGTTCTCACCATAACAAATGAGATGACAGGAAGAGCATGTAACATAATTGCTGATGCCTTGCAAAGTTTGGGGATTGTGGTTGCAAGGGTGTCACTTCTACAGAACGAGTTAATGATTTCTTTTATTAGAAGCTGCTTTCTTAGACACGCATCACTATTATTTTTGCTCATACTTCTTGTTAGTTATTTCAATAGACTCCAACTGAACTATTAAACTTTGGTAACTCGTCCTGCACAGTTTGCGCTATGAACATGAACTCCTCTTGTTGAGGAGTGGTGTGTTATTACTTTTGAAATGCAGACTTTTATTTATTCATTTATTTGTTTAACAGCTGCGGCTTGAAACTTGCAGCTGTATATTTCTTCATGGTTAGTGTTAGATGGTTTCGATCAAAAGCTAAATTGAAGTGACTTCAGACTGTTTATGCTTCCAACAGCTAATGACTTGAAGTGATGTGGTTTAGTCCTCACTGTAAATATTTAGATATCCTTGGCTTAGTTTGATATATATTCATATAGTAAGTATTCCCTTTTGGGGGAACGTTTTGGCAAGCACACAGTTTTGCCCGTTTCCAAGCTCAGATGCTAAGAGTAGCTTTATGGAAACTTTTAGGTAGACTGTGTCATGTGATTAATTTAACAGTTAATACACCCCTCCCTCTTCCTGAGGTTGTGGTGAACCTCTGAATGTTCTTATTTCTCTTTCTTTCCTGTGGATCCGTTTTATTTGGCCAGATCGTGGCCACAGCAGGTGGAGACAGAGGTATTTCTAGTAACCAATTCCTTAATGTCAATAAATGCTCTAGTGCACTCCTAGAGGTCAGCGGTTTTTCTGCACGCCCCCAACCTGTCTCCTTTTCTTTCCGTCTGAAAAAGATCTGTCTTTCACGTCTGCTGCCACATGCACTGTGTGGAAACTTTGCAAAGGAACAGTTTTACACTCATTCATTTCACAAGTTGTTTGGCCTGTGCTTCCTGTTTATGGCCAATGGCTCAATTGAAAGGAAAATTTACAACATTCTGAGATTCCTAAAAATCTTTTGGTGGAGGAAACGGGATGTATCAGCTGTGGCTGGTTATAGGTGTGGTGATTTATGCTTCTCTCTTATCTTTCATCATAAAACTCTGATGTAAACCGCTCTAATGAAACAATATGTGCTTGCCAGTACATTGAATGGGTTACAGTGTGGCTTGGCTATGACACGGAAAGGCAGCACTGGGTAAGTAAACATTCAATAGTGGTAGTAAAAAGTGCTGCCAGCATGTTAAAGTCACCATGAAATCAAACATTTTTTATGGAATATTGCAGGATTTATTATAAACGATTTATCCGTGCACATAATTTTTTTTTTAATTCACGTCCTCTTAATCTTTCATCAAAATAACTTCCCCTCCCTCTTATTGTGGCTTCTCTGATAACGTTTCCTGGCGTGTGGGTGGGACAACCTGTCACTAACATGAGATCGACCAAAAGAAATCAACAATGATCCAACAATCCAATCAATTCCCCGTGGACAAAATCAAGCCCCGCTCTACATTCAGTCTTGTTCGAGAAGCCATTTCACTCTGATATATGTCACAATAGGGAATAAAAGACTATCTCAGCTTTTGTTTCAGAGTAGATCCTTAACTGTGTATTGCAATCATTGTTTCAAATTTGCACAGATAGAAAAAGGCTCATGGGAAGCAAAACTGTACCGCCTAAACCATGGCACATGACTGCTTTTTTTGTTTTTAGGGGATACGGGGGCTTCCTGGAGAGATAGGCCCTGCTGGACCTCAAGTAAGAATTTAAATTACTTAAAAACTATTAATTAAAAAAAACTTTTTTTGAAAGAAATTTATACTTTTATTCAGCAAAGATGCATTAAATGACATTTATAATGTTAAAAATATTTCTGTTTCAAATAAATGCTGTTCTTTTGAACTTTCTATTCATCAAACACAACTGTTAACATTGATGATGACGATAATAAGAAATGTTTCTTGAGCACAAAATCAGCAGATTAGAATGAAGGAATGGAATGAAAATTCAGCTTTGCATCACAGGAATAAATTATTTTTAAAATAGCAAAGTGTTATTTTAAATTGTACTATTTCACAATTTTACATTTTTTTTTTTTTTTTACTGTATTTTTGGTTGAATAAATGCTGCCTTGGTGAGCATAATAGGCTTTAAAATATTAAAAAAATATATAACCCAGCCAAACTTTTGAATGATAGTTAATGTCATTTTAAGAGTGTTGATTTTGTCACAGCAACTTTTAACAAGTTATTTTGACAGGGTGATCGAGGCATGCCAGGGCCAGCAGGCTTTACTGGACCAACAGGACAGCAGGTATCTCATAATTTCAACAGAATGATATTTTTGTTTACTGCAAATTGTTGGCTCAATGCTAAAAATGCTAAGCAGTAGCTGTTTAGTTTCCTCATCAAGGCCTCTAATTTTGAGCAACATATCCAGCATAAATGTTCCTACACAAAATCATGCACCTATTACTTTTGTAAGAAAACATAAGATTGTAAGAATATAAGATTGGATCATTTAAAAAAAAAAAAAAAAAAACATAAATGGGAACCAGAATATCTTTGTCTTTGTGGATCAGCGCTCTTTTGTAATCACCTAGAAACCCACTCATAACACTTTACCGACCACATGGCAAAACTGTGCCAACCACACAGAACACCCTAGCTACCTAGTTTAGGTGTTGATTTAAATTTTCAACAGCGTTTCTCAGCTTTAATCACTTACTGCACCTTTAAATGCTTTAGCATCGAATTACTGATATTTGATGCTTTTCTTATTGCAAAGTTGTCTTTAAAAATGTCTTTAATTTCAGGGACCCCCAGGCCCAGCTGGCCCACCTGGCATAGAAGGTCCTCCTGGTCCAAAGGTAAATCATCCCAGTTAATATGCATAGTTTATTGCATATTTTGCATTAAGTCATATTTTATATAACATATTTATATAACTTGTTAAATGATATAAAAACTAAAACATACAATGATTATATATATATATATATATATATATATATATATATATATATATATATATATATATATGAGCAATATCACACTCGTAGCCGTGCGATATGGCTGTATATCAGCGCGGCTGTGATTCGTCCGTAGGCACAGCCATATCACACGGCTACGAGTGTGATATTGCTTTTATACAACAGTTCGACGGCACGAGTGTGTAAACAAATAAAAACAACAACGGAGTGTCTTTAAAACCCTCTTTTGTGCAGCACTACTTCCTTCCGCCACGGATTCAAATCTCAAATTGACAGTTGGACCAAGCCTCCGTTACTAATTCTAAAACGTCACTTTAGAACTAGTAACGAAAGAATGTTGAGTCATATATAATATATATATATATATATATATATATATATATACGCACACAGACACACACACACATATATATATGTATATATATATATATATATATATATATATATATAAATAATTTTTTAAAGAGTTTAACAAATATATTTTAATTAGCAATGATGCATGTAATTGATAAAGTATTTTTTATTTTTTATATCACTTCTCAGCATCGGTTTACATCTTGATTATAAGTGTACTATATAACATTTGATATATTGTATAATTATTATATAATATTACATATATTATATGTTATATTATATAACATTTTATTGAAACTTGTTTGTTGACAGGGTAATTCTGGCTCTCGTGGACAGGTTGGGCTCCCTGGTGCACCTGGTGCTAAAGTGAGTAAGCTAAGGGAGGGGGATTTCCACACATAAAGATCTGAAAATATGATATTATCTTGTTTAGTGACATACCTGCCACTTTTGCAGACAGCTTCAGGAAATAACTTTGAGCAGCAGATGTTATATTAAGCCTCGGTCAAGAAAATGTGTGTATTTTACAGAGTGTGAAATGGTTGCAATTTTTAATCCATTGCATTCATTGTACATTAAGTTTTAAAGTGATAGGTCACCTGAAAATGAAAAGGTCTTCTGAAGCCATACAATAGCAACAGTATATGCAAAAAACTGAAATGTATGTCTTTATTCATTGAGAAGTGTCTGTCCAGGGTCCCTGTGGGTCCTTAAATTAAGTTTGATCAAATTTAGGGCCATTGAAAGTCTTCTTAAATATCTTAAATTGTATAACAAAAGTCCTAATTATCATTTTAAGAGGTCTTAGATTGGGCGACTGAAAACTGACCTAATGCAATTACTAAACTTCAAAAGTGGGCTGCTCCTGCACATTATTTAAAACATCATTTTAACACAATTATTCATGATATAGATTTCACTAGTATCGGTACTATAATCTGTTTATTGCATTCTTTAAATATTATTATCGTATCAGCAAAATCCAATATCTGTTTAAATTTGTATGCATTGATATATTAGTACAAAACTAATTAAATGATACCTGTTAGTAAGTATAGCAATGTTGTACAAGTGAACCATCTAAATATTGTCTTATAAAGGTGTATGCATGTATCCACAGGGTTCAGATGGAGAGCACGGCATTCAAGGTCCCCCCGGTATTAGAGGTCTACCAGGGTTCAAAGGTCATAAGGTATGTTCTTCAACACAGACAAACCTTGCTTTGGGATGCTTTAATAAAAATGTCCATACTATAGATGGACTCATAGGTTGCATTACAAACAGTCATCATCTGTCACTGATTGGCTTTCATGCTATGTTTTATTCGTCAATAAACTATTGTAATGATTAGTATTTTTAAAGTCGCAATGAAACAGAAGTAACGACAAATATTTTCCTTTGCATTGTAATGTACATCTAAATATAACAGATTATCAAAAAAGAAACAATTTAGGCAAGGGGCTTGGTTGTATGGATTGATTGTTGATGGGATTTTGAGATGTGGGTGTTTCACTCAATTGCATGAATGCTTGCGGGTATGGGGTTTAAGTGAACTAAATAATTGGAGACAGCAACAGAAAGAAGTCTGTTATTTTCACCAAAAGATTCTGTTATGAAATTTTAATTAAAACTTACAAGGTCAAAAGAGTAAAAAAAAAAAATAATAAAAAAATAAACATACATGGAAATAGACAGGCTGACTTTAATGTGGCATTTGACATTTCAATAATCACTTATTTTGTTTTTCCCCTCCTACCACCTTTACAGTGCAAAAAAGACACTTGATTTAATGAACAATATCATGAGTCATTACAGAAATTTTCATTTTCCTTTCTAAATTCTCACTTGCATATTTTTCCTGCTCTGTTTTCATGGTGCTTAAAACCTTTTTATTATTACTTTGAATCCTTATAGGCATATTTTGTAGTAAGAATGATTCTTAAAATCATCATGAAATCAAAATGGACCATTCTTGTTTTTTCTGCTATATTGCTATATTTATCATAAATGATTTATGTTTATTCATTTATTAATGTGCCCTCATAATCTTTAATCAAAATATCCTTTCCCTCTTGCAGTGACATCTCTTCTCTGATGATGTGTTTAAATCATTGAAGAAAAGACTATCACAACTTCCGTTTCATGCTGACTTTCACACAAAATGATGAAAAGTGTTGAATTTTAAATGTAATTCAGCAAATGACTATTTTTGGTTAATGCAACCTCTGGATGGACTGTAAACTTTTGCACTTGAATGTATTGTTTCACGAGTTTGCCTGCCCATCCAGTGTTTAGTGTTTAAACTAACTTGGCTTGCTGTCCTCAACGGAGGCTTACATACCCTCATAATGATGATTGACAGGACTGAATGATTAGGCTCCTCCCAAACCTATGTTTGGAACTTCATTAAAAATATTCCTTGTTTCAGCACTGTTAAATGCCATGCTCTTTCATGCTTGTGCACTTTTGCAGGGTGACTCAGGATCATCTGGACCAAGGGGAAGTCAGGTACTGTTACTGCTCAGTGATCACTGACATCTTTGACATTTGATTTCTCACCGACTGATTTAAAAAAAAAAACATGTCGTGAGAGAGAGAGAAAAGAGGATGTAAAAAAAAAAAGGTGTTACTGTTGCTGTTTTTTTTCGAACAGGAATTCCTACCTACAGAAGACACAAACACATGCAATTTTTTTTTTTTTTTCAGCAGTCAGAGTCAAAAAGTTTTAACAAAGTACCACACAACAGGTTTTAGTGGTTAATGCTGATTTGGTGCTGGTCCAGCTTGTGGATAAGCACAGTCATGCTGTTTACCAGCAAAACAAAGTAAATTTGTTGACCAAGACTTTCTGGTTTCAGAAATTAACCCCAACTATTGTTTGTTGGCCTTTTTGCCATGGTATTGTACAGTTTTGTTAGAACAATATTGACATTCTGATGATAAATCTCTCATTCCAGGGTGAGAAAGGAAACCAGGGAGAACCTGGAGTTGCTGGAAAACATGTATGTAACAGTCTTTATGCTTTATTAGTGATGTAGCTAATACACATGCACTTCTGGTTATGAATTTGAACAAACCCCTAAAACCTACGTATTAATCTTTGACACGCACCTTGCCCCACATTGCTCGTGTAATGGAAATGAAAACTCCCACGCACTTGTTTTGAAGTTAGAACGCGAGTCTCCGTATTTAGAAACCATAGAGACTTGAGGTTGGACTCTTTTGATTTGAGCTAGGAAGTAACTACTTAGCGACCATCCAGAAGACCCATGCAACTACATAACAATGCTCTAAAAACAATTAGAAACCATGTAGAAATGGTCTGGCAACACATTGGTAAATTTTTATATGAAAAAAAAGAAAGAAAAAAAAACAGTTGTATACACAAACTACTGTTCAAACATTTGGGGTAAAACTTTTTTTTTTAAAGTAATTAATACTTTTATTCATCAAGGACACATTAAATTTGATCAAAAGTGACTGTAAAGAAATGTATAATGTTACATTTCTATTTTAAATAAATGCTGTACTTTTGAACTTTCTATTCATTCAAGAATCCTAAAAAATATATCATGGTTTCCACAAAAAAAAGCTGTTTTCAACATTGATATTAAGAAATGTTTCTTGAGCAGCAAATCAGCATATTAGAATAATTTCTGAAGGATCATGTGACACTGAAGACGAGTAATGATGCTAAAAATTCAGCTTTGCCAATGATTAAGTTCATAATATTATTGTTTCATATAATATTTAAATGCAGATCAACTGCACAGCAGCTAATGTGTGTAATGTACTTCTGTTATTCTCAACAGGGTGAACCGGGCCTGAAAGGGAACAAAGGAGAGGTACAAAACCAACTACTCATAAAACATAACTACTGTTGTCAATAACTCACAACCGCTTCCCGATGAGTCAGAACCTGAAAGTCTCTCGGTTACCCAGCAAGGGACAAATACAAGCTTCAAGGTTTTGAGCCAAACATATACAGTGTCGCAACATTCAGGGATCTTGTTTGCAACTCCATCAGAGTTTAAAGTGCCCCAACACAGCAAATTGGGGTTTATATAGGTCCACACTAAATAGTTAAACTAACACTTTAAATGGAGTTACTTTTTTAACACTTGTATGGAGTTAAAACAACACTGTTCATAATTAACACAATTATTGGTGTTTTTCCCCATCATTTACACTGCTAGTGTTAAAACTACACTAGATGTGTCTCTTCCCACACTAATATTGTGTCCATACAAACCCCAATTTGTCATTAAATGTAATCTGTATTCAGTTGAACTAAAAACACAATGTGTGCATTAAATAACAGCCAATACGTTGTATCAGTTTGAACGTTTATTTTCAACAATGACACATCTTAGACAAAACAGTTGAAACAAATTCATCATCAAATTCACCCATGTGAACTCTGCAGGTCAAAAGACCTGTAAAACTTCAAAATGTTAGCGGTTAAACATACTCTCTACTTCCAATATCTGTACTTTAAATACATGATGCTCCGAAAAAATCCCATGCAATTCCTTTACTTTGGGAGACTCACTGGTAAGACCAACATCAGTGTTGCCGAGTGTAGCAGGAAGATAAAGATAAAAGGACCTAGATAGCAGGTAGAAACAGAAACTTCAAAAAGTTCATAAAGGGATTGTAAAACTAATCCATACGAAGTTTAGCACTTTAGTCCAAATTTTCTGAAGAGACACGGCCACCTTATATGATGGAGATTTATTTGAGGTTTTTATTCACATTAATCAGCACAAATAGTTCTTGTGGAAGCTCAAACGATGCTGCATAACACTGAGAATAAACTCGTGCGTGAATTCCCGTTTACCATATCTGATCTGTTTGTGTTTATAAATGTTTATATGTAAATAAAAAGACAAAGTTAAATATTCACATAATGCAAGTCTCTTCAAAAAGTTCATAAAGAGATCATAAAACTAATCCAAAATCTAATCCTAATTCCGTATTTTCTGAAGCATCACAGTGGTATTTGTATACTGTCAATGAATCGACAAATCAGACTTCATTAAAATAACTACATTTGTGTTTTGAAGATGATCAAAAGTCTTAAGGGTTAGTAATGTCATGAGGGCAAGCACAAATTATATTTCAGTAAATTAACCCCTTAATAAAAATTTAAAAAGCTGCACTCCACAGATTTTTATGTCCTTATTGAACTCCTGATTCAGATCATCAACTCATTTGCAGGGAGTTCCATGAATTGAACTGTGGGTCCCCAGGACCACGACTGAAAACCACTGCATTATGGTATTTAAAACCATAATTTCAAAGTTCACAATGACATTGCAACAGTATTGCGAGTTTTACCTTATGGAAGTGCACAAGTCTGTCTTATCGTAGTCTTCTTTCTCGTCACTGGATTATTTTTTCAGGGCGTTGTTGTCGAAGCAGAGACCAGGAGACGTTGGGATATCTTTCAAGCAGAAGTTACTCTTTATTGAGAAATGCGCTGTGTGTGTCGCTGTAGTCATCCAAGTCTCACTAAGGCAGTGTACATTGAAGTTTATATACATTTTAGGGGGCAGTGCTTAGGGATAGAGACAAAGCACCAGGGAGATGACCTTAAACAAAGCATGCAAATGAAGTATTCAGGTATAGGAACCTGCCCCAGACTCTAGAGTGTCGCCAGTCCTAATCCAGTCAGCATACCTATTCAAAGAATGGGACAGGGGCTCCAAGAGCCATTAACAACAAAAGGTGAGAATCTCAGTAATCTGACTCGTTAGACATACAATAAAGAGAACAGGAACTGGCAGAAAACCCTTGCTGGAAACTTTGCTAAACAGAATCATTCATCTAATGTCGTCATCTTTACCTTAACATGCTAAATACAATGTACTTCACCTTAGTATTTCAGGTGATGTTATGTCAGGACGTAGGATCATCAGATCTTAAACAGATTCTTAAATGTGTAATCCCACAGTCCCCCCTTTGAGAGTTCTAATAACTCTCACATAATACAAATTTAAACCTTCTTAAATCCCTTCTGTATCCTACGTTTGTTAACATAAGTCCCATCTTCCAGTCATGCAACTTGTAACAGTTACAGGCACATACATCTTATTCTATGTCATGTCCAACATTTACATAAGTGTTCTTTAACTTGAGTATACTGTTGACACACATATAGGGTGGTAACATGTTGTATAAACTACATGATGACACAGAAAACCATGTAGCATAAGCGTGGAAGTCCTAAAAGTCCATGGCGCCTGAATATCTGTGGAGTCTGTTCCCTGTAGAGTCCATTTCCAACGCATTTCCATGTCTGTTCCAAGTTGCTCAGATGTCGTCATGAAGGTTGTACATGGATATCTGAGGTGATGCTTTACACCAGGTGCTGCTTTTGAGCCGTCATGGGATATACACATACCTGCACACAAGAAAACAAAGAAACAGCAGACCAGCAGTATTTATGCATAGACTTTAGTACGTTAGACCTCTGATGATCGTATAGTTTTTCTGTCTAACTCTGATAATCATAAACTTCTAGTGATTGTATAGTGGTTTTGTTCTTCTTTTTCTTAACCTAGTCTTAATCAATTTGACATCTATAGACCAGTAAGGTGGGGATAAACTGAGATGGGGAAACTTATGAGGAAGTCTTCACCACAGGGTTGGCCCCCGAGGCCTGTTGCACTTCAGTTCTTCCCTGGGCTCCTCACTGGTCTGTGTGTCCTATTCTCTCCCTGTAGTTAAATTGCAAACTTTACTGTGCTACATCTCCATCTTCCAATGAAACATCAGTCATAGCAGACATCATAACCCGTAGAGGATGGATAAGTGAATGGAGTGTGCTGTAGCATAACATTTAAGGCTGTGAGTGTACTTAACCTGTGTCCCTGAATGGTGGAAGTGATAGTCAACTTTTGTTCAGAATGAGTCTTTCAGCTTTCTTGTAAATTACTGGGGAAATTAAGCACTCACAGCCCAAATGGTTAGCATGTCAGCAAGCTGCTGCTCCAAGAGTTTGGAGAAGAGGGGAGGGGCAGTTTCAATGTAGCAAGTAGACTGAGTAGGAGCTGAGTAAAGCTGTTCATTTCTTTGAACAGCTTTACTCTTTTTGTTTTTCCTACACTCTTTCATCCAATGTCCAGGTTTACCACAGTAATGACAACTGCCTTCTCTCTTAGGACTTTTACGTTTCTGTTGATTCTCTGTGTTGACCTTAAAGGATGCTGCTGCAATCTTTACTCTTGTCTTGACATCGGAGTCCCCTTCCCAAATAGCTAACCTATCCAAGTTGTTTTGCAGGGTTCCATTGGACCATGTGAGGTCTAAGAAAGACAATGCATTTCTGTATTCTGATGAAAGCCCATCAAACCACATGCGGACCAGTGGTCCATTATCCTCTAACACCTTCTCTGGAGTGTCAACTATTCCACTGTATGCTGCAGCTGACTGACAAAATCTTTCAGTGTACTCACTTACAGTTTAATCCTTCTTCTGTACACAACTAGTGATCTTTGACCAGTCTACCTTTGGTCCAACAAGGTTCTGTAACACTCTCAGAACTCCTTCTCTCAATTCACCTTTACTGGAATGCTGAAACTCAGAACTATTTACTGCACTTTCAAAATCATTGAATTCTGACTCTTTCAGGATTTGTGACATTAGCTGTGTGACTTCAGCTAGGGACATATCATAAAGCTTCATTTTTCTGGACAACTCTATCCTAAACTCAGAAAAATTTCTCTGCACTGATGGCAAACTCTCAGCAAGTCTTTCTATGTCTTCAGGACCTAGAGAGGTACTGACTGCTTGCAACTGCAGTATGGGGGTTACAGATGGAACTGTGTCAACCCCTTTTACCCTACTCTGAGCCTTTTGTCTCGCCCCACACACTTCAACTGCATTTACATCTTTATCCATGAATCCAGTATTGCTATTGCCCTCAAGTCTACAGAAAGACTGTAAGTCAGGATAGCTTTCATCTGACTGTTGGTCTTCTGAGTCACATTTGGTTGAAGCTTTGTTAAGGCCCAACTTCTGAGTGAGACGAGACACTCGAGTGTGCAACTGTTTGTTCTGCTCTTCTAACTTAGCAATACGTTGGATTTGTTCTTTTGCAATGGATAGAGTAAATTCTCTGTGGCAGCAGATAATGCCCTTCATATTTTTCTTCCGAATACAAGCACCAAGTACCTTTTTGCATTCTTCAATAGACCAAACTTTTTCTGGATGAATCCCAAATTTCTTTGTCAAATCCAATCAGACTGACTCAGTCAGTCACTATTGAGTCCATGTGCTTTCCTAACAATGATTTGAACTCACTATCGGTCCATGAAGGAGTAGCTAGTCCACCTTTCTCAGTTGTTGGAATTAGTCTAGCATTCTTTCTCAACATTTTGTAATGTCTTTCTGGCACAACAATACACTTCAACACTTCCCTGACAGAGCAGAGGTTAACCTACACATCGTAATGTATTCAACCTTCTCTGGTGAGCAGAGTAGGACCAACTTGCTAACACACTGTAACAGTTGTAACCTTCCCTGAATTAACAGAGGATGAACTCTCTTCTCTAGCAAAGTAGAGGATGGCTATTCTGTTAACACACCATCTTCCCTGATTAAACAGAGGATACCAATATTGGCACGTAATGCTAAAACTTCCCTGCCTGAACAGAGGATACCAATATTAGCACTTAATGCTAATCTTCCCTGCCTGAACAGAGGATAAACTTCATCTCTAAAAGAACTTTTTTATAGGATAACTTAGTTAACCAAACCCTACAGCTGTCTGTTAACTCTTCTCTGACGGCGCAGAGGATAAAAATTTTGTACTGGTCTTAATGGTTCTTTTGGATAGAGTATCACTCACCAACCCTTGGGTGTACAGGAAAAGAAGCAGAGACCAGGAGACGTTGGGATATCTTTCAAGCAGAAGTTACTCTTTATTGAGAAATGTGCTGTGTGTGTCGCTGTAGTCATCCAAGTCTCACTAAGGCAGTGTACATTGAAGTTTATATACATTTTAGGGGGCAGTGCTTAGGGATAGAGACAAAGCACCAGAGAGACGACCTTAAACAAAGCATGCAATTGAAGTATTCAGGTATAGGAACCTGCCCCAGACTCTAGAGTGTTGCCAGTCCTAATCCAAACAGCATACCTATTCAAAGAATGGGACAGGGGCTCCAAGAGCCATTAACAACAAAAGGTGAGAATCTCAGTAATCTGACTCGTTAGACATACAATAAAGAGAACAGGAACTGGCAGAAAACCCTTGCTGGAAACTTTGCTAAACAGAATCATTCATCTAATGTCGTCATCTTTACCTTAACATGCTAAATACAATGTACTTCACCTTAGTATTTCAGGTGATGTTATGTCAGGACGTAGGATCATCAGATCTTAAACAGATTCTTAAATTTGTAATCCCACAGTGTCATGGACAATCTGATTAAACAACATTATGGGTTACAACTTGAGACTTGTAAAATGATGGAAGGTAATTAGTACAGACAAATTAATTGTGAAAAACAACATGCATACCTGTTTGCCATCACATCTATGCTAAATCTGTCACTGGCCTTTGTTTGCTGGTTTTGGGCTGCTGATGGTCAGACAAAGAATGAGTATATGTGCTGGAGGTTGAGGATCTTGTGTGTGACTAAGAGAGAAAAGCAAAACAATTTAATGTTTCACGTCTATAAATGTTTTAATTCATACAGGGCTAAAGATAAAACATTTACACTATATTGTGGAGACCTTAAAAGAATGCCTGAAGTGTTAAAACATTAAAGTATTTACCATTCAATTCACATTTATCTGTGTAGCGCTTTTTCCCCACAATATATAGTTTCAAATACCAAATACCATCAGGATTACCACCAGACATCTTAAGTTTAAATTTTGATGATTTCAATGTGTGTCCTCTACCACATCAGTGTCTGTCTTTTTTTTTTTTTTTTAAATTGTCATAAATACAGATTTTTTTTTTTTTTTTTTTTTTCAAACTCAAATAGCAAAGTTTGAAACAAGCCCTGTGGACTTTAAGCACGGTTGCTATATGACTGGCTTTAATTTCAAAGCCACAGCACTTACCTTCATTTAGAAAATCTTGGAATGCACCATGATATTGAACTTTCACCGGCATGATGACAGCTGTTGGTCAAGAAAAATGCAAATAGTTAACTTTAAATAAAGTCCAGCGAAGAGATGCAGTCAGAAGCTCAATTTGTCATCTCACAAATTATATATTAAAGTGAGATTGCAAACAAACGATTGCAAATGAACGCAATCGTTAGACACATCTCTAGTTCTGGAACGGGTCTTTTCATACGTGGCCAGAAATATAACGTTATTATATATAACCGAGATGCGGTTTCACTAGAATTCGAGCGCGGGGTGCAGATTCGCGCCTAACGATGCTGCACTTACACGGTCCGAGACTGTGGAAAATAATGCACGGCGGTCCTAAAATGTGAGACAAAGTGCACATTATTGCCTAAATTTGCCAGCACAAACAACTAACGTTAGAGCCCCAGGAGAGAAATAAATGCTGCGTCATTACGTTCATTTGTTTCAACACATTGAAGAGTCTAATGCTGCATTCCAGGCAGGTTTCTGAGCCCGTAAGTCACGATTTCAAATCACGACTCACGACTTTGTAGCGTTCCAGGAAAGTCACGCCAAACTGCATAAAAGTGTAAACAAACCAACATGGCGGACCGTAGGGGGCTTATGCTCATTAATTATTTCTATCGCCAAAGGTGCTTGCTCCTTGCTTATTTGAGGGAAACAGAGGAGGAAAACGGTGCATAAGGCAAGAGAAGCTGTTATTACCTTTTATTTTACCGTGCACTTGCATAAACACTGCACCCGTAGGGGCTGCCATTGTTGTTTCGCGGGCTATATGACGTCAGAACCCATAACTGGGAGTACATTGATCTAGTACGAGTTCACAGGTGGGAAGTCACGGCTTTGACTGCTGTTCCAGTGCACTTTCACGGGTAGAAGGTTGGAAAAACACGGGTTACGGGTTGCCTTGAACGCGGCATAAAATATCTGCATCAAATGCGCAAATTAATCAGCATTAAATAGTCTTACCTTAGTTGCAAACTGGCCTCGTGGCTTGTGTCTGCGCGGTCTGGCATGCAATCCAAATCAGAAATAATGTTAGCACTCAAACAATGTTGTGGAACTTAGAAATGTTGAGAAATGTAAAATAAATATGAAAATGGATAGAATTAAGTGGTAAAAGAATATATGCCCTGATTGTGTTCTTTGAACTTTTTACTGAATCTTTAGTGAACTCGTTTAACAACCGTTTTAACAGCAGCGCCACACACACATCACATCAACCATTGTCGCCCTCTCTCTACATCATCCTGTTACGTCGTACCTGCAGACATAACTAATTAGCATTCTATTACACTGTGAAATATGCTATTTTAAAGATTGCTAATTTTGTTTACGAGGTCTCTTACAACAGGTTTACATGCATCAAAGGTCAAAAAACACTTTCTTTTTCTCATAATATAATTGCTCATCACCACATTTTTCAGTGATTCTCAAAGGACTCCTCGGATGAATCCGTCTCTTTAAATCCCTCCTTTCCGCAAGCCTACTCTGCTCTGATTGGCCAGATGGCCAAGTCTCTTGTGATTGGTCTGCCGCTTACAGCGACGGAGGCTTCCTAAAGCTCAGCGATTTTACACACTGTAAAGACAGTAACAATGGCATCGATTTTACCATACTAGAGAACTAGTTATTCAACCCAAACCTCTATCGCAAAAATGACTTCAGTGATACACTACTCAGTTTGTTGTACATTATGAGATGTTGCAACTGTAATTCCTCACCATCAGCATTAACAATGCTGTCCATCAACAAACTGATGTGTATATTTATAATTTATTGCTATGCACATGTGGGAACTGTATTATTAACTGTATCAATCACAGCGCAGATGTTAGCCAAGCACTAACATGAATGACTGATGTAACATTCTAGTTTGTAAAACAAATCTTGCTCCATCCTTAATAATTACTCAGAGTAGTAAGAATGACAGACAATCTGCAATAAAGGGTTAGTTCACCCAAAAATGAAAATTCTGTCATTAATTACTCACCCTCATGTCGTTCCACATCTGTAAGATTTTCGTTCATCTTCAGAACACAAATTAAGATATTTCTGATAAAATCCGATGGCTCAGTGAGGCCTCCATTGCCAGCAAGATAATTAACACTTTCAGATGCCCAGAAAGCTACTAAAGACATTTTTAAAACAGTTCTGATTCGAAACAAAAGACTCGTAAACTTCATGAAGCAGTGTTTTGAAATCGCCCATCACTAGATATTGTTGAATAAAGTCTTTTTTTTTTTTTGGTGCACAAAAAGTATTCTTGTCACTTCATAACATTAAGGTTGAACCACTGCAGTCACATGAACTCTTTTTAATACGTCTTTAGTAGCTTTCTGGGCACTGAAAGTGTTAATTATCTTGCTGGCAATGGAGGCCTCACTGAGCCATCGGATTTTATCAAAAATATCTTAATTTGTGTTCTGAAGATAAACCTAGATCTTACAGGTGTGGAACGACATGAGGGTGAGTAATTAATGACAGATTTTTAATTTTTGGGTGAACTAACCCTTTAATGTACGCAATTTTAGGTAGGCTAATAGTGAGCTACAGCTGATTAGCAGAACTATTTCAGTAAAACAGTAATAACGTGAGTTAGCCGGAGACCAACACAATATAGCTAAAACACAAAACTGTATTTTGAACACTTGGTGTAAAATATATACTTCAGTAATTATTCATACTTACAGGTTGTGATTCTGAGGATCAAGTTGCTACAAGGTACTGCCCCATCTTTAGTGGAGAAGCGTTTTGTAAATAACTTTTAGACCTCACAGAGATTTGTGAAGCAATCGTCAGAAGGCTATACTGCTGTTGTATCGCTGTGGTAATTTTAACCACTGACTCTTCATCCTTTGGAATTGTTTAAAAAAGAATTTGCTTTTGCAGAGCAGAAAACAGCGTCTTCTCGACATGTACACAATACGAACCAGGCAGCTTCAGTGTTTGAGCTGGGTTCAAGTTTTCGCAGGATGTCCACGCGGAATGTAACGGGCGTTATGCAAATGTGTTAACTTGTGACGTGTAAACTTCACGGAAATGGGATTCGAATTAAAAATTTCTTGTTTAAGCGGTTCAGAGTCGACTCTTTCTTTTGAGAGACAATAACTTTATTTATGATTCACTTTCAGCTTTACAACTTTGCAGACTTTCACATACAGCTACATTACACACTGCATGAAAGGTAATCTTCACAAATCCATAATAGGGGCACTTTAAAACACTTCTACTCACATTACTCTAATGTGCACAAAAAATAAAGGATTTAAAAAAAGAACAAGTATTTTTTTACTGATATTTCTTAATTAAGTCTATAACAGTGATGACACTGATTTGAATTGTTCTCCCCCACTCCCTTTCAGCCAGGTGTAGCAGGGGATCCTGGGAGCAGAGGGGCTGATGGGAAAAAGGGAGATGTGGGTCCATCAGGGCCACCTGGATCTCAAGGCTTTTCAGGTCTAGATGGGTTACCAGGACAACCAGGAGTTCCAGGTTACCCAGGGAAACCAGTGAGTGTGATGCTGCTTATGAGCATTTATAAAGTATGTATGATGGTAATGTTCTTGTTCAAATATGACGCACTGTGTTATAGGGCAAGCCACCTTCAGAAGAGCAGCTTATGAAGATTTGTGCTTCTGTGCTACAAAGTAAGTGTTCATGTTTTGTACTGTTATAAAGAGTCTTTTATCTCGTTTCAATGGCAAATACATTTTGTGAGGTAAAGACAAATGAACAAATTCATTAAAAATATGCTTATTCAAACATCACTATCAGTATTGCTCATACTTTTGGTTAGAATTTGATCAAACCCTTAACAGTTAGTATTAAATTTAGTCATGTAACTCATCCTTACCAAGAAATTATCACACTAGCAAACAAATAAGTGAGAAAAACCACCTTAGCAACACACCCCCAACATCTTAGAATCTTGTCTGTGACATTTTACATTGCGCATCAATCATAAAATCTAATTATCTAAATTTATTTTGGAAGAAAAGACAAAGGTTTTGTACCAAATGACGCACTTATACGCTATGCACTATTTACTCACCATTTATGAATTTTAAAAGGTAATTTTGTCATTTAACATCGGAGTCTGATTTCCCCTCCCCCTCCGCTACACTGTAAAACTGAATAGTGAAATGAATTAAATAAAATGAGTTCGTTTACCTCAATTAATAAAGAAAGTTGATTGTACTTAATAGAAAAAAGTTGCGTGAACTACATGAAATCTGATTGTAGTAAGCTGAACTCAATATTATTGAGTTGCAGCAGATTTCTAATTCCCAGCATGCTTTGCATCAGACTGTATAAGAAAAATAAATGTCGAAATTAAGTGTTATTTTGTGTGTTTCTGCACATGATTAACATAGGGAGACATAAGTTAGTGTTTAATGTTGTGTTATGTTGGGATTTACAGAGGGTTCTGTTATGTTAGTTTTGTACGGTAACCATTGTGGTGAAGAGTAGAGTCTGTGGTTAGGTTGAGGATGAACAAAAAAAAAATTATATAGATTTGGAACAACTTGAGGGGGAGTAAATGATGACAGAATTTTCAGTTTTGAGTGAACTATCCATTTAAAGCTGCAACATTCGAGTGCATGAAGTGTCCAACATTCCTCACTTCGTTTTTTTGGTTAACGTCATAGAATAGTGCATAAGTACATGAAATGGGATGTGCCTAAAGAAACTCCTGAGGAATAGCATTTAACTCTATGATAACTCTATGAAAAACTGTGTGTGTAAACGGAGGAGTGTGTTTGCATGCCTCATGGTCAGATAGCTAGAAACATCTGGAGTGGTAGGAGGAGTTTTGTGACTTTCAGTTCTCTGTAAAAAGAAGAAAAACCTAAATACGGCCGTGAAATCAATGTGTTGAGCCAGCACTTGGCTATTTACATATAGATGCTACTGCCACAGACCTTACACCATCTTCACCACACACCACAATTCTTTGGAGTCCACAATAAGAGGGGCCTATGCTTGTCACTTGCACATAGTAAGGGATAACGGACAGTCAAATGGTCATTATTGCAAAATAAATCGCATCAGAATGATCACGATGCCAGTGTGAGGCATTTGTACAGTATTTTGCTCATTGCACACTATTTGACAAATAATTAAATACATGAATAATTTATTATGTGAGAATGAGAGATGTGAACCTAGCACAGATATGTAGGAAATGGTTGCCAGGGACAGTGTTAAAGTGTTCAGTTTAGCATTGTTATACAAAAATGTTTGATTGTAGAACACAGCAGTTGACCAGAATGAGGTATTCCAGAGAGCCATGAATATAGGAACACCTAACAGCATTATATCTAGCAACTACGTTTGCAGGTGTGTATGATGCTGAGCGGTAGTCTGTCATATTAGAAACCCCATTTAATCACTGAGTACCCAATATTATATCAAAATGTGTTTTGATATGATGTTGTGACGTCCATTACCTCATTAGCTTATTAGCAAATAAATATACATTTTATAATGAAGTTATGCATTATATATGTGTATGAGTGTATTCCCTCTCTTCTCTCAACTTCGAAACTTGCCATCTCTTCTTTGGGCCTTGCATGTAGTCAAAAACTTATCTACTGTTAAACACATTTCTTAACTATGAATCTTATTTAAACTTCATATGAAATGTGTGTAATATGTCACAAACAAAACAACTTGAATTATTCTGTTTATACATTAAAGAGGACCTATAATGCCTGTTTTACAAGATGTAATATAAGTCTCTGGAGTGCCCAGAATGTGTCTGTGAAGTTTCAGCTCAAAATTCCCCACAGATCATTTATTATAGCTTGTCAAATTTGCCCCTATTTGGCTGTGAGCAAAAACCTTTCCAGAAGAGGGTGGAGCTTTAACAGCTTGAGCTTCGGTTGCTCAACAACAACAAAGCTGGAGAATCTCACGCAGACAAAATGAGGATTGTCAGTAACGCTGTTCAGCCTTACATTGTTCAAACCGGAGTTGACACTGATGGAGAGACTCAGGAAGATGTTAAAACTTTTAGAATGACACTGGATGTTTCTGAATGGTTAGTGGAAAATTTTATGTACAGTAGTCAACATTTTAAGTGGATCAAAAAAGTTCATCAGAGATGTCCTAAGAACTAAGTTGTCGTAAGAAGAAGGTTTTAGGACAACTTTGATGTTAGGTTTTGATCCACTTCAAATGTTGACTACTATAGTTGCTGTGGAGTTGATTCAACTCATCGACTAGCATGTGCCATCATGTTAATCTTTTGTTCAAAGCCAGCGTTGAATTGACCCTCGTTTGTGAAGCAGTCTGGTGTAAAATGATGGCATGATAACAACACTTTACTACAACAACTCTTCCTCTTCTCTAAAGCAGCCCAACATGGCCTCACCCCCTTTGTTGCATGTTATCGGGGGTGGGGTTTATATACATTTTTGGGTTTGTGATGTCTCCAACACTGGAAGAAGCTTGTTGTAGTCCCTACCAGCCATTTGTTGTAGTCTTTTAAAAGCGATTTCTGTAACATTACACACTAAAGTTAAAAAAGTGAAATCATTATCAAGGACCCCTTTAACACGATCACTCCCACCATCTAAATCCCAAAATTACTTCCTTGAAGTGAAGTCCTTCCATGTACCCTTCACTAGCAAACTTGTGGAAGGGCCCTTTGTGAAGGGATTCAGTTGTTCACTTTCATTTGGAACGCCCCTATAAATGGTGCCCCCTTCTCGAAGTCCCCTTCAAGGGTGCAAAAACATCATTTGGAATTGACCCTTCGCCGTGAGTTTGATTGACATACGATCTAACCAATCATAACGCCAAATCCGCAAATGTGTGAATTGTGATTCATTCATGTTTATTTGACGATATAAATTAACTACTGAGAAGAGATTATCGGTTCATGAGCCACTTTATCTGAGGCACTACAGCGATCTGTCACGACACATTAAAGAGCCACAAAATGGTATTTATTGTTTACATTTCTTTAAAAATTACAAAATTTTAAATTTGAGACTTTGTTTCATATCAAAAGTAACCTGCTCTGTCTTGTCTGTCGAAACGTTGTCAGTGTCCTCTTTGCTCCGCGATGCAATTTTCACTGTGAGAACATGATGTGAGAGCGACATGGCTTGTCGGACATAGCAACAGTAACTAAAGGAGGTGCGTCTTTGCAAACGATCAATTCATCTAGTATGTTTCTTATTTTGATTCAATTCTCAACAACTGTTATTTTTATTTAATCTGTTAAAGGTGCAGTAAGCGATTTCAAAGTCATTTCACTCAGCAGCCATCTTTGAAACGCCTCATGCCATATTGCGCGTTACACTTTCTCCCATTCAAAACAATACGAGTGACATGTCTTGTGTTATTCTATAGTCTTTGGCGATTTCTAGGAAGCACTGTTGATATTTGAAATCAACCCAAACAAACACACCCTTCATTGCTCCGCCCACAAAATGCACGAACATGCAATGCAGTGGATCAATACAATAGCTAAAGTGAAGCAAAATAATGCTTTGTGAAAAATAAAGCGAAGATGACGAACAAATGACAACGAAGAAAAAAATTAACACACTGTACAGTACACATGAGTATACACAAGCAAGAGTTTGTGGTTAGTCTCCAGTAGCACAGCAGCTCCAGACAAACAATGACACTCAAAACTGTCCTGTTACTGTAATTAACATTGCAACAACAGCATATCTTGGTTCTGTGAAACATAGCGAAACCAATGTTATTCTTGCCTTTATTTTCTAGTAATTTTTTCACTGACCTTTTTTTCTTTTGTAATGTCTCTCAGCCATCTCTCTTTCTACAGTCTTTCTTCAAATCCTCTCTTGTTCACTCTCTCTCCTCCCCCATCATGAGTGGATACACCCCCTACTGCTGATTGGCTACAAGTGTGTTCGTTGTGGTGTTAGTTCAGTTCAACTTTCAACAGCATTTTTTAGAAAGCACTTACAACTTTAACTGCTACACCCTTTTAGCATAGATATGAACTTAAATGGTTGTAATTCATGAGTGACTTGGAATACAGACCTAAGGTTGATCTCTTTTTAAAGAAGATACTCAGCAGATTATTGCAGAAGTGAAAGCTCTCAAAAAGATACTATTAAGTTATAGAAGTTTAAGTTTACTGAAAAGCAAATGTACTGAACTAAACATTTTAATTGATACAAAATTTTACCATATAATCTTGATTCTAAAATTGCTAGAAAAATCAAAGCCATATGTCTAACCAAGTTGTGTTCAAAATTTGAAGTTGCTAAAAGGATTAAAGTACCGTTTCCATGGTAATGCAGTGTCCAATTTCGAAATGGTTTTCACAGGATGAATTTTGAATGATACCTAATTTATGGTGATTACTAAAATATGTGATTAAAAAAACATGCCAAGTGGGGCACTGTCAGTTAACAGGCTATGAACAGTCTTGGAAAACTTCATATAGATGAAGGAATTTTAAAATTGTGGTTTCTAGACCTGGAAAAATCAGGGAAATTAACAAAAACTGAATAAAGGTCATGGACATTTTTCTAGTGATATTGTGATGAGTCAGAAGTGTATTGATCCATCTGCAGTTTATTAGAACAAAGGGCAGTACAGCAGAGACAAATCCAGAGAACAGGCAGAGGGTCGAGGCAGGCGGCAAGCAAGGTACAACGATAAACAGGCAAGGGTCAGGGCAGGCAGCAGAAATCAGAATCCAGATAAACAGTCCAAGTCAACAACAGGTAGGTAGTACAGAAATAACGCTCAGAAATGACAACCGTGGCTAATCAAGACTTCACACAGAAGTGTAAGTGAGAGCATATTTTATGGGAGTCTGAGTGTGTGTGTGATTGGCGGCAGGTGCAATGTAATCAGTCTCAGGTATGCTTTCAAGTAGATTCATACTGTCTTCTTTACGTTAAGTATTGTATTCATTTCTTTTAGATAGACAGGAACATTTTTGTTTACCTGCTTGACTACTTTCGGCTACTTCCTGTAGCCTTCGTCAGAAGCGTCACGTGATGTTGCTGTGACGTGTCTTGTAGGCTGTTTATGTTGTTTTGAAAGTAACAAGTATCACCGCTGGATTAGGGAGGCCATTGAAATTAGGAAACGTGCACCAAGGACCATGAACCGGGACGAGGGAGCCTACACCTTATCCCACACCTGGGATGTGGTCCTGGAGAAGGTGTCAGACAGTAGCGCCCCGCAAGCTCTCCCTACTGTCTGGCAAAACAACATAAGCAGCCTACAAGACACTTCACAGCAACATCACGTGACGCTTCTGATGAAGGCTACAGGAAGTAGCCGAAACTAGTCAAGCAGGTAAACAAAAATGTTCCTGTCTATCTAAAAGAAATTAATACAATACTTAAGTCCCAGGTATGAGGGTTCATGGGAAATGGAGTTCAAATGAAGTCAATATTTGGGCGAGAGCTCCCTCTGGCGATCCAGGAGATCTGGTGTGGAAGACTCATTTGTAACAGAGCCCCCACCCTGCGAGCAGCTCCTGAAGCAACGCCGGGGTCTTCCTCTGGGTCGGGGGCCAGTCTTTCCGGATGTGTCCTATGAAACTCCTCTGTGAGTGTGGGGTCGACAATGTCCTTAGCATTGACCCAGGACCGTTCCTCCGGGCCATAACCCTCCAATTTGACTGGGTATTGAAGTACCCCGCCTCAGCATCGAGAGTCAAGAAGATCTCTGACCTGATACATCTCCTCGTCGTCGACCATAATGGGCGGGGGCGACTGGTCCTCGGCTCCTTCAGTCTCCCGACCCTCTCCCGGACCACCAGCGGGTTTCAACAGTGACATATGAAAAGTGGGAGAAATACGGTAATTAGCAGGTAGTTCTAAACGGAATGAAACTGGTGTAATTTATTTGAGAATTTTGAATGGACCCACATACCTAGGACTGAGTTTCTTGCAGGGAAGTCTGAGATGGATATCCTTGGCAGATAACCATACCCATTGACCTGGGGTGTATTCTGGACCTGGGCGACGGTTCGCCTGTTCCTTCTGTCTCCTTACAGCTCTCTGTAGATGGATGTGGGCACGATTCCAGGTCTCCTCACTGTGCTGTAACCATTCCGTGACAGCGGGAAGCTCTGATGGTTCCCCTGACCAGGGGAATAGAGGTGGTTGAAAGCCCAGTACGCATTTGAATGGTGTCTGACAGGTAGCAGGTTTTTGGAGGGAATTTTGAGCGTACTCCGCCCACATTAGATATTTACTCCAGTCGGTTTGGTTGTTCTGGCAGTACGTTCTAAGGAAACGGATGTGATTTAGGCTCTTGATTTAGTCATTTGGTTTGTCCGTTGGATTGGGGGTGATAGCCAGAGGTAAGGCTGACATTAACATTGAGAAGTCGGAAGAATGCTGACCAGACTCAAGACATGAATTGTGGACCCCTATCGGACACAATGTCATCGGATAGGCCATAGAATCGAAACACGTAGTTGCATAGAGTCTCTGCAGTTTCAAAGGTGGAAGGAAGCTTAGGTGAGTTGGGGAGATCAGTAAAAAGTATAGCGATGTGAGACCATGGACGTTGAGGTACTGGCAGTGGTTGAAGCAGACCAGCTGGTAACTGGCATGAGGACTTTGAGGTACTGCAAGCAGTTCATTGATTGGTGAAGTTGACGGTGTCTTCGGAAATAGTTGACCACCAGAACTTGTTTTTGAGGAGGTGAAGAGTTGTGGTGATACCAGGGTGCCCAGAACTAGGATTGTCATGCACTTGGTGTAATAGTTTATCTCTGTGCTGCTCAGGGACGTACTTAAGTTGTGGATTCAGGAGGAGGAGGATCTTGGGTGTTTGAGAGATTAATCTCTGTTAGGATGTCCCACTGGACTGGTGCTACAAGCAGGTTTTCAGGAATGATGGTTTCCTCTGAGGTGGTGTGATCATTCTGAAGCCTTGAGAGAGCATCAGCCTTAGCGTTTTTGGAACCAGGTCAGTAGGTGACTTTGAATTGGAATCGAGTGAAGAATAGTGCCCATCTGGCCTGTCGAGGATTCAGTCGTTTGGCAGACCTCAAGTACTCCAGATTTTTATGGTCAGTTAACACGGTGAATGGATGTTGTGCTCCCTCCAGCCAATGACGCCATTCCTCCATAGATGCTTTCATTGCCAGTAACTTACGGTTGCCCACATCATAATTTAATTCTATAGATGAGAGTTTCCTTGAGAAGAATGCACAGGGGAACATTTTAGCTGATGGACCTTGATGTTGTGAGAGAATGGCCCCAATAGCTGTGCTGGACGCATCTACCTCCACAATGAAAGCCAGGCAAGGATCAGGATGATGGAGAATGGGCGCTGATGTGAAGCTGTGCTTGAGTTCATGGAAGGCTTGACGTGGGACCAGGTGAGTACTGATGCGTTTCAGCAGGTCATGGAAGTTAAGTGGGCAGCCACAGTACTGAGGTTCTTAATGAATCTCCGATAGAAATTTGCAAAGCACAGAAAGTGCTGCAATTCCTTGACATTGCACAGTTGAGGCCAATCCACCACTGCTCTCACCTTTTGATCATCCATAGCCACTCCCTCCTGGCTGATGACGTATCCCAGAAAAGTGGTTTTGGCTTGATGGAACTCACATTTTTCTGCCTTTGCATACATTTGATACTGGATTAGACGTTGGAGTACAGAACGGACATGACGAATGTGTTCATGCACAGAATTTGAGTAGATGAGGATGTCATCAATGTATACCACCACCCAGTGATCCAGTATGTCTCTGAAGATGTTGTTGACCAAGGATTGGAAGACGGACGGACTGTTGGCTAGGCCGAACGGCATAACAGAATATTCATAGTGCCCAGTGGATGTAGAGAATGCAGTCTTCAATTCATCTCCCTCCTTTATACTATTAAGTTGTATGCTGAGCGTAGATCTAGCTTGGTAAAGTACTTGGCTTGCCGGAGCTGTTCTAAGGCAGCAGGAACTAAAGGAAGTGGATACCTGAACTTCATGGTGATATCGTTGAGTCCCTGATAGTCAATACATGGTCTGAGACTCCCATCTTTCTTTTTCACAAAGAAGAATCTGGCTGACGTAGAAGGTTGGATGAATCCTTTAGCAAGCTCCTCCTCAATATACCTTTTCATGGCTTCGGACTCTGGCTGTGACAACGGGAAAATTCTTCCCTTGGGTTGTGTGCTGCCGGGAAGTAAATCAATGGAGCAGTCATTTGAGCAATGAGGTGGCAGTTGTGAAGCTTTAATCTTGCTGAAGGCCTCAGAAAGATCAGCATATTCGTGAGGGAGTCCAGGAATTTCAGGAATTTGACTGAGACAGTGTTTGTGACAGGTTAAGCTCCACTGTGTGATCTCCCCCTCCCTCCACGAGATATGGGGATCATGTTCGCATAGCCATGGTAGACCCAGAATCAGAGGATGAGTGGGAGAGTTAATGACATAGAACTCGAGGGTCTGATGATGAAGTATACCGGTTCGCATCCACAGGTGACTGGTGACTGGTGACGTGAGTGATCTGTCCTTCTCCGAGAGATCGACCGTCTAGCACCTCCACTGCCAAACGAGAGGTATAGGGCGTTAAAGCAAGGTTATGTTTGCAAGCGAATTCGCTGGATATGAAATTGCCCACAGCCCCAGAGTCTATTAATCCCTCTATGGACACACTTTTGCTGCCGATGAATAATTTGACTGGTATCTTGACACAGGATGTAGAATGTTTAGATCGGATTTGGCCACTCACCGCTTTGTTGCTAGTTGAAGTAGGTCGAACTGGACATGATCATTTGAGATGACCGGACTGGCTGCAGTACATGCACAGGTGAAGCTGAATTCGGCGTTCTCGTTCCTCTGGAGACAGGTGAGTGTAACCAATTTGCATGTGTTCCATACTGGTTGTGGGAGAGAGAAATGTAACTTGGGTAGTGCGAGTGGAACGACGTGAGCGCATCAGATTGTCAATTTGAATGGATAATTCCATAAACTCATTTAGGGTTTTTCCTTCATCGCGACAAGCCCAGCTCAGCTCAGCTTGTAAATCCAGACTCAACCCTCGCCGAAAAAGCAGCTTTAACACTCTGAGGTCTGAAAACGCGCCGGCGCATTTTGCAGGTTTTTTTTCACATTGCAGCAAAACAGACTTAAAATACTCCGTCATTTTTTGTCATAGAGACATAAGTAATATATCAATTGAAACTATAGAATATCTTCTTTTATTTGTATACACTCAGAGTAAAAACACAATGTTGTGCTTTTTGTAAAATAAAGAAAACTAACATGATGCGTGATTTCTCCTCTCCCTCTGAACGAAGTCCAATCTGATAGTTCTCAGAAAATGAACTGTAACTTAGTGAATACTAATCACAGAAAAATTAAACTTATGTCTAAAAAAACGTTAAGATGTCAGGTTTTAAATCATGTAAGTCAAATCGAAAACAAACCTTCTGTGTTTATGTAATCTGTATGAAAAGAGAGCCATGTCAGAAGTCCGTGATTCAGCTCATTATCCGCTAATGCGGCCACGCCCATGGAGCGAGCGCTATTCAGACGCAAATTCAGAGGCAATACATGCATTCATCGTCTCAATCGTGTATTTATTGTATTGAAAAGTGTTTATCTGGATGTTAAAGTCATGGTTAGCGAGCCCTAGAAGACATGCAGTTAGTTCCTGTTTTCTTTTCTTCTATAGATGAATTTTAGATGAGTTTTTGTTTCTTTAGCGCCCTCCGGCTGCAGTATGAATTGGAAACTCCATTCATGGAATAGCCTCTTCTTCTTTTAGATGAATTTGTGGACTAAAAATGCACAGAGAGCGCCCTCCGACTTCAAGGATGAATTGAAAACACCAGCGCTCATAGTAATGACAATGAATATTAAATAAATATAACTAATATTCTATATATAATATAAATATAATATAAGAAAATTGACATAAGCATATGAGAATCCAATATTTCTCCAAATGTGCATGCTTTTAAACTAAAAGCCTATATTCAGACTCTTTGCATCACAGAAATACATTATATTTTAAAGTATAATATAAAACCATTACTTTATATTGTAATAATATTTTTCTGTATGTTTCATATATCATGATGAGCTTGAGACATCACAGAAGGTTTTTTTCACAGCCTACCTGACTGAAATGCCTCATTAATATGCAAGTCATTTCAGCTCATTACTATCCAATTCTTTTGTCTTCCCAGGTGAGAATGGCCCATTATTCAGTGGTGATTCACGCCTCCACGCATACTGTGTTTCTTGGCAAAAAGTGTCTTACAAAAACTAAATCAATATATTGTTTTATATGAAGGAGTAGGCAGCATAATTTTTACATAATTCTGAAGCAAAAACTCTAGTCTACAACCTCCAATACCCTAAAGTCTTGTGAACACAGATTTACTATACTTTTTTGGCCTTATTTCAGTGACTTAAGTTTTTTGTTTTTTCAGTAACCATGCATAAACATTATTCCTTCAAAAACACAAACATGTACATACATGTTCCTCACATATTATTGTAGCCTAGTTTGTGCTGAATACAGTGTAATGACACTTTTGTCATTTATATGTTTATGAACAACTGAAAAAAGCACAAATGTCAATGGATGTCAAAACTTCTCCAGGCCCCAAATCAGCCTCAGACTCCAGAGGGTTAAAGTGTCCTCTATCCATTCCGTCTGTGCAGTGAGAGTACGGAAGGCCAGCATGTATTCAGCAGTGGTTCCATTTCCCTGACTCAGAGCGAGAAGCTCTTCTCCAGCACTCCATCCGCTGGTGGATTGTTCGAACACCTCTCTGAATCGTTGTACGAAAATGTCAAAGGAGGGAAAGCTGGAACCATCCGTTCTCCAGAAGGCGGTAATCCAGTCCAAAGCTTTTCCAGTAAGCAAAGAGCAGATGAATGCGATCTTACTTGAGTGTATGGGGTATAGTGCTGGTTGCTGATTGACGAACAGAGAACACTGTAGCAGAAAGCCCTTGCACTTTGTGGGATCGCCGTTAAACTTTTCTGGAAAGGCCAGCTGAGGGTTAACTGTGGCTGGTGGGTTGTCTGTAGGGTGGCTGGGCACTGGGAGAGGCACAGTTGCGGGCGCTGGAGATGGTAGATTTAAAGGCTGATTTATACTTCTGCGTCAAGCATACGCCATAGCTACGGCATAGGTTTTTGTACCACGCATAGCCTACGATGTAGCCTGACATGCACCTCTTCAAAAATGTAACAACACGTCAATTCTACGTGGACCGCAAGAGTGAGCATTTACAATTTCCATAGGAATGAAAAACGCACTGTTTCAGGGAACACATACAGTCATACTGCAACAAAAGTCATTACCTATTTGTAAGCTTCTCTGACAATGTACATGACAAGCTGCTTCTTCGGCTTTTGCCTTGAACGCTCAGAAATGACAACCGTGGCTAATCAAGACTTTGCACAGAAGTGTAAGTGAGAGCGCCTTTTATGGGAGTCTGAATGTGTGTGTGATCTGGTGCGGGAGACTCGTTTGTAACAGATATCAAGCTCTAAAATATATTTTTTTGGGTGGAAATTACTGTTTGTGACTAAAAAATTATTTTAAAAATCCCCATGGTGGTGAACGATTAGATGAGATAAAAAAAAGTATAAATCCTGAAGAAGTTTCAGTTATTTAAACTTCTGGAATTTAATTATTTTAATTATCTTTTAATTATATTATTAATAAATTTTAAATTACATTTAAAATTTCAACATTTTATCATTGTTATTTTTATTTTCTATTTCATTGTTATTTTATTTTAATGAATTTCTACTCCTAGTTTAGTACCAAATATCAGTCACACATATTGACAACCACTGCTTTTTATGTTCCTTCAACAGGCCAGCTGCCACAGCTCCTGCAGGTGATGGGCCAAAGAAGTTGCCAGCACTGTGAAACCAAACAAGGACCACCAGGCGATCCAGGTCCCCCAGGCCCAACAGGCCCATCTGGACCCCCAGGGTATCCCGGCATGGCGGGGTCTCCAGGCTACCCAGGACCTCCAGGGCGGAGGGGACCTGAAGGGGTGAAAGGTGAGGATTATGTGAAGCTGTTTTGATGTTTACTTTTTGATTATAAAGTGACAGTACTAAAGGGAAATGCCGCTCAAATGTTATTCTTACAGGTGATATTGGCCCAATGGGTATGAAAGGTGCTAAAGGACAAGGTGAAGTCGGGTTGCCAGGTCCACCTGGCCCAGCAGGTAAAAAAAAATGTCTATATCATACTCGTGCATGATAACAATCCCTCCCATTTATTTATTTTGTCTTTGTAAGCACGTCTAAAGTAACATTCTCTTCCACAGGTTTGCAGGGCCCACGTGGGGATGATGGTGAGGGATATCCTGGGCCTTCTGGTCCACCAGGAAAACCTGGCACTCCGGGCACCCCAGGAAAACGTGGGACCCCAGGATCCATGGGGATTTGTGACCTGTCCTCTTGTTATCAAGCCTATGGCGTTCGGGATGATCCATTTAGAAAAGGACCTAACTTTTAGCATTAGGACAGTGGGATCTTACTGATTCTTTACAGTCTTTTCTCTCTCAGATGAACATTTCTGGTGCTCAGCATTGACCTCAAGAACTCATAACCTCTAAAGAATGATGTCATTATCTTGAATCTTGATCTTAAATATGTGATGTGTTTTCCTGTCTGAGAATCTTGAATGTGGTAGAATCTCTAATTTGAATGAATCCTCATTTTTGATGCCGCTCTTTTCCATACGTTCCATACGGGCTATTGAGCTTCAAAAAATGACACAAGTAGCACCATAAAAATGATCAGTATGTACTGTATACATACATCATTGGTTCTCATGTGTCCTGTTACCAATTTAATTTTCAATTTAAGATTTTCGTTATTGAGTGAACTGTTCCTTTAAAGAAAATTTGCGATACTGTATCCACTGCACTGCCCTAGCCAAGCTACCTCTGTACGGGATGTGAAGCAATTTCTGCGGGCTATACATTGAACACTTACGTTCAAATACTTCTACTCAAGGGCTATTTGTTAGTTTTTATAGGAACATTTTTACTACTACAACATTTTTGAATTATTTAATTATACTTTCAATTGTTTTAGAATTTGAACATGTCTTGTAGAATTTAGCAGTACTCTTATTAGTGTAGTTTTGGCATGTGTTTCTGATTTGTACAAAGATCATCATTTAACATCTATTTATTATTTAATGTTTCCTGTTGATGTTCTTTTTTTAATGCACGTAGGATTTTAGCCTTGTCATGTTTTTTTTTTTTTACAGAATTTATTTGTGCAACTGACATTTTTAAATTACAATAAATATTTTAAAATATTTAATTAAATTGTTTAATTCTTAATCATTTTGCTTACTACTCTGTCACTTCCGCCTCTCAAAAAATGTAAATAATTTTACATGACATTTGATCAAAAAAAGCGATGGTAAGAGGTTTTGCGTAATGCTGACGAGTTGGTTTAAATGCTCTTGACAGTTCCTCGTTCAGGATGTGTGCTGAGTTTTTCTCGGTAAGCCACAACGTGTTTGCATCAGTTCTGTCGCGGCTGCAGAGAGTTTCACACACTCATTTACCTGGAAGGGGTGAGTCAAGCCAATATTTGATGCTCAGAATGAACCTCAATACAAAATATTAATTATTAACTCTGTGTTTGCTGTTGTTTTATTTTATTGCAACAGAATCTGACCTCAGACACCAATGGGTGAGCTTAATTGGGATGACTATGTAACATTTTTCCAAGAAGCCAATAACACGGTAATAGATAACGCTGTATACGAAGAGGTTCCTTTATGCGAGAAAAGTAATGTCATCCAGTTTGGTGCAGCATTTCTCCCAGCGTTCTACTACACCAACTTCTTGCTGAGCTTGGTGGGGAATGGACTGGTGCTGTGCATCATCTACAAATATGAGAAGCTCACCACGGTCAACAACATCTTCTTGCTCAACCTCGTCATCTCGGACCTGATCTTCGCCTTCAGCCTTCCCTTTTGGGCAGTCTACCACAAGTCAGAATGGATCTTTGGCAGTGGCCTTTGCAAGTTGGTGGGAAGCTGTTATTTCATCGGCTTCAACAGCTCCATCCTCTTCCTCACTCTCCTGACTTTTGACCGCTATCTTGCAGTGGTCCACGCCATCAGTGCAGCCCAGAGCAGGAAGAAAAAATACGCGTTTGCATCGTCCGCCATCATCTGGGTGCTCAGTATATTGGCTAGTATAAAGGATATAGTTTTTTATGATGTGATGGATGGTCCAAATGGTAGGCTGTGCGAAATGACTGGTTACATCCCATCTACCCTCACAAAGTGGGAGCTGTTCGGCTATTATCAGCAGTTTCTCTTTTTCTTCCTAGTGCCTCTAGTTATGGTCCTGTACTGCTATTCCCGCATAACCATCAGGATCATGTCCACACGCATGGTGGAGAAGTGCAGGGCGGTCAAACTCATCTTTGTCATTGTCTTCACCTTCTTCATCTGCTGGACGCCTTACAACGTGGTTATTCTGTTAAAAGCCATCAAGACATCCTTTGGAGACCCGAATAAATGCTCAGAAGCCCTCGACTACGCTCTGTACATAACGCGTAACTTTGCCTACCTGTACTGCTGCATCAGCCCTGTCTTTTATACCTTTTTGGGAAAGAAGTTTCAACGTCATTTTCTGAAACTTTTGGCCAAGCGTCTACCATGTTTGAAGATCAATACATTGCTCTCAGAGCCAAGCAGTAAAAGCGCATCAGTCAAGAGCCCAACACTGATTACTGATCATTCACGTGACTAACAAGTTTCTGATTGAAAATTTGTTGTTAAGAGGACACAAATTGGATCACCAAGAGAAAGAGAAAAACAAAGAATCCAAGATGCAATGTTTGACCAATGTATGTTGTTTGACCATAAAAAATATATATATATTCAATAATTTCTCATTTAATGCATATTAATGCATACTAATTAATAGTGTGTCTAAAGACCTCCATCAATTTTACCAAATGAAGCAAAAGTATTGATAAAAAGCAAACTGAAAAGTATTTTACAGTTCATTTGATGTACATATGTAAATATTCCTTCATAAACACCCTTTTGATGACATCAAAAAAAATTATACAATTATTTTCTCATTTAATAACAACATATAGCTATCAAATCTCTACGCTATTATATTTGTTTCTGTAAGGAGTAATTTTGCTTTGTGTAAAATATATTATTGTAAAGAGTTCTCTAAGTATGGCAAGTTAATGATTTTATATTGCTGTTAATTGCTGGTGTAGCCTATGCTGAGAAGTAAAATATTAGTGACAGGAATCTTCCTGATATTATCATTTCAGTGTATTTAGTGACCTGTTCTTTGAACAAAATTAAACTTGCAACCATTTAAAGTCTCAAATGAGTAAGCTTCCTGTCTTGTCAACATCTAAATATATCCTGTTAGCTGGTTATCATGATCACATCTTCATTTTGAGCAGGAACTCAGTCTGTACATTGTGTATTGTATGTGTTTGGATCTGATTTTTATGCCAATAAATGATTCTAAATAATCTATTTGGTTATGGTTGTTTTCTTTTAAGACATTAGTATCTGTTACACATTGTTTTTATTCACAATGTTTTACACAGTTTTTTAATCACAATGTTTCAAATAAAAATGTGAATCCACCAGACCTTACAAATAAGAAAGCTGCATACTTAAGCAGAAAAACACAACAGATCCAAAGGTAAATGACTATACTTTAATTTTACGAGCTGTTGCATAGCAATTTCTGTCGTCAAAACACGGTTTCCCAGAAGCACTTTACAGACAGCGTCCTTTGAGCCTAAAGAGACCAATAACATACAATCACATCCAAGACCAATAATCCATTAATCCAATCACATTTCGTCACTATAAGGACGACTAATCAGCAGCCAGTCTCTGTCCAGACTCTCAGTGCGGAAAGCGCGTACGTGCGCGGGTGGGGTGGATGACTTAACCACGGACATAACTGGGGGAAAAAAAAAAAACAGAAATCAACCTGACGAAGCGTTTCCATTGGTTACAGGCTCCTGTAGCATCTCCTGCAGTAGCTTTAGCAAACAGGGCAAATGTGAGGAAAGGGCAGCTGTTGTGCGGGTAAATATGGGACGGCTAATGGCCATATGAGGTAGAAGACCTCCGTGAATTTGGCACCCCATAAAACGAAATAATCCCCAAAACTATGTCATTCATTTGTTACGTTTGTGCTGATTTGTTCGCAAAAACGAAAGTTTGTGCTGGTTTGGTGTTCGAGATATTGAGCATTATTTTTTTGGTTGTGTGACGTCATTCCCCACCCCATGCCGTTCAAATCGCTTCAAACCGGTGCCATTCGTTTGTGCTCGATTTGTGCTGGTTTGTGCCGTTAAAACAAACACTGTAACTGTTTTCCTTGGACAGATATAACAAATATAATTCGGGAGCTGTGACGTCACTCTCCACCCCACTTCGTCTAAATCGCACGAAACTGGCGTCATTCGTTTGTGCTCGATTTGTGCTGGTTTGTGCCGTTAAAATGAACACTGTAGCTACCCAGTGCCGCGTTAAGCCTTCGCGGGGCCCTGGGCTAACTAACCCCCTTTCTTTGTCCATTTATTCAGCTTCTTAATGATTTTAGTAGTAACATTTAACATAGATATGCTTTTTAGTAAGTTATTGACAATATTATTTTTATTATAGGCTACTTCATTTTTATGAAAATGCACACGGCTTCTGTCTCACGCAGAGACGCGCGCGCGAGCCTTTAAAAGTATTTGGCAGCGGAAAGATGCGTTCGGCGTGTGTTCGATTTTGTTTTTAGCTTATAACTTTACACTTGTTTGTAAAAATATTTAGCCAAAAACGAAAAAAGATTGAATAAAAAACATCTGAGTCTTTTCTCTCATAATATGTAAAAATAATAATAATAAAACACACACACACACACACACAACAAGAAAAACAGTTTCATATTTCAAAGAAATACGGAATCATCATAGAAAATAGGCCTACTAGCTACTCCCGGTACACAAAATCAACATTGTTAAAAAGGTTTATATAATATTCAGTGTTTCCTGAAGGATAACATAATTAATGATTACATAATTAATTGATGATAATTCTTTATTTGTTTTTTCATTTTGGTTTTGTAAAGAAATAATGAAATAACAATATTGGATGCTTTATTGGGGTCCGGGTCTGGGTCCGTGTACCTGGTAGGCTGATTTGATTTTTTTACTTAAAAAGAAATAAAGAGAAATAAGAAAGAGTTTGATTTTTGTTTTTTCGCTTTGCTTTGTGTAAGAAACTGAAAAATTAAAAATCAAGCTAGATTTTTCGTAATTTTATTCATGGATAAAAAAAAAATGTGATTATTCTTCGCAGGAGTGGCGCCCTGAAACGCCGTTCAACTCGTAATGTCTCGCAGATGAATTGCCTTCGATAATGAACGCGATATTGCGTGGCTTGTCAGTGAACTACGGCTCTGTCTATTAAATGCTGCTCCATTTGAAAGCAGGTGAGATTTAGCGGTAATCAGGGAACCGGCTTTACTGACAAAATGCGCGTGACAATTGCATGCGATATACTGTATCGGTCAGCCCTATATTTAATGATGCCCCAAAATAGGCAGTTAAAAAAATTAATTAAAAAAAATCTATGGGGTATTTTGAGCTGAAACTTCACAGACACATTCAGGGGACACCTTAGACTTATATTACATCTTGTAAAAAAACGTTCGATGGCACCTTTGACCGGAGCGAATGAGACGAGTGAGAGAGAGGAGGTGCCCGCGCGAGTGTGTGTCACTTCACCGTGACAGAGAAGAGAGCGGGAACGCGCAGCTGAGGTTATTGCCTGATTCTCTGACCCAGTTTGTTTGCTGGTTTCCATGGTTGCAATACGCGCTGTTTTCCGCCAACTGGCAACCTGTGATGTCGAAATACTATTGGATAAACTGCAGCACATGGTTTTGCACTGACCAAAACAAAAACAGACATTCCAACATGGAACGCACATTTTCAAAGTAGAATATCTGGCTGTAGCATTGTTTTTCTGAGAAACAAGTAGGTGAACTTAAATATCTGCAAACATATTGGGGTATTTTTATGCTTTATTAAAGTAAAAATCTTACATAGAGCCCCTTTAAGTAACGTAAATAAATAAAAAGGAAGAGGGGAAAACAGATAAAGGCATGTATGCAGCTTACTCATATTGTAATAATAGTAGGCAAATAATAAAATATGGCCTATCACTTATGTTATGTTGCTTGCTATGCTATTACACATTGGCCAACAATATTCATTTTTCTGTCCAACTAGCTTAACCAGACAGTAAAATGTGATTTTGTAACATGTAACTTTTTTTTTTAAAACAAACGTAATAGCCTACTTTAATATTTTACTGTAAAGTTGTGCAATTTTGTAGGATTTATGGTATTTTGTGTTATTTATTTGCCTCAATTTGTAATAATTTAAGTATATACATTTATATAAAATAGCAAAATTTTATGTTAAATCCACTTTAATAAAGATCTACATTTCTAAATTTCATTCATAGTGATAGACATGAAAAATGTGCCTGGGTTTAGTGGACGATTACTGCCATCTACTGGAAAACAAACACTTAATGAAATTAAAATTAAAATAACATGAATTTTTAACTACAGCCACCACATGGCTAGAGAATTAATCAATGGTTCACATTATAAAATCATTATTATAACTATAAAAATAACTCTATATCAAATTTTAGCATTTTTTGTACTATCATTTGTACCATCATGGGTATTTGAAGATATTTTTGAAAAATACAATTATTTACAAGGTTGTAGAGAACAGTGCACTATTGCAAACTTGTATACTGAGGTTTTAATTACATTATTTTAATATAGTCAGTCGTGAATTAAAGTGGGCCGGTCTAAGGCATGAAACTCCAGGGCTGAAAATGAGTCCCAATCCGGCCCTGGACCAATAACATACAATCACACCAAGCCCAATAATCCATGAATCCAATCACATTTCGTCACTATAAGGACGACTAATCAGCAGCCAGTCGCTATCCAGACATCCAGTCAGCCAGTCAGCGTCCAGACTCTCAGTGCGGAAAGCGCATACGTGCGCGGGTGGGGTGGATGACTTAACCATGGTCATAACTGGAGAAAAAAAAAAAACAGAAATCAATCTGATGGAGCGTTTCCATTGGTTACAGGCTCCTGGTACCCACACTCTTAAAACAGATGTGTTAAAAACAACACAACTTGTGTTATATCTTAACACACCTGACCTAGTTAAGGACAACACATTTTGTGTTACTTTTAACTCACCAAGTGTTTTTCCTGCTCATATTCTACACACTAATGTGTTATATTTATACAATTTCTGTCAATTATGTACACAAAATGTGTCATAAAAACTAACACAAAAAAATGTGTTATTACCTAATTAACACATCTTTTTTGAGAGTGCAGGAAAGAGGATGTAGCATCTCCTGTGGTAGCTTTAGCAAACAGGGCAAATGTGAGGAAAGGGCGGCTGTTGTGCGGGTAAATATGGGACGGCTAATGGCCATATGAACAAGAAGGTGATGATTCACCGGCAGGTGATACTGACCCAGGTAAGTTTTTTTTGTATAACACACTAATGTACCCTAGTCTGGCATGTTTCGCGATGTCTGCAGCGAGAGGCAGTGGATAACAGTCACTGGGCGATGTAATGCTGTTTTAAATGCTGTTTTGCTTTATTTTGCCTGGCCTTTTTCAGTTGATGTTCAACATCAGTCGCGGCCTCGCGCGTCTTTGTGTGGTGTGCGCGCGTTTGCATGCACATGCGTGTGTATTTGACCCAGATGAGCATTCTCATTCCTGAACCCTACACTCGACAGTGAACCTTAAACCTAAATCGACACAGTAACACTACACCTAAACCCATTTATTCAAATATTATATAAAATTGTTTTAAAGATTTTTTAAGCATATTGTGTAGTTGTGCTTGGACTGGACGGCAGTTGTTTAATTTGTGATAGGCTAACGCACTGAAACACGTAATGGCTGTCGTATTGAACTAAATTATGGAAACATGCAAATTCAAGAAACCAACGAAATATTAATAACTTATGTTTTAGTCAGTGTATGCTTTTGCTTTTTTTGCAGTGAGCTTTTTGCTTTTCTATACATTTATTTTGCATGGTAAAATAAAACCTGTAGCTGTCATTTGCCTTTTTTTTGCCAAATAATTTTGCCAGATAAACACCTTAACCAAGAGTAGTGATTTGTTCTTTCCTCATATTTAAAATATTTAAAAAAAATATAAAATATTTTTGGCATATTTTTATGGTTTAATCGAACTTGTAGGGTTATTAAAATATCCCCTAAAAATTGGATTAAAATTGGCAATAAATAAATAAATAATACTGTCGATTATAGTTAGGCTATTTGTGAATTAAATGAAATTCTTTGGGGTCAACTTTTTTTTACAATAATAAAAATGCCCAGTCCAAATAGTAGCCTTTTCCAAATACCCACACTTGCAGGGTGCTTCTCAATATCCCTCCTCGTTTCCTCGCTCCTCCGTCCTCCATCTTATGACCCGGAAACCGATCGAGCTCAGCCATCTTGAAGGACATCTCAATTCGCTAATTGCACCACGAGGAGGCGAGGATCGAGGAGTGAGGAGGCTTCCCAAGGAGTTATGAGCGAGGATACACAGGTGCATCCTTTGCGGAAGTCTTTCTCATCGAGAAACCTGATGCACGCATAAATTCTCCTCCCCCTTCATATCTGTCACAATAATTTAAATGTATTCTTTAATGTATGCAGTTTAAATAAACTTTACATCTCACATATTTCAACGGGGCATCTTGCTTTATTAATATATATTATATATTTTTTAAATAACCAAACTTTAACAACATATGGGCAGATCCCTCGAGTGCAGCTGATGACGCTTTGAAGTGACACTAAAGGGAGCGAGGATATATCATTTCACTTGATTCAATTCCTCCGTCCTCGCATCTTGTCCTTGTTTCCTTCCCTCGCATCCTGAAGGGGTGGAGCTAAGACACGAGGAAAGGAAGCGAGGAGAGGAAACAAGGATGCACAAATAAGAATTGAGAAGCACCCGCAGTCTTTGCACTTGACCACTTGTCTACTCACATGATGTATTTCCTGTATTTGGCTCAGGTGTTCAAGTGGGCGTGAAGACTGCAATTGTGTGTAGAACTTTTGATTACCCGATGGGACACACTTACAGTCTTGCAAAAAATGCAAGCGTTTACAGCTTTTATTATTATTATTATTATTATTATTATTATTATTATTTTCTTCAGTACTTTGCATTTTAAAATACACTTCTAAATGTCTGTTCAGTGTCGCTATGTGTTACGAGCCCCTGCTCTTTTTCTCTTTTTCCCTTTCTGAGCATAGTTGCCAATTGGATGGGGGCAGAGCCTGATTATTTCCAACACCTGTGGCTTCTGCCTATTTAAGAGCTGATGGTAGCACTCCACTGGGGCCTACCTCAGGAAACCTGTTGTTGGTGGTTTTGGAGTTTGTTTTTCTCTTTTCTTTTTTTTTTGTACAGGATGGTGAGATCTGTTTGTCTAGTTGTATTAGAATAGTGGGAAAGCATAGGTAAGTAAGCTGACCTGGAAGATTCTCTTGTGTTTATTTTTCCTCGGGAGTGAGGAAAGTTTAACTCTGAGTTGTAGCTTAGATTAGTTAGCTCACCAGTCCTGATTTGAGTTTTGTATGTTCATTTGTTGCTTTGTTTTTGTTTTCTTTGTTTGTTATAGTTTTGATACTTTTACTGCCACTAAATTTGATCTTTTTTGCCCTGGCCATTGCAAATCTTGTTTATAACTTCTTTTGAATGGCTTCTTATGTTGGTCCCTAATCTGGGTCATAACATAAATTGGGGGCTCGTCCGGGATAGATCTGAACTGCCTTTGTAATGTTATTTTTGTCTTGTTTTGTAGCTTGCTTTAACTGAAAGTTTTTGTTTGCAACTCTATTAGTTTTTTGTAGCATGCTCCGTGTCAAATGCACTGCTACTCATGTCTTTCTGTAGCATGCTTCATGTTTAATGCATTGCTACTCATGTCTTTTTTTTCTTTTTTTTTTTGTAGCATGCTCCGTGTTTAATGCATTGCTACTCGTTTTTTTTGTTTTGTTTTTTTTTGTAGCATGTTTTGTTAATTTTGTATTTAGTTTGTTTTGGCAGTTCTATTGGTGGGTTTTTCTGACCACTTTTTTGCTGTTCTCTTGTGTAACCGCTTTAGATTTGGCCATGGGTTTTGGTTGGTTTATGGGGTAGCGTTCCTAGTCCTGCCTAATTGTATTTTACAGTAGGCTTTGTTAGTACTTTTAGTACTTCTGTTTTGTCAGGGAACAACTGTGATGTAAAACTTTGATTTAGAGATGTTTGTTCAGGCTCCTTCATTAGAACAGCTTAATAGCTGTAGAAAAGCTGAGCTTCAGCAAATTGCAGATTTCTATAAAATGGAGATTGTTCGTGGTAGTCTTAACTGCCATGAGACAACAAATTTTGTCTGCATTAGTAGATCAAAAAGTGTTCTCTAGTGATGCTGCTTCACAATTTTTGCTCATACTTTAGTCCAGTCTGGTCAATTTGATTTGGCTAGAGAATCATCTGTTGAGAAATCTCAGCATGTAAAGGAACTTGAACTGGAGCTTAAACTTCGAGAACTTCAGGTTAAAGAGAAACAGATAGCAAGTGACTTGGAATTGAAAAGGTTAGAACTGGAGTCAGAAAGATTGGAAATGGAGAAAACCTTTTGTTTAAAAGAGCTGGGACTTAATGCAGCTAGACCAAGTCAAGTAGCCACAACATCTGAAGTTGGTGCAGACTTTGTCAGTAAAAACATTTGTTTGGTCCCTCCTTTTAGAGAAAAGGATGTGGATAAATACTTCACTCATTTTGAGCGTGTAGCCAAATCCCTAGGTTGGCCTAAGTGTGTATGGATGTTACTTTTACAATGTGTCTTATTTGGTAAGGCTCAAAAAGTTTATTCTTCTTTATCCTCTGACCAGAGTTCAGATTTTGAAGCTGGTAAAACTGCAATTCTAAGATCATATGAACTTGTCCCTGAAGCTTACAGGCAAAAATTTCGAAGTTTCCAGAAGACTGAGGAACAAACCTATGTGGAGTTTGCACGTGAAAAAGAGAGCCTATTTGATCGTTTGTGTGTATCTCAAGGTGTTACTAACTTTGCTCAGCTTAGAGACCTGATTGTTCTGGAAGAATTTAAAAACTGCCTCCCTGATGTGGTGACAACCTTCTTAAATGAACAGAAGGTGATTTCGGTGGACAAAGCATCCGTTTTAGCTGATGAGTTCGTTTTGACTCATAAACGTGTTTTTGTACCGAAGTCTAGTGTTCACCTTGATAAGCTTGCTTGTAATGAATTTAACCCTCTTAGCCAAGTAAAGAAAACTGTAGATAAGCCAAGTGAGTTTGAGACTATGCAGAAGCCAGTTTGCTTTTATTGTAGAAAGCAGGGTCATATTATGGCAGATTGTTTTGTACTTCAGAAGAAGAATGCCAGATCTAAGCCTGCTGCTTTTGTGAACACTTTGCTTGACTCTTAATCTACTTTTGAGTTTTAGAATGGAGAATGAACTGTTCCTTAAGGACTACAAGCTTTTCCATAGGGAGGGTTTATGTCAGTGGACGCCGACTTGGAAATCTCTGGTAAGAATTTGCTTGATACAGAGGTATGCAATCTCTTGTTTTAGGGTTTTTGAACCATTGAGTGTGCTTCGTGTTGGAGTTGAATTACAGATGGTGAGTATTTGATTCATTAAAAATTCTTTGAATTATATTTAATGTTTTATGGGTGGGGGTGTTACAAGCCCCTGCTCTTTTTCTCTTTTTCTCTTTCTGAGCATAGTTGCCAATTGGATGGGGGCGGAGCCTGATTATTTCTGCCTATTTAAGAGCTGATGGTAGCACTCCACTGGGGCCTACCTCAGGAAACCTGTTGGTGGTTTTGGAGTTTGTTTTTCTCTTTGTTTTTGTACAGGATGGTGAGATCTGTTTGTTTAGTTGTATTAGAATAGTGGGAAAGCATAGGTAAGTAATCTGACTCGGAAGATTCTTTTGTTTGTTATTTTTCCTTGGGAGTGAGGAAAGTTTAACTCTGAGTTGTAGCTTAGATTAGTTAGCTCACCAGTCCTGATTTGAGTTTTGTATGTTCATTTGTTGCTTTGTTTTTGTTGTTTTTGTTTTTGTTGCTGTCTTTTTTGCCCTGGCCATTGCAAATCTTGCTAATAACTTCTTTTGAACGGCTTCTTAAGTTGGTCCCTAATCTGGGTCGTAACACTATGCAACTAACATTAGACACTATTTTAAAATTGTGGTGCTTCTTTAAGTGATAAAAAGCAGTTGCAAATGATGTACAAAATACACATAGCCTACTAATTTTTGCATCAATAAAATGTGCGATACTTTTATATTTTACTACTTTATATGTAATATATAATTAACTTACAGTGGAATGTTTTCCTTGACATCTCGTGATTTTGGGGCATGTGAGTTCCCGAACATAATACATGATGGGATACGCTAGCCTCGAATACCGCTCGGAAGTGGTATTCAAGATAGTGTGGGTTTAGTGTGCATTAAGGGCACTGCACATTTGGGCTTTTTTAAGACACTGGACAGTCTTGCGCACTTACTTCCTGTCGCGTGTACGAGCTCTCAAGTGGCCAAGACCGCAAGTGTGGGTATTTTGACAAGGCTACCAACACTTGCGGTCTTGGCCACTTGAGAGCAGGTGCACGCGACAGGAAGTAGGTGCACAAAACTGTCCCATGTCTTAAAAATGCCCAAGTGCAGTGCCCTTAATGCACACTAAACCCACACTATCTTGAACATAGACATAATAATAAAACACGTGTTTATTATGTCTATGATCTTGAATACCACTTCGAGGCTTAGCGTATCCCATCAAGCATTATGTTCGGGAACTCGCATTCCCCGAAATCGCGAGATGTCAAGGAAAATATACGACTGTAAGTTAAACTAATTATATATTACATATAATTTGGTAGTAAAATATAAAGTGTTGCATATTTTATTGAAGCAAAGATGAGTAGGCTGTGTATTTTGTACATCATTTGCAACTGCTTTTTATCACTTAAAGAAGCACCACAATTTTAAAAATGTCTTCTGTTAGTTAGCTAAATAATGCTTTGTGAAAAACAAAGCAAAGATGACGAACAAATGACAACGAAGAAAAAAAATGAACACACTGTACAGTACACACGAGTATACACAAGCAAGAGTTTGTGGTTAGTCTCCAGTAGCACAGCAGCTCCAGACAAACAATGACACTCAAAACTGTCGTTACAGTAGTTAACATTGCAACAACAGCATATCTTGGTTCTGTGAAACATATAAACCAATGTTATAACCTTCTTTATCCAGTGATATTCTGACCTTTTCTCTTTTGTAATGTCTCTCAGCCATCTCTCTACAGTCTTTCTTCAAATCCTCTCGTGTTCACTCTCTCTCCTCTCCCATCATGAGTGGATACGCCCCCTACTGCTGATTGGCTACAAGTGTGTTGGTTGTGGTGTTAGTTCAGTTCAACTTTCAACAGCATTTCTTAGAAAGCACTTACAACTTTAACTGCTACACCCTTTTAGTATAGATATGAACTTAAATGGTTGTAATTCATGAGTGACTTGGAATAAGGTTGGTCTCTTTTTAAAGAATATACTCAGCAGATTATTGCAGAAGTGAAAGCTCTCAAAAAGATACTATTAAGTTATAGAAGTTTAAGTTTACTGAAAAGCAAATGTACTGAACTAAACATTTTAATTGATACAAAATTTTACCATATAATCTTGATTCTAAAATTGCTAGAAAATCAAAGCCATATGTCTAACCAAGTTGTGTTCAAAATTTGAAGTTGATATCACAAAAATTGAGTTGCTAAAAGGATTAAAGTACCGTTTCCATGGTAATGCAATGTCCAATTGAATTTTGAATGTTTTTGAATGATACCTAATTTATGGTGATTACTAAAAATATGTGATTAAAAAAACGTGCCAAGTGGGGCACTGTCAGTTAAAAGGCTATGAACGGTCTTGAAAAACTTGATAGTAGAGTATCATACACCTTGTGTCAGAATGATAATTTATTACCCTAATTTATGGCTAAATTTATGACCCAAATGTTCTGTGTGTTGTCACTCAAGCTGACTGAACAGTGAATGTCAAATATGTTTTATGAGTGCTGTGAGCCTTGATTGGCAGGTCAGTGGTTGTCAATGAGATATGGGCTGAGTTGGATTTATAGTCAGATATATGGGTAAATTTATGGGGCTTATATCTTACCCCAGATTGGCATTTTTATGAATCTGGGTATCTGGCTCCTTTCAGTCTGTTGGGAACTGATGGTGGCCATGTTTTTCCTTTGATTGTGGGGTGAAAGTCACCCTAGAAAATTTTACACCTCAGTGTTAAAATCAGTGCTGTTTGGTCAATGGGCTATATGTTAATTGAGTCAGAATATTTGAGTCAAGACATTAAGGAAGTATTACCCCTACACCACACTGGCTATATCCATTAAAATTACATGTCTGGGCATGTTCTTTTTAGAACAACTGTGTGTTCATGCGTGGGTGTGTGTTGGCACCATAGGATGATCAGTAATACCAGAACTATAGATTAATGTTAGTTTCCTAAGACAAAGAATCAAGCCATAGAGTCCTCATTAACCACACACCCCAGAATAGGTGTTGTTTGGGAGATGTTCTTTCTGGAGCATCTGTATCTGTGTTTCCAAACTCACCGATAGGATCTATGTTAAAAAGACAAAAGAATGAAAAACATTTATTTAACTCACAGAGTGAAGGTGATTCTGAGTCAACCCGGTGGGGCATCCTAACTGTTTGTGTTAATAGTTTTACGACAGTTGCTTAGATGTCTTCATCAAAACCTTTCTGGTGATTCGCTGGGCTCTCCCACAAAAACATCTTATGCTGATTTAGTGTACATAACATTGTTCAATTTAATTCACATTTATTTGTATAGTGTTTTTCACAATATGCACTGTTTCAAAGCAGCTTCACAGGGAGTGCATGTCAACATTTCAATAATCTGGTATCAGAGTGTGCAAGTTGTGTAATTTCAGAAATGTATATACAAATCACCCAGTTAGCTAACAATCTATTAATTTAAACGATGTATTAAATTATGGCAGAAATAATGTGCTCATTGAAGTTATGAAAATGTTAACAAATGATTAGGATATATAGAAAAATTTAGCACTGGTGCAAATTGATCCAGAGTTTGAGGGTCCTTGCAGGGGGTTGGGGTCATATCTCCACAGGGGTTGAGGCATCTGAAGTCTTATTCAGATCTGAATGTGTCTTTACTTTTGATACACTTGAAATGTTTGAGTTTTAATAGTTTGTGTGTGTGCGTGTGAGCATCTGTGTGTGTTGCAAAAGAACAAATACATATTTGAGTAAAATAGGACACAATTTTAAATACATTTGTTTGCCACAAAAGCAAGACATGTTGTCTATTTTCTTTTAACTTTTACTTTATTTTATTCTTTAATTTCTTTTAAAACAGTCTGATGACCAGCATTTTTATTACTAATGTAGCTGAGTGGTTTCCTCACATAGCAAAAACTAATATATGTGTGATCTTTGTGAGGTCAAAAGTTTGTGTTGGGTGATCAAGCTTCATACTAAAAGAAAACTGTGAGTATGCTTAAACATGTAATTATACAATATTTTCAATAGGAATATTATGGTTTAATGTTGCTTTTAAGTTTAGTTTGTTTGTTTTTTAATGTCAATTTTGTAACTTCAACATACAGCACAAAATTAAAGAGATGAGATTAGAATATTTCAACTATTACCATCGTCTTTGACCCCAAATAAACAGGTGTTTTTCTCTGTGTGTGTGTGTGTGTGTGTGTGTGTGTGTGTGTGTGTGTGTGTGTGTGTGTGTGTGTGTGTGTGTGTGTGTGTGTGTGTGTGTGTGTGTGTGTGTGTGTGTGTGTGTGTGTGTTGCAAAAGAACAAATACACATTTACTTCAAAATTCTAAGTAAAATAAGACATAAGCGATTTTAATCATTTAAACATTTATACATCTGTTTGCCATTAAAAGCAAAGCATGTTTAAACAAAACTTTTACTTTATTTTATTCTTTAATTTCTTTTAAAACTGTCTGATGACTATCATTTTTATTACTAAAGTAGCCGAGTGGTTTCCTCACACGGGTAAAAACTCTTTGAATTTGTTCGTGACAAATACATAATTTCCAATTAGAAAACTTTTTAAATGTATGGATGAACCTTTTTTTCTTTTGACAAAACTACATTTAAAATGATTTACCTGAGGTGTTTAACAACCACAAGGGAATCATGTTGATCATTAAGTTTTAAGCATATAGTACAAACATGCAAGGCTCAAGAAAACTAATCTAGGTGTGATCGTTTTGAGGTCAGAACACCAAACTTGTGTTGGGTGATCTAGACAAAGCTTTATGCTATAGGAAAATACTATAGAAGTCATTTTCAAACTGAGAGTATGCTTCAAGATGTAATTATACAATATTTTCAACAGGAATATTATGGTTTCATGTTGCTTTAAAGTTTTGTTTGCTTGTTTTTACTAACACTTTTTTAACTTCAACATCCAGCACAAAATTAAAGAAATTAGCTTAGGATGTTTCAGCTATTTCCATCTTCTTTGACCCTCAAATAAACAGGTCATGGAATGTTCTATGAAAGCGACACAATATACAGTTAGATATTTTTCTGTGTTTGTAAATAGATGTTCTAAAATCTATGTGCGTATTTTTACACGCTGACATATTTTGTCAGGGCTATGTCACACCGCTGTGATGCAAAGTTCCACACTTTTGCAAAGGCTATAGATAATTTTCAAACATAATCTTTATATAGAATTATGTGTATCCAAAACACCAAAAAAGAGGAAATCACTAATTAATTGAAAAGTATAGTTATAATAAAAATACAGAAACACATTTGTGAGCAGTTGTGAAAATTTGTAAATGTGGTTTTGCAAATTTATTACTCTCCTAGTTTTAGTCATCTTGTTCGGATAGCAGATGACACTGTTCACATTATGTTTGTTAGACTGTGTTTTATTTATTAGGTGTTTTGTTTTTTGCTGTTCTTTGAGAGCTGTCAACATTCAGAATAGGAATACAAATTAAGAATTGAAGTGATAGTCTTTCTGCTTGAGAGTGTTTGACTAAATTAATGTTTCTTTTAGTGCAGCCTTCCAGCTATCTATGATATGGGATCACATGACGCATCAACACGAAAAGTAAGTCTTGCTGTTTTACAATTAAGTACACTAACACTTACACTAAGTAACGCCCTGAAAGCTGCACATTCTTTAAAGTTTGAGGTTCAACAGCAATTCACACTCTGGTAAAACCTGATTATAAAATTAAAAAATGATGTGTGCACAAATCACCATGTAAATTCAAGTGTCAAATCACTAAGAAAAGGGTACAACATACAAGAGAAGCACCATTTATAATAAATACAGAATACAGAAAAAGCCATACATGAGCGATTTCTAGTTTGTTACAAGTTTGTAAATGTGGTTTTGTAAATTACGTTTTTATTACTCTACTAGATTTAGTCATCTTGTTCAGATAGCAGATGACACTATTCACAATTTGTTGGATGGGATGTGTTTTTGTTTTAGGTGAAAGTGTAAGTTCATGCTTTTCTTTACATGGGAAAGCATGTGTGATGAAACTTTTTAAATGTATGACTGAACTTTCTTATTTGACAAACCAGCATTTCAAATTATTTTCCTAAGTATACTTCTGTAGTAACGTCTACAGAATAATTTAATAATGTTTTTATCTATTATCACCATCTTCTTTGACTCAAATAAAGCTACTATATGTGCTTAAAATCTTTGTACTTTTGTGGTCTTCTGTCAGATTTGTTAGAGGAACTATGCTACAAACACATTAAGAACCATAAAGTTACATGCCCTTGTAAAGGCTTATATGTATTTATATATGTTTGCCCAAAAGTACATTCAAGAGACCAATTTACTTTTCAGTTCTTCTACATGACACTGCTTAAGACTAAACAAATAACATTTCTTTTAGGTCATCTTCTGGTCTGTCTACGATGCAGGATCACAAGACACGACGCCCCAACATGAAAAGTGATTCTTGCTGTTTTTCTGTTATACAGCTATTACACTTCAGACTTTTCTAACTAATACACTTAAAGCTGTGCATTTCACGGCACAGTCATAGACACAGAGACAAACACAAAAGAACTGTAAGTAAATTAATTACAGTTGATAAGTAGTAGTTTTAAGTGAAAGGTGGGATGATTCATGCCCCTTTTTTTAATTCTGTCAACACCAATAATTTGACATCAGTGTTTTTTGGTGTCTGTCCTTTAGATCTGACCCAGAAAACAGACACTGTGTTCTATGTCTATACCATTTGTTATTCTTTTTATGAAAACGTGATAATACCAGAATGTTTTAACATATCATAAATGTCAATGGTTATAACAAGCAAATGCAAGTGAACTGTTTTTTACAGAGATAATTTACAGTTATATGTGACACAAACTCAGTCTCAGTCAGTTGGATTCTTCTTTCTATTGAACATTGTTATTGTACTGTATGTTTAACAATGCTGGTGTTCTCTGCCTCATCAAACTTCACACATGCCACATCACACACATCATTTTTTAATTTTATAATCAGGTTTTACCAGAGTGTGAAATGCTGTTGAACATCCTCAAACTTTAATGAATGTGCAGCTTTCAGGGCGTTACTTAGTGTAAGTGTTAGTGTACTTAAAGGTGCCCTAGAACTTCTTTTTAAAAGATGTAATATAAGTCTAAGGTGTCCCCTGAATGTGTCTGTGAAGTTTCAGCTCAAAATACCCCATAGATTTTTTTTAATTCATTTTTTTAACTGCCTATTTTGGGGCATCATTAACTATGCACCGATATATAGGTTGCGGCCCCTTTAAATCTCCCGCTCCCCCTCCCCCGGAGCTCACGCTTGCCTTGAACAGCATAAACACAGTTTACACAGCTAATATAACCCTCAAAATGGATCTTTACAAGATGTTCGTCATGCATGCTGCTTGCATACATCGGATCATGTAAGTATAGTATTTATTTGGATGTATTACATTTGATTCTGAATGAGTTTGAGGCTATGCTGCGTGGCTAAAGCTAACATTACACACTGTTGGAGAGATTTATAAAGAATGAAGTTGTGTTTATGCATTATACAGACTGCAAGTGTTTAAAAATGAAAATAGCAACGGCTCTCTTGTCTCCGTGAATACAGTAATAAATGATGGTAACTTTAACCACATTTAACAGTACATTAGCAACATGCTAACGAAACATTTAGAAAGACAATTCACAAATATCACTAAAAATATCATGATATCATGGATCATGTCAGTTATTATTGCTCCATCTGCCATTTTTCGCTATTGTTCTTGCTTGCTTACCTAGTCTGATGATTCAGCTCTGCACATCCAGACGTTCTGCCCTTGTCTAATGGCTTGATCATGGGCTGGCATATGCAAATATTGGGGGCGTACACCCCGACTGTTACGTAACAGTCGGTGTTATGTTGAGATTCGCCTGTTCTTCGGAGGTCTTTTAAACAAATGAGATTTATATAAGAAGGAGGAAACAATGGAGTTTGAAACTCAGTGTATGTCTTTTCCATGTACTGAAGTCTTGTTATTCAACTATGCCAATATAAATTCAATATTGAATTCTAGGGCACCTTTAAAGGGCATACTGCAGGTTAGAGCTTCAGTGACACAATGTATAGAAAAATAATGTATGAAATAGATTTTCTTGAAAAAACACGTATAAATACGCTAAATAGGCTTCTGGAGTCGTTTTTTGTGAGAAAATTTTACTTCCGCATCTGAAAAATGCCAAATCAGAAGTGACGTAACTGAAGGGAGCGCGATCAATATAAACAATAGGAAACCGTCTTTGGTTACTGGCGTAACCTCGGTTCTCTGAAATGAGGGAACAAAACATCGCATCAGATGCTGACGCATTGGGGAAACACCTTTCTCCTAGAAATACTGAAGCCTGATTGAATCGCGCTATTGCACTGCAATAGCCAATGGCGTTCAAGTGCGCGAATGTGAGGGGACACTGCCCCTCTATATAAGGCGGCACTTGGTACCATTTCGTCAGAATCTTTCGACTGAATAAGCAAGTGATGAAAAATCCTGAGTAACACGGCATGATCGTGACGTCTTGTTCCCTCATTTCAGGGAACCGAGGTTACACCAGTACCCAAAGACGTTCCCTTTCAATATTGGTCTCTCGACGTCGCGTCAGATGCTGACGCATTGGAGAACGTGTCAGATCACGCCGTGTTACTATGAAGGATGTCCAGCGTTGGCAGAGTGGACAGTCATAAACATGTTTGCGAATACTGTGTCCTATGACAGAGTCATGGCAGTGAAGTTGCATAAGCATTAAATTAATTGCATTAAATACATAAGCGTAAGACCACCGGACCTAATTGAACACCAGTCTCTCTGAGGTCAACCATTATGGATTGGTTAGGCGGCGGCGAAGGCGGCGGCATCCACAATCCAATGGGAAAGCCTCTGTTTTGAGACGGGCAGTCCTCTAGTGCGGCCGCCAAAACAGACGAAGAGCTGCTCTGAAACTCTTAGCTGTCTAGTGCGCTCAACATAGACGTGCAGAGCGCGAACAGGACAGAGTGGTTGCGAAGAGGGGGGTTCCCCCGCCGCAGGCTTATCAGAGACAAAAGCTGAGAGAGTTATAACCTGTGCTCTGAACGGCGTTGAGAGTACTTTAGGAACATAACCCTCTCTCGGTTTGAGAACGACCTTGCAGTCACCCGGGCCAAAATCCATACAGGACTTGTTGACTGAAAGAGCGTGAATATCACCCACTCATTTAACTGAAGCAAGCGCTAGCAAAAGCACCGTCTTATTGGAGAGCATTTTTAATGAAATCGACTGCAGTGGCTCGAATGGTGGGCTCGTCAAAGCTTTCAGCACTAAAGTTAAATCTCAAGTAGGGATAGTGGGTGGGCGAGAAGGGTTCATTCGTCTCGTTCCACGTAAAAATTTTGCCACTAGATCATTTCTGCCAACGGGTCGATTGTCGATTTCCTCATGGAAAGCTGAAATAGCAGCAACATACACTTTGAGCGTAGAAGGCGCGCGGCCACCGTCAAAGCGCTCTTGCAAGAAAGATAGTATAACTGAAATTGGGCAGCTTACAGGGTCTTCCGTGTTTGAGGTACACCAGCTCTCAAAAACTTTCCATTTATGAGCGTAGAGACGCCTCGTAGAAGGGGCTCTTGCTTCAGCAATAATATTTAGCACGCGCTGAGGGAGTGCAGCTACTGGCTGGCTCCACTGAGCGGCCAGACGTGCAGGTCCCACAGTTCCGGATTTGGGTGCTAGATCGAGCCCCTCGCTTGAGATAATAGGTCCTTCCTCAACGGGACTGTCCGGGGGGTCCCGTTAACAGTCCTAGCAAGTCCGGGAACCAGGGCTGAGTGGGCCATTTCGCCGCAACTAACAGCACGGTTTCCCTCTCCTCCCTGATTTTGCACAGCACTTAATGCAGGATTTTCACTGGCGGAAATGCATACTTGCGCGCTTATGGCCAGCGCTGAGCGAGCACATCCACTCCCAGCATGGACTGTTCCGTTAGGGAGTAAAATAGTGGGCACTGACAGTTCTCTGTTGACGCGAAGAGGTCCACCTCTGCTGGTCCGAATATGTCCCAAATCATACTCACTGTTTGAGGGTGTAATCTCCATTCTCCTTGGAGAACACCCTGTCTCGACAACATGTCCGCTCCGCAGTTCAAATAGCCGTGGACATGGACAGCTCGAATAGATAAAAGGTGCTGGTCTGCCCATAACTGAAGAGCTATCGCGAGCTTCAAGAGGGGGCGCGAGCTGATGCCGCCTTGGTGATTTATATACGCTACCACTGCCATGTTGTCCGAACGAATGAGAACATGATGGTTGTGGACTTGAGTGTAAAATTGCTCCAGGGCCAGGTGAACTGCCTTCAGTTCTAGGCAATTTATGTGCCACGCTTTCTCCGTGTCTGTCCAAACACCGAAAGCTGGACTGCCATCTCAAAGGGCACCCCAGCCCGTGCATGATGCATCTGTCATGACAGTTTTGCATCTGCTTACCTGCCCTATCATCACGCCCCGTTTGTATAGCGTGTCGCTCATCCAAGGGGCTGTTGCCTCTAGACAATTGCGAGTCACCAATGCGCAATACGTCACCCCGAATGCCAAGCGCACGCCGGAACGCGGGCTTTCAGCCAAATCTGGAGCGGGCGCATATGTAGCATACCTAGGCGACACACTGCTGAGGCTGCCGCCATCAGCCCAAGTGCTCTCTGAAAGCATTTTAATGGTAACGATTTCCCTTCCCTGAACACTACGAGCGAGTTCATGACCGTTTGCACGCGCTCCGGAGTCAGGCGGGCTTGCATAGAGAGAGAATCGAGGCTCACTCCTAGGAACGAAATACACTGTGTGGGTTGGAGTTTGCTTTTCTGAAAATTGATCGTAAGCCCCAAACACTGCAGGTGGTTGATGAGCATATGCTTGTGACTGTCCAGTACATTCTCTGAATGAGCCATGAGCAGCCAATCGTCCAGATAGTTTAGAACACGCACTCCATTCAGACGTAGAGGGGAGAGAACAGCATTTATGCACTTTTTGAACATGCGTGGAGCTAAAGACAGACCGAAGGGAAGGACGGTAAACTGATACGCGATTCCCTCGAACGCAAATCTTAGAAAGCGCCTGTGTCGAAGGACTATCTGGATATGAAAATATGCATCTTTTAGATCCACAGAAGCAAACCAATCCCCGGGTCGGATGAGCGAGAGGATTTGTTTTAACGTAATCATTCTGAATGAACGCTTTGCCAGGGCACGGTTCAGTTGGTGCAGGTCCAAAATAGGGCGCAGCCCGCCGTCTTTTTTGGGTACCAGAAAATAACGACTGTAAAACCTACTCTCACGCTCTTCGGGACGCACTACCTCTACTGCTCCTTTTGTCAACAGATTTTGAATTTCCATCCTCAGAAATGGGGCGTTTAGATCGTGAATTGCAGACATTATCACGCCGTTGAAACGGGGCGGTCTGCGAGCAAATTGCAGAGTGTATCCCTTTTCCATGATATTCAAAACCCACGTTGACGCGCATGGCAGCGCCCCCCATTTCTCTGCGTAGAGAAGTGATGTGACAGCTCGTTTGTGGGGGGCAGAGAGCCGTCCACACAGCGAGTGTGAGTGGCAACTGGAAACCGTTAGAGGATTTAAACGGGCGCATTTCAATGCTGGCTCGTCTCCAACGATGAGCTGCAGGTTCCTCTTCCTTACTGGGCCGTCAGGAGTGCGGCTGGGCCCTCGGGGTTGGGGTTCCTGAAGGGCGAGGACCTTGCCGTTTAGGGAAGGGGTAACGAACAGCTTGGGGCTCCCGCAAGGCGAGGTCGGTGGTGCTGTGGAGCTCCCGGAATATTTCCGGGTCCTGGGCCATCGTATGGAGGGCTGAGGCTGCTTGTCCAGCTGCAGAGTAGGCTTTTCCCGGCTATGCTTGCGGTGGTGCGGCACGCTTTGTTAGGGTGCGCCACCGTAGACTTTATTTTCAACGACTCCGGGCAAAGAAAGCAGCAATTGCTTCCTCCACAGGGGGAAGATGTGAATATCGCCGTCAATCGTGTTGAGAAGTGCCGGCCCAGAGATTTGGGCACGAGCCGAATACGGGGCATGCCACATCTTAGATACCTCTGCGTGCACTTTGGGAAAAAAGGGGGCTGGTCTTTGGAAGCCCGCTTTGCGGCGACGGCCGGGTTGAAGGAACCACTCGTCCAACCTGCTGTGTTCTGGTTCGGTGGGAGGAGCCCACTCCAACTCGGGGGGGTCAGGAGAGTGAGAAGCACGCGGGCACACTGGCGTGGGTTCACCACTGGGCCTGCCAGTTTCCATCGGCGTGGGTAACGTTGCGCCCTCTTCCGCGGCTCGGTACCCGCAGTGACTGGTTGTTCATTTAGCAGAATGGAGATCTGAGTACGGAGAACCCTAATATTCATCTCCTCGCAGTGAGGACAACTGAGCTCGACGATAGTGGCCTCCGCGTGGGCGCGGCCCAGGCAAAGGACGCACAAATCATGTCCGTCTGGGAGCTCAATGGGTCCCGCGCAAGGTTTAATTGGCATATTATTTTTTCACTGGAACGCTCGAAGAGGATACTTCTATTCAGAATAAAATCCACTTGTTCGGCGATGAATCTACGGCGAAGAAGGCTTCTAACGTGCAGTATGAAGAAGAAAGATTCTGACAAAATGGCGCCAAGCGTCGCCTTATATAGAGGGGCGGTGTCCCCTCACATTCGCGCGCTTGAATGCCATTGGCTATTGCAGTGCAATAGCGCGATTCAATCAGGCTTCAGTATTTCTAGGAGAAAGGTGTTTCCCCAGTGCGTCAGCATCTGACGTGACGTAGAGAGGCCGACAGTTCGGACGCTGAGGAAATTGTAAATGTTTATTCATACTCGTATAACAGACTACAGCCATACAATTAGCCTGCTATGTGATCAAGAGAGCAGGGACAGGCCAGGATTAGACAGAATAACAGTTTAAAGAGACAAATTGAGCTGTTGTGTGAGGAGAACCAGTGGAGAACAGGGTGAGACCAAATCAGGCATCTAGGAGTCTACGTTATTGATTACTAATAACAGAAACTAATAAACTTCCTTAATATCCGTCCACACTAGAGTTACGTGATATAGCGGTTTCTCATCACGACTGATTTGGTAACGTTAGTTAGCAAATGTAAAAAAAAAAAAAAAAGATAAAAAAAAAACAAGACTTACGGTGCACCATTCACGTTTCATCTCTCTGACGGATCCGTGATCATGTCTCCCGCCGGAGGCCGAACATGCAGTGTTACTGTATGTGTTTCTTGTAATGTTATCCTTTATTCATTCATTATGTGTTATGAGTTTATTCCGTGCCGATCACTGTGTGGGGATGCATATGACGTCATGATTATGTAGTTGTGTGAACTTGAATGTATAGGCTATATACGTTTACAGTCAAGTTTACATACATGGCATGAATGAAATTGGAGTACATTACCAGCACATAATTCAAAACTGTTTTGTGTGAGTGTGAGACTGTATGTATATGTGAACATAATTTGTATTCATCAGTGTTGAAATTGATTCAAGTAAAAACGGTGAAGAAGCATCGCGTGTGTAAGTTTATTCATTTAATATAATCATTTACAGTAGTATTACAATGTTGAACTCCATCATATCGCCAGGATGATAATCCTCCAGTCCGGTCTATAATAAACGCGTTTTTCGAAGCAGATGCAGAAGTGAAGTCCCATCTCTTCACCTGCACAAAACACACCCCGGCACGGAAGATAGCAGCGTCCTTTTTCTTGTTAGTAAACCTCTGGACTCGATGTCCTGACAGGCTGGAGTTTGTGCAACCTCCACAAACACAATAATTTACCATGACGATGATAAACAGAATACAAAAACTACTGAAAACACACTGATTCATGACCGCTGTTACTGAATACCAACCTACTCTGCACTGAGTCAACACAGAGCTCGGCGAACGACTCCCTTTAGTGACGTAAAATGACGCTACGCTGAAAAAAAAAGCGTTTTTTACAGAGACCGTCACTTTATCTACTAAATTCATGCCCTTATGTCCTGCAAAACATTTTTAAACCCTGCAGTACCTTTTTATATGCTATTTTTGTACAAGGTTATATATTCATCTCGAAAAAAAGGTTTAACCTGCAATATGCACTTTAAGTGTAAATCAGCAAGACTTACTTTTCATGTTGATGCGTCATGTGATCTCATATCATAGATAGCTGGAAGGTTGCACTAAAAGAAACATCAATTTAGTCAAACACTCTCAAGCAGAAAGACTATCACTTCAATTCTTAATTTGTATTCCTATTCTGAATGTTGACAGCTCTCAAAGAACAGCAAAAAACAAAACACCTAATAAATAAAACACAGTCTGACAAACATAATGTGAACAGTGTCATCTGCTATCTGAACAAGATGACTAAAACTAGGAGAGTAATAAATTTGCAAAACCACATTTACAAATTTTCACAACTGCTCACAAATGTGTTTCTGTATTTTTATTATAACTATACTTTTCAATGTGTGCTGTACCCACTTTTCTTAGTGATTTCCTCTTTTTTTGGTGTTTTGGATACACATAATTCTATATAAAGATTATGTTTGAAAATTATCTATAGCCTTTGCAAAAGTGTGGAACTTTGCATCACAGCGGTGTGACATAGCCCTGACAAAATATGTCAGCGTGTAAAAATACGCACATTTTAGAACATCTATTTACACACACAGAAAAATATCTAACTGTATATTGTGTCGCTTTCATAGAACATTCCATGACCTGTTTATTTGAGGGTCAAAGAAGATGGAAATAGCTGAAACATCCTAAGCTAATTTCTTTAATTTTGTGCTGGATGTTGAAGTTAAAAAAGTGTTAGTAAAAACAAGCAAACAAAACTTTAAAGCAACATGAAACCATAATATTCCTGTTGAAAATATTGTATAATTACATCTTGAAGCATACTCTCAGTTTGAAAATGACTTCTATAGTATTTTCTTATAGCATAAAGCTTTGTCTAGATCACCCAACACAAGTTTGGTGTTCTGACCTCAAAACGATCACACCTAGATTAGTTTTCTTGAGCCTTGCATGTTTGTACTATATGCTTAAAACTTAATGATCAACATGATTCCCTTGTGGTTGTTAAACATCTCAGGTCAGGCACGTGCACACATAGACAAAAAAGGGGCTTGAGCACCTGCCCTTTTTCTTCCTCGAGAGAAAGTGCCCTTTTTTCTGGGGTGCTTTTTTTTTTTTTTAATAATAAATGAATATATATATTCCTGTATACAAATATATTTACTGAATAAAACAAATAATAAAAAAATACTATATCAGGTCGGCTTTGTCGAGTTCAGATGCCCTCACTCCGCGACACACCATTCATGCCCTAAAGTACGCACGCACGCACGCGCGCGCGCCCCGCCTCACCTCACCTCACCTCACCTCACCTCGAGTTTGCTGCTGGCTGTAAACTTGTAACAACTATTCCCGCGATAATGCAATTGCTGTCTGGCGATGAGAAACGAAAAAGAAAAAAGCCCTAGATGGATGCATCCCGTGCATTTCTTTCAGGTAGGCTATGTTCACAAACCTGAAAGTTTTGGCTATTTAAGGGTTATTTATACATTTAACGCAGCATTAATAGTTTGACCACCATCAACGCATCTGCCTGATTTAATACTAATGGAATTTATGTCATATTATAATTTAAATTATTTTGAACCATGGTAAAGATGTCGGTTGGGCTGTCAATACCAGAAGAGGAGCATTCCATGGACGCACATCCATGAATCACATTATTTGACAGTTTTCTAAGGATGCAGGGTTTATTAAAACTATTTAAAAATCATAATACAGCATCAGCTACATAATGCTATTCTTAAATCTATGCTTACACAGGATAATACATCAATAAAAGTTTAAACCCTCGCTCTGTCTTTGCATGTTTGATGTCCACATATTCTTGTTGAAGAAATTACAGTGGCTGTAGCATTCTATCACAAAGAAGTGGCCGAATATTATTATTTAACTAATAATATATTTTTAATTATGGTGGTTGGCTTTGATTGTGCTGTGCTATGTTACAACACAAATCAACAGGCTTTTGGCGCCCTCTGCAGGCATTTGTTATAATATATAATGTATTAACAGTTCAGGAAACACAATTCTTGATGTGTTTAAATATGCAGATTAGCTTGTTTTGGTTAATTTAGAAGAAATCTACAGATGCAAACAGACGGAGGGTAGTAGGCTTAAAACAAACTCCATCTAAATGTGTAGGGTTAGGGTTAAAAGTTCTTTCCATTAGAGTAAAAGACATGGAAAAAAAAACAACCTTAAAATTGTCCACTTCATGAAAGAAGTATTCCAATAACACCAAAAAAATTAAAATGATTTATTGATTTGTGCAAAATAAACAAATTATTAGTGAAACTATGTCCCTCTCCTTGGTGCAGTCATTTATTCTAAATATATATAAATATATAGCTACTTGAAAATAGTTGCTGTTGACTTCTCTTGTGATAAACTAGTGAATACTAAAGAAGACCATGTCTCTGCGTGAACTAATTATTTTGTAGAACTCTGTGGAGTATAAAACAATTCCGTGAGTGTAAGGGAAGTCAAAGTTGTCTTAATATATTTAAGAGTTCATTATTTTTTAAATAAATAATTATGAGAAGTGCCCTTTTTTCCACTTGAGCCCCTGCCCCCCAAAATGTCTGTGCACGTCCCTGATGTTATGTACACTAAATCAGCATAAGATGTTTTTGTGTGAGAGCCCAGCAAATCACCAGAAAGGTTTTGATGAAGACATCTATGCAACTGTCGTAAAACTATTAACACAAACAGTTAGGATGCCCCACCGGGTTGACTCAGAATCACCTTCACTCTGTGAGTTAAATAAATGTTTTTCATTCTTTTGTCTGTTTAACATAGATCCTATTGGTGAGTTTGGAAACACAGATACAGATGCTCCAGAAAGAACATCTCCCAAACAACATATTCTGGGGTGTGTGGTTAATGAGGACTCTATGGCTTGATGAATATTTCTGATTCTTTGTCTTAGGAAACTAACATTAATCTATAGTTATGGTATTACTGATCATCCTATGGTGCCAACACACACCCACGCATGAACACACAGTTGTTCTAAAAAGAACATGCCCAGACATGTAATTTTAATGGATATAGCCAGTGTGGTGTAGGGGTAATACTTCCTTAATGTCTTGACTCAAATATTCTGACTCAATTAACATATAGCCCATTGACCAAACAGCACTGATTTTAACACTGAGGTGTAAAATTTTCTAGGGTGACTTTCACCCCACAATCAAAAGAAAAACATGGCCACCATCAGTTCCCAACAGACTGAAAGGAGCCAGATACCCAGATTCACCAAAATGTCATAAAAATGCCAATCTGGGGTAAGATATAAGCCCCATAAATTTACCCATATATCTGACTATAAATCCAACTCAGCCCATATCTCATTGACAACAACTGACCTGCCAATCAAGGCTCACAGCACTCATAAAACATATTTGACATTCACTGTTCAGTCAGCTTGAGTGACAACACACAGAACATTTGGGTCATAAATTTAGCCATAAATTAGGGTAATAAATCATCATTCTGACACAAGGTGTATGAAACTCTACTCTTGATATAGGTGAAGGAATTTTAAAGGTGTGGTTTCTAGACCTGGAAAAATCAGGGAAATTAACAAAAACTGAATAAAGGTCATGGAATTTTTTCTAGTGATATCAAGCTCTAAAATATTTTTTGGGGGGGAATTACTATTTGGGACAAAAAAATTATTTTAAAAATCCCCATGGTGGCGAACGGTTAGATAAGATAAAAAGTATAAACCCTGAAGAAGTTTGTTATTTAAACTTCTGGAATTTAATTATTTTAATTATCTTTTAATTATATTATTAATACATTTTAAGTTACATTTAAAATTTCAACATTTTATTATTGTTATTTTTATTTTCTATTTCATTGTCATTTTATTTTAATGAATTTCTACTCCTAGTTTAGTACCAAATATCAGTCAAACATGTTGACAACCACTGCTTTTTATGTTCCTTCAACAGGCCAGCTGCCACAGCTCCTGCAGGTGATGGGCCAAAGAAGTTGCCAGCACTGTGAAACCAAACAAGGACCACCAGGCGATCCAGGTCCCCCAGGCCCAACGGGCCCATCTGGACCCCCAGGGTGTCCCGGCATGGCGGGGTCTCCAGGCTACCCAGGACCTCCAGGGCGGAGGGGACCTGAAGGGGTGAAAGGTGAGGATTATGTGAAGCTGTTTTGATGTTGATTTTCTGATTATAAAGTGACAGTATTAAAGGGAAATGCCACTCAAATGTTATTGTAGCACAGTTAAGTTCGTAGTTGGGGAAGGAAGAGGTCAGGGTCGACGAACAACTGCTGACTGAGACTTTATTGACTTTCAAAAAGGTTCAACAGAAAGACTGTGCAACGCACAACAACAAAAATAAACAATCCACAAAGGGCTTCACTCCAGGTTCGGTATACACCATCCACAAGGGCTTCTCTCCAAGTTTGGTATACACAATCCACAAGGGCTTCACTCCAAGAACCTCGACACGACTCAGTCAGCAGTTCCCCTCTCTCTCACACACTCCTGCTTCTCACGGCGTTTTGTCCTGTCTCCGCGCCAATCACTGGAATGAGAAACAGGTGTTCGTGATTTGTATTCAACCCACTCACTTACCAAGCGTCTCCCGCTATTCTCTCCGGTTGCAGACCTCGCTGAACCACGCCCCCCTCGCCACAGTTATTCTTACAGGTGATATTGGGTTGCAGGGCCCACGTGGGGATGACGGTGAGAGATATCCTGGGCCTTCTGGTCCACCAGGAAAACCTGGCACTCCGGGCACTCCGGGCACCCCAGGCAAACGTGGGCCCCCAGGATCCATGGGGATTTGTGACCTGTCCTCTTGTTATCAAGCCTATGGCTTTTGGGATGATCCATTTAGAAAAGGACCTAACTTTTAGCATCAGGACAGTGGGATCTTATTGATTCTTTACAGTTTTTTCTCTCTCAGATGAACATTTCTGGTGCTCAGCATTGACCTCAAGAACTCATAACCTCTAAAGAATGATGTCATGATCTTGAATCTTGATCTTAAATATGTGATGTGTTTTCCTGTCTGAGAATCTTGAATGTGGTAAAATCTCAAATTTGAATGAATCCTCATTTTTGATGCCACTCTTTTCCATACATTGGGGGCAGGGGCTATTGAGCTTCAAAAAATGACACAAGTAGCACCATAAAAATGATCAGTACGACACATGTACTGTATACATACACATCATTGGTTCTCATGTGTCCTGTGACCAATTTAATTTTCAATTTCAGATTTTCGTTTTTGAGTGAACTGTTCCTTTAAAAGAAAATTTGCTATACTGTATCCACTGCACTGCCCTAGCCAAGCTACCTCTGTATGGGATGTGAAGCAATTTCTGCGGGCTATACATTGAACACTTATGTTCAAATATTTCTACTCAAGGGCTATTTGTTATTTTTTATAGGAACATTTTTACTACTACAACATTTTTGAATTATTTAATTATACTTTCAATTGTTGAAAGAATTGAATCTTGTAGAATTTAGCAGTACTCTTATTAGTGTAGTTTTGGCATGTCTTTCTGATTTGTACAAAGATCATCAATTAACATCTATTTATTATTTAATGTTTCCTGTTGATGTTCTTTTTTTTAATGCACGTAGGATTTTAGCCTTGTCATGTTTTTTTTTGTTTGTTTGTTTTTACAGAATTTGTGCAGCTGACATTTCAAACTCTTTAAATTACAATAAATATTTTAAAATATTTAATTAAATTGTTTAATTCTTAATCATTTTGCTTGTTTCTCTGTCACTTCCGCCTCTCAAAAAATGTAAATAATTTTACATGACATTTGATCAAAAAAAAGCGATTTTAAGAGGTTTTGCGTAATGCTGATGACTTGGTTTAAATGCTCTTGACAGTTCCTCATTCAGGATGTGTGCTGAGTTTTTCTCGGTTAGCCACAACGTGTTTGCATCAGTTCTGTCGCGGCTGCAGAGAGTTTCACACACTCATTTACCTGGAAGGGGTGAGTCAAGCCAATATTTGATGCTCAGAATGAACCTCAATACAAATTATTAATTATTAACTCTGTGTTTGCTGTTGTTTTAATTTATTACAACAGAATCTGACCTCCGACACCAATGGATGAGTATAGTTGGGAGGACTTTTTAAAAGAAGTCAATAACACGCTATCAGTTTACACTGTAGACATTGAGGTTCCTTTATGTGAGAAAAGTAATGTCATCCAGTTTGGTGCAGCATTTCTCCCAGCGTTCTACTACACCAACTTCTTGCTGAGCTTGGTGGGGAATGGACTGGTGCTGTACATCATCTACAAATATGAGAAGCTTACCACGATCACCAACATCTTCTTGCTCAACCTCGTCATCTCGGACCTGATCTTCACCTCCAGCCTTCCCTTTTGGGCAGTCTACCACAAGTCAGAATGGATCTTTGGCAGTGGCCTTTGCAAGTTGGTGGGAAGCTGTTATTCCATCGGCTTCAACAGCTCCATCCTCTTCCTCACTCTCCTGACTTTTGACCGCTATCTTGCGGTGGTCCACGCCATCAGTGCAGTCCAGAGCAGGAAGAAAAAACACGCGTTTGCATCGTCCGCCATCGTCTGGGTGCTCAGTATATTGGCTAGTATAAAGGATATAGTTTTTTATGATGTGATGGATGGTCCAAATGGTAGGCTGTGCGAAATGACTGGATACATCTCGTCTACCCTCACAAAGTGGGAGCTGATCGGCTATTATCAGCAGTTTCTCTTTTTCTTCCTAGTGCCTCTAGTTATTTTCCTGTACTGCTACTCCCGCATAACCATCAGGATCATGTCCACACGCATGGCGGAGAAGTGCAAGGCGGTCAAACTCATCTTTGTTATTGTCTTCACCTTCTTCATCTGCTGGACACCTTACAACGTGGTCATTCTGTTAAAAGCCATCAAGACGTCCTTTGGAGACCCGAATAAATGCTCAGAAGCCCTCGACTACGCTCTGTACATAACGCGTAACTTTGCCTACCTGTACTGCTGCATCAGCCCTGTCTTTTATACCTTTTTGGGGAAGAAGTTTCAACGCCATTTTCTGAAACTTTTGGCCAAGCGTATACCATGTTTGAAGATCAATACATTGCTCTCAGAGCCAAGCAGTAAAAGCGCATCAGTCAAGAGCCCAACACTGATTACTGATCATTCATGTGGCTAACAAGTTTGTGTTCAAAAATTTGTTGTTAAGAGGACACCAATTGGATCACCGAGAGAAAGAGAAAAACAAAGAATCCAAGATGCAATGTTTGACCAATGTATGTTGTTTGACCATTAATATATATATTTATATATATATATATATATATATATATATTTCAATAATTTCTCATTTAATGCATACTAATTAATAGTGTGTCTAAAGACCTTTTCTCATTTAATATATATTAATGAATAGTCTAATGGGCTCCATCAATTTTACCTAATTGAGAAAAGGCATTTAATAATAATTATTGTTAATAATAATTACTATCCAATTGATGTACATGTATTTATTCTGTCACAAATATCGCTTTGATGACATCAAAACCAAAAAAAAAGAAAGAAAAAAAAAGAAAAAAGAAAAAAACTTCTATGAAAGAGGTTCATTGCAACATAATGTTGATTGTGTAACCCTAGTCCTAATCTATGGGTTCTTTAGCAATATATAGCTATCAAATCTCTACGCTATTTTATTTTATTCTGTAAGGAGTAATTTTTTGTGTGTAAAATATATTGTTGTAAGAGTTCTCCAAGTATGGCAAATTAATGATTTTATATTGCTGTTAATTGCTGGTGTAGCCTATGCGGAGTAGTAAAATATTAGTGACCAGAATCTTAATGATATTATCATTTCAGTGTATCACACCTTCATTTTGAGCATGAACTCAGTCTCTACAATGTGTTTTGGGTGTGTTTGGATCTGATTTTAATGCCAATAAATGATTCTAAATAATCTATTTGGTTATGGTTGTTTTCTTTTAAGACATTAGTATCTGTTACAAATTGTTTTTATTCCCAATGTTTTACACATAGTTTTTTAATCACAATGTTTTAAATGTGAATCCACCAGACCTTATCAAATAAGAAAGCTGCATAGCCTATTCATGCAGAAAAACACAATAGATCCAAAGGTAAATGACTATACTTTAATTTTACGAGTTATAGCAATGGACCCTTCGCTAAGCCCCCGCCCTCCTTAGTTACTGTTACTATGCCTGTCAAGCTTTCGAGCCTGGCAAGTCATTTACAGTATGTATGCACTGATGTCAGACATTTTCAAGGAGATAATTAGTAATTTTTGGTGAACAGGTGAAATATGTGAGAGAGCAAGACAAAAGGGACTGCAGTATGCATTTGAGGGATATATCCACGACATAATATAACGATCAAAATTGAAGCTAAAGCTCCCAGCGCAAGCAGCAGCCACCTCATACGCTGACCATTCAAATGGGAAACGCACAAATTAAGGAACAGCTTTGTTCATCCACAGCAGGTTAAGTGAAATTTGTCAAAATAACCTAATAATTATAAATCAAACAGCTTATCCATACGTCTTGTGGAATAAACACAATATGTTAGCCTGACCACTTTGCAATGATAACATTCTCCCGTTTATATTTTTAGCACGCCAGGCTAACGTAACTCCGTCTTGCCTTTAATCATATTATTTCACATTCAAATATATCCATTATGAACAAAGAACCGTCATTATTTCCAAGCAATGATGTGCTGAGTTAGCTAGCTAGCTAACCTACCCGTCAGATTGTCCTACCCAAGCTTACTGCATGTGCACACATCAATATTACATCATTGTTGTCATGAAAAACACAAAATTACTGTACTTGCATTATTACAAGGGTAGGTTTAGGGTTGGGGTAGGTGTAGATGTTAATAAAGCCATAAACCACGTTAATATCACGCTGGAAGCACAATCTGATAAGTAACGTTAGCATTTTTCGGATTTTGACAAATTTTGTTAAAGGATTAGTCCACTTAAATAAACTTTTCCTGATAATTTACTCACCCCCATGTCATCCAAGATGTCCATGTCTTTCTATCTTCAGTCGAAAAGTTTTTGATGAAAACATTCCAGGATTTTTCTCCTTATAGTAGACTTCAATGGGCACCAAACAGTTGAAGGTCAAAATTAGTTTCACTGCAGCTTAAAATTGTTCAACACGATCCCAGATGAGAAATAAGGGTCTTATCTAGTGAAACCATCGTTCATTTTCTGAAAAAAAATTGAAAATTATATAAGTTTTAACCAGAAATGCTCATCTTGAACTAGCTCTCTTCTTCTTCTCCTCTATTAGAATTCCAGCAGTGTAGACAATGCTAAGTGAACTAATTTTTATATGCAACATGCTAGTTCAATAGTATATAAAAAATATAGCTGCAAGCAGCAATTCGGGGCCAAGCCCCAGAAGTGGCAGTAGCGCAATACGGAGCAGGAAGAGCAAAAACAGCAGAAATTGAATGTACATGCAAAACAGCTGGTTCAGAATGACAGGTGGAAATGAAATTAAAATCAATAGAAGTTCAGAGAATGAACACGGAATGAACTAAAAACACTTGTATCTCATTCAAGAGGAATAAAGATTAGTGCAATGCTTATTTGGATAAAAAAGGTATCGAAATGACTCATTACACACAATTGTATAAAGGCACCCCACACGGGATTCGAGCCCACGACCTCCGGGTCCAAAGTCCATTTCTCATCTCATTGCACCACTGTGCAGGTGAATATTGGCACAACTGCCGAAGTTCATTAGTTCATGTGAAAATGAACTCAAAATGAAGAATTTTTATAAAACTGCACTGAATGTTATATTTAATAACTACTTTAGATCATTCTGCAGCTCATCATGCTGTAGCGCAATACAGAGCAGGAAGAGGAAAAACAGCAGAAAATGAACAAACATGAAACAGCTGGTTCAGAATTACGGGCGAGAATGAACTCAGAATGTACATAAGCTTAGATCAAAATGAACACAGCATGAAACAAAAAACATTTATTTCTAATCCAAGAGGCAGTAAAGGAATCAAAACACACTATTTCATAAAACCGCTCCACCTGGGATTCGAACCCACGATCTTTGGGTACAGGGATCTTCAGGTAACTGGCTTTACACATTGAGTTACTTGAGGATGCACATTCAACAAGCTGTGGAAGAGAACTTTTAGTGTAACAAAGAATTCACAAAAAAAACACTACTTAGCATGCTAACCATATTAGCATGCTAAGCTAACTTAATGCTAATGAAGCTCATGGTTAACTTGATAACTGAAGAGCCACATTAAAGAGAATGACAACTGGTTAGCATGCTAAGCAATTAGCATGCTAAGCTAACTAGCATAAGACAACAAACACAAGCAAGGTCACATTCAGAGATGAATATCTCGGGAATGGTAGCGAATATCAAAACTCTGTTCAGTCATTTCTGTGCGGCTCGATCCAAATATCATCTGAGCTGATTTTGGACAAAATTAACCAAAATTTGTAGGAGGAGTAGCGAAAAAACTGTTTTTCATTTACTTCAATATGGCAGACAGGTACATTTAAGGAAAATGACAAATGATACAGTGTCGGAATTGGCATAAGCCAGAGAATAAAATGACATAAAGCATACACATTTTGGAAAGTGTTTTCAAAAGTTATAAGCGTTTTTGCAATAATCATTACATCTGTGGAACAGTAGGTGGCGCTGTGTTGAAACTTCTCAGGTACCTTCAGGACCTTCTAAAGGTCATACGTACCAATTTTTGTGAAGATATGTCAAATTGTTTAAAAGATATTGCAATTTATGACAAAATTCAAAATGGCGGACACGTGATTCATCCAATATTGACAGAATCAGTATTGTCGGATTCGGCATGATCCAAGGAATCCATAGACACCAACATCTTGATTTTCTGACAAACTGTTCAAAAGTTATTGGCCAAAATAGCCATTTTTCATATCTCATGACCTGTAGGTGGCGCTGTTCCCAAGTTTGGCATAGACCCTCAGAGCATGATCCTGATGAAGCGTACCAATTTTTGTTTCGATTGCTCAAAGTTTGGCCGAGATACAGCCTCTATACTAATTTCGGGTCGACCTTGTTAACTTTGTGACATCATAACTTTTGAAGAAAGATGAATAAAAAAAATCTGTTCTGTCATTTCTGTGCGGCTCAGTCAAAAGATCATCTGATCAAAGTTTGGACATAATTGGACAGGATTTGAAGGAGGAGTAGTGAAAAAACAGAATACTGTACTTTTCAAAATGGCCGCTACTGTAATGGGCGGAGACTTAATGTAAGATATTGAGTAGCATCAGCATAACGAGCTGAATCAGATGTACTAAATTACATTTTTTCTAGAGCAAATGGTTCAAAAGTTATAACCTTTAGAATAGTAAATTTTTGAACTGGTGGTGGCGCTATAGAGTTGGTTCTAGAGACTCCAAATTTGGTCCAATCACTATTCACGAGCATCTCTACAAGTGTACCAAATTTCATCATTTTCTCATGTTCCATTGATAGGGCTGCCATAGACTCCCATTCGGGAGGAAGAATAATAATAATAATAATAAATATAGCTGCAAGCAGCAATGCGGGGCCAAGCACCGAAGGCACAGCAAACAGAGCAACACAGCAAGCAGAACAGCATTTCAAGCAGAGCAACATGGCAAGCATTTCAAGCACTCAAATGTCTGAGCTGTAGTGCAGTGCGGAGCAAGACGAGCAAAAACAGCAAAAATTGAATGTACATGAAAAACAGCTGGTTCAGAAGTAGAGGTGAGAATGAGCTCAAAATGACCAGAAGCTTTTTGGGATGATAGAGGAATTGAAATGACAACATTACAAATAATTTTATAAAGTCACCCCACGTGGGATTCGAACCCACAATCTCTGGATCATGTGTCTATCACTCAACTCTTTGCGCCACTGAGCAGACAGTGTCACACAGCTGTCAGAGTTCAGTAGTTCATGAGAATGAACTCACAATGAAGAGCAACACAGCATACATTTCATGCACTCAAATGTCTGAGTTGTAGTGCAATGCAGAGCAAGAAGAGCAAAAAGAGCAGAAATTGAATGTACATGAAAAACAGCTGGTTCAGAAGTATAGGTAAGAATGAACTCAAAATGATCAGAAGGTGAGATGAAAATGAACATAGAATTAATAAAAATAGATTAATTTCTAATTAAAAGAAGAAAGACTAGTACAATACTTGTTTGGATAATAAAGGAATTGAAATGACAACATTACAAACAATTTTATAAAGTTGACCCACACAGGACTCGAACCCACAGTCTCTGGATCATGTGTCTGTCACTCAACTCTTTGCGCCACTGGGCAGGCAGTGTCACACAGCTGTCGAAGTTTAGTAGTTCATGAGAATGAACTCACAATCAAGAATTTTTATAAAAATGCACCATATGTTATATTTATAAATTTTAGTTTAGATCATTCACAGAAACATTCCATATCAGGAACAGAAGCAATTTGTACAAAATAAGCATTTAGCATGCTAAGCTAATTAGCATAAGACAACAAACACAAGCAAGGTCATATTCAGAGACGAATATCTCGGGAATGGTAGCGAATATCAAAAATCCGTTCAGTCATTTCTATGCGGCTCGGTCCAAAGATCATCTGAGCTGATTTTGGACAAAATTGGACAAAATTTGTGGGAGGAGTAGCAAAAAAACTGTTTTTCATTTATTTCAATATGGCGGACAGGGACATTTAAGGAAAATGACAAATGACACATCGTTGGAATTGGCGTTAGCCAGGGAATAAAATGACATAAAGCATACACATTTTGGAAAATGTTTTCAAAAGTTATAAGCGTTTTTGCAAAAAACATTATATCTGTGGAACAGTAGGTGGCGCTGTGTTGAATCTTCTCAGGTACCTTCAGGACCTTCTAAAGGTCATGCGTACCAATTTTTGTGAAGATATGTCAAATTGTTTAAAAGATATTGCAATTTATGACAAAATTCAAAATGGCGGACATGCGTATCATCTGATGTTGACAAAATCTATATCCTCGGATTCGGCATGGCACAGGGAATCCATAGACACCAATATCTTGATTTTCTAACAAAGTGTTCAAAAGTTATTGGCCAAAATATCCATTTTTCAGATCTCATGACCTGTAGGTGGCGCTGTTCCCAAATTTGGCATGGAACCTTAAATCCTGGTTTTGATCAAGTGTACCAATTTTTGTTTCGATTGCTCAAATTTTGGCCGAGATACAGCCTCTATAGCAATTTCAGGTCGACCTCGTGAACTTCATGACAACATAACTTTTGAACAAATATGAATACAAAAAATCGGTTCAGTCATTTCTGTGCAGCTCAGATCAAAGATCATCTGATCAAAGTTTGGACAAAATTGGACAAAATTTGGAGGAGGAGTAGCGAAAAAACGGATTACTGTACTTTTCAAAATGGCTGCTACTGTAATGGGCGGAGACTTAATGTAATATGTTGAATAGCATCAGCATGAAGAGCCAAATAAGATGTACTAAATTACATTTTTCTAGAGCAAATGGTTCAAATGTTATAACCTTTAGAATGTTGAATTTTTGAACTGGTGGTGGCGCTATAGAGTTGGTCCTAGAGACTCCAAAATTGGTCAGATTTCTAGACATGACAATCACTACAAGTGTGCCAAATTTCATAATTTTCTCATGTTCCGTTGATAGGGCTGCCATAGACTCCCATTGGGGAGGAATAATAATAATAATAATAATGATAATAAAACTAACAGATACAATAGGGGCTATAGCACCTTCGGTGCTTAGCCCCTAATAATAAGAAAACGTACAATTACAATAGGGGCTACAGCCCCTTCGGGGCTTGGCCCCTAATTAGTTCAAACTTTGACCTGTGGAGGGCAGTAATACACTTAGCAGTGTATTTACAGACAGCGTCCTTTGAGCCCAGAGGTGCGTTCAGGCGGCCTCATAATTCCTGTAGTTATGAGATTCTAGCTTGTAAAAAGTGTTCACGTCCTCATAGAGCTCGTAATTACAGCTTGTAAGCTGGGAGTTTTCTGAAAGCTCCCAGATGTACCACGTGGCCGCTGTACCACCTGACCGCTGACCGCTGACCTGTCATCTCAAGATTCTGGTAAATACGAGGTGACGTGAACGCAGCATAAGAAACCAATAGAGGGTATGTGTAGTACAAACAATGTTCGTTAGTGTAGGAAGGAAGGGGACAGGGTCGGCGGTTAACTGCTGACTGAGCTTTATTTCAAAATTCAGAAACGTCAAACAAACACTGTGCAAGGCACAAACCAAATTAATCCACAAAGGGCTTCACTCCAGTCACGGCATATACAATCCACAAAGGGCTTCACTCCTGGTCACGGCATATACAATCCACAAAGGGCTTCACTCCAACTTGTCGTGCACCAGCGGCTCAGTCAGCAGTCCCCCTCTCTCTCCCCGACTCCTGCTTCTCGCGGCGTTTTAACCTGTCTCCGCGCCAATTACTGAAACGAGAAACAGGTGTTCGTGATTTACATTTAACTCGCTCACTCACCAAAGATCTCCCGATGCTCTCTCCCGCTGCAGACCTCGCTGAACCACGCCCCCCTCGCCACATACCCCCACCGCCCGACTCAGGCCGGGGAGCCGTCCGGCCTGCAGCCCCCCCCCCCCATTCCTGGAGAGGAAATCGGCCACAGCCATCTGAACACCTGGCCTGTGGACCACCTTGAACTTAAAAGGCTGTAATGCCAGATACCAACGAGTGATCTGCGCATTGGTATCCTTCATGCGGTGGAGCCACTGCAGGGGAGCGTGGTCCGAACAGAGAGTGAATTCCCGTCCCAGGAGATAATAGCGGAGGGTGAGGACGGCCCACCTAATAGCCAAACACTCTTTCTCAACGGTGCTGTACTTAGCTTCCCTCTTTGAGAGCTTGCGGCTAATGTACAGCACCGGCCGTTCCTCTCCCTCTATCTCCTGGGACAGGACAGCACCCAGCCCTCTGTCCGACGCGTCAGTCTGCAACAGAAAAGGGAGAGAAAAATCAGGAGAGTGAAGCAATGGCCCGCCACATAGAGCAGCCTTTACCTGGGTGAAGGCCTGCTGGCACAGCTCCGTCCACTGGACCGTATCTGGCGCATCCTTTTTAGTTAGATCAGTCAACGAGCTGGTGAGGGCCGAATAATTAGGAACAAACCTCCTGTAATATCCCGCCAGCCCGAGGAACTGTCTAACCTCCTTTTTGGTCTTGGGGCGCGGACAGGTCGCAATCGCTGCCGTCTTATCAATTTGGGGACGCACCTGTCCATGCCCCAAGTGGAAGCCCAGATACTTTACTTCCACGCGCCCAATCGCACACTTCTTCGGGTTGGCCGTGAGCCCGGCCCCCCTCAGCGATCTCAGGACGGCCCTCAAATGCTGCATATGCCGCTGCCAGTCATTACTGAAGATGATAATATCGTCCAGATAGGCAGCAGCATATGCACCATGGGGCCGCAAAATTTTATCCATGAGACGCTGAAAGGTAGCCGGTGCCCCGAACAGCCCGAACGGAAGGGTAACGAATTGGTGTAATCCGAACGGCGTCGTGAAAGCTGTCTTTTCTTTGGATAATGGCGACAAGGGGATCTGCCAATACCCTTTCGTTAAGTCCAGTGTCGAATAAAATCGAGCCGTACCTAGCCGGTCAAGCAACTCGTCCACCCGAGGCATTGGATACGCGTCGAACTTCGACACTGCGTTCACCTTGCGGTAGTCCACACAGAACCGAACTGAGCCGTCCGTCTTGGGAACCAAAACTATCGGGCTCGCCCAGTTACTGCTGGACTCTTCTATTACTCCCATTTCAAGCATAGCCTCTAATTCTGCCTGAACTACATTTTTCTTGTGTTCAGGCAATCTATACGGCCGGCTGCGAACCACCACGCCCGGCTCTGTCTCGATGTGGTGCTGAATGAGGTTTGTACGGCCCGGTAGGGGAGAAAACACGTCTGCAAATTCTGCTTGTAACTTGGATAAATCAGTGAGCTGTGAGGGCGAGAGGTGATCTCCCCCCGGGGCCAGAGCGAGGGATTGTTTTCTGATATTCGCCTCTGGCCCGAGATCATCCTCTCCGCTAATCACCGTCGCCAGCATCACTGACTCTGCCTCATTCCATTTTTTAAGGAGATTGAGGTGGTAAATCTGACGTGCTCCTCTCCTATCGGAACGCACAACCTCATAATCGAGCTCACCGACTTGCCGTGTCACCACAAATGGTCCTTACCACTTTGCAAGTAATTTCGAGCTTGAAGTGGGAAGCAATACAAGCACTTTATCTCCCGGTGCAAATTTGCGCAAGTTAGCTCGTCTGTCATACAGTTGGCTCTGTCTGTGCTGGGCTTGTAACAAATTCTCCATAGACAGCCGCCCCAATGTGTGGAGTTTTGCTCTCAAGTCCAGCACATACTGAATTTCATTTTTGGCCTGAGATGGACCGTCCTCCCAAGTCTCTCTTAGGACGTCTAACACCCCACGGGGCTGGCGTCCAAAGAGAAGCTCGAAGGGGGAAAACCCCGTGGAGGCTTGCGGGACCTCTCGCACTGCAAATAACAGAGGTTCCAACCACTTATCCCAATTTTTGGCGTCCTCTTGAACGAATTTACGAATCATGGATTTAAGCGTGCGATTAAACCGTTCGACCAGCCCGTCCGTTTGTGGGTGAAAGACGCTGGTACGCACGGATTTAATGCCCAACAATTCGTAAAGTTCGCGTAACGTGCGTGACATAAACGCCGTGCCTTGATCAGTGAGGATTTCTTTCGGAATCCCCACTCGGGAGATTAAACTAAACAGTGCATCCGCAACACTCTTAGCGGAAATGTTACGGAGTGGCACTGCTTCAGGATATCGCGTTGCATAATCCACAATGACTAATGCAAAGCGATGCCCTCTTGCTGATCGCTCTAATGGCCCGATGAGGTCCATACCAATTCTGTCGAAGGGGACCTGCATTAATGGGAGGGGGCGCAACGGCGCTTTTGGGGTGGCCGGTGGGTTAACCAACTGACATTCTCGACAAGACGCGCACCACCTGCGCACATTCTCGTGAATGCCCGGCCAAAAGAATCGGGTCATGAGACGATTTAGTGTGGCCGTTTGTCCTAGATGCCCAGCCATCGGGTTAGAATGAGCCGCGTGGAAAAGCATTTCCCTGCGGCTCTTTGGAACTAATAATTGGGTCGTATCTTCTTTTGTTTGAGTGTCTTGGGTCACTCGATACAACCTATCTTTTATGATCGCAAAATACGGATAAGAAAGTGGGCGTCCAGGCTGGAGAGGCTGACCATCGATAGTGCTGACCTTTTCAAACGCGTTTTTTAGCGTCTCATCGTGAGACTGCTCCAGGGGAAAGTCATCGCGATTTGAAAGAATAAGTCTTCCAATTTCGCTCTGTTCCCCTGAAGCTGAACTCACTGGTCCCTGATCAGTCTCTCCCGCCTGTACTGGCACCTCCTTATCCCGCGATTTTTTCTCCCAAGAGGCATCCGAGCATAAACACCCCAATAATTTGTTAAATGCAGGCCAATTTGTACCCAAAATTATCGGATGCCGGAGGTGCGGATTAACTGCCACCTCCACGCTATGCTTTTGACCCCTAAATTGAATAATGACGGGCACTAACGGATATTCCACCACATCCCCGTGCACACACCTCACGTTAACCAAGCGGCCTGCATCCAATGCCCAGGACGAAATCAGGCTTTGATGCACCGAGGTTTGGTTACATCCTGAGTCCACCAAAGCCTGATAAGTACCCCCCTTGACACTCACAGGTATTTGGTACTCGCCAGCTTGACCGGGGGCAGCCTGCGGATCGTCCGGGACCCGGATCAACGTCCCAACCTCCATCACTGGACACCTGTCCACAAAGTGCTCCGGGTCCCCGCAACGCCAACAGGCCGGCCCAGACCTGCCCGCCGCTCTTGTGGCAGGGAGCGGGTTAAATGGTTGACGCGGAGAGAGGGGAGAAGCAGGAGCGGAGTCCGGCCCGGCGGCAGGGAGTCCCGCCCCCCTGGGCGGGGCTCTTGGTCCATAATACGGGCCCTGTTCCGTTCCACCCCGCCCCCGGGGCGGAACACGTGGCGGGCCGGGCGGACGAGACCTGGGTAGAGGGACAGGTTTAGAGAGAGAGGGGGAATTAAAAGAAGGAGAGAGAGAGGCAGATGGTAGGGGTTCGCCGACCCCTTGGCACGCCACCATGTGGTCCTCCGCCAATTCGATGGCTGAGTCCAGCGACGTGGGGCGGTGGCACTGGACCCACTCGGCGGTTTTCTTGGGGAGCCGAGTGATAAACTGCAACAGTACCACGCGATCGATAACCAGGTCCACGTCGCTTCCCTCAGCCAGTAGCCATTTGCGGCACGAGTCCCGGAGCTGTTGGGCCAACACGAAGGGCCGGCCGGACTCGCCCAGGTCCAGAGAACGGAAGCGTTGACGATGCTGCTCGGGGGTCCGGCCGACCCGCTGGACGATGGCCCGCCGAAGATCGTCAAAGACCAGGAGGTTCTCTGCTGGCAGCTGCTGCGCCGCCACCTGCGACTCCCCCGAGAGGAGCGGGACCAACCTCATGGACCATTGGTCCCGCGGCCAGCCACTTGCCTCGGCTGACCGCTCGAACAAGTCGAGGAAGGCCTCGGGGTCGTCACATGGCCCCATTTTGTTCAGCGGCAGGTGGGTAGGCGCAGCCGGCTGCCCGATGGTCTCCTGGCGAACCTCCCGGTCAATCCAGCTCCGGAACCTCTCGCGGTCCTCCTGCTGGGCCTGCACGATGGCTTGAAAGCGGCGTTCTTGGTCGGTGCGCAGGTCCAGCAGGGCCTGATGTTGCTCCTGATGCAGGACCGCGAGGGAGGTGATGACTTCCGCAAATGTCGAAGGGGAGGACGAAGATTGCATGGCAGCGGCCACCCAGCTTCCTTCCCGGGTTTCGGCACCAGTGTAGTACAAACAATGTTCGTTAGTGTAGGAAGGAAGGGGACAGGGTCGGCGGTTAACTGCTGACTGAGCTTTATTTCAAAATTCAGAAACGTCAAACAAACACTGTGCAAGGCACAAAACAAAATAATCCACAAAGGGCTTCACTCCAGTCACGGCATATACAATCCACAAAGGGCTTCACTCCTGGTCACGGCATATACAATCCACAAAGGGCTTCACTCCAACTTGTCGTGCACCAGCGGCTCAGTCAGCAGTCCCCCTCTCTCTCCCCGACTCCTGCTTCTCGCGGCGTTTTAACCTGTCTCCGCGCCAATTACTGAAACGAGAAACAGGTGTTCGTGATTTACATTTAACTCGCTCACTCACCAAAGATCTCCCGATGCTCTCTCCCGCTGCAGACCTCGCTGAACCACGCCCCCCTCGCCACAGTATGCATTGACGTCACTTTCCCGTCGAAAGCGCGCTCCCTCAGCTGTACTGAGTGGCAAAAGAACCTGCTGCATGACTGGATTTAATGGGGTAAACTGAGAAAACGAACGATTACACTAAAGGTTGGACTCAAAAGTTTTCCTTACAACTTGTCAAATAAACCTAATCCATGGATATTGACATGCAGCCAGGAATCGTGTTTCCTGACATTTATATGTGCCTGATTTCGACGCCGAGGAAACACATAAAGCAAATCTGCCTGTGAATATTTTATATAACTACAATATAGGTAGGTTTAATAAGGTCCAAATAATCACTTATATCATTGTTATATATAACGTCATATCGTCCAGCCCTAAAACTTCTATAGTTTGTGTCAGTGTTTATTTAAAAACACCCAATTATGCAGAATATATGATGGTAAATATGTAATTGATGAGTTGTCAACACAATATATAACAATAAAATATATACGGCATGATTTTACCTCAAAATCCAATCCAAAATGATAACTGCAAATCCACGTTTCTCTGCCTGGAGTCCAGCTGTTTCTGTGAATTGCAGTGATCCATTTGCTTCTTTTTTCTGTAGCTTTCGGCAGTTTTTAAATATATACCTCAGGTTTTGTGTCAAAGCTACTTGTACAGTCAATCACAAAGCTCTTTCCCATTTTGGATGTGTTTTGTGTGTTTTTCGTGACATTCACGCTGAAAGCCAATGCTGCTGCTCAGTCTTTTGCCACTCAGCGGGCGTGACCGCAGTCATAACGGTCGACGGTGACGTCACGTGCATACCCTCTATAACATACAATCACATCCAAGCCCAACAATCCATTCATCCAATCACATTTCATCACTATAAGGATGACTAATCAGCAGCCAGTCGATATCCAGACATCCAGTCAAAGTCCTGGGGTGCGTTTCCCGAACAACGATGTAACTCACTGCTGAACTACCATAGTACGGATGCATCGTTGAACAAATCAACTAGCTAGTCACGACTGTTTCCCAAAACCGTATTGTCGCAAACTTGTCGTTCAACCACGTTGGTGAATGATGCCACGCAGGTGATAGAGTAATAACTTCTTTAAATGAATCAGTTTAAGTTCGAATTAATGCTATAATTTCTGCTATAAATTACAGACATGGCATTAGAGGACTAATTCTTATTTTCCTCAGTTATTTTGCTTTATTTCCAGATTAAATCAAATGCTTGTTCTGACGTACTTGAGCATGTACGCACATGCGCACTCTTCAAAAACGGTGCTTCAGATCTCTTGACAAACTAAAATACAAAAATGACATTTGTACATATTCAAAATAAAATATATACATTGTACTTAATGTCAGCTTGCTTATTTTTTGCTCAAGATAATGATTTATTAAGTCCACAGGTCAAAAAAACAGGAAACTATGCTTCTAACCTCAGCTCGAGAGCTGTTGTTCCAACCACACAAGTTTGCGATGCAGTTTGCGAATGTTCGTTTGAACTATGGTTTCGGGAAACACCAAATCGTTGAACTATGTAAGTAACGACGGAACTTGCAATGTTAGTTGGCTAACGATGCTTTTGGAAAACGCACCCCACTATCAGTGAGGAAAGCGCGTACGTGTGCGGATGAGGTGGATGACTTAACCACGGTCATAACTGGAGAAAAAAAAAAAAAAACATAAATCAGTCTGACGGAGCGTTTCCATTGTTTACAGGCTCTTGGTACCCAGGAAAGAGGATGTAGCATCTCCTGCGGTAGCTTTAGCAAACAGGGCAAATGTGAGGAAAGGGCAGCTGTTGTGCGGGTAAATATGGGACGGCTAATGGCCAAATGAACGAGAAGGTGATGATTCACCGGCAGGTGATACTGACCCAGGTAAGTGTTTGTGAAGGCCTATTACACACTGTACCCTAGTCAGGCGTGTTTTGCGATGTCTGCAGCGAGAGGCAGTAGATAACAGTCACTGGGCTTCAGAAGTGTAGTGCTCTGTGATGTAATGCTGTTTTAAAAGCTGTTTTGTTTTATTTTGCCTAGCCTTTTTCAGTTGATGTTCAACATCAGTCGCGGCCTCACGTGTCTTTGTGTAGTGTGCGTATGTGGCTCAGATGAGCATCCTCATTCCTGAACCCTACACTCGACAGTGAACCTTAAACCTAAATCGACACAGTATCACTACACCTAAACCCACCATTTATTCAAATATTATATAAAATTGTTTTAAAGATTTTTTAAGCATATTGTGTAGTTGTGCTTGGACTGGATGGCAGTTGTTTCATTTGTGATAACGCATTGAAACACGTAATTTTGGCGGTCATATTGAACGACATTATGGAAAGGTATGTGGTACAGGATAAGGTGTTGTCCACACAGGTAAGTATGGTAGTGTATAAGCTGCTACACTGTTGAGTGCAGTTTGGGGTTGTATTGAGGGTTGACCCAGTGTCTCATATGTGAACATTCTCTTTGGTTTTCTTTCTTGTGCAGATCGTCTTAGTATAACCGGATCTTCTTCCACTGGATAGTCCCTTGCATCACTCATCCGAAGACTCTCGATTTCACTGTCTTCTTCACTCATTGGTGAGGATATGGGGCAGTGAACAGGTTCATACACTGACTGACTACTGCTTTGAGTATCTCTCCCTTGTAATGACGTGTATTTGATCTTGCTCTCCACTTGCAGGTGCTGGTGGTGCCACCTCTACCAGAGGATTCTCCTGATTTGGTTCTGGACTAAGGTAAGTATTCTCTCTTCTAGGTTCAGCCCAACTTGAAGGAATCCTCAGCCAATACTCTCCAGTGTCATCCTCATCCGAATCAGACTCTTCTCCTCCATGGTAAGCAAGCTCCTTGCTCTGTGTCTCTCTGTCCTTTTGTCTGTTTCGCTTCTGCTTTCCAGTTTCCCATGATCTGATGGAGTTTCGACAGGTAAGTCTGTGGCGAGGGGGGTGTGGTTCAGTGAAGTCTGCAATGGGAGAGAGCGTCAGGAGACGCATGGTGAGTGAGTGGGTTAAATGCAAATCACAAACACCTGTTTCTCATTCCAGTAATTGGCACGGAGACAGGATAAAACGCCAGGAGAAGCAGGAGTGTGTGATAGAGAGAGGGACTGCTGACTGAGAATGCCGATCACGACAACAACACTGGAGTGAAGCCCTATTGTGGATTGTGTATACCGACGTTGGAGTGAAGCCCTATTGTGGATTGTTTATTTTGTTGTTGTGCGTTGCACAGACTTTTGTTGGACATTTTATTACTTTAATAAAGCTCAGTCAACAGTCAAAAGCCGACCCTGTCCTCTTCCTTCCCTACGAACTCTGAAATGTACTACACTGGTGCTGAAACCCGGGAAGGAAGACGGGCTGCCGCCGCCATGCAATCATCATCCTCCACGCCATTTGCGGATGTCATCGCCTCCCTCACGGTCCTGCATCAGGAACAACATCAGGCCCTGCTGGATCTAAGAACCAACCAAGAGCGTCGGTTTCAAGCCATCATCCAGACCCAGCAGGAGGACCGCGAGAGGTTCCGGAGCTGGATCGACCAGGAGGTTCGCACGGACTCCATCGCGCAGCTGGCTGTGCCCACCCACCTACCCCTAAATAAAATGGGTCCTCTGGACGACCCCGAAGCCTTCCTGGACCTATTTGTCAAGTCAGCGGAGGCGTGCGGATGGCCGCGGGACCAATGGTCCATGAGGTTGGTCCCGCTGCTTTCGGGGGAGTCGCAGGTGGCGGCACAGCAGCTGCCAGTGCAGAACCTCCTGGTGTTTGACGACCTTCGGCGGGCCATCATCCAGTGGGTCGGTCGGACCCCAGAGCAACAACGCCAGCGTTTCCGCTCCCTGGAGTTGGGCGAGTCCGGCCGGCCCTTCGTGATGGCCCAACAGCTCCAGGACTCGTGCCGCAAATGGCTATTGGCTGAGGGAAGCGACGTGGACCGTCGATTGTGTGGTGCTGGAGCAGTTCATCACTCGGGGACGGAGCGGAACAGGGACTGACTGCTGCCGGGCCGGACCCAGCTCCTGTTTCTCCCCTTTCTCCGCGCCAACCATTTAACCCACTCTCTGACACGAGAGCGGCGGGCAGGTCTGGGCCGGCCTGTTGCCGTTGCGGGGACCCAGAGCATTTTGTGGATAGGTGTCCTGTTATGGAGGTGGGGACGATGATCCAGGTCCCGGACGACCCGCAGGCTGCCCCTGGTCAAGCTGGCTGGTACCAAATACCTGTGAGTATCAAGGGGGGTACCTATCAGGCTTTGGTGGACTCAGGATGTAACCAAACCTCTGTTCATCAAAGCCTGATTTCGTCCGGGGCATTGGATACAAGCCGCATGGTTAGGGTGCGGTGTGTGCACGGGGATGTGGTGAAATATCCTATAGTGCCAGTCATTATTCAATTCAGGGGTCAAAAGCATAGCGTTGAGGTGGCAGTTAATCTGCACCTCCGGCATCCGATAATTCTGGGAACGAATTGGCCAGCATTTAATAAATTATTGGGGTGTTTATGCTCGGATGCCTCTTGGGGGAAAAGACGCTGGATAAGGATGCGCGAGTGCAGGTGGGAGAGACTGACCGGGGACCAGTGAGTACAGCTTCAGAGGAACAGAGCGAAATCGGAAGACTTATTCTTTCGGATCGTGATGATTTTCCTCTGGAGCAGTCTCAGAATGACACGCTAAAACATGCATTTGAAAAGGTCAGTACCATCAACGGTCAGCCTCTCCAGCCTGGACGTCCGCTTTCTTATCCATATTTTGCGATCATAAAGGATAGGTTGTATCGAGTGACCCAAGACACTCAGACAAAGGAAGATACAACCCAATTGTTAGTTCCAAAGAGCCGCAGGGAAATGCTTTTCCAAGCGGCTCATTCTAATCCAATGGCTGGGCATTTGGGACAAACAGCAACACTAAATCGCCTCATGACCCGATTCTTTTGGCTGGGCATTCACGAGAACATGCGCAGGTGGTGCGCATCTTGTCGTGAATGTCAGTTGGTAAATCCACCAGCCACTCCAAAAGCGCCTTTGCGCCCCCTCCCATTAATGCAGGTCCCCTTTGAAAGAATTGGTATGGACCTCATCGGGCCATTAGAGCGATCAGCGAGAGGGCATCGCTTTGCATTAGTCATTGTGGATTATGCAACGCGATACCCCGAAGCAGTGGCTCTCCGCAACATTTCCGCTAAGAGTGTTGCAGACGCACTGTTTAGTCTAATCTCCCGAGTGGGGATTCCGAAAGAAATCCTCACTGATCAAGGCGCAGCATTTATGTCACGCACGTTACGCGAACTTTACGAATTATTGGACGGGCTGGTCGAACGTTTTAACCGCACGCTTAAATCCATGATTCGTAAATTTGTTCAAGAGGACGCCAAAAATTGGGATAAGTGGTTAGAACCCCTGTTATTCGCGGTGCGAGAGGTCCCGCAAGCCTCCACAGGGTTTTCCCCCTTCGAGCTTCTCTTCGGACGCCACCCCCGCGGGGTACTGGACGTCCTAAGGGAGACTTGGGAGGACAGACCATCTCAGGCCAAAAACGAAATTCAGTATGTGCTGGACTTGAGAACAAAACTCCACACTTTGGGGCGGCTATCCATGGAGAATTTGTTACAAGCCGAGCACAAACAGAGACAGCTGTATGACAGGGGGACTAATTTATGCAAATTTTCACCGGGAGATAAAGTGCTTGTATTGCTCCCCACTTCAAGTTCAAAATTACTTGCAAAGTGGCAAGGACCATTTGAGGTTACAAAGCAAATTGGCGAGCTCGATTATGAGGTGATACATTCCAATAGGAGAGGAGCATGTCAAATTTACCACCTCAATCTCCTTAAAAAATGGAATGAGGCAGAATCAGTGATGTTGGCGACGGTGATTAGCGGAGAGGATGATCTCGGGACAGAGGCGAATGTCAAAAAACAATCCCTCGCTCTGCCCCCGGGGGGAGATCACCTCTCACCCTCCCAGCTCACTGATTTGACTAAATTACAAGCAGAGTTTGCTGACGTGTTTTCTTCCCTACCGGGTCGTACGAACCTCATTCAGCACCACATCGAGACAGAGCTGGGCGTGGTGATTCGCAGCCGGCCATATAGATTGCCTGAACACAAGAAAAAGGTAGTTCAGGCAGAATAAGGGGCAATGCTTGAAATGGGAGTAATAGAAGAATCCAGCAGTAACTGGGCGCGCCCGATAGTTTTAGTTCCCAAAACAGACAACTCAGTGCGGTTCTGTGTGGATTACCGCAAGGTGAATGCTGTGTCGAAATTTGACGCGTATCCAATGCCACGGGTGGACGAATTGCTTGACCGACTTGGTACGGCTCGATTTTATTTGACACTGGACTTAAACAAAGGGATATTGGCAGATCCCCTTGAAATATACTACAAAGTCATTTACCAACAACAGCAGGTTTCGATGTAGAGTGTGTGTTCCCTTCTTACTTCCATTCTCAGGGCTCACCTTATACACTGGGTTGTCAGTCACTTGCTCTTCGACCACATAGATGCTTTTCTCCCAGTATGGTCTGAGTTTCCCTGGACCTCCACGCTCACTGAGATTTCTGACTAATACCCTGTCTCCGGGTCTAAGCACTACACCTCTGACCTTAAGGTCATACTGGGCTTTGCCTCGTGCACTTGCCTGCTTGCTGTTCTTGCTTGCTATTTGGTATGCCTCACCCATTCTTCTAGCCCACTGTTCAGCAAATCCTCTGGGCATTTGCCCCTTGTCTTCTTCAACCAGCCCAAATATCAATTCAATAGGGAGAAGAGGATGTCTCCCATACAGCAGGTAGAATGGGGAATACCCAGTTGACTCATGATGGGTGCAATTGTAGGCGTGTACAATCTGGGGCAGATGATCTTTCCTCTTTGCTTTTTCTTTCTCAGCCATTGTTCGGAGCATCTGCAGGAGAGTCCAGTTAAATCTCTCAGTTGGGTTCCCCTGGGGGTGATATGGGGATGTTCTTGAGTGACGCACTCCAGCCAGTTGTCGGAGATTTCGGAAAAGCTCATTCTCGAACTCTCTGCCTTGGTCGTGATGTAGCTTTCCTGGGTAGCCAAAGCGAGGGATGTAGTCGTTAAACAACCGCTCAGCCGCTGTCTGTCTGGACTTGTTTCTCATAGGATAAGCTTGAGCAAATTGAGTGAAATGATCAACGACAACTAGTATATACTCATATCCTCCCTGATTGATGCAGTTCCAATGGTGAGCTGGAAGTTATACTCCCCATGGGGGCTCGGTGCTGTTTTTTTTGGTTTGATGCATGGGCACCTTTTGGTGATGTACTCCTCTACTTCTCTCTTCATATGCGGCCAGTAGAACCTCTCCCTCATTAAGTGGATTACTCTTTCTTGGCCTACATGTCCCATCCTATCATGCAGTTGCTCCAGAGCAAGTTGTCTATACTTAGTTGGCAGAACAAGCTGTTTCCTTCCAGCTACGTGCCTATACAGACATCCATCTTCCAAAGACAGCTTGCTCCACTCTCTTAAGACTTTCCTGGCTGGACCTATCACCCTTCTCCTAATGTCTTCATCCGGCACCTCATCTGTCTCTTTCATCTCCATTATCCTACAGATCGCTGGATCATCCCTTTGAGCTTTGGCAAGTTCAACCTTGCTTACAGGCGGCAACAAGGGGGCAGAGGAGAATTGGTCTATTTCTGCATGGGCCATACTGAGTGCTGCAATCCAAGCCACATCCTTCTTCCTGGCGGCATGACTCCCATCCCAGACCGCTCGTATCACCTCTGGTGACAGGTTCTCCATGCACTCTGCAACATATTTCTCCATATCAAGAGGAAGGCGTGATAGCGTGTCAGCATCGATGTTCGTTTTACCAGGTCGATGTTTGATATCAAAGCGAAAATCTGACAGTTCTCACACCCAAAGATGGCCCACTGCATTCAGTTTTGCAGTGCTCATAACATAGGTCAAGAGATTATTATCAGTGTAAATGGTAAAGTGAGGGGCGTAAAACAATAATCCCTAAACTTCTCGCATACCACCAACTTTAATGCAAGAATCTCCAGCTTCCCACTATGCAGTCGGTAGTTCTTTTCAGCTGGAGAAAGGGTCCTGGAGCCATACGCGATGACCCGCAACCCTCCATCCTGGTGCTGATAAAGGATAGCCCCGAGGCCCTTTTCTGATGCATCAGTGTGTAGCACGAATGGGAGGTTGAAATCCGGGTAAGCCAAGACCGGTGGATTTACCAGCATGTCAGTCAGCAGGTCGAGTGTTTTCTGGTGCTCAATGGTCCATTCCACTGGCGTTCGGGAGGACATCTGGGGATTGCTGCCCCTGGCTGAGTCTGAAGTAATTCATAGATTGGTTTGGCCACACGTGAAAAATCTTGTATGAATGGGCGATAATATCCAAGGAGTCTTCGCACCTCTCCCACTGTCTGAGATCTGTCTCTTGAGTGCTATCACTGCGTCAAGATCGTGAGGGTCTATTCTCACTCCTTTGGCCGACACTAAGCGACCCACATACCGGATTTCCTGGCGGAAGAGTTCACACTTCTCAGGCCTAAGTTTTACTCCATGGCACCTAAGAGTCTGAAGAAATATTCGGATCTGAGCATTTCTGGTTAAAATGTATATATAAAAAAAAATTTTTTTAGAAAATGAGTGATTGTTTCTCTAGATAAGACCCTTATTTCTCGTCTGGGATCATGTAGAACAATTTGAAGCTACAGTGAAACTAATTTTGACCTTCAACTGTTTGGTGCCCATTGAAGTCCTGGAATGTTTTCATCAAAAACTTTAATTTCTTTTCGACTGAAGAAAGAAAGACATGGACAACTTGGATGACATGGGGGTGAGTAAATTATCAGGAAAAGTTTATTTAAAAGTGGACTAATCCTTTAAGCTCACTCCTGACGTCTTTATACTTGTGCCCCAGGCCCTGATATACAGTATGGAGGAACACATCTTGGATTGTGGCTGGGCTGTACCGCACATCCGTGTTAGACTGTTTGATAGAAAAAAGTATTTTCTGCTTAAGGCCTATTACCCTGTACAGGAACTGTTGAGGGGTTTCGGTCTCCATCTGTTTTGCACACTTTAGTTCCTGAAATAACTCTGTGCTGCTTTTGTCCCCTAGGTGTGACTGCAGGAACCTCTTAAGCTCTTCCACTGTCATATCTTCCTTATTTATAATAATTTCTTTGAAGTTACCGGGTCTGATTGCACGTAATATTCCCCTAACCAGTTCAGCTTCACTGAAATTCTCTTTGACTCCATCATCAATCTGTCGGCATACATTGGCGTATGTGATGTCGGATGCATAGTCACCAATTTGCCCCCCCTGTATCTTAAATTCATGACGTTGCAGGCAGGAGAGGTCTCGTAACAAGACTACTTTTTTTTTAGTGATCCCCTGTGAGGTACGTTCAACATTATTACTATTCACAGGCGTGTCACTGTGTATCACTGGTGGTCTAGGGGTGGAGTGCTGGATGTGTGGTGTAAGATACTGAATGAGTTTTCTGCTCAGCTCTTGGAAATCTGAATGTCTGACAGTAGGATTGGTGCTAGGATTTGTATCTAACCCTCTAACTTTCCCTAGATCAGATGCATTTTCAGGTGATTCTACATGCACAGTGTCTGTAGTCATCATGTGACCTGTAGAGGTGTGTGTATGTGAAGTAGGTGCGGGGCATACATGAACATCAACATTACTCTCAACCTCACCATGACAATGACAAGGCGCAGCAGCACCATGCTCTTGTACAACAGCCTCCACAGTCCCTTGTAAAACCAAAAGTTCAGTCATACCTCTGTCCTCTGATTGTCTGATTGTAGCAGGTGAGTGCTGTACATAAAGGCATTGATGTTTTCAAGACAACGCTCTTGATCTTCAGCGTCAAGTTCAGAGAAGTCCCTTTCTGGTATTGGACCGATGCTTTTGGCGACTTGGAACAGTCCAACAGCGGACAGGTTGAGTAGACTTTTCCTGATGTCCCAAACTCGATCAGCCATGATAACCTCTTTTCCACAGTCCCTCGAGCCACTCGTGCAGTCACCAGCTTTCTGGACCCCTCTTCTCACTGATGTCCTAGCCTAATGGATCACTGCATCAGCGTCCACACTCTGTTGGTCCTCAGGATCAAGTTTTATGGATCGACTTCCATGGGCATCAGGAGCCGATCCCGGACGAGCCCCCACAAATCTGTTACAGGCCCCGTGCAGAAGGCCGTGTTGCCAGATTAGAAAATACCTGTAAAAACAGGAAAGAATGAGGAGACCAGAGCCAACGTGTGTGTCGCCAGAATCCCCAGCAATTGTGTATTCAATGTTTTCACATTGTAAAACCAATAAAGCATTTTCAATAATATATATATATATTTTTTTTTAACTCTGTCAAACAATGCACATTTCACATTTACATTTACTAGTTACTGATTTTACAATCAGATCTGCCATGCCACTTCAGCATCAATCTCCCCTCTGCATTAGCAGGAAATATATGCATTAACATTACATCCATTTGCATTGAGATGTCTTTTTAAAGAAACTCAACTGGAGAAGTGCATTTTCATATGACACACATGAACTCTAAATAACCAAACAAATATAATAATCAAACAAATAATGAACATAACCTAGTAAATGGAGCTTGTATTAATCACATTAAATGTATTTCGCGAGCACATGCGAGCATCACAGCATCCACAAAATGGCGGATCACCTACGCATTTTCACTATCTTTATAAACTGGAACATGTATATACAATTTTTGCAAAATAAACATACACATAGTTAACAAATGACTCGTGTGCATATTGCTTGGTTGTTGTACAAGTATTACATGTAAAAACAGGAAAGAATGAGGAGACCAGAGCCAACGTGTGTGCATCGCCAGAATCTCCAGCAATAGAGGGTGTGCACGTGACGTCATCGTCAACCGTTACGACTGCGGTCACGCCCACTGAGTGGCAAAAAGACTGAGCGGCAGCATTGGTTTTCAGCGTGAATGCGGCGAAAAACACACAAAGCACATCCAAAACGGGAAAGAGCTTTGCGACTGACTGTACAAATAGCTTTGACACAAAATCTGAGGTATATATTTAAAGACTGCCGAGAGCTACAGAAAAAAGAAGCAAATGGATCACTGCAATTCACAGAAACAGCTGGACTCCGGCAGGAAAGTGACGTCGATGCATACCCTCTATAGTGGGTATGCACGTGACGTCACCGTCGACCGTTACGACTGCGGTCACGGCCACTGAGTGGCAAAAGACTGAAGGGGCTCGCACACCGGACGCGAAGCTCAGCGCCTCACCACGTCTTTAAAATTCGAACGCATTGTTTTGAGTGTACGCACACCGGCGGCGACATTCGGCGCCTGTCCGCGGCGCCCAGCTACGACTCAGAAAAAAATATAAAACAATGTGTTCGAATTTGAAAGACGTGTCGCGGCGCTGAGCTTCGCATCCGGTGTGCGAGCCCCTTGAGCAGCAGCATTGGTTTTCAGTGAGAATGTCGCGAAAAACAAACAAAACACATCCAAAACGGGAAAGAGCTTTGTGATTGACTGTACAGATAGCTTTGACACAAACCCTGCGGTATATATTTAAAAACTTCAGAAAGCAACAGGGAAAAAAGCAAATGGATCACTGCAATTCTCAGAAACAGCTCGACTCCAGGCAGAGAAACATGTTTTAGTTATCATTTTGTATCAAATCAGGGACGGACTGGGACTAAAAAACGGCCCTGGACTTTGACTAGGCCCGGCCCAAAGCAATCGGCGTGCGAAAACTCGACAACAATAACGCCTGGCATGAGTGTCACAAGACTTTAATTGTGGCTCATGATACTATACCATCCAAATTATAGTAATAGCACTGATGTTGACTAGATGTTGTGTTAAAAGCATTATTCTAGAATACTCTTGAATACTCATATAGAAATGGAGGTCTCAACACACTGCAGTCCCTCTGGCTGAACCCGTGGCCGCGTTATGCATATTGTTTGTTTCTATGCTTCTTCTATCTAACATCTTTGCTGTTGGTTTCTTCCTACTCTTCCACTTCTTCTTCTCCTTATTTGGCGGCCACGGCCAGTGCAGCTGGCTTCCAACTTAAATTTGCATTGCTTTTTGCGCTTTCGGCGGGAAAGTGACGTCGATGCATACCCTCTATAGAGAGGGTATGTACTGACATCACTTTCCCGCCGAAAGTGCGCTCCCTCAGCTGGACTGAGTGGCAGAAGAAACATGCTGCGTGACTGGATTTAATAGAGGAAACTGCGAAAACGCGAGTAAAACTAACGAATTACACTGGGCTCGAAAGTGTTTCTTACAACTTGTCAAATAAACCTAATCCAGTGGTTCCCAACCACATTCCTGGAGTACCCCCAACACTGCACATGTTGCATGTCTCCTTGATCAAGCACACCTGAATCAAGTCATCAATTCATTAGCAGAGACTCCAAGACCAGAAATGGGTGTGTCAGACAAAGGAGACATGGAAAATGTGCAGTGTTGGGGGTACTCCAGGAATGTGGTTGGGAACCACTGACCTAATCCATGGATACTGACATGCAGCCAGGATATGTGCCTGATTTCGACGGCGGGGAAATACATAAAGTAAATCTGCCTGTGAATATGTTATATAACTACAATATAGGTAGGTTTAAAAACGAGTAATCACTTATATCAATGTTATATCGTCATATTGTCCAGCCCTAAAACATATATAGTTTTATAGTAAAGTTTTTGTCAGTGTTGTTTATTTAAAAACACCCAGTTATGTAGAATATAAGTTTAAATAAGGTTTAAATCTGAGTAATCACTTATCAATGTTATATATGGCCTATCGTCATATTGTCCAGCCCTAAAACTTGTACAGTTTTTGTCAGTGTTTATTTAAAAACACCAAATTATGCACAATATAAGATAGTAAATATTTAATTGATCAGTTGTCAACACAATATATAACAATACAATATATTCGGTATGATTTTACCTCAAAATCCAACAATTTGACACAATGATAACTGCAAATCCATGTTTCTCTGCTGGAGTCCAGCTGTTTCTGTGAATTGCAGTGATACATTTGCTTCTTTTTTCTGTAGCTTTCGGCAGTCTTTAAATATATACCTCAGGTTTTGTGTCAAATCTATTTGTACAGTCAATTACAAAGCTCTTTCCCGTTTTGGAAGTGTTTTGTGTGTTTCGCGGCATTCACGCTGAAAACCAATGCTGCCACTCAGTGGACGCGACCGCAGCCACAACGGTCGACGATGACGTCACGTGCATACCCTCTATTGTGAGGGCGCCGGCGCACAAGCTCCTCTGCACGAGTCCACCGTTTCAAAATAAGAGTCCCGCTCTCACTCAACAAAAGATGATGATTTATACATGACAATTTTCAGCTTCCCATTACATTTAACATACAAAACTTAAGCAGAAATTAATATATATATATATATATATATATATATATATATATATATATATATATATATATATGAAAAACTTTTTCTTCCAAAATCACAATGTTCAAAATGTGTACTTTAGGGTTGCCAGATAAACACATTATCCAAATGTAGTGATTTGTTCTTTCCTCATATTTAAAATAATTTTAAAAATATGAAATATTTTCGTAATATTTTTATACGAAAATAATAATGCCAGCTTTACCAGCTTCACTTAGTAATAAGTGAAGCTGGTAATGCTGTTTGTGGAGATGTTTAATCAGATCTTGAGAGATTTAATGTCTTTTATCTTCAGTTGATTTCATCGAAGGCTGTGGTTGAAGTAAGTCGTAGTTGTTGTTTCTCTGTCCTTCGGTGATTCTGCTCGTTATCACCTAATTATCTCATTAACTCCAGCATGTTTCTGTGTTACATTTAACAGCCTGTAGTGTGCACACTGAGCAGTGTTCATTTCATCTGGGCTAACCCATGTGGGGCCTTCATGGAAACCGTGGACAAAAATGTCTGGGCCCCAGTTAGGCTGCCCAGGTGACACACATCTGGGCCCCACCATGCTATGTTGGCTGGGTAGTTCCCTAGGTCGTGAATCAGTATATCATGCAAGGGAATGTGGTTGATTCCCTGATCAGTGCCCTGACTACTGAACTAGGGAGCTGATTGATACACACGGTAAACCTGTCTGGAGTTTTCGCATGGCTCTGCAAAGTACGTCACCCGGATCGTTGATCTGATTGGTTGAAGGACTATCCAATTGCGTGACTAATGCTCGTTGATCACGCCTCTTGTGCAGTAGGAAATACATAGGGTGCTTCTCAATTCTTATTTGTGCATCCTCGTTTCCTTTCCTTGCTTCCTTTCCTCGCGTCTTAGCTCCACCCCTCCAGGATGCGAGGGAAGGACGCAAGGAAAAGACGAGAGGACGGAGGAATTGAATCAAGTGAAATGATAAATCCTCGCTCCCTTTAGCGTCACTTCAAAGCGTCATCAGCTGCGCTCGAGGGATCTACCCACTTGTTGTTAAAGTTTGGTTATTTAAAAAAATATAATAAATATTAATAAAGCAAGATGCCTAGTTGAAATATATGAGATATAACGTTTATTTAATCTGTAAAAGTAAAGCATACATTTAAATTATTGTGACAGATAAGAAGGGGGAGGAGAATTTATGCGTGCCGTCAGATTACTCGATGAGAAAGACTTCCGCAAAGGATGCACCTGTGTATCCTCGCTCATGACTCCTCAGGAAGCCTCCTGACTCCTCGTTCCTCGCCTCCTCGCGGTGCGATTAGAGAATTGAGATGTCCTTCAAGATGGCTGAGCTCGATTGTTTTCCGGGTCATAGGATGGAGGACGGAGGAGCGAGGAGACGAGGAGGGATATTGAGAAGCACCCATAGCAAACTCCCCAGACCAATGTTCAATTTTAAATTGAGCTTGGTCTGGTGATAGCCAGACTAGGTGTAGCGCGACTAAAAGCTACAAGCTACAATCCGTTTTGCGTTCTGACGAGTTCGTCTTCAGATCACGAACTAAAATCGTGCATTACCGCCATCTATCAGTTCATCGGCAGTTCATCGAGAAGAGATCGCCTGATGATTATGTAAAGGACAAAGCATCCGTCAACTGAACAGAAAACAAAAAAGCTCCCAGATGTACCACGTTGCTGCTATACCACCTGACCGCTGTAGATTCATTTTGTTGATAGTGATACCATATAGAAACGCATAATTCCCAGTCAAAGGACGTGAACAGCTCCGAATACAATGTCACGTGTTGTCATCTCAAGATTTCGGTAAATACGAGGTGGCGTGAATGCAGCATTAGACCTGCATTTTTCTGTGTATCCAATTTAAGTTCCGGTTCGGTTTAAGTGCAGGTCCGGTTCCAGAATCAAATCATTGAGGGTGCCTCTGAAATCAGTGAGGGTGTTATAGTAAAGTGCAGATGTAATGTGTAAACAACGGCTCCACCATAATAAGAATAGCAATGTATAGTGAGACATTTAAGATTAAGTAATTTTACAAATAATTGGAACAGAATTTCAAAAATATTGATACAAAAATTCTAATATTTTTCTAGTCTGCATTTACATTTCTTATTCTTATTATTGCATATTTTTGTCCCGTGTTATGGTTATGGTAGCAATTTTGAGCATGAATCCTGCATTTATATGTAGAAATCACTTCTGAAACTGCAGAGTGCAATTGGTGGTCGGTCCTCTCATAGCATGAAAAACAAAATGTATATTAAAATTCTGAATGTATTATATATAAAGCATGCAAAGAGAGTCAGTGTGAGATATAGGCTACATTTGAGTATTTTATCTTTTGATATAGTTTACAAAATAAAACAGTACGCTTTGATAACCTTCTTTATCCAGTGATATTCTGACCTTTTCTCTTTTGTAATGTCTCTCAGCCATCTCTCTACAGTCTTTCTTTAAATCCTCTCTTGTTCACTCTCTCTCCTCCCCCATCATGAGTGGATACGCCCCCTACTACTGATTGGCTACAAGTGTGTTGGTTGTGATGTTACCCTTTTAGTGTAGATATGAACTTAAATGATTGTAAATCATTAATGACTTGGAATACAGACCTAAGGTGGAAATTACTGTTTGTGACTAAAAAATTATATTAAAAATCCCCATGGTGGTGAAGGATTAGATAAGATAAAAAGTATAAACCCTGAAGAAGTTTCAGTTATTTAAACTTCTGGAATTTAATTATTTTAATTATCTTTTAATTATATTATTAATACATTTTAAATTACATTTAAAATTTCAACATTTTATTATTGTTATTTTTATTTTCTATTTCATTGTTAATTTTTTTTTATTTTATTTTAAATAATTTCTACTCCTAGTTTAGTACCAAATATCAGTTAAACATGTTGACAACCACTGCTGTTTATGTTCCTTCAACAGGCCAGCTGCCACAGCTCCTGCAGGTGATGGGCCACAGAAGTTGCCAGCACTGTGATACCAAACCAGGACCACCAGGCGATCCAGGTCCCCCAGGCCCAACGGGCCCATCTGGACCCCCATGCCGCTCAAATATTATTCTTATAGGTGATATTGGCCCAATGGGTATGAAAGGTGCTAAGGGACAAGGTGAAGTTGGGTTGCCAGGTTCACCTGGCCCAGCAGGTAAAAAAACAAATGTCAATATCATACTCATGCATGATAACAATCCCTCCCATTTATTTATTTTGTCTTTGTAAGCACGTCTAAAGTAGCTTTCTCTTCCACAGGTTTGCAGGGCCCACGTGGGGATGACGGTGAGGGATATCCTGGGCCTTCTGGTCCACCAGGAAAACCTGGCACGCCAGGCACCCCAGGCAAACGTGGCCCCCCAGGATCCATGGGGATTTGTGACCTGTCCTCTTGTTATCAAGCCTATGGTTTTTGGGATGATCCATTTAGAAAAGGACTTAACTTTTAGCATCAGGACAGTGGGATCTTATTGATTCTTTACAGTTTTTTCTCTCTCAGATGAACATTTCTGGTGCTCAGCATTGACCTCAAGAACTCATAACCTCTAAAGAATGTCATTATCTTGAATCTTGATCTTAAATATGTGATGTGTTTTCCTGTCTGAGAATCTTGAATGTGGTAGAATCTCTAATTTGAATGAATCCTCATTTTTGATGCCACTCTTTTCCATATGTTGGGGGCAGGGGCTATTGAGCTTCAAAAAATGACACAAGTAGCACCATAAAAATGATCAGTATGACACATGTACTGTATACATACATCATTGGTTCTCATGTGTCCTGTGACCAATTTAATTTTCAATTTCAGATTTATGTTTTTGAGTGAACTGTTCCTTTAAAAGAAAATTTGCGATACTGTATCCACTGCACTGCCCTAGCCAAGCTACCTCTGTATGGGATGTGAAGCAATTTCTGCGGGCTATACATTGAACACTTGTGTTCAAATACTTCTACTCAAGGGCTATTTGTTAGTTTTTATAGGAACATTTTTACTACTACAACATTTTTGAATTATTTAATTATACTTTCAATTGTTTGAGAATTTGAACATGTCTTGTAGAATTTAGCAGTACTCTTATTAGTGTAGTTTTGGCATGTCTTTCTGATTTGTACAAAGATCATCAATTAACATCTATTTATTATTTAATGTTTCCTGTTGATGTTCTTTTTTTTAATGCACGATTTTAGCCTTGTCGTTTTTTTACAGAATTTATTTGTGCAGCTGACATTTCAAACTCTTTAAATTACAATAAATATTTTAAAATATTTAATTAAATTGTTTAATTCTTAATCATTTTGCTTGCTACTCTGTCACTTCCACCTCTCAAAAAATGTAAATACTCTAGTTTTCCATGACATTTGATCAAAAAAAGCGATAGTGAAAGGTTTTGCGTAATGCTGACAAGTTTGTTTAAATGCTCTTGACAGTTCCTCGTTCAGGATGTGTGCTGAGTTTTTCTCGGTAAGCCACAAAGTGTTTGCATCAGTTCTGTCGCGGATGCAGAGAGTTTCACACACTCATTTACCAAAGGAACGGGTGAGTCAAGCCAATATTTGATGCTCAGAATGCAATACAATCAATCAATACAATACAAATTAATAATTATTAACTCTGTGTTTGCTGTTGTTTTATTTTATTGCAACAGAATCTGACCTCAGACACCAATGGATGCGCTTAGTTTGGAGAACATTTTAAAATTTTTAGAAGAAGCCAATAACACGGCACCAGTTAACGTTGTAGACAAAGAGGTTCCTTTATGTGAGAAAAGTAATGTCATCCAGTTTGGTGCAGCATTTCTCCCAGCGTTCTACTACACCAACTTCTTGCTGAGCTTGGTGGGGAATGGACTGGTGCTGTACATCATCTACAAATATGAGAAGCTTACCACGATCACCAACATCTTCTTGCTCAACCTCGTCATCTCGGACCTGATCTTCGCCTTCAGCCTTCCCTTTTGGGCAGTCTACCACAAGTCAGAATGGATCTTTGGCAGTGGCCTTTGCAAGTTGGTGGGAAGCTGTTATTCCATCGGCTTCAACAGCTCCATCCTCTTCCTCACTCTCCTGACTTTTGACCGCTATCTTGCAGTGGTCCACGCCATCAGTGCAGTCCAGAGCAGGAAGAAAAAATACGCATTTGCATCATCCGCCATCGTCTGGGTGCTCAGTATATTGGCTAGTATAAAGGATATAGTTTTTTATGATGTGATGGATGGTCCAAATGGTAGGCTGTGCGAAATGACTGGATACATCTCGTCTACCCTCACAAAGTGGGAGCTGATCGGCTATTATCAGCAGTTTCTCTTTTTCTTCCTAGTGCCTCTAGTTATTGTCCTGTACTGCTATTCCCGCATAACCATCAGGATCATGTCCACACGCATGGTGGAGAAGTGCAGGGCTGTCAAACTCATCTTTGTTATTGTCTTCACCTTCTTCATCTGCTGGACGCCTTACAACGTGGTCATTCTGTTAAAAGCCATCAAGACGTCCTTTGGAGACCCGAATAAATGCTCAGAAGCCCTCGACTACGCTCTGTACATAACGCGTAACTTTGCCTACCTGTACTGCTGCATCAGCCCTGTCTTTTATACCTTTTTGGGGAAGAAGTTTCAACGCCATTTTCTGAAACTTTTGGCCAAGCGTCTACCATGTTTGAAGATCAATACATTGCTCTCAGAGCCAAGCAGTAAAACCACATCAGTCAGGAGCCCAACACTGATTACTGATCATTCACGTGACTAACAAGTTTCTGACTGAAAATTTGTTGTTAAGAGGACACAAATTGGATCAACGAGAGAAAGAGAAAAACAAAGAATCCAAGATGCAATGTTTGACCAATGTATGCTGTTTGACCATTAATATATATATATATATATATATATATATATATATATATTTTTTTTTTTTTTTTTTTTTTTTCATTTAATACAAATTAATGCATACTAATTAATAGAGTGTCTAAATACCTCCATCAATTTTACCAAATGGAGCAAAAGTATTAATAAAAAACACATTGAAAAATATTTTACAGTTCATTTGATGTACATATGTAAATATTCCTTCATAAACATCCTTTTGATGACATTAAAAAAATTATACAATTATTTTGTCATTTAATGTATATTAATGAATAGTATATGTCTAACGGGCTCCATCAATTTTACCTAATTGAGAAAAGGCATTTAAAAATAATTACTATCCAATTGATGTACATGTATTTATTTCTTCACAAATATCGCTTTGATGACATCAAAACCAAAAAAAAAAAAAAAAGAAAAGAAAGAAAGAAAGAAAAAAAACTTCTGTGAAAGAGGTTCATTGCAAAATAATGTTGATTGTGTAACCCTAGTCCTAATCTTTGGGTTCTTTAGCAATATATAGCTATCAAATCTCTACGCTATTTTATTTTATTCTGTAAGGAGTAATTTTTTTGTGTGTAAAATATATTTTTGTAAGAGTTCTTCAAGTATGGCAAATTAATGATTTTATATTGCTGTTAATTGCTGGTGTAGCCTATGCTGAGAAGTAAAATATTAGTGACAGGAATCTTCCTGATATTATCATTTCAGTTTGTCACACTTTCATTTTGAGCAGGAACTCAGTCTCTACATTGTGTTTTGTGTGTGTTTGGATCTGATTTTAATGCCAATAAATGATTCTAAATAATCTATTTGGTTATGGTTGTTTTCTTTTAAGACATTAGTATCTGTTACACATTGTTTTTATTCCCAATGTTTTACACATAGTTTTTTAATCACAATGTTTCAAATAAAAATGTGAATCCACCAGACCTTACCATATAAGAAATCTGCATACTTATGCAGAAAAACACAATAAACCTAAATTGACACAGTAACACTACACCTAAACCCACCATTTATTCAAATATTATATAAAATTGTTTTAAAGATTTTTTAAGCATATTGTGTAGTTGTGCTTGGACTGAACGGCAGTTGTTTAATTTGTGATAACGCACTGAAACACATACATTTTGGCTGTCGTATTGAACGACATTATGGAAACATGCAAATTCAAGAAACCAACGAAATATTAATAACTTATGTTTTAGTCAGTGTACTGTATGCTTTTGCTTTTTTTTCCAGTGAGCTTTTTGCTTTTCTATGCATTTATTTTGCATGGTAAAATAAAACCTGTAGCTGTCATTTGCCCTTTTTTTGCCAAATAATTTTGCCAGATAAACACCTTATCCAAGTGTAGTGATTTGTTCTTTCCTCATATTTAAAATATTTTTAAAAATATAAAATATTTTCGTCATATTTTTATGGTTTAATCGAACTTGTAGGGTCATTAAAAATATCCCCTAAAAATTGGATTAAAATTGGCAATAAATAAATAAATAATAATACATTATAGTTAGGCCATTTGTGAATTAAATAAAATTCTTTGGGGTCAACTTTTTTTTTTTTTTTTTTACAATAATAAAAATGTCCAGTCCAAATACCAACACTTGCGGCCTTGGCCACTTGAGAGCAGGTGCACGCGACAGGAAGTAAGTGCACAAGACTGTCCCTTGTCTTAAAAATGCCCAAATGTGCAGTGCCAGTGCCTATAATGCACGCTAAACCCACACTATCTTGAATACCGCTTCGAGGCCGTAAATAATGCTTTGTGAAAAATAAAGCGAAGATGACGAACAAATGACAACGAAGAAAAAAATGAACACACTGTACAGTACACATGAGTATACACAAGCAAGAGTTTGTGGTTAGTCTCCAGTAGCACAGCAGCTCCAGACAAACAATGACACTCAAAACTGTCCTGTTACTATAGTTAACATTGCAACAACAGCATATCTTGGTTCTGTGAAACATATAAACCAATGTTATTCTTGCCTGATCATAACCTTCTTTATCCAGTGATATTCTGACCTTTTCTCTTTTGTAATGCCTCTCAGCCATCTCTCTACAGTCTTTCTTCAAATCCTCTCTTGTTCACTCTCTCTCCTCCCCCATCATGAGTGGATACGCCCCCTACTGCTGATTGGCTACAAGTGTGTTGGTTGTGGTGTTAGTTCAGTTCCACAGTGGAAATTACTGTTTGTGACTAAAAAATTATATTAAAAATCCCCATAGTGGCGAACGATTAGATAAGATAAAAAGTATAAACCCTGAAGAAGTTTCAGTTATTTAAACTTCTGGAATTTAATTATTTTAATTATCTTTTAATTATATTATTAATACATTTTAAATTACATTTAAAATTTCAACATTTTATTATTGTTATTTTTATTTTCTATTTCATTGTTAATTTTTTTATTTTATTTTAATGAATTTCTACTCCTAGTTTAGTACCAAATATCAGTCAAACATGTTGACAACCACTGCTGTTTATGTTCCTTCAACAGGCCAGCTGCCACAGCTCCTGCAGGTGATGGGCCAAAGAAGTTGCCAGCACTGTGAAACCAAACAAGGACCACCAGGCGATCCAGGTCCCCCAGGCCCAACGGGCCCATCTGGACCCCCAGGGTGTCCCGGCATGGCGGGGTCTCCAGGCTACCCAGGACCTCCAGGGCGGAGGGGACCTGAAGGGGTGAAAGGTGAGGATTATGTGAAGCTGTTTTAATGTTGATTTTTTGATTATAAAGTGACAGTATTAAAGGGAAATGCAGCTCAAATGTTATTCTTACAGGTGATATTGGCCCAATGGGTATGAAAGGTGCTAAGGGACAAGGTGAAGTCGGGTTGCCAGGTCCACCTGGCCCAGCAGGTAAAAAAACAAATGTCAATATCATACTCATGCATGATAACAATCCCTCCCATTTATTTATTTTGTCTTTGTAAGCACGTCTAAAGTAACATTCTCTTCCACAGGTTTGCAGGGCCCACGTGGGGATGACGGTGAGGGATATCCTGGGCCTTCTGGTCCACCAGGAAAACCTGGCACTCCGGGCACCCCAGGCAAACGTGGGACCCCAGGATCCATGGGGATTTGTGACCTGTCCTCTTGTTATCACGCCTATGGTTTTTGGGGTGATCCATTTAGAAAAGGACTTAACTTTTAGCATCAGGACAGTGGGATCTTACTGATACTTTACAGTCTTTTCTCTCTCAGATGAACATTTCTGGTGCTCAGCATTGACCTCAAGAACTCATAACCTCTGAAGAATGATGTCATGATCTTGAATCTTGATCTTAAATATGTGATGTGTTTTCCTGTCTGAGAATCTTAAATGTGGTAAAATCTCTAATTTGAATGAATCCTCATTTTTGATGCCGCTCTTTTCCATATGTTGGGGGCAGGGGCTATTGAGCTTCAAAAAATGACACAAGTAGCACCATAAAAATGATCAGTACGACACATGTACTGTATACATACACATCAGTGGTTCTCATGTGTCCTGTGACCAATTTAATTTTCAGTTTCAGATTTACGTTTTTGAGTGAACTGTTCTTTTAAAGAAAATTTGCTATACTGTATCCACTGCACTGCCCTAGCCAAGCTACCTCTGTACGGGATGTGAAGCAATTTCTGCGGGCTATACATTGAACACTTACGTTCAAATACTTCTACTCAAGGGCTATTTGTTAGTTTTTATAGGAACATTTTTACTACTACAACATTTTTTAATTATTTAATTATATTTTCAATTGTTGAAAGAATTGAATCTTGTAGAATTTAGCAGTACTCTTATTAGTGTAGTTTTGGCATGTCTTTCTGATTTGTACAAAGATCATCAATTCACTTCTATTTATTATTTCATGTTTCCTGTTGATGTTCTTTTTTTTTAATGCACGTAGGATTTTAGCCTTGTCATGTTTTTTTTTACAGAATTTGTGCAGCTGACATTTCAAACTCTTTAAATTACAATAAATATTTTAAAATATTTAATTAAATTGTTTAATTCTTAATCATTTTGCTTGTTACTCTGTCACTTCCACCTCTCAAAAAATGTAAATAATTTTACATGACATTTGATCAAAAAAAAGCGATTTTAAGAGGTTTTGCGTAATGCTGATGACTTGGTTTAAATGCTCGTGACAGTTCCTCGTTCAGGATGTGTGCTGAGTTTTTCTCGGTAAGCCACAAAGTGTTTGCATCAGTTCTGTCGCGGATGCAGAGAGTTTCACACACTCATTTACCTGGAACGGGTGAGTCAAGCCAATATTTGATGCTCAGAATGCAATACAATCAATCAATACAATACAAATTAATAATTATTAACTCTGTGTTTGCTGTTGTTTTATTTTATTGCAACAGAATCTGACTTCAGACACCAATGGATGCGCTTAGTTTGGAGGTCTTTTTAAACCAAACCATTCACACGCCACCAGTTAAAGGTGTAGACTTTGAGGTTCCTTTATGTGAGAAAAGTAATGTCATCCAGTTTGGTGCAGCATTTCTCCCAGCGTTCTACTACACCAACTTCTTGCTGAGCTTGGTGGGGAATGGACTGGTGCTGTACATCATCTACAAATATGAGAAGCTCACCACGGTCAACAACATCTTCTTGCTCAACCTCGTTATCTCGGACCTGATCTTCGCCTTCAGCCTTCCTTTTTGGGCAGTCTACCACAAGTCAGAATGGATCTTTGGCAGTGGCCTTTGCAAGTTGGTGGGAAGCTGTTATTTCATCGGCTTCAACAGCTCCATCCTCTTCCTCACTCTCCTGACTTTTGACCGCTACCTTGCGGTGGTCCACGCCATCAGTGCAGTCCAGAGCAGGAAGAAAAAACACGCGTTTGCATCATCCGCCATCATCTGGGTACTCAGTATATTGGGTAGTATAAATTATATAGTTTTTTATGATGTGATGGATGGTCCAAATGGTAGGCTGTGCGAAATGACTGGTTACATCCAGATGATCAGCTATTATCAGCAGTTTCTCTTTTTCTTCCCAGTGCCTCTAGTTATGGTCCTGTACTGCTATTTCCGCATAACCATCAGGATCATGTCCACACGCATGGTGGAGAAGTGCAGGGCGGTCAAACTCATCTTTGTCATTGTCTTCACCTTCTTCATCTGCTGGACGCCTTACAACGTGGTCATTCTGTTAAAAGCCATCAAGATGTCCTTTGGAGACCCGAATAAATGCTCAAAAGCCCTTGACTACGCTCTGTACATAACGCGTAACTTTGCCTACCTGTACTGCTGCATCAGCCCTGTCTTTTATACCTTTTTGGGGAAGAAGTTTCAACGCCATTTTCTGAAACTTTTGGCCAAGCGTATACCATGTTTGAAGATCAATACATTGCTCTCAGAGCCAAGCAGTAAAACCACATCAGTCAGGAGCCCAACAATGATTACTGACCATTCACGTGACAGTTTCTGATTGAAAATTTGTTGTTAAGAGGACACAGATTGGATCACCGAGAGAAAGAGAAAAACAAAGAATCCAAGATGCAATGTTTGACCAATGTATGCTGTTTGACCATTAATATATATATATATATATATATTCAATAATTTCTCATTTAATGCATATTAATGCATACTAATTAATAGTGTGTCTAAAGACCTCCATCAATTTTACCAAATGGAGCAAAAGTATTGATAAAAAACAAATTGAAAAATATTTTACAGTTCATTTGATATGTTCATATGTAAATATTCCTTCATAAACATCCTTTTGATGACATAAAAAAATTATACAATTATTTTGTCATTTAATGTATATTAATGAATAGTATATGTCTAATGGGCTCCATCAATTTTACCTAATCGAGAAAAGGCATTTAAAAATAATTACTATCCAACTGATGTACATGTATTTATTTCTTCACAAATATCGCTTTGATGACATCAAAACCAAAAAAAAAAAAAAAAACTTCTGTGAAAGAGGTTCATTGCAACATAATGTTGATTGTGTAACCCTAGTCCTAATCTTTGGGTTCTTTAGCAATATATAGCTATCAAATCTCTACGCTATTTTATTTTATTCTGTAAGGAGTAATTTTTTTGTGTGTAAAATATATTTTTGTAAGAGTTCTCCAAGTATGGCAAATTAATGATTTTATATTGCTGTAAATTGCTGGTGTAGCCTATGCTGAGAAGTAAAATATTAGTGACAGGAATCTTCCTGATATTATCATTTCAGTTTGTCACACTTTCATTTTGAGCATGAACTCAGTCTCTACAATGTGTTTTGTGTGTGTTTGGATCTGATTTTAATGCCAATAAATGATTCTAAATAATCTATTTGGTTATGGTTGTTTTCTTTTAAGACATTAGTATCTGTTACACACTGTTTTTATTCCCAATGTTTTACACATAGTTTTTTTTATCACAATGTTTTAAATGTGAATCCACCAGACCTTACCAAATAAGAAAGCTGCATATTTATGCAGAAAAACACAATAAACCTAAATTGACACAGTAACACTACACCTAAACCCACCATTTGTTCAAATATTATATAAAATTGTTTTAAAGATTTTTTAAGCATATTGTGTAGTTGTGCTTGGACTGGACGGCAGTTGTTTAATTTGTGATAACGCAACTGAAACACGTAAATTTTGTGTAAATTTTTGTCGTATTGAACGACATTATGGAAACATGCAAATTCAAGAAACCAACGAAATATTAATAACTTATGTTTTAGTCAGTGTACTGTATGCTTTTGCTTTTTTTTTCCAGTGAGCTTTTTGCTTTTCTATGCATTTATTTTGCATGGTAAAATAAAACCTGTAGCTGTAATTTGCCCTTTTTTTGCCAAATAATTTTGCCGGATAAACACCCAAACCAAATGTAGTGATTGTTCTTTCCTCATATTTAAAATATTTTTAAAAATATAAAATATTTTCATCATATTTTTATGGTTTAATCGAACTTGTAGGGTCATTAAAAAAATCCCCTAAAAATTTGATTAAAATTGGCAATAAATAAATAATAATACTGTTGATTATAGATAGGCCATTTGTGAATTAAATAAAATTCTTTGGGGTCAACTTTTTTTTTTTTTTTTTTACAATAAAAATGACTGTCCCTTGTCTTAAAAATGCCCAAATGTGCAGTGCCTATAATGCACGCTAAACCCACACTATCTTGAATACCGCTTCGAGGCCGTAAATAATGCTTTGTGAAAAATAAAGCGAAGATGACAAACAAATGACAACGAAGAAAAAAATGAACACACTGTACAGTACACATGAGTATACACAAGGAAGAGTTTGTGGTTAGTCTCCAGTAGCACAGCAGCTCCAGACAAACAATGACACTCAAAACTGTCCTGTTACTGTAGTTAACATTGCAACAACAGCATATCTTGGTTCTGTGAAACATATAAACCAATGTTATTCTTGCCTGATCATAACCTTCTTTATCCAGTCATATTCTGACCTTTTCTCTTTTGTAATGTCTCTCAGCCATCTCTCTACAGTCTTTCTTCAAATCCTCTCTTGTTCACTCTCTCTCCTCCCCCATCATGAGTGGATACGCCCCCTACTGCTGATTGGCTACAAGTGTGTTGGTTGTGGTGTTAGTTCAGTTCAACTTTCAACAGCATTTCTTAGAAAGCACTTACAACTTTAACTGCTACACCCTTTTAGCATAGATATTGACTTGGAATACAGACCTAAGGTTGGTCTCTTTTTAAAGAAGATATCAGCAGATTATTGCAGAAGTGAAAGCCCTTAAAAAAGATACTATTAAGTTAAAGAAGTTTAAGTTTACTGAAAAGCAAATGTACTGAACTAAACATTTTATTTGATACAAAATTTTATAATCTTGATTCTAAAATTGCTAGAAAATCAAAGCCATATGTCTAACCAAGTTGTGTTCAAAATTTGAAGTTGATATCACAAAAATTGAGTTGCTAAAATGATTAAAGTACCGTTTCCATGGTAATGCAATGTCCAATTTCAAAATGGTTTTCACAGGATGAATTGTGAATGTTTTTGAATGATACCTAATTTATAGTGATTACTAAAATATGTGATTAAAAAAATGTGCCAAGTGGGGCACTGTCAGGCTATGAACGATCTTGTAAAACTTCATATAGATGAAGGAATTTTAAAAGTGTGGTTTCTAGACCTGGAAAAATCAGGGAAATGAACAAAAACTGAATAAAGGTCATGGAAATTTTTTTATATATATATATTTATTTATTTTTTTGGGGGGGGGGGTGAAAATTACTGTTTGTGACTAAAAAATTATATTAAAAATTCCCATGGTGGCGAACGATTAGATAAGATAAAAAGTATAAATCCTGAAGGAGTTTCAGTTATTTAAACTTCTGGAATTTAATTATTTTAATTATCTTTTAATTATATTATTAATACATTTTAAATTACATTTAAAATTTCAACATTTTATTATTGTTATTTTTATTTTCTATTTCATAGTTTTTTTTTTTAAATTTGATTTTAATGAATTTCTACTCCTAGTTTAGTACCAATATCAGTCAAACATGTTGACAGCCACTGCTGTTTATGTTCCTTCAACAGGCCAGCTGCCACAGCTCCTGCAGGTGATGGGCCAAAGAAGTTGCCAGCACTGTGAAACCAAACAAGGACCACCAGGCGATCCAGGTCCCCCAGGCCCAACAGGCCCATCTGGACCCCTAGGGTATCCCGGCATGGCGGGGTCTCCAGGCTACCCAGGACCTCCAGGGCGGAGGGGACCTGACGGGGTGAAAGGTGAGGATTATGTGAAGCTGTTTTGATGTTGATTTTCTGATTATAAAGTGACAGTGCTAAAGGGAAATGCCACTCAAATATTATTCTTATAGGTGATATTGGCCCAATGGGTATGAAAGGTGCTAAGGGACAAGGTGAAGTCGGGTTGCCAGGTCCACCTGGCCCAGCAGGTAAAAAAACAAATGTCAATATCATACTCATGCATGATAACAATCCCTCCCATTTATTTATTTTGTCTTTGTAAGCACGTCTAAAGTAACTTTCTCTTTCACAGGGTTGCAGGGCCCACGTGGGGATGACGGTGAGGGATATCCTGGGCCTTCTGGTCCACCAGGAAAACCTGGCACTCCGGGCACCCCAGGCAAACGTGGGACCCCAGGATCCATGGGGATTTGTGACCTGTCCTCTTGTTATCAAGCCTATGGTTTTTGGGGTGATCCATTTAGAAAAGGACTTAACTTTTAGCATCAGGACAGTGGGATCTTACTGATTCTTTACAGTCTTTTCTCTCTCAGATGAACATTTCTGGTGCTCAGCATTTACCTCAAGAACTCATAACCTCTGAAGAATGATGTCATGATCTTGAATCTTGATCTTAAATATGTGATGTGTTTTCCTGTCTGAGAATCTTGAATGTGGTAGAATCTCTAATTTGAATGAATCCTCATTTTTGATGCCACTCTTTTCCATATGTTGGGGGCAGGGGCTATTGAGCTTCAAAAAATGACAGAAGTAGCACCATAAAAATGATCAGTACGACACATGTACTGTATACATACACATCATTGGTTCCCTTTCATGGGAACTATCGACGCTACGTCGAAACGACGTGATGGGAACCCTCTGCGCATTGCGTCGTGAAGCACTTCTGTATCCAACCAATGATGAGACGGGACGTCAGAGGCGGGTGACGTCACGGACCAGGAAGCTATAAAGCACACCCAGAACAAAGAACGCTAGCTTCTGTTGTCTTCAGTAAGCGCTATCTGTATCTTGTGTGTCTTATTTGGTGTTGTTTGTCTACCACGTTGCTGATATCTTCGTCTGAGGACAAGATTCAGTTAAAGCACATCACTATATACATATATATATATATATATATATATATTTCAGTGTAGAAAACAACAATGGCGGAGAAACAAAAAGACACAGCTCAGGATAAGCAGATTTTTAGAAAGTGTGTGCATCCTTGCACTAGATTCATCTCGGGTGGGGACACACACGAGATGTGCGTTATCTGCTTGGGAGCCGAACACGCACAGGCAGCTCTCGAGGGAGCTGTCTGTGTCCACTGTGAACGGCTCACGTTGAGAGTCCTGAGATCACGGCGAGCACTCTTCGAGGAGAGTGCTGCGTCCCGTGTTCCCCGCGGGTCCGGTCCCGCTGTTGCTGAGGCACAGCGAAGGCTGCATTCGTGGGGTTCACAGATGGATCTGGTGGAGGGGGTTGAGACGGGCTCTGCCTCATCTCTTCCCCTACCTGCCAGACCCAGTGTCTCTTCTCTGGCGGTGGAAGCACGCTCTGCGGTTTCTTCCCCCCGGAGAGAGGCACCGGCGCTTAATGTATCTTCCTCCGAGGAGGTTGATGTAGTAAGCGTCGACCCTGGTGATGAGGAACCGCCATCCTCATCACCAGCATATGAGGAGCTGCTGGAGGTAGTGACGCGGGCGGTCGATAAGCTCAAGATCGACTGGCCCGCGGAGAGAAGCGACACAAAACAGAAAAGCAAACTCGATGAGCGCTTTCTCCCAGCTAGGTCACTACCACAGCGTCGGGGTCTGCCGTTTTTTCACGATCTCCACACCGAGGTGTCGAGGTCGTGGAATCGTCCAGTCCAATATCGTGTTTTCAGCCCCCAAACATCCACATATAGTAATATTATGGGGCTGAAACACTACGGCTATGGGGCGATGCCTCAGGTAGAAGAGACGCTTGCGAGCTATCTCTCACCTGAGTCAGCATCGTCCCTCAAGACCCCGACACTGCCCACTAAGCCCCTAAGAACAACATCGGGCTTGGTGGGCAAGGCTTATTCGGCGGCAGGTCAGGCGGCGGCTTGTTTACATACCATGTCAATATTACAAGCCTACCAAGCTGACCTGCTGGGGGAAATCGACGAGAGCGGGGAAGCGACATTTGAAACGGTGCAGGAAATCCGTAAAGCCACAGATCTTGCTCTCCGGGCCACCAAGGAGACGGCCAAGTCAATCGGCCGCTCTATGGCAGCCCTGGTGGCCACGGAAAGGCATCTGTGGCTGAATCTATCTGACATCAAGGATAAAGATAAAAATGTCCTCCTGGATGCGCCGCTGTCTCCTGTGGGCCTGTTCGGTGATGCTATGTCATCAGTCGTCGACAGGTTCCAGGAGACACGTAAACAGTCAGCGGCCTTCCAGAGATTCCTTCCCCGCCGCATTAATCCCCCCGAGACTGCTGGGCGGGAGCAGCCTCGGCCGGTAGCCAGCTCCTCTGCTCGTAGAGAGCAACAAAAAGCCAGCGTGGCCACCCGTGCTCCCCCGCAAAAAGCTTGGGGACCGGGGCGGTCAACACAGGCGAGGCCTTCCAGAGGTAGAACGGATCTGAGGACCGTTATTATCTCTCGGAAGGCCTCGAAGAAATCCTGACGCCAGTCGGCCAGGGTTTCAGAGGGCAGTCCCCTCCGGAGAGGTCCTGATATTAAAACACCAAGTGTCAGCGCCTCTTCGGTGCCCTCAAGGGGCCGTTCTGCCAACCCTGCCACCCAGTGTGCGACAGGGCGCAGCGGTTCTCACCGATCCTCCGAGGAGGGTCGGTCACTTGATTCGTTTGTCTACCGGTGCGCCGGTCCAGACCAACGAGCCAAGTGCTCAAAAAACACCAGAGGCCAGTCTCGAGAGACTGGTTCCCTTAGTAGAATTTATGGAAGAATGGAAACTTCTCCCGAATATTTCGAAATGGGTGCTGCTCATTATAGAACAGGGTTACAGAATATAGTTCGGTTCTCAACCGCCCAGGTTCAACGGGGTTCTTCCCACAGTGGTAACCCCAGAGCAGTCTCTGGTTATGGAACAAGAGGTTATGACACTTTTGCAAAAAGGGGCTATAGAAAGGGTTCCTCCTCCCAGCAAGCTGTCAGGGTTTTACAGCCGCTACTTTATCGTTCCAAAAAAGGATGGAGGGTTGCGTCCCATAATCGATTTACGAATACTAAATCGTTCTGTACAAAAACTAAAGTTCAAAATGCTTACACTCAGACAGATTGTCCCACAGATCAGGTCCGAGGACTGGTTTGTGGCGATAGATCTGAAGGACGCATACTTCCACGTATCCATCCATCCTTCTCACAGGAAGTTCCTCAGGTTTGCTTTCAGGGGCGAAGCTTACCAATACAGGGTTCTTCCATTTGGCCTATCCTTATCACCCCGCACTTTCACGAAGTGCGTGGATGCAGCTCTGGCTCCATTGAGACTCCAGGGCATCCGCGTACTGAATTACATCGACGATTGGTTGATATTAGCTCAAACGGAGCAGCTGGCAGCTCAGCATCGAGATGTTGTTCTGTCACACATGAAAAAGCTTGGGCTGAGGCTCAACGCAAAGAAAAGTGCATTGGTTCCGAGTCAGATTACCAACTATCTAGGGGTAGTTTGGGATTCCACCACGATGCAGGCTTATCTGTCACCTGCTCGTGTGAATTCCATTCTCGGAGCCGTGAATGGGGTAAAGATAGGCCAGTCACTCACTGTGAAACAGTTTCAGAGACTGTTGGGTCTGATGGCAGCTGCGTCCAACGTGATACCTTTTGGCCTGCTGCACATGAGACCCTTACAATGGTGGCTCAAGACCAAGGGGTTTTCTCCGAGGAGAAACCCTCTCCACACGTTCAAAGTCTCGCGGCGATGCCTTCGAGCTCTGGCCGTGTGGAGGAAGCCTTGGTTCTTGTCCCAAGGTCCTGTGTTGGGGACTTCTCGTCGTCGCAGAATGCTTACGACAGATGCTTCCCTCACGGGCTGGGGAGCGATCATGAGTGGTCGCTCGGCTCGGGGTCTCTGGGAGGACCATCAACGTTCCTGGCACATAAATCGGCTGGAAATGATGGCGGTATTTCTTGCATTAAAATACTTCCTCCCAGACCTGAGAGACCATCACGTGTTGGTCCGCACGGACAACACGACGGTGGTCGCTTATATCAATCACCAGGGGGGTCTACGGTCTCGCCAACTATACTACTTGGCACGTCAGATCCTCCTGTGGTCCCAAGGGAAGTTCCTCTCGCTCAGAGCGGCATATATTCCAGGGAATCAGAATCTGGGGGCAGACGCCCTGTCGAGACAGGGGCCGAGGCCCGGGGAGTGGAGACTCCACACCGAGGTGGCGGAGCTCCTATGGCAGAAGTACAGTCGAGCGGAAGTCGATCTATTTGCTTCAAAAGAGTCGACTCAGTGTCCACTATGGTACTCTCTAACGCACCCAGCACCTCTAGGGCTGGATGCCATGGTGCAGACGTGGCCGAGGCTACGTCTGTACGCTTTCCCCCCGGTTGCTCTGCTCCCAGGAGTACTGGAGAAAATTCGCCAGGAAGGGGTCAGTCTAATACTGGTGGCCCCATACTGGCCGACAAGGTTTTGGTTTGCAAACCTAATATCTCTACTAGACGGCTCCCCGATGGAGCTTCCACTCAGACAGGATCTCCTGTCACAAGCGGGCGGTACGATACTCCATCCTCGCCCGGAATTATGGAAACTGTGGGCCTGGCCTCTGAGGGGGCCAGGTTCATAGACTCTGGTCTCTCAACCGAGGTTGTGGAGACCATTCTCAACTCCAGAGCTCCCTCCACGAGGAAGTTATATCTATACAAATGGAAGTTGTTCGTTGCTTGGTGTAATCAACACGGAACGGACCCTGTCCACGCACCTGTAAATTTGGTGCTTCAGTTCCTCCAAGAAAAATTCTCGGAAGGGTTAACTCACTCAACGCTAAAGGTTTATGTTGCAGCTATTTCTGCATTTCATGTTCCTTTAGGGGGTTCCTCGGTGGGTCGAGACCCCCTAGTAATACGCTTCCTCCGTGGTACTCTAAGACTGAGACCTGTGGTACGTTCTAGGACTCCAGCCTGGGATTTGGCTGTAGTGTTAGAAGGGTTAGCTGAGGCACCTTTCGAACCATTAGAACAAGTTTCTGCGAAGTTCCTTACACTCAAGACCATATTTTTATTGGCAATCTCGTCTCTTAAAAGAATTGGAGACCTGCAGGCGTTATCAGTTTTGCCATCATGTTTGGAATTTGCACCAGGAATGGTGAAGGCATTCCTACACACTAGACCGGGCTATGTGCCCAAGGTCCCCACTAATGTTCCGGGTCCTATTGTACTTCAGGCCTTTTGTCCCCCTCCATTTAGGAGTGCGGATCAGGAAAAACTTTATCTGCTTTGCCCTGTCCGGGCCCTAGATACTTATGTTCACAGAGCTGCCCTGTGGCGTAAGACAGACCAATTGTTTGTATGTTATGGGTCCCCTAAGAAAGGGGGCCCAGCGTCTAAGCAGAGGATGAGCAAGTGGGTGGTCGAGGCCATTTCTCTTGCGTACAAAGCAGCCGGACAACCATGTCCTTTGGTGGTCCGGGCTCATTCTACAAGGGGTATGGCGGCCTCTATGGCCCTGGTGTCAGGAGTTCCCATGTCGGATATTTGTGATGCAGCTGGATGGTCATCCCAGCACACTTTTATTAGATTTTACAATCTAGATATTAACTCCACTCCAGGTTCAGCGGTACTGTCAACAAGATAACAGACATGTATTTGGCTGTACGGCCTAGTTGGGATAGCGTTCCCATCACGTCGTTTCGACGTAGCGTCGATAGTTCCCATGAAAGGGAACGTCTCGGGTTACTTGTGTAACCCTGGTTCCCTAAATAAGGGAACGAGACGCTACGTCACGTTGCCGTACCCCCGGCATACCTATGAGCGCTTACTTCAGACATACTCCAGAAGCTAGCGTTCTTTGTTCTGGGTGTGCTTTATAGCTTCCTGGTCCGTGACGTCACCCGCCTCTGATGTCCCGTCTCATCATTGGTTGGATACAGAAGTGCTTCACGACGCAATGCGCAGAGGGTTCCCATCACGTCGTTTCGACGTAGCGTCTCGTTCCCTTATTCAGGGAACCAGGGTTACACAAGTAACCCGAGACGTTCTCATGTGTCCTGTGACCAATTTAATTTTCAGTTTCAGATTTATGTTTTTGAGTGAACTGTTCCTTTAAAGAAAATTTGCTATACTGTATCCACTGCACTGCCCTAGCCAAGCTACCTCTGTACGGGATGTGAAGCAATTTCTGCGGGCTATACATTGAACACTTATGTTCAAATATTTCTACTCAAGGGCTATTTGTTAGTTTTCATAGGAACATTTTTACTACTACAACATTTTTGAATTATTTAATTATACTTTCAGTTGTTGAAAGAATTGAATCTTGTAGAATTTAGCAGTACTCTTATTAGTGTAGTTTTGGCATGTCTTTCTGATTTGTACAAAGATCATCAATTAACATCTATTTATTATTTAATGTTTCCTGTTGATGTTCTTTTTTTTTAATGCACGTAGGATTTTAGCCTTGTCGTTTTTTTACAGAATTTGTGCAGCTGACATTTCAAACTCTTTAAATTACAATAAATATTTTAAAATATTTAATTAAATTGTTTAATTCTTAATCATTTTGCTTGTTTCTCTGTCACTTCCACCTCTCAAAAAATGTAAATAATTTTACATGACATTTGATCAAAAAAGCGATGGTAAGAGGTTTTGCGTAATGCTGATGACTTGGTTTAAATGCTCTTGACAGTTCCTCGTTCAGGATGTGTGCTGAGTTTTTCTCGGTAAGCCACAAAGTGTTTGCATCAGTTCTGTCGCGGCTGCAGAGAGTTTCACACACTCATTTACCTGGAACGGGTGAGTCAAGCCAATATTTGATGCTCAGAATGAACCTCAATACAAATTATTAATTATTAACTCTGTGTTTGCTGTTGTTTTATTTTATTACAACAGAACCTGACCTCAGACACCAATGGATGAGCATAAATGGGAGGACTTTTTTAACCAAAACAATAACACGCCACCAGTTAACGCTGTAGACAAAGAGGTTCCTTTATGTGAGAAAAGTAATGTCATCCAGTTTGGTGCAGCATTTCTCCCAGCGTTCTACTACACCAACTTCTTGCTGAGCTTGGTGGGGAATGGACTGGTGCTGTACATCATCTACAAATATGAGAAGCTTACCACGATCACCAACATCTTCTTGCTCAACCTCGTCATCTCGGACCTGATCTTCGCCTTCAGCCTTCCCTTTTGGGCAGTCTACCACAAGTCAGAATGGATCTTTGGCAGTGGCCTTTGCAAGTTGGTGGGAAGCTGTTATTTCATCGGCTTCAACAGCTCCATCCTCTTCCTCACTCTCCTGACTTTTGACCGCTATCTTGCGGTGGTCCACGCCATCAGTGCAGTCCAGAGCAGGAAGAAAAAATACGCATTTGCATCGTCCGTCATCGTCTGGGTGCTCAGTATATTGGCTAGTATAAAGGATATAGTTTTTTATGATGTGATGGATGGTCCAAATGGTAGGCTGTGCGAAATGACTGGATACATCTCGTCTACCCTCACAAAGTGGGAGCTGATCGGCTATTATCAGCAGTTTCTCTTTTTCTTCCTAGTGCCTCTAGTTATTGTCCTGTACTGCTATTCCCGCATAACCATCAGGGTCATGTCCACACGCATGGTGGAGAAGTGCAGGGCGGTCAAACTCATCTTTGTTATTGTCTTCACCTTCTTCATCTGCTGGACGCCTTACAACGTGGTCATTCTTTTAAAAGCCATCAAGATATCCTTTGGAGACCCGAATAAATGCTCAGAAGCCCTTGACTACGCTCTGTACATAACGCGTAACTTTGCCTACCTGTACTGCTGCATCAGCCCTGTCTTTTATACCTTTTTGGGGAAGAAGTTTCAACGCCATTTTCTGAAACTTTTGGCCAAGCGTCTACCATGTTTGAAGATCAATACATTGCTCTCAGAGCCAAGCAGTAAAACCACATCAGTCAGGAGCCCAACAATGATTACTGACCATTCACGTGACTAACAAGTTTCTGATTGAAAATTTGTTGTTAAGAGGACACAAATTGGATCACCGAGAGAAAGAGAAAAACAAAGAATCCAAGATGCAATGTTTGACCAATGTATGCTGTTTGACCATTAATATATATATATATATATATATATATATATATTCAATAATTTCTCATTTAATGCATATTAATGCATACTAATTAATAGTGTGTCTAAAGACCTCCATCAATTTTACCAAATGGAGCAAAAGTATTGATAAAAAACAAATTGAAAAATATTTTACAGTTCATTTGATACGTTCATATGTAAATATTCCTTCATAAACATCCTTTTGATGACATAAAAAAAAAATGATACAATTATTTTGTCATTTAATGTATATTAATGAATAGTATATGTCTAATGGGCTCCATCAATTTTACCTAATCGAGAAAAGGCATTTAAAAATAATTACTATCCAATTGATGTACATGTATTTATTTCTTCACAAATATCTCTTTGATGACATCAAAACCAAAAAAACAAAAACAAAAAAAAACTTCTGTGAAAGAGGTTCATTGCAACATAATGTTGATTGTGTAACCCTAGTCCTAATCTTTGGGTTCTTTAGCAATATATAGCTATCAAATCTCTACGCTATTTTATTTTATTCTGTAAGCAGTCATTTTTTTGTGTGTAAAATATATTGTTGTAAGAGTTCTCCAAGTATGGCAAATTAATGATTTTATATTGCTGTTAATTGCTGGTGTAGCCTATGCTGAGAAGTAAAATATTAGTGACCAGAATCTTAATGATATTATCATTTCAGTTTGTCACACTTTCATTTTGAGCATGAACTCAGTCTCTACAATGTGTTTTGTGTGTGTTTGGATCTGATTTTAATGCCAGTAAATGATTCTAAATAATCTATTTGGTTATGATTGTTTTCTTTTAAGACATTAGTATCTGTTACACACTGTTTTTATTCCCAATGTTTTACACATAGTTTTTTTAATCACAATGTTTCAAATAAAAATGTGAATCCACCAGACCTTACCAAATAAGAAAGCTGCATATTTAAGCAGAAAAACACAACAGATCCAAAGGTAAATGACTATACTTTAATTTTACGAGCTGTTGCATAGCAATTTCTGTTGTCAAAACACGGTTTCCCAGAAGCACTTTATGGATAGCGTCCTTTGAGCCTAAAGAGACCAATAACATACAATCACATCCAAGCCCAACAATCCATTCATCCAATCACATTTCGTCCCTATAAGGACGACTAATCAGCAGCCAGTCTCTATCCAGACATCCAGTCAGCGTCCAGACTCTCAGTGCGGAAAGCGCGTACGTGCGCGGGTGGGGTGGATGACTTAACCACGGTCATAACTGGGGAAAAAAAAAAAAACAGAATTCAATCTGACGGAGCGTTTCCATTGGTTACAGGCTCCTGGTACCCAGGAAAGAGGATGTAGCATCTCCTGCGGTAGCTTTAGCAAACAGGGCAAATGTGAGGAAAGGGCGGCTGTTGTGCGGGTAAATATGGGACTGCTAATGGCCATATGAACGAGAAGGTGATGATTCACCGGCAGGTGATACTGACCCAGGTAAGTGTTTGTGTATTACACACTAATGTACCCTAGTCAGGCGTGTTTCGCGATGTCTGCAGCGAGAGGCAGTGGATAACAGTCACTGGGCGTCAAAAGTGTAGTGCTCTGCGATGTAATGCTGTTTTAAATGCTGTTTTGTTTTATTTTGCCTGGCCTTTTTCAGTTGATGTTCAACATCAGTCGCGGCCTCGCGCGTCTTTGTGTGGTGTGCGCGCGCGCGTTTGCGTGCACGTGCGTGTGTATTTGGCCCAGATGAGCATCCTCATTCCTGAACCCAACACTCGACAGTGAACCTTAAACCTAAATCGACACCTAAACCCACCATTTATTCAAATATTATATTATATATAGATTTTTTAAGCATATTGTGTAGTTGTGCTTGGACTGGACGGCAGTTGTTTAATTTGTGATAGGCTAACGCACTAAAACACGTAATTTTTGGCTGTCCTATTGAACTAAATTATGGAAACATGCAAATTCAAGAAACCAACGTATATTAATAACTTATGTTTTAGTCAGTGTATGTTTTTTCCAGTGAGCTCTTTGCTTTTCTATGCATTTATTTTGCATGGTAAAATAAAACCTGTAGCTGCATTTACCTTTTTTTGCCAAATAATTTTGCCAGATAAACACCTTATCCAAGTGTAGTGATTTGTTTTTTCCTCATATTTAAAATATTTAAAAAAAAATATATAAAATATTTTTATGGTTTAATCGAACTTGTAGGGTTATTAAAATATCCCCTAAAAATTGGATTAATTGGCAATAAATAAATGATAATACTGTCAAATTATATTTAGGCCATTTGTGAATTAAATTAAATTCTTTGGGGTCAATTTTTTTTTTTACAATAATAAAAATGCCCAGTCCAAATACCCACACTTGCAGTCTTGGCCACTTGAGAGCAGGTGCACACGACAGGAAGTAAGTGCGCAAGTCCCATAAGTAAGTCTGTCCCATGTCTAAAAAATGCCCAAGTGCAGTGCCCTTAATGCACACTAAACCCACACTATCTTGAATACCACTTCGGAGCGGTATTCGAGGCTAAGTGTATCCCATCATGCATTATGTTCGGGAACTTGCATGCCCCGAAATCGCGAGATGTCAAGGAAAACATTCCACTGTAAGTTAAATTAATTATATATTACATATAATTTGGTAGTAAAGTATAAAATGTTGCACATTTTATTGATGCAAAGATGAGTAGGCTGTGTGTATTTCGTACATCATTTGCAACTGCTTTTTTATCACTTAAAGAAGCACCACAATTGTAAAATTGTGTCTTCTGTTAGTTACATAGCGACACTGAACAGACATTTAGAAGTGTATTTTAAAATGCAAAGTACTGAAAATAATAATAATAATAATAATAAAAAGCTCTGTAAACGCTAGCATTTTTTGCAAGACTATAAGTGTGTCCCATCGGGTAATCAAAAGTTCTACACACATTTGCAGTCTTCACGCCCACTTCACGCTTGAGCCAAATACAGGAAATATGTCATGTAAGCAGACAAGTGGTCAAGAAAAAGTCAGACATCCTGAATGTCACTGAATAATTCACAAACTACCATCTTAAACAGCATCTTAAACCTTACATTCTAAGCATAAACTACACCTGATACTAAAATATCAGGCACCGAAACCCCAATGTAACAGATGCAAATGAAGTTAAGATGAAGTCAGACAGTCATTGATCGATAATCATTTAAAATTATGTAACATCTGCTCATGGCTGTATAGTATATAGGCACTTCAAGAACTGCTGAAAATATCCACATAAAAAAAGCAATTCACTTTCTTGCTTCAAAAAATATGAAAAGTCAATCGTAATATATATGAACAAACAAATAACATAATAACAGAGTTAAAAGCTGATGTCTGGGGTGGCTGATAAGCGTGGTTGGGGTTGGGGACATGTGTTCATTACTCAGAGGTCATTAGGAGCAGGAATCATTTAGGCGAGGAGCAGAGATGAGGTAGATTAGTATTGATTCACCTGAGACCAGCAGTCTATTGATCTGCTCTAAAATCAGCATCAAGGGACGGAAAAGCTTTAGAAGAGGAAAAAAGGCCTTGTTCCTTTACAGGCAGAAGTGCTTCCTGTTAAACGACCTTCACATGATGACGTGAATGAGTGAATTGACTTTATACGTTTTATTTATACATGACGTTTCCGTAAATGAGCTTCCAGAGGGTATTCCAGAGGAATTATGTAATATTATTATTAGTATGTTTTAAATTAAAAATAAAAATATATTTTTATCCTTTTAAAAATGCAGAGCTTTTCTAAGGAGATTTTTTTACATTTTGTCACTCATAAAATAATTTATTTAATAATTATTTTTTTTATTATGTTTAGAGTAAAATACTTATTAAAAATAGGCTAATATGTGAAACATTATGCACTATGGCTGTGTCTGAAATTACATACTTCCCTATTATATAGTAGGTGAAAAACAGTATGTGGCAAAAGAAGTATGTCTGAATTCACAGTATTCATAAAAGAGTGGGCAAAAATGACCAGGATGACCTACTACTTTAGGCGAGATTCTGAAGTATACATGTGATGGACGCATTACTATCCCATGAGGCCACGGGAGAGGATTTGTGAATGGCAGAGAAGTGACACAACTGACACTGGTTGTAGGTCACATGATAATGACAACATAGTGAATATACATATAGTACGTCCGAATTTAATTAATACTACACACATTTAAATATATAGAACATACTTTTTTATTCACAATAAGTACCTACTCAAGAGTAAACGATTTCAACACAGGTTATGTAACGTTAAATCTTGCGGACATTAGCATATTGATGTCATTGCATCATCAAAGCATTGCATTTTAATATGGTCAGTGTTTATTCCAGTTTTGGCTTATTTGTTCTGGTTAGGGCCCGAGCACCGATGATGTGAGGACCCTCTTGTAATTGCATGAGTGGCATGGGTGCGAGGGCCCTTTCATCGCTGCTTGCAGATTTAAATTCATTAGTTATATTGGAAATTCATCAAGTTGAGCACATTGCGTTGTGTGATACAGTATCACACACAGTGTTAATCTGGTTGTATACTGCATATTTTGGCAAGTGTTAATTAAAGGTAGGGTAGGCAATTTCAGAGAGGCTTGCAATAGCAAGCTAGCTTTGAAAGCATAAGATCCCACCCTCCCTTCAGAGCGTCTCCAAAGCCACGCCTCCTCCAAAACACAGCAGAGTCTGCAAAGCGTCATGAGAGACGCCGTTAAATTACTTTATGTCTCAAAACACACACAGAGCTCTTACTTGTACCACCTGACTGCTGCAGATTGATTTCGGCGTTGAAAGTTTTGACATAGAAATGCCAAAATCTGAGTCTGAGGACGTGAACCGCTCCGGGTAGAATGTCACGGGTTGCCATTTCGCAATTACGGTTATGTGTGGTGTGAACGCAGCATAAAGCTCATTGTTTTGGTTCTGAGGAACTGTAAAAGGCGGCAGCTGTTTGTTTGTGGCGCTCGGTGAATGTCTGTCTACAACTCTGCATAGCCTTACAGACTGCGCTGATGACGTGTGATGTCTCTGTGACCAGAGGTATGGAAATACATATGTTGACAGGCATGTAGGACATCATATCATTGCATTCCGACCAAATGAAATGATTGGATGAACATTTTTTTTTTTTTTTTGGTTCTGAGACTTCCACAAAAGATATATGTACATTTTTTTTTTTACTATTTAGACCATTTCTATTATTGATTGCTATCAGGATGTGATGAGAATTTCAACCAGTATAACAAAAAGTGTTCATAAAAAAAAAAATACCTACCCTACCTTTAAATGCATCCAGGCATTTAATGCATGCAGATTTGCATATTGACTTTACATTTACATGTTTTGTCCAAAGCGACAACAAGCGGTTTGTCACAGAGCCAACAATAGTCATAGTATACAATGCCAGATTGCTCATAGCAAACTGTAAACAAGCTGTGAGATGCAAAAATAGTAACATAATGATAGCATGCCATTAAATGTAAACCTCCAAAATGTTTGCAAATGTATTCCCGTGTTCTGTGCCAAGCTAGAGTCTATTCTACGTCACAGAGGAGATTACATACTTCAGATCTTCTTGGTAACAGAATTGTGGCTTGATCTCTGTATTCTGGGGAGAAATATCCCACTCCCATAGGCCTCTATGCTTCGTTATGTAAGTACATTAAGATTCTCGGGTTTCATTTTGGCACGGCAAGCCTGACGCTGCTTGAGCTAATGCATCTCATCCTGCGTGACACACAGACACTCACAGTGGTATTTAATGGAGTCTGCCCTCGGGGCCTTAATGATTATAATTAATTTATCTGTGTCAGTGTGATTGCAAGGTGCATTGTTAAAGCTTCTTTGCATCTTGTGAACACAAATTTGCCCGGTGGAAGATTCACTTTGTTTTGTCATGTCACGATGATTCAGTCAGCATCTGAGTTTGCATTCCAACTATTTCCCATCAACAAAACAGCAAAGAAATGATCTTGTAGCTCTCTATTGTTATCTGCCCTCTCATTAACCTTTATGAGGATCCTGTGTCTGCACTGCTGGAGGTCTGCTGATGATATTGCTATGCTGTGCTGCAATCGGTTGTGACCCTACGGTCCTCTGCCCTGTGGTGACCTCCAGCATGAAGCGCGGCAGATGCTCTGACTGAGTTCACATCTTTTTCACGTCTTATGTACATGCATTTCAGGTCAGTGTAATGCAGTTCTAGATAGTCTTTCGCCATTCGGTGTAAAATTAAAGTGCCCGTATTATGCTTTTTTGAATATTACCTTTCATCTAGTGTGTAATATAGCTGTTTGTGAATGTAAAAGGTCTGCAAAGTTTTAAAGATCAAAGTGTATGATAAATGGAGTTATTGTCACTCAAAAGAAAGAACCGATTGGGAACTGCCAAAACGAGTCGTCAGCAATGTCAGTTTCACTTCCGTAACATATCTTTGTAGGTTTGTAACAAATTTGCTTAAAAGCGTCCTTTATTATGATTTCACTTTTTTTTAACTTTAGTTAGTGTGTAATGTTGCTGTTTGAGCATAAACAACATCTGCAAAGTTATGACGCTCAAAGTTCAATGCAATGCGAGATATTTTCTTTTACAGAAATCGCTTTTTAAGGACTACAACAAACGGCTGGTAGAGACTACAGCAAGCTTCTTCCCGGGTTGGTGACATCACAAACCCTAAAATTTACATAAATCCTGCCCCCGAGAACACGCAACAAAGGGGCTGAGGCCATGTTGGGCTGCTTTAGAGAAGAGGAAGATTTGTAGTAGAGTGTTGTTGCCATTAGTGTTGTCAAAAATATTGATATTTCGATATATATCGATAATGAAATAGCTGAAACGGTTCCAATACGCCTTTTCTGCAGTATCGATACAACTATTTAGAGCCGTTTAGAACCGTATTATAATAATTGTTTTCTATCTGAATATATTTTAAAATGAAATTTATTCATGTGATGGCATAGCCTGGGTGCCAGCCCGAACCTCGCCCACAACATTTTTTGGACGGGAAGTTCGGTCTGGACTCGATCCATTGTGGAGTAATTATGCTCGGCTCCCAGAAGGCCGAGCCAATCAAATTGCCAGGGCGGGCTTTAATCGATGATGGACAGGCTATCTGCGGTTACGCAACCACCCACGTCATCAAAGAGCGCTTGGGTTGAATTGGTTTTCACCAACGATGACTGCAGCTGGAGAAGTAAGATGTTTAGATTCCGCTATCACGTCTGAAATAAAAGAAATCGACAGCGCATTAATTTGAAAAGACGAACAAAGAACCGCAATCAAGGCATTTGTCGATGGGAAAGATGTGTTTGCCGTCCTTCCAACGGGATTCGGCAAAAGCTTAAATACAAGTTCAACATACGTCACTTACTGCGTTGCTCTGATTGGTTGTAGGTCTATCCAATTGAGTGCAGAGTTTTTTTTTTTTTTACTGGTTCGGTTAAGACACGCCCCATAATTCAAGTGCAATGGAGCAGTATCAGACTCACATTCTGCCTAGAATATGAGTATGACGAAGTCAGGCTAGTGATGGCAGAGCTAGATTTTCTAATTTTCAATGTTGAAGACAGTTGTGCTGCTTAATATTTTTGTGAAAACCGTGATACATTTTTTAGGATACTTTGATGAATCAAAAGAAAAGCATTTATTTGAAATAAAATTATTTTGTAACATTATAAATATCTTTACAGTCATTCTTGATCAGTTTAATGTGTCCTTGCTGAATTGAATAAAAGTATTAATTTCATTAAAAAAACTTAGTGACCTTTTAACTTTTGAATAGTGTTGCACATTTTTAAGATAATCAGCAATAAGCCACAAGTGCTGTCGGACAAGATACGATGTTGATGACACAGGAACAGGAGGTGGAAATGCTAGATTCGAACCTGTGTTGTCTGCTTGAGCACCATAACTCAGCTCAATGTGTTGAAAAACATAGGTTATATTTTCCTGAATTTTCTTTGCAGTCTGTGGTGTCATTTTTCACTTATTGAGTTTCCTGGACTGAATTCTAGCCTCTTTTTTTAAAGCATTATCTGTCCTGTAAATTTACCAGATTGCCTCAGTTGAATTTAGGAAGCAGAAACTGCTGATGATTGTGTGTAAAATTGGATTTGTTGAGTGTCCTTTGTTTGGATTAGTCTGGTCTACAGTACAGCTTTTGCAGTGCAGTTTTATGCTGTTTAACAGGGTCTTCAAGTCATGTGAGTTATGTTGTTCAAAAACATTGCTCAACGCTGTGATCTTGTTCCTTATATTTTTGTTATTGAGGCATAATATTGTAAAAAAAAAATTAACTTGTGCGTTCTGTGGAGAAAAAAATGTTAATCTTTCCTTTTCCGAAAGTCAGTGAAAAACACAAGAAACCTGACACATCATGTATTATGTTGCAGTTATCGAGATACAGTTATTGTATTATGTATTGTATTATGTAACCACGTTATCGAGATACAGTTTACTCCCCACACATTCATTTTTGGACAAAGACAGATTTTATATAGCTTTTAAACTTTATATCTTTTTAAATATTTTTTGCCTTATTTTCATAATGAAAATAGACACAAACAAGTTATTTATCAGAAAACAGTTATTTTGCATTATAATAATATTTTAAAATATATTTTTGATCAATTGAATGCAGCCTTGGTGAGAGACTTCAAACCTTTAAATGGTATTTATGTTATTTCAGTAAGTTTATGTCAAATGATATAATTTAAATGTAGTGACATTAAATATCTGAGGGACATCTAGTGTTATTGCTAGTGTTATATAGTGCCATTGTCATGTTATGGGTTATTACTTTTAAAAACTTCACAATATATTCTAAAGAATTGTTGTATTAACTTAAAAAGTAAGTTACCTGTTTGCCTTAAAATTTTGACTCCCTTGAAATGAAAAATTTGAGTTAATACAATGAAGGCGATTGGTTTAATCAACAGAAACTTGAAATATTATGTTATCTGAACCACATTAATTATTTAAGTTGCGAATGTTAATTTTGCACCCTGTGTCCGTCTGCATTTAGAACAAAAGATAAAAATATGTGGACTCCTCTTGACATTTAAAATGGTTAAAGTGTTAAATTTATTACAAAAGCATTTAAGCATGTGGACTTATTGTACATTGTACGTTATCTGCATGCTAAAACCCTTCAGAAGTCATGTCTCTAAATTCATCTCCTTTAAAACAACACTGCTAAAAATCTCTAGTTAATATCTCCAGTTAAAATCTCTAGTTAAAATCTCTCCTAGAACGTTGTTGAATGACTAGTCAACCACTTTGCCCATCCCTACTGCACAGAAAACCACAAGACCTAGTTTATCTTCTGCCTAGGTTTTGGCGTCCCACAGAGAAGCGTAAGCCGCTGTGCTTGTGGTCTATGCTACACATGCATCTGCGACTGTCCCACCACATCTGCTAATTGTTGCTAGACAGCCTCTTACTCTTCAGAGACATAGCATGCAGGAAATGCTGTCTTTACAAAATGCATGTTACTGTGTAGACATGAGGGAGAGGGTGTTGTGAATAATCCAGTTAAATAAACCCTTTATTTAATTTATTTCTGTGATTTTCATTACGCCTATATTTAATCAATTAGAGATGAATGAGATCATGTGACAAAGTTGTACCAAACTACAGTTTTTGTTGTTGTTGTTTTGTTATATAATCCACTCTTTCTCATGTACTATTTTTAGGCAGCATGTGCAGTATGCAGGGTTGGTTTTTAATTTAGCTTTTGTTTTATTTTCAGTCAAGTTTATTTCTGTTTTAGTTTTCATTCTGTAACTATTAGTTTTTATTAGAGTTTTATATCATTTACTCTACCGTTTAATGGTTTGGGATCAGTAAAATTTGTTTTTGAAAGAAATTAATACTTTTATTCAGCAAGAATGCATTAAACTGATCACAAGTGACAGTAAAATTCATCAGCTTTGCCGTCACACAAAAAATATATATATTTTATATTAAAATAGAACATTTTAAATTATCATACTATTTCACAATACAGACACCAAACTTTTGGTAGTGTATATTATTTCAATAATTTTATATCAAAATTATCTCATTTAAATATTGGCATTAAATATCTGAGGTCAGTCAAGTGTTAATGCTAGTGTTGTCTATAGTGTCATTTTCATGTTAAAGTAAAATTAATTTGTGGTAATTTTTATTTTTTATTTAGTAAGTTTTGGAGTCATTTTGGAGTTTGGGAAAAAAATACTTTCGGAACCAGTGCCGCTGAAAAAGGGGGCACTCTATTACGTGTTCAGTCTATATGTGCGTAGTGTTTCTTTACAAAGTGACATCGCCAACTACTGGCCTGGCAGCATAATACAGCGTTCTGGTAATTTTCGTGGATCCGTGTGAGCAGGGATCGTTTGACAGCGTTGTTGTCTGTATGTGAACGTCATCTGTAAGCACAGCATTCTAGTTAAGCACATGTGTGCCTTGCATAGTTAGCATGCATCCATTTACTAGATGTTCAATACACACAGACTTTGCTCTTTGAGAAGAATCTCTCAATGCAGATGTTCTTTGCCTGCTGAAGTAGATATCTTCCTCTATAGAATGATCTTCTCAGTCCCCTGTTGGTGACATTTAGTGTCTCATTCGCTGTCCTCCCCCTCAAACATGTCCTGACCTGCCTCGCTCCCAGCGGTTTTGTCTTTTCTGAGCTGACCATAAAAAGTCTGTATTTAGCGCAGCGTCTAACCCCTCCAGAACATAATTGTTCTTTGATTTCTTGCATCAATAATACACTTAACACACCATATATGCATTTGCGTATAGCAATGGTGGGATACATCCTGTTTTACTCTTCCCTCTTGATTTTTCCTCAGAACTTGTACCAGAACAGGTTTCTCGGGCTTGCAGCTATGGCCTCTCCATCTCGTGTATCTCAGGGCAGGCGGCGATGTAAGGACCCGATTCGGCACAGTTTCAACCCTGAGCAGTTTCCCAATGTGGACTTCCAGAATGGCGTTCCTGAGGAGCTGGCGGCGGCCGTGCTGCGTTCCACCAGCGACACCGACCTCGTGACCTCCCATTGCCGCTCCACCCTCACCGTCAGCACCTCCAGCTACACCATCGGTCAGACGCAGGACATCACCCTCAGCTGGGACATCAAGGAGGAAGTGGACGCGGGTGACTGGATTGGCATGTACCTCATTGGTAAGCGTGTTTTCGTTTGGTCGTGTTTTATGCTGCAGCTTGAATGTTAAATGGGATGCCTTTCTTCACAATATATAAGTCTCTGGTGTCCCCAGAATGTGTCTGTGAAATTTCAGCTCAAAATACACCACAGATCATTTATTATAGCTTGTCAAATTTGCCCCTATTTGGGTGTGAGCAAAAACACACAACAAAGCTGGAGAATCTCACACAGCCAAAATGAGGATTGTCAGTAACGGTGTTCAGCCTTACATTGTTCAAACCGGAGTCGACACTGATGGAGAGACTCAGGAAGAAGTTACAACTTTTAGAATGAAACTGGACGTTTCTGAATGGTTAGTGGATAAATTTATGTACTGTAGTTGTTGTGGAGTTGATTCGGCTCATTGTCTAGCATGTGCTGTCATGTTAATCTTTTGTGCAAATCCAGTGTTGAACTGACCCTCGTTTGTGAAGCAGTCCGGCGTAAAATGATTTGTGCAAATATATAACCCTATGCTGACTTTCTTTGGCACATTTCCTTCATAAATAAAAAATTCAACCACAGTGTCCTCAGTGGCTCAGATGCCGAGAGCGGAGACTCTTATGTTCATTGTTACATCCAATAGCAGAACATTTGTTTTTTTTTAAAGTTATATTAATGGGCTTTTTGTGTTTTTACTCGGAGAGGACAATAGAGAGCTGACAGGAAAGCATTGGGTGGAGAGATGGGGGCAGGATCAGCAAAGGACCTCGAGACGGGAATCAAACTCGGGTCACTGTGAATGCATTTGCGCCATATATCGGCACACTAACCACTAGGCTATCAGCGCTGACAGCAGAATATTTGTAATGCTTTTTGGTGCATACATTGTATATCTCTGGCTGTTACCGCAAGTAAACAGAAATGGCGGACTGCTGTGGCTCTCTCAGAGCGGTATCTATGCTAATAGGGCAGGTCATCATCAGTCATGGGCGGGGCTTCTGGAATCTGGAACCGCTCATTTGGAGAGACTGTTTATTATTTATGGGGATTATAAAAATGGAGTGGGTGGATTTTTACCATTATAGGCTGGTTGTTTACACACATCAGTGTTCAAACACCTTATAAAAGAGAATTTTGCATAATAGTCTTAGATTTAATGAATATTTTAAAACTTTTGTGGTTCTTTGCAGCACCTTAAGATTCTTAAGAACAATTTTTCACTGAATATGTTCTTGATGTTCTGGATTTTCAGCCCATATGTAAACATTCCAAACAATCTTAGACCCTTTTAAAGCAAACCGAACCAAGACCATTTCGGGAGGTGGTCTTTAGTATGGTTCGCTTTCAGCTAATGGTACAGTTTGCTAAAAACGTGCACTGTGAACACAAAACACTCCAGGCTCACTTGATTTTTCCATTTGTGAACTCCAATATAGTTTGGTCATCAGATGCCTCCATACAAATCAGCTATTCATCATGGCTACTTTTTACTGTCACTTTTGATCAAATTAATGCATCCTTTCTGAATAATAGTATTAATATTGTACTGACCCCACACTTGTGAATGACAGTGTATTGTTGATGTTAAGTTATAGATTCTTCAGAACAGTGTTTGGTTTCTGGGTTTTTAGAGCACCAGTACATGAATGGTTTTCTATTGCATATACATCTGGTTAGAAACAAAAATAATTTAATTTAAAAGGCCAGAAACATCACAAGCTTTTGAAGCCCATTTCCACCTCAGTAAAGTGAAATGACTTTATTTCTCATAATTTGCTACTTTGTTTCTCATATCTGCAACTTTTGAACTCACAGTTTGACTTTATTTCCAGATAATTGCAGCTTTTTTTTCTTGCAATTGCATCTTTATATCTCACAGTGTGACTATGTTATGTCATGTTAAAGGTGCACTATGTAACCTTTTTGTTTTCAAAATGTATATAATGAGCGAGTACATCATGAATTCATCTTCTAAACCGTGTTTTTGTCTTATCATGAATCACTTATAATAAGTGTTATATTTGGATTATTTTAGACCGAACAGGACGCCAACTGCTGCAGAGTATTCCAGTACCCGCGTGACTCATCATATACATAAACAGAGAGAAGTAGCTCCAGCTAGAGCGTTCTTCCACAAGACGCATGCAGTTTTGTTTATTAACCACTAGGGGTGTGACGAGACGGGTATCTCACGAGACAAGCCGAGACTCGAGATTGAGTTCACGAGACGAGACGAGACAAGATTTTTACACACTATTTTTAAGAAATCCTCAATGGCGAAATACATATTCTGCAGGTGTATTTGAAATGTTTTAACTAATCATCTTGTAATGAATGTCATTTCAGTTCTACTTTCTGAGTATGAATTATCATATGCAGTAAAAGACAACAATACTCAAGTACTGTAAAAGGTTTTTCCACAAACTCAACTGACTGACTTCTCTTCTGTATTTCAGTCTCTTCCGACCTTACTGTACATGATTTATGAGCTTCTACAACTTTTGACCTCCTAACTGAACTCTGTTACGGTAGCTGGTGTACAGACGAGGCAAATACGGATCTCCACAATAACAATGGGTCTCTTTAATGAACAACGGAAGGGAACACCAAACATACGCAATATAACATTTAGGACAGACAAGGAGTGGAGGGAGTGAGTCCATTATAAAGGAGGTGATGACGATCAGGAACAGGTGCAGGTGATCCGTGATGCTGAGGAGCTGACGAGGGAAGTGAGTGCAGGTGAGACGACAAGAGGATCATGGGAAATGGAGTTCTGGAGACAAGGGAACTGTGACAGTACCGCCCCCTCCCGGTAGGCGCGACCTTGCGCCGTAGATGTAACACCGGGGAGGGGGGGTGGGCGCCCTGGAGACCTCATGCTGGTGCAGGGAGAGGCATGGGTAGGAGAGGAGGTCTCCAGGGCGGGTCCATGAGCCATGGCGGGTCAGGTACAGCGGGTAGCCACGGCGGGTCAGGTGCAGCGGGCTGCCACGGCGGGTCAGGTGCACTGGGCTGCCACGGCGGGTCAGGTGCACTGGGCTGCCACGGCGGGTCAGGTGCACTGGGCTGCCACGGCGGGTCAGGTGCAGTGGGCTGCCACGGCGGGTCAGGTGCAGTGGGCTGCCACGGCGGGTCAGGTGCAGTGGGCTGCCACGGCGGGTCAGGTGCAGTGGGCAGCCATGGCGGGTCAGGTGCACTGGGCTGCCAAGGCGGGTCAGGTGCACTGGGCTGCCACGGCGGGTCAGGTGCACTGGGCTGCCACGGCGGGTCAGGTGCAGTGGGCTGCCATGGCGGGTCAGGTGCAGTGGGCTGCCATGGCGGGTCAGGTGCAGTGGGCCGTCACGGTGCTCCTTGAGGCCCACCCATCTGTATCCCACCCCTGGGTACCTGGCCCCCCCCAAAAAAATACTTGGGGAGGTTAAGGAGGGCCTTCAGGAGACTGCGGAATGGTGTGGGTTGGTGGGCAGGAGTGGGCTCGTGGGCGGCAGAGCATGGAGCGGTTGGCTCGGCGGCTGAGACTGAAGCGGCTGGCTCGGCTACTGAGACTGAAGCGGCTGGCTCGGCGGCTGAGACTGAAGCGGCTGGCCCGGCGGCAGAGACTGAAGCGGCTGGCTCGGCGGCAGAGACGGAAGCGGCGGGCTCGGCGGCTGAGACTGGAGCAGAGGGCTCGGCGGCTAAGACTGGAGCGGAGGGCTCGGCGGCTGAGACTGGAGCGGAGGGCTCGGCGGCTGAGACTGGAGCGGAGGGCTCGGCGGCTGAGACTGGAGCGGAGGGCTCGGCGGCTGAGACTGGAGCGGAGGGCTCGGCGGCTGAGACTGGGGATACTGGCTCGTTGGCCGCTATTGGAGCTGAGGGCTCGTTGAGGGTTGGAGCGACTGGCTCTGTGATAAAGTCTATCAGCCAGCCAGCATCCTCTGGCAGCTCGTGAAAGGCTGGAGTGGATTGCTCGGCGGCGGCGGCTGGAGCGGATTGCTCGGCGGCGGCGGCTGGAGCGGGTTGCTCGGCGGCGGCTGGAGCGGGTTGCTCGGCGGCGGCGGCTGGAGCTGAGGGTTCGGCAGCGGCGGCTGGTGGCCAGGAGTGGACAGGACCGTTGAAGCGGTATGTGCAGGGCTTTGGGGTAAGGTGAGCTGCTGATGCCCGATAAGCCGCTGATGGGGCTGGACAAGGACTCTGGTTCCTTTGAACTTTATCCACTTCAAAATTAGAACCATTTAAAAGGAGAATAATATTCAGAGAATCGACTAAGGAGAAATTACAGGCTGGTTCGTTATAACGAATTACGTCCTTGTCCAGTCCCATCAGAAAAACAGCATTAAGGGAAGCATCAGTCCAGCTCACCAAATAAGAAACCTCCAAAAACTCCTCCATATACCTCTCCAACGGCCTGCCACCCTGCCGCAAACGGCAAAGCCTTTCCTCTGTGTTGCGAGGCTTCGGGGGTACAGGAACAAGGAAAATCCCCATTGTTTCCACTGTGGATATCCAACGGTTAACGGTCTGTCCTTCTGTTACGGTAGCTGGTGTACAGACGAGGCAAATACGGATCTCCACAATAACAATGGGTCTCTTTAATGAACAACGGAAGGGAACACCAAACATACGCAATATAACATTTAGGACAGACAAGGAGTGGAGGGAGTGAGTCCATTATAAAGGAGGTGATGACGATCAGGAACAGGTGCAGGTGATCCGTGATGCTGAGGAGCTGACGAGGGAAGTGAGTGCAGGTGAGACGACAAGAGGATCATGGGAAATGGAGTTCTGGAGACGAGGGAACTGTGACAAACTCCTTTCCACAAACTGATCATAAAAACAGTATAAATAAAAATGGTAACACTTTACAATAAGGTCTCATTTATTAACCAACATCAACTAACAATGAGCAATATATTTGCTACAGTATTTATTAATCTTTGTTTACCGGTATGTTAGTTAATAAAAATAGTCATTCATTGTAAGTTGATGATAGTTCACAGTGCATTAACTAATGTTAACAAATGAAACCTTACTGTTTGTGCTTAATAAGATTAAGAGAAAACGGTTATTCATTTTTATGGTAACACTTTACAATAAGTGCAACCATAATCGCACTCTCAATATTCAAAGTGCAAATAAGACCAACTTTTTCTTTGATACAGAGCTAAGAGATGGTTAAAACTACACTGCCCAGCCTAAAATAGCTTTCATATTGAGAGATATTTGTATTCATCAGAGAGCCGCTTTCAAAATGTGGGCTATTGAAATCGCGTTTGAATGCGCCCTCGCGTTTACTTTCACTTTCAGCGATCGCGCATACTCTTTTAAATATGGAGCGGCGGCGACCGTTATCCAACTTAATTAAATGTTTTTTTATTTAACACAAAGCAAAAGGACAGTGGAGGCGTAATGTAAACGTAGCGGTGGCATATTCTTTCCTAATCATCCTAAAACTCTGTCATGGCAACATCACGAGACTACTTTTCGCCTCGACGAGAAATCTCGTCACACTTTAGTCTCGCGAGATCTCGTGACATGAGATCTCGTCACACCCCTATTAACCACTAGAGCTTACATAGTGTACCTTTACACTTTCATCTTGCAATTGCCGATATGATTTTTTTACTCTGAAGTTGAAATGGACTTCCATACAAGCTGATTTTTTTAATTGTAAAAACATGATATTTGTGTGATTATGTGGTATTTTTGAAATATAATTTTATTTCAGATAGACAATAAAGTGGCTGGAGTAGTTCTGCAGCACAGCAAAAAAAGAAACAGTCTGTCCACCTACAGTAGGCCTCATGTTTCCGGCGTACTCTGAAATCAACTCTGAATTCTAATGAGAGCAAAGTAATATATATAGTTTTGACACATGTCTCTGGTGTTATAAAGGTTCTCAGATGGCCTTTAAAGGCTGTTAATGACTTTTGGCTTTAATTTGAACCTTAAAGAGTCATCTCATCTTTTAGAACTATCATGAATGAATAATCAAGAGATGCAATTATCTGTATGCCATAACATGTGAAGAATAAGATAAGAGGCTTTTCTTTACTCTTTCTCTCTCTTAAGATGAGGTTCTGTCAGAGAACTTTCTGGACTACAAAAACAGAGGTGTGAACGGCTCCCACAAAGGTCAGATCGTCTGGAAGATCGAGGCCAACTCCTACTTCGTAGAACGTATGTGCAATTTTAACCGTACAATGCAAATTAAATGATGCAGCATTATAGACACTTATTTCCCACACACAGGATGCTGTTGGAGCTGCTTAAGATTTTTTGTGGCTAACATTTTTGCATGGCTGCTATGGTAACAAACAGCATATAACCACTTCCATACTAACAATTTGTTTAAAGATGTTTCAAGTCAAGAAGTGTGACGAGAAATTCATTCAGGTGTGACACTCATTTCATAGCACTCAATGTCATGCGTGACGCTAGTGGTGATTTCAGCCTCTGCCACCTCACTATATGAGGACATGAACTTCATCTCCAGAGCTCTGAGAGTCAGTTCATGAGCATTTTACCATTTCATCTGAGAGAAACTATCATCATATCTTAAACACACAGACACTCAACGGTCTTAACTGCAACCCGTCAAAATAATAGTTCGGTTTAACTTGAAGAAATTGTGACAGAAATATATTGTACAGTAAAATTTAGCTATGTCTAAATGTATTAATAATACTAACACTAATAATAATAATAAAAATAATAATAAATTATTATTATTAACTTTATTTTTTTTTAAGGAATAATCAAATTTTCTTCCATGTTTTAATTTTAAAAGTAAATCTCTGTTGTGCAACACTTTGTTTGACAAAAAAGTTTGTTTAATTTCATATGATTAAAAGATAAATTAAAGTAATGTTTCATGTCTTCATTTGATTGCCAGAAAAATTTAAATACTCAATACAGAATTTCTGGAAAAAAATAAAAATAATAATTATAATAATAAATGTTTTTATGAATTCAATTAATTAGACATACTTTTTTGATTATTAAATTTTAATTAAACCATTAAAACAGAAAACAGAATTTGGTAAAAAAATAAAATGGAATTTCAGGGGAAAAACGTATTTCATAGGGCCCTAAAAATGTCATTATTTTAAACGAATAAATTGTTGTTAAATTGCATACATTTCATGATTTCAATTAATTAGACATGCTTTTTGATTACTAAAATTTAATTTAACCATTAAAATGGAGTTTGGAAAAAAATAAAACTGAGTTTATAGGGCCCTACATATGGCTTATATGCTGTTTCTTTTTTCCTATTTGTTTTTGGCTCTTTTACTGATATGGATTTTTTACTAGAGAGAAAGCGTGCCTACATACAGACTCAAACTCATCGCCCATGACTTATTAGAACATGTCTGCAAAATTCTATACCTCTTTCTTGTGCTATGCTCAAGTATCACAGTGCATGTTGAATAGATTTTATTACTAGATTTCTGTTATGTGTTGCTAGCTACAGTGTTAATAAAGACACTGCACAATCTAAAAACCAATCATTTTTATTCATATTCTATTTTCTGTTTTAATATTTTTGGGTTCAGAGTTTTAATAGATCACTTTAAAATTTTAATTTTAAAAGCATGTCTAAACATTGAAGTCATAAAATGTTAAAAATCTAATCAATCTTTTAAAATGTAATCAAATTGAAAAGAAATACATATGTTTTTTTTTTTTTTTGTTTTTTTTTTTACACTTTAATTGTACAGCCCTATTGTTTAGTAATTAATCCAAAATTTCTGTGACATTCCATGTTTTGATGGCTTGATTCCGTGATTCCGTTTGCATCATAAATCCTGTTAGATCTAAACTGAATGAGAAATATCATTTATTTGTTCATGGTGTTTCTAACCAGGTCAAATGCCATATTTAAGAATTTTTTATGTCCTATAACTTAAAATATATTAAAAGTAATGTTACATTTTATATTATTTTTAATATTATTAATATTAAAATATAAATTCTGGCCATTATTTGGCAAATAGCAAGCCAGATTTTGTTTAAAACAACATTTTCTTTCCTGCAGTGATGTGTTTGCTCTAGAAAGAGGAAGTTGGGGTGGGATATATTTAAGGGCCCTTTAAAAAAAAAAAAAAAAAACCCTGACATTCAGCTATTTTTGTTATGAACGAAACCAGTGACGAATATTTCCAGACACTTCCTTCGCAACCAAATGATGGTTGGGGGCCTGAAAAAAATAAGCGACTTATACACAGACAATGTAGGATTGGCTACTTGCTATTTCTAGTTGGTGACATCATTTATAATTTATAATTTTCTGGGTGGAAATGATTTAGACACCTTCTAGACATCCTTTTTTGGCTCCTGTGAACAAGATAAGTATATCTGGAAGAAAAAGAAAATGTAAATATGTAAAATCTGCAAAAAGTTTCTCGCTGTGACCTTTGACGTTTTCTGTGCTTTGCTCTTTTTCAGTGGAAACTAAGATCTGTTTTAAATATTATCATGGAGTGAGCGGAGCCCTTCGGGCCACCACACCATGCGTGACTGTGAAGAACCCCTCCGCACCGGTGAGCGAATGAAACAAGAAACATTTAGATTTTTTTATTTTTTTGTCATGGTTTAAATGTCCAGACATCATGCCTTTAATTGAGCCCTCATGAGAAACGGACCAATCATGTGACCTCATGATGTGTGCATCTCTGCAGCGATTCTATTGCATGATATTACAGATGTGAGGAGAATGCAGCTGTTTTATCTTGCGTCACATTTCATCAAGAGTTTTCAAGAGCAGAATAGTCTGTGCCATCTGTTTCTCAGAGGATTAACGTTACAGATAATCTCAGGTTATCATTCGAGGGCTTAATAAAGGCCTACCTCCATAGCCACAGAGTGAACCAAACTCTCTTTTTGTTTCTTAAAGGTACAGTGTGCCATTTTCAGGACAAAATTGATATGTTTTTCACCTTAACATTTTATTTCCACATGTGAAAGGAGCAAATTTTTATCAACTCCACAGAAAATTAGTCTTCCCCACACTTAGGTTCACATTATATCATTCATTTTCATTTAAGTGCCCCAATTATGCTATTTTAGGTTCTTAATTTTGTTTCTTAATATTGTCTCCTACAATAGGTTTACATGCATCCAAGGTCAAAAACACTTACATTTTAAAAATAAAAAAGGTAATTAGGACTTTTTATCTCACAATTCTGACTTTTCTTTTTACAATTGCAAGATTTAAACTTGCAATTGCGAGTTATAAAGTCAGAATTGCGATATAAACTCGCAATTCTGACTTTTTTTCTCAGAATTGTTTATATTTCACAATTTTTACTTTATAACATGCAATTATGAGTTTATATCTCGCAATTCTGAGAAAAAAGTCAGTTTTTTTCCCTTCACAATTGGTAATTCTGACTTTATATCATGCAATTCTCACTTTATAATTTGTGAGTTTATATTTTACAACTTAAATTCCGGAAAAGTTGGGACGTTTTTTAAATTTGAATAAAATTAAAAATAAAAGACTTTCAAATCACATGAGCCAATATTTTATTCACAATAGAACATGGATAATATAACAAATGTTTGAACGGAGAAATTTTACAATTTTATCTACTAAATGAGCTCATTTCAAATTTGATGCCCGCTACAGGTCTCAAAAAAGTTGGCACGGGGGCAATAAATGGCTGAAAAAGCAGGAAATTTTGTAAAAATTAAGCTGGGAGAACATCTGTCAACTAATTAAGTTAATTGATATCAGGTCTGTAACATGATTAGCTATAAAAGGGATGTCTTAGAGAGGCAGAGTGTCTCAGAAGTAAAGATGGGCAATCTGTGAAAGAGTGTGTAAAAAGATTGTGGAATACTTTAAACACTATGTTCCTCAACATCAAATTGCAAAGGCTTTGCAAATCTTATCATCTACAATGCATAACATCAAAAGATTCAGAGAAACTGGTGAAATCTCTGTGGTGTTATCCCTCAGATGACAGAAGAAATTACTAAATGGGCCCAGGAATACTTCCAGAAATCACTGTCGGTGAACACAATCCGCCGTGCCATCTGCAGATGCCAACTAAAGCTCTAAGATGCAAAAAGGAAGCCATATGTGAACATGGTCCATAAGCGCCGTCGTGTCCTGTGGGCCAAGGCTCATTTAAAATGGACTGTTTCAAAGTGGTCAGACGAGTCCAAATTTGACATTCTTGTTGGAAATCACGGACGCCGTGTCCTCCGGGCTAAAGAGGAGCATGTTAACAGCGTTAAGTTCAAAAGCCAGCATCTCTAATGGTATGGGGGTGCATAAGTGCATGGTATGGGCAGCTTGCATGTTTTGGAAGGCACTATGAATGCTAAAAGGTGTATAAAGGTTTTAGAGCAACATATGCTCCTGTCCAGACAACGTCTATTTCAGGGAAGGCCTTTTTTTATTTCAGCAGGACAATGCAAAACCACATACTGCAGCTATTACAACAGCATGGCTTTATCGTAGAAGAGTCCGGTGCTGAATTGGCCTGCCTGCAGTCCAGATCTTTTACCTATAGAGAACATTTAGTGCATCATTAAACAAAAAATACATCAAAGATGACCATGAACTCTTCAGAAGCTGGAGACCTATATCAGGTAAGAATGGGACCAAATTCCAACACCAAAAGTCCATAAACTCATAACCTCGATGCCCAGACGTCTTCAAACTGTTTTGAAAAGAAGAGGAGATGCTACACCATGGTAAACATGACCCCGTCCCAACTATTTTGAGAGTTGTAGCAGGCATCAAATTTGAAATGAGCTCATTTTGTGCATAAAATTGTATAATTTCTCTGTTTAAACATTGAGCTGTCGACATATGTTATCTATGTCCTATTGTGAATAAAATTTTGGCTCATGTAATTTAAATGTCTATTAGTTTTCATTTTATTAAAATTTAAAAAACGTCCCAACTTTTTGGAATTCGGGTTGTACATTTACGAACAGCTATATTACACATGGTAATGTCCAAAAAAGCATATTAGGGGCACTTTAAACATTTTATATTTTTGATCATTCATTGTATTTCAGAGTAATAAAGACTTATCTTTCTCTCTGCCTGTCAGTTTCTATCAAACCCAGTGTCAGATTTCAATGGAAATGGCTACACAGCTTTTGCGTAATATCAGCAGCAATATCAAGATCAAAATTTGCGTCAGAACAGTTTTTTCAGAACAATTTTTTGTTCTCAAACTTCAGCTTGCGACATTTTTCAGGCAAATGAATGTGTGAAGAACATATTTCAACACAATTCAAAATCAACACAGCTATTGGCTAGTTGCATTATTAAGAATTGCTGTGTAATGCAAAGCTTGAAGTGCAATGTGAGAATGGTAACGTCTGACCTGAAGGAGTCAAGTCAAAAGACAAAAGTTTTACAAAAGAAACTCTTTAATTTCTGTGGCACATTTTTTAACCTTAGTGAAAAATTGACCTTTTTTCTTTTTTTCTTTCTTTTTTCTTTTTTTTTTGCAATGAGGAATAAAATTACAATTTTTAATGCTATGATGCTGTGAATGATTTGCAGGAAAAACTGTTCTGACGTAATTTTGGTTGTGATGTTGCTGCTGATATTGTGCAAAAGCTATGTAGCTGTTTACAATGAAACCTGACATATTTTACACTGAATTTTCTGCTATCAGGTTTTTAAGCCAGTTGCCACAGATGATGTACCTCAGAGTCAAGGCAGAAGAAGACTCATCAGCTTCTCTCTGTCAGGTGTGTGTTTTCATAAAAACTGGCATGACCAGACAGTTGATCATTAATCTTTATCAATATTTATGGGGCTTCTATATTTAGTGTATCCAGGGGGTTCCATTATTGATCCAGTGCTTGCAGTCTCCTGTAAACAACTATAGGAACATGTTTACCACAATTACTTGTTTCGTTACTTAGAAAAAACAAAAAAACCCCAACAACTTCCGCAAGGTACTTCTTGGAAACCAGTGTTCATCTTTATTGAGCAATTTAAAAGAATTTAAGATGCAAATTCGGCCCTGGTCACGTAATGATAAATAAGTATGCTCCATTCTATTCTATTCAATATTCTATTCAATTCTATTGATATATTGGCTGATAAATCTAAATCCAAATTTATTTTTGAGAGCCTGATTACAAAAACATAAGTTTCACAATTGAAAGCCATGTCCCAAGCACACAATTATAATGTTCTCATTATAATTTTATGTAGCCTAAATGACAGACTTGCGCTGCACATGTTGAAGTGATTTCAATCATATTTCAAGCAATTCAAAACCATCATGGTGAACAGTGCGCATCTGTGTGTCTCAGCTGAAGGAAATAATCCATTATTTATCGGCTTTAATATATCAGTCAAATTTTCTTTCCAGGCCGATAACGATAACATTAAAAATAAACATATATTGGCTTACTGATATGGTGGCCGATATATTGTGCATCCCTAGTGTGTTCCTTCTGTTAAATTTTTTGCTCTGCTCTGTTCTGTTATGTTTTATTCTATTCTGTTTTGTCTATTTTGTTCTGTACTGTTTTGTTTTATTTTGTTCTATTTTCTTTTCTGTTTTGTTTTACTCTGTTATATGCTATTTTGTTCTGTTTTCTCTTGTATTTTCTTTCTGTTCTCTAAAATGCCTGTTTTGTTCTGCCATGTTGTTGTATTGTATTCTGCTCAATTCTCTACTTTTATATGTGTATGGTTTGTGTCTTTCTGTTTCTTTTAATGCAGTTATATTCGGCCTGTTCTGTTCTTGTCTAAAAGACACTTAATATCCAGCAATATTATTGATTTGACTGCATGGAGAACAAAATTTGAACTGAATTGAGCTGAATAATTACACTGTTGTCTTCTGCTTTTATAGTTGAATCAAAAAGAATATATATTAAAACATTATTAAGTTTGCAACATCTACACTATTATTGAACTGAATTGAATCAACATTGAACTGACTAACAACATTATTGAATTGAACTTGTTTCCAGCAGAACCAATAGAATTCGAATCGGTCTCTTATTTGAAGTTTGCATCATTAATTTGGTTATTTTCTTGTTTATCACTGTAAAGCTGCTTTGAAACAATTCCTATTATATGAAGTACTATAAAAATAAAGGCGACTTGACTTCTAATTCATCCCTCTGTCTTTATGTTGTGGTCAGACTTCCAGGCCACCGGGCTAAAGAAAGGCATGTTCTTCAACCCCGACCCCTACCTGAAGATCGCCATCCACCCTGGCAAGCATAGCATCTTCCCTGCCCTGCCTCACCACGGCCAAGAGAAGAGATCAGGCATCGTCTGCAATACCATTAATCCCGTTTGGCAGAGGGAGGTATGGGAAACAAATAAGCGCATACACACACTAGATTAAACACGCTCATATATAAATCCTTATAAAACAATATCTGGTCCCACTGTTATTTATTCACAGATGTTTAACCCAATGCTGTCCTTATGTGCTTTGTACAGACTCCACATGGAATTTGTCATGTAAATCCTCCTTTCTGCAAATAAACTTATGCGTCACTGGAGAATATCAAACACGGCACACTGTCCTGCTCACTGACGGACAGGATTTTTGAATCTTTTTCTATTTTCATAGGTTGTAGGGCTGGGGTTTAAGAACCAGTTCTATTTATATTAAAAAAAAGGGAACTGTTTGATTTGAGTCGCAGACAAAATCGTTGGTCTAAAATGGCTTACTTACTAGCAGACCCAGTTAGAGACAATATAGATACACAGTTTTGTTTAATAAATGGTACTAATATATATAATATACAATATACACTACCTTTCAAAAGTTTGTTTTTAGAATAAGTCTCTTCTGCTCACCACGGCTGCTTTATTTGTTCAAAATACAGTGAAAACTGTAATATTGTAAAATATTATTACAATTTCAAATAACTGCTTTCAGCATCACTACTTCACTTATCAGTGTCACATGATCCATCAGAAATCATTCTGTTATGCTGATTTTCTGCTCAAGAAATATTTCTGATTATTATCAGTTGAAAACAGTTGTGCTGAACAATATATTGGTGGAAACTGTGATTTTTCAGGATTCTTTGATGAATAGAAAGTTCAAGAACAGCATTTTTTTTAAATAGAAACCTTTTGTGACATTGTAAATGTCTTTACTGTCACTTTTGATTATTTTAATACATCCTTGCTGAATAAAAGTATTAATTTATTTTATCCAAACTTTTTGAATGGTAGTAGATATATAATTAGGATTAATTATTTGGTGCTTTATCAAAAGTATTTAAGAAACCTTTACCATATAACCATAATTGTTAAATGGATTGAGAATCAGAATCGTTAAATTCCTTACGATTCCCATCACTACATCTTTTTGGTGCAGATGAGATGACATCACCTGCATTTGATGGGATTGTTTTCATGTTGTAGAGTGGTTGCTTCTGGATGATATTGTCTACCGCTAAGTGCTCTTATTAGATTCGTGATGAGTAGACGAGATCACCTTACAGCGGAGGATTGCAATAGGTCAAGATATGGGGAATGAATGACAGAGAGCGGGTTTGTTGCCTTACTATCAGTATTTGAAGAGATATCTTTTGGTTGGTGCTGTATCTTTTATAGGTGATCATAATAGCTTAACTTCAGTCCTTAATTATTATAGGTTAAATTAAAGGGGACCTATTATGCGCCTTTTCACAAGATGTAATGCAAATCTCTGGTGTCCCCAGAATGTGTCTGTGAAGTTTCAGCTCAAAATACCCTACAAATCATTTATTATAGCTTGTCAAATTTGCCCCTATTTGGGTGTGAGCAAAAACACACCGTTTTTGTGTGTGTCCCATTAAATGCAAATGAGCTGCTGCCCGGATGCTTTCCAAAAGAGGGCGGAGCTTTAACAGCTCGCGCTTCAGTTGCTCAACAACAACAAAGCAGGAGAATCTCACGCAGACAAAATGAGGATTTTCAGTAACGGTGTTCAACATTACACACTAACTAAAGTTAAAAAAGTGAAATCATAATCAAGGACCCCTTTAAGTAAACCTGTTGAAAAAAACCCCATAAATGTCAATAGACATGCTGTGCATCAACTGCCCATACAAGTCATATTGTTTAAAATCATTGATGTTGGCACTGTGCACAGCACAGCCGAGCTCCATGCCAAATATTAACACATACTGTATAAATACTTGAGTGGCTTTTACAACCATTTTATCTGTTTGCTTTGTTTTTTTTTTTACTTTTGAAAATAAAGACAGTTTCCTGAACAGTGTCTTTTACACCAGCAACATCCGTCTACCATATGATGAAGAATGACTTCTCACATTGCATACATTTTACTTTGTAAATTGAGCAGTTGCTCGTTACCAACAAGTTTATTTTTCATATTAGGTTCTACTTGAAATGATTGCAATCTCTTCCTCTGTGTCTTTGTATTTCCTTTTCGTAGCGCTTTAATTTTGTGTCTCTGCCCACGGATGTGTTGGAGATTGAGGTGAAGGATAAGTTTGCCAAAAGCCGACCCATCATAAAGCGTTTCTTGGGCAAGTTGTCCATGCCAGTGCAAAGATTACTGGAGAAGCATGCTATCGGGTATGTACTCAAAGATAATCAAACCTAAACTAAACTGAAAGAGAAACTAGGCTGTTTTGTGGAATTTTTGCAGTTTTGATTTGTTATGCTATTGAATTGCAAGGTGCTTGTGTTTTTTTTTTTAATAGTGATCGAGTGGTCAGTTACACTCTGGGTCGGAGGCTTCCAACAGAGCATGTCAGTGGCCAGCTTCAGTTCAGGTTTGAGATTACCTCCTCCAACCACCCAGGTAAATCCAGTTTATATTCTACCTTTTATTAAACATAATAAATCCATAACATGTTCATCTCTAGAATACATCCTCCTTCCTGAATAAAAGTATTCATTGTTGACCCTAAACTTTTGAGAATTAGTGTAGTTAATTATAATAAGCCATCATATTATTGCCTTCTAATACTGGTCTAATCAAACCACTCATGATAACATTAAAAACTCACATGTTTGCCAGTATATTGTGCATCTTTACTAAACAGTATCGTCATGTATACGTTGTACCACATTGTGCACGTAGGTCACAGATTTCTGTCCTCTCCACAGATGATGAAGACATGTCCCTTAGTACAGAGCAGCCAGTGGCAGCAGCAGAAGCTCAAGTCCAACCTCAAGCAGAAGACACCATGAGCTTAGACCAGGGGGCCCCAGAGTTGCCCTTAGATGGAGATACGGCTTCTGTAGAGATGCCCATGGACGTTGAATCCGGGCAAAGCTGTGCAGCTGAGGAAGATGCCACAGAGGAAGAGCCTTTAGAGGCAGAACAGCAGGAGGCAGCCGCCGAGAGCCATGAACAAATGGAGCAAGGTGAGACCAGCGTAGAAGCAGAAGAGACAGTCCAAGAAGAGGCAGAAAATGATAGTGCCTTTGCTGAAGAGCCTGCAGACTCTTCTGGAGCTCCTGCTGGAGCCGAAGAGGAGGTGGACCCACAGCCGGTTATGGAGGAACCAGAGGTGGATCTAGAGGAAGGCTGCTCGCTGAGGATCAGAACCACACCGAGACGGAAGCCGCGGCCCTGCTCTCTACCCGTGTCTGAGCTGGAGACGGTCATCGCTTCGGCCTGTGGCGAACCCGAGACGCCACGCTCCCATTACATTCGAATCCACCACCTGCTGCACAGCCTGCCGTCCACCCAAACTCAACCAGAAGATGCGGCTGGGCCTGAGCCCAACCGGCCTCAGGGCGTAGAGGAGGAAGAGGAGGAGGAAGAAGAGGGTGTGACACTTGAGCCTCATGCTTTAACACCCAACGGCCCTCGCAGGACGCTGCCCCGCAGCCGCTCGCACGAGCGCCTGTCCGACCTCATTCAGATGCTCGATGGAGAGGGGCAGCCGCTCGGGGCTGAGGGCCAAACCGGAGTTCAAAGGTCACCAGGGGAAAGCGAATGCGATTTGAGCCCGGTGCCCTGCTGCAGTCATATGGCACATAGGGCGTCGGGCCCTGTGCGGGCGCCGTCTCTAGACAGCGCACGTAGATCGGAGAGCACTGTGTTCTCATCGCAGGATGATGAGGATGAGATGGACAGGGTGAATGGCATTCTGGGATTGGAGGCAGAGATGGGACAAGGCGCTAAGGGCCGGGAGCCGGGGGATGGAAGCTGCCAGTGGGAGGAGGCCCCGGACAGTCACGTCCAGAGCCCACATGGCATTATGGGTAATGGAGAGTCACCTGTAGCTGGTCCAAGCAGCAGGAGTGAGTAGACTTCTATGGGTTTTCATGCATAGATCATGTGTTTTTTTTTATTATTATTATTTTAATTTTAGGTCTAGGTTTTCCCTTTAGCTGACACTCTAAAGTATCTATGAAGAATGCCCTGGATTGTGTTTGTGGTATGTTTAGGAGAATGTCCTTTGCCTTGTAACCATCCTGCAGTGAGCCAGCTTCCAGCACTACGGCCTGACCCACATCACTATCCCACCATAGACGAGCCGCTGCCCCCGAGTAAGTTCTGCTGTCTCATCATGCACTGTAATGTTTTCAATGTGCTACAGGTAAATCGCCTATAGATTATATATAGGTATCAAAATAATAATAATTATATATATATATATATATATATAATAAGGCTTCATTAGTTAACATGTTAATTCATTATTAACCAAAATGACAATGAAAAATACTTATAAAGCAATTATTAATGTTAATTTCTTAGTTAAAGTTTAATAACATTACTAAAATCAAAAGTTGTTACTATTATTTAATGGACCTGAGCTACATCTAACAATGACCAGTTTTGATCATTGTTAGATGTTAGGTATTAACAAAAATAATACCTTCTGTAACAAAACATTCTTAATCTTAGTTAATGCATTAACTAACGTTAAATAATGAGACCTTATTGTAAAGTATTACCTGTTGTTCTTTATAATTCTTTTGCACATTAATCTGTTTGAAACATTTTACTTTAGATTTTTTTTTTTGTGTATTGTGTTATTGTATTTAAATGTTCCGAGTTCTTTTTGTTATAAGAAAAATCATTCTTAAACCTGTTATGGTATGACAAGTCTTTTTTGCAACTTATTTCACAATACCGTATACCGTGATAAAAGCTTCAGCAATTATCACAACATGAAAATCTGATACCGTCATGTGCCTAATATACACAGTACACACACATATATTATGTAAACACAAACTTTTATTTTGGATGCGATTAATCGTGATTAACCGTTTGACAGCACTGAGTTACAAAGGATTTCTATTTCAAATAAATGCTGTTTTTTTTTTTTACTTTGTTTATCAATAGATTCTTTCAACAGTTTCCACAAAAATATTAAGCAGCACAACTGTTTTAAACATTGATAATAAGAAGAAATGTTTCTTGAGCAGCAAATCAGCATATTAGAATGATTCCTGAAAGAACATGTGACACTAAAGACTGAAGTAATGATGCTGAAAACTCAGCTTTGACAGTTATTTTGAAGTGTAATGATATTTCACAATATTACTGCTTCTATTGTATTTTTCACAAAATAAAACATAAAAACATTCTTGGTAAACATAATAGACTTTTTACAAAAACATAAAAAATATATAAATGTATAATATGAGGTCCTGTATCTATTACGAAACATCAAATACTATATGAGCAAAATGTTACCTCACAAAAATGTACATGGCAAGACATTAACCCATGCTTTATTTATTTGCAGAATTATTTTTTATACATTTTGTTGCCTTTTAAATTGGAAATTGGATGGAAGTTCAGATGAAAGTTCAGTTGTTAAAGTTGCAAAATATTGCATCAAATCAAAATTGTAAAATCCATCTAAATGAATCACTTTCTTCTGGTGTACCTCCCTTCATTGCACTTCAAAGCTGTAGGGAGTCAAAATACAACCACTTGGACGCAAATACACAAACATGAGAATTTTCATTCTCACTCTCACTAACCGACACTGTGAGATTTCAACACTGATTACCTATAATGCGTAACCCCCTCAAGAAAGTCTGCTTTCAAAGACATCATTTCAAAGACAGCTTCTGTCTGTCACTTCATTTTCATAATGCTGGGGTGTGTGTTTGTGTAGTGTACCACAAAATGAGTCAATCTGAAACATCCTACATTGAGGGAATTTTTGAAATGTTCTAAATAATGAAGTCACTAAATAATGTACTAACTGAAAATGTGCACTTGTATTTTTTTAAGCATTCAACCTTATATTAAATACTTAAAGGGTTAGTTCACCCCAAAATGAAATTTCTGTCATTAATTACTCACCTTCATGTCGTTCCAAACCCGTAAGACTTCCATTCATTTTTAGAACACAAATTAAGATATTTTTGATGAAATCTGAGAGGTTTTTCATCCCCCATAGAAAGCAATGTAATTACCACATTCATGGTCCAGAAAAGTATTTAAAACATCGTTAAAATAGTCCACGTGACTACAGTGATTCAACCTTAAAATGATAGTTCACCCAAAAATGATAATTTGATGTTTATCTGCTTTCCCCCAGGGCATCCAAGATGTAGGTGACTTTGTTTCTTCAGTAAAACACAAATGATGATTTTTAACTCCAACCGGTGCGGTCTGTCAGTCGTATAATGCGTGTCAATGGGAACTTCGTCTATAAGAGTAAAAAAAACATGTACAGACAAATCCAAATTAAACCCTGCGGCTCTTGACGACACACTGATGTCCTAAGACACAAAATGATCGGTTTGTGCGAGAAACTGAACAGTATTTATATTATTTTTTACCTCTAAAACACCACTATGTCCAACTGCCCTCCACATCCGGTTGGTGAGGTCAGAAAACACGTTCTGATGACAGAAGTGATGTCTTTGATTCAATGAGTGTGAGACATCACTTTTGTTGTCAGAGCACATTCAGACCTCACTAACCAGATGTGGAGGATAGAGGTAAAAAATTATATAAATACTGTTCGGTTTCTCGCAAAAAACGGTCGTTTCGTGTCTTAGGACATCAGTGTGTCGTCACGAGCCACAGGGTTTAATTTGGATTTGTCTGTACATGTTTTTTTTTACTCTTATAGACAAAGTTCCCATTGCCATGCATTATACGACTGACAGACTGCAGCGGTTGGAGTTAAAAATCATCATTCGTGTTCTACTGAAAAAACAAAGTCATCTACATCTTGGATGCCCTGGGGGTAAGCAGATAAACATCAAATTTTCATTTTTTGTGTGAACTATCCCATTAATGTTATGAAGCGACAAGAATACTTTTTGTGCGCAAAAATAATTTTTTTCAACAATTTCTTCTCTCCCTTGTCATTCTCCTACGTTATTTACGTTGCAGCGCTTCCAGGTTCTAAGTCAGAATGCTGGCTCAGTATTGGCCAGCTTCTATGTCAGCATAACGTGCAGCTCATGTGAACAGGGTCGGCCAATACCGAGCCAGCTTTAGTTACGTGGACTATTTTAATGTTGTCTTTACTACCCCTCTGGACCTTGAATTTGGTACTTACGTTGCCTTCTATGGGGGATAAAAAAAAAAAAAAAAACTCTCAGAATTCAACAAAAAGATCTTCATTTGTGTTCCGAAGAAGAACGAAGGTCTTACGGGTTTGAAACGACATGAGGGTGAGTACTTAATGACATAAATTACATTTTTGGGTGAACTAACCCTGTAAATATTTTTGCCTGGCAGACCAGAATGTCAGCTTGGGTGTTAAATGTGTTTTTGTGTTTTGTTTGGCATGCTCAGACTGGGAAGCCCGTATCGACAGTCACGGTCGTGTTTTCTACGTGGATCACATTAACCGGACCACCACTTGGCAACGGCCCACGTCCGCAGCCACGCCGGATGGCCTGCGCAGGTCTGGTTCCGTCCAACAGATGGAGCAGCTCAACAGGAGGTAAACAACACTGTTTATCAGCCGTTACTTTTCTTTAATGACAACAGTCTATTGAGTAAACCATAATTATACACTTCTTTTACAAAAAATCTGGAATTCAGATCAGTTGTATTGCATTAGTTCTGACTCACACATCTGAATAAATGAGCCATTGTACTTTATGAATGCACCAACTTGTTCCTTGGCAACAGTAAACAGCCTACATTTGCAAGTGGTATATTTAGCACTAAAGGGATGCTGTTGCTGTAATTAAAAGAAATGGGCACATAACAGTAGTATCTACAGCAACCTCTGTAGTGACTGCATAATTCAAAACCATTGATTCATTTTCTCACTGTCTTGGGTCAAATGCTGCTTTAAGCACAACCCTGTCTGGACAGTCCATTTTTCTATAAAACAAGTATGTTCACATGGGCTTATAATCATGCACTCTTTTGCCACCTACAGGACAAAAATATAGGAGGTTTGCAGAAGTGTGTTTCACGTTAGGTTTCCACTTAGAATGTAATTAAAGGTTATTTATTTAATGGTCCACAAGCAGTGGATGTAAGATTTAGATTATTTTTAAAGCAAACAAAGCTTTACTGTACCATCAAGCAGCATAAGCATACGTGAGGGCATTTGGGTAGAAATAGTTAAAGGATTCTTTACAATGGGAGTCCTACTGTACCGATATTAGGGACTAATAACAACAATACTCTTGTTCACTCGTCAGGTACCAGACCATCCAGAGGACGATGGCCACAGAAAGGAGAGACGAGGAGTCAGGCAGCCTACGCAACGAGAGAACAGCCAACACTGAAACAGACTCACCTCCACAAACAACTGGTAACTTCATATACTTTCTATTCACTTCAATTCACATTTATTTGTATAGCACTTTTCACAGTTAATTCTTTTCTCTTAATATTGTTTCAAAACAGCTTTACAGAAAAATGCATGTTTCTACATTACTATTTAGAGTAATTTGTTATCAGAGGTGACTGTGTCAAAGTAATGTCTATATGTAAAAAAGTACAGTTCTAAGAAAAATAATGCAGTTAGCTAATATGATGTATTCATTTAGGCAGAAACAATGAATTTATTAAAGCAATTATTACAAGTTGTGATCATAATGATTACAGTATGTAGAGAATTTGGCAGTGGTACATGTTGATTCAGAGTTGTCGTCATTTGAAGTCCTCGCAGGGGTTGCCGTCATCTCTTCACAGGTGTTGGGTTGTCTGAAATCTTCATAAGAGTCTGGATCCAAAATGGAGCCGGCGTACTCTCTAGTTACCTTGAGATGGGGATCCGGAGGTAGAGACCGAAAACCAAATGGAAAAAATTAGCATAGCTGCTGTTCATAACATTTCAGGCAAAAGATAATCATGTGCATTTCATCTGATATAACTGGAGACAAGGTTATGAGGTGCATTATGTGAATGCTTGGTTAAAGAGATGTGTCTTTAATCTAAATTTAAACTGGGAGAGTGTGTTTAAGCTCCGAACATTGTCAGGAAGGCTATTCCAGAGTTTAGGAACCAAATGTGAAAATGCTCTCCCTTTTAGGTACTACCAAAAGTTTTGTGACCTTAAATAGCATGATGGATTGTAGGGCCATAGAAGATCTGTTAAATACAAGCCTTATAGGTCAGTAGCAATACTTTGTAATCGAGACGGAACTTAATATAGGTAAACAGTAGAGAGAAGATAAGATTGTGTTTTATTTGATCATGGTATGATCATTATATGATTTCCTGACCTGGTAAGAACTGCATTTTGCAGCTGCAATTTTGACTAACTGTAGCTTGTATATTGAGGATATAGGACAATCGCCTAGTAGTGCATTACAGTAGTCCAATCCAGAGGTCATGAATGCATGAACTAGCTTTTCTGCATCAGAAACTGATAATATATTATCAGGAAGAAGGCTGTTTTTGTAACATATGAAATATGATTATAGAAGACAAGTTGCTTATATAACACCCAGGTCTTTAACTGTCGAGGATGAAGTAACAGTACATCCCTCTTGATGCAAATTGTAGTCTAAGAGATTCTGTGTACAGGTTTTTGGTCCAATAAGTAATACCTCAGTCTTATCCGAATTGAATAGAAGAAAATTTCTTCTATTATTTAATAGAAGAAAATTACTTAATAGAAGAAAATCCAATATTTTATGTTTAACATTCTGGATAATTTACAGATTTCATCTGGTCGTGATAAAATATAAAACTGAGTATCATTGGCATAACAGTGGAAAGCAATTCCATGTTTTCTAATAATATGACCAAGAGGCAGCATGTACATTGAAAATAGCAAAGGGCCTAAAACAGACCCTTGCGGCACTCCATAATTTACCGATGTTAACTTGGATAATTCCCTGTTTAATTAAACAAAATGGCAACAGTCATAGGTACGATCTAAACAACCCTAATGCCTGTCCCTGAATACCGGTGTAATTTTGTAATCGATCTAAGAGTATGTCATGATCTATAGTGTTGAATGTAGCACGATCAAGTAAAACTAGTATTGAGATGCAGCCTTGATCAGAAGCTAGAAGTAAGAGTTTCTGTGCAATGATGGGACATCAGATATAATTTTTTTGCAGGAGTTGAGTGGACACAATTTTTTGGGGTGTATTTTATACCTAAATGGGAAAATTGAAATGGGTCTGTAAGGGTGTACTCACACTAGGCGCTCTGAACCATGCCCAAGTGCGTTTGACCCTCAAAGCCCATTCATTTGACTAGTGTGATCGCTCCGTTCCATGCCCGGGCATGGTTCGTTTAGCCGTCCCTGAGCACGGTTCGGTTGGACTCGGGCTCGGTTCAAGGCAACCGTGCCTAGTGTGAGTACACCCTAATTTGCCAGTTCATTTGGATCTAGTTGTGGTTTCTTAAAGAGAGGTCTAGATAGAGAGGAGTAAATAATATTGAGAAGAGGCTCTTCTGATACAGGTAACAACTCTTTCAGTAATTTAGTGGGTACTGGATATATAATAAACATGATGTTGGTTTAGATGCAATGATAAGTTTATTTTGCTCTTCATGTACATTAGATGTAAAGTAGTTGTGCTTTGCAATTCTTGAAGGGCGATAATTGAGGCTGAATCATAAAATGTTGTCAAAGGTTGTACGTTTACAATTGTGTTTCTGATACTTTCGATTTTCTCAGTGAAGAAATTCATTACTACTAAACTGTGATGGAATATTCAGATTAGGTGATGTCTGTTTATTTGTTAATCTAGCCACTGTACTAAATAAAAACCTTGGATTGTTTTGGTTATTTTCTATGAGTTTGCGGAGATGCTCGGCCTTGGAAACTTTTAGAGCCTTTTTATAGCGGGACTTACTGTCTTTCCACGCAAGTCTAAAGACCTCTAAATGAGTTTGTTTCCATTTGTGCTCTAGATTACAAGTTTCTCACTTGAGAGCGCGAGTAATACTGTTGTACCATGGTGCAGTACTTTTCTCTCTAACATTTTTTTAATCTGATAGGTGCAACAGTTTCTAATGTACTAGAGAAGATTTAAATGCAAAAAAGGCATGGGGGTCTTATCTTAAAAAATTGTGATGTTAACTTAGAAGTACCATATTTTTGCTTGAGCAACATAATGTAAATTTATATAGAAGTCATAAATGGAATAACACGTTTATATGTATTGATTTAAACGTGAATATGTCTATGGAAGATTATATTACTGTATTATGTACATAGAATCACAATGCCAAAAAAGCATTTTCAGTAACTTTAACTATGTTTGGAAATCAAAATAATGAATAGATGGAGAACTGATAGTTGTATTTGTGGTACACAACCGCAGATCAGTTGCTCATTGCAAATGATTTTTATGTGAAAGCACAATGAGCCTGTGCTTCTTCTGCACTGCATACATACACACTGCACACAAAGTATGTATGAAACAGGTGTTACCTTCAAAAGTGAAAATAATTTGCTCACCCTCATGTCAACCAGTTTGTTTTAGTCTTTTTCTACAAAAAAAGTTATTTTGTACAATATCCAATGCAGAATGCTCTTTTCCAGGCCATTTGATAATGCGTCCAGCTACCAATTAGAGTATCATTTTCTTAGCTCCATTTAACACATTTTACCACGTTTAAATCCATTTGCAGAATTATGCAGATTTTTCAAACACTCAAAAAAAAAAAAAAAAAAAACCTGCAGATTCCATCAGGGCTTGCTCATTTGCATGTATGAATGTAGAAAGTAACCAATATCTGTGAAGTTTTAAAAAGCATCTTAAAAGTAGCATATATGCTATCAGGTCTTCATTTCAGGCTTTCTTTAAGGAAAATCAATCAAGGACTGAAAATCAAGACATTAGTAACTTGAAAACTTGTCTTCTGTCTTTTGAAATCTGGTGTGTTTATGGTGCATGTGAGACTTTGTTTGCATGCAGCCAAAAGCAGAGTACACTAGACGTAGAAAGACGATAAAAAGGAACTGCACAGACCTCGCATATCTTGTGAATGTGGCAGTTTTGACCGTACAGAAGCATAAACGAGATTTTAGAGCTGAGTCAAAAGGCAAGATTTTAATTTTAGGTTAACTGTCCCTTTAAATTATATTTCTTTCATTTAAGAGTTGAGGAGAGACGCACCATGTTCTCCGGGTCATTGTCAGAAAATCACTTTACTGCTGCAGAGTCCAGCAGTCAAATTCATCACTCACCCAGAGTTCTTCACTGTGCTTCACGCAAATTATGTGAGTTTCCACCACACTACACATTTATTTATTTTTTAAATCATTATTTTTTTTCTCTATAGATTAGATTATTTAAGTTACACTACTAGTTTGGGGTCAGTAAGATTTTTTTTTAAAGGAAATTAATACTTTTATTAATCAAGGATGCATTATATTCATCAAAAGTGACAGTAAAGACATTTATAATGTTACAAAAGATTTCTATTTCTAATAAATGCATCACATTTTCCACAAAAATATTTTGCCGCACAACTGTTTTCAACAGCAGTTTCTTGAGCACCAAATCAGCATGATTTCTGAAAATTCAGCTTTGCCATCACAGGAATAAATTACATTGTAAAATATATTAAGATAGAAAACAGTTATTTTAAATTGTAATAACATTTCACAATATTACTGTTTTAACTGGGTACTTGATCAAATAAATGCATCGCTGGTGAGCAAAGAGGCTTCTTTCAAGAACATTAAAAACTCTTACCAACGCCAAACTTTTAAAAGGTAGTGTATGTTTTAATTAAGAAGTTTATGCTAATGTTATATTAACTTTCTCCTTTTTTATATAGGGGGCGTATCGTATGTTCACCAACAGCTCGTGTCTGAAACACATGGTCCTGAAGATCAGGCGGGATGCTCGAAACTTTGAGCGCTACCAGCACAACCGTGACCTGGTGAGCTTCTTGAATAGGTTCGCCGACGCTCAGCTGGAGCTGCCGCGGGGCTGGGAGATCAAAACGGACCCACAGGGGAAGGTACATGACAGTTCCTAACAGATCACATCACTGTCCGTCAAGACATTATTTCAACTGTTTGTCCTCCACTTTTCTCTGCAGTCGTTCTTCGTAGACCACAACAGTCGTGCCACAACCTTCATTGATCCCAGGATCCCCTTGCAAAACGGCAGACTGCCCAACCACCTGACTCACCGCCAGCACCTGCAGAGATTACGCAGCTACAGCGCAGGAGAGGTCAGACAAACTCGCAATCTAGAGGAAATTACTTTTATGTAATATTACAATGTTTATTAGTTCATTTATTCTTTTCCTCATTCATTTCTAGGCATCGGAGGTGTCGCGCACCCGAGGGGTGTCTTTGTTAGCCAGGCCTGGAAACAGCCTGGTAGCAGCCATACGAAACCAAAGCCAGCAGGAGCCAGTGCCATTAGGTTAGTTACATTTAGGGCTGGACGATATTGCTTTTTTTCTGAAAGGGGTTAAAAAGCTTTAAGAAAAAAATATATGTATTATAGTGATATACATAATATACATGAAATAATATACATTTATTTCATGCTAAGTATACTACTAATACAGCTTTCCTGTAGCTCAGTAGTTAGAGCGTGGCACTAGCAATGCCAAGGTCATGGGTTTGATCCCAGGGATTGCACATACTCGGATACAAATGTATAGTATAATGCAATGTCAGTCGCTTTGGATAAAAGCGTCTGCCAAATGTAAATGTAATACATTTACATTTTTATGTACTTAATAAAAATACCCTGCAATTGAACTTTTGGTATACTGAACTGGTATACTTAAAATCTGCTAATTTACTAATTTTGTACTTGATGTACTTTAATTGTGTGGAAGTATATGGAAGTAAACTAGTGCCATATGTTTTTGAAATAAAAAGCTTGTTGAATTGCACTACTTGAAAAAAATATGCTTGAATTTTAATGCATTGCATTTTTAGGGCTTGCATTTTTATTGGCTGAAATTCAACATGGTTGTATATTTAAGCTGTGAATGTTTCAATTCAAAACATTTCACACACATTTTCATTGTTAAAAATGCAATAATCCATATTCACCTTTCAGATTTCACTTCCAAAATATTCATTCTGTTTAAAAATACAACCTATAATATTAAGCAGGCAATTTTTGGTCCATTTTATTTCGAGTCCACAAAGTCAGTGGTTCAAATTTCAACATTTCACATCTGGGAACTGCAGGAATAGCAGTAGAGTACCGAACATAATCTCCATCTGCTGTTAGTCGACCTCACCAGAAGGTGGTGCAAGCGTGTGTTGACGAAGACCAGAGCAACAGTTATTCATTCATTAAAACGGATTTACATTAACGGAGCAAGCGGTAAGTGCAAGTGTGATGATTATCAGGGCCAGTATATATGCAGAAAAGCTGATAAAGACACAAAAGTTGTGTTAACATTTAATTCAATGTCTTCACTGTTACTTTCCCTGTGTAGCCTACATGTAAGCAGCTTTCTCTCCAGTGAACGAGATTATAACGTTATTCCCCGATGCTGATGTACAGATCAAATGTTAAATCTGAGGTAGACATATAACTTTCCTAAACTTTATATCGCGGCGCTGTGCTGCAGTAAAATGGACCGAAAATTGCCTGCTGAATATTACAGGTTGTATTTTTAAAACAAAATAAATATTTTGGAAGTGAACCAAACCAAATTCAACCATGTTGAATTTCAGCCCATAAAAATGCAAGCTCTAAAAATACAGTGCATTAAAATACAAGTACGGTTAATGTAATGCATATTTTTTTTAAGAAGTGCAATTCAAAATGCTTTTTGTTTTAAAAACATATGGCATTATTTTACTTCCATAGAAGTAGTGCTGAGGTCCAACTAAAGATATGCTTAGTATATAGTATATTTGATTGTGCTAAAGTGGAACTCTTGCCAGTACTTCCAGGATTTTGCGGCCTAAAATGACTGAATTTGCGACGGCTTTTGTCAAAATTTGCGGCAATACTTACAGCATTTCTTGTTGTTTTGCAGAGAAAATATACCACAGACAACATTCTTTTAACATTATTACTTTTCTGACCTCAAGAATCATTACAGGGCTCCAGAGGGCAGTAGCACCGGTGCCATTAAGTTCTAAGGTGGCACCAGCCCCTGATTTGGCAGCGCTGTGAGGGCTGACAGAAATGCACTGAGCTTGAGTTGAGATGCAGATAATATTAACTTTTATTTTATTATTATTTTGAATAAATATTAAAAACATATACACGGAAATGGCTAATAAGCCAACAAGTGCTCCTCTGCAACATTTCTGTCGAGACCATTTCTGCCACAAGTTATTTCTGTTAGTGTTACTACGTTACTCTTAGCCTACACTAGTGTTCACACAGTGTTTCTCATGGTTTCCTGATTACACAACACTGGGAAGAAAGTGCTTGAATTCATAGCAGAATTAATAACATCGCTGTGAAATCTTGTGAGAAGCATTCACATTTGACGTAGAATTCTCTGTTAAACCACAGATATCAGATCGGACAGTTACCACATCAGCACTGTTTGATCTGTGGTTTATCAGTGGTTTAACAGCATTCTGTGACGAATGTGAATGCTCATCAATCCTTATCGATGTTGACATTAAAACACATTTTAGGCTTAGTATTAAGAAATGTGCATTGTGCACAAGTAGTACTCCAAATGAAGTTTTAAAATAAAAATTATAATTTTTATATCAGTAAGTCTCAAGCGATATGTCAGTAAATATGTTAATAAATTTGAACTATAAATTTTAAATATATTACTTTTTTACTAGGGTATACACTTTTGTTTAAAACTTTGGGACAGTGAGATTTTTTTTAAAGGAATTAATACTTGTCTTCAGCCAGGATGCTTAAATTGATCAAAAGTGAACATTAAAAAAATGTATCACAGTTTTCACAAAATATAAAGGAGCACAACTGTTTTCAAAAATGTTTATAGTAAGAAATGTTTCCTGAGCAGCAAATCGGCATATTAGAATGATTTCTGAAAGATCATGTGACACTGAAGATTGGAGTAATGATGCTGAAAATTCAGTTTTGATCACAGGAATAAATTACATTTTAAGATATATTAAAATAGAAAGCTTATTTTAAATTGTAATAATATTTCACATCAAAGGTGCTAAAGAGGATCTTTTCGTCGACTGAGAAACCAAAGACTGTTAGTGAGTTTTTGAAATGAGCGCATGCGTAAGAACAGCCCCCCTCCTTCACAGCTCATTTCGAGGGAACGCCTCCCAAAACTCGTGCACGAGTATTGGAACACGAGTGTTTGTTTACCACCGGCATTCGCTGTGTCGTGTTAGTGGATTCATTATGTCGGACTCACCGCAGGTAACTCATAATCTGCAGTTGTTACTCCTGTCTCCTGACAAAAACATTGCATGCGGTGCCTGTGGAGTGTGGAAAGTTACTGGAGCCCGCAGCCGCGCTCGTCTCTCACAAGGAACGTCATGGCAGTGATTGACAAGCCAGAGGGCCAATCGTTTACGCGATGATCGCGTAAACGATTGGCTGATGTTTTTAAGGCCCTACCTCGTGCACAGATGATGTATATTAATATTATTCCTTTCAGTGCACCTAATAAATAGTCTTTTATCAGTTAGTAAAGACAGTTTCAAGTAATATTGCAAAAATGTATAAAACAAAACATCCTCTTTAGCACCTTTAACGCTGTTTTTACTGTATTTTTTTTTTATTAAATAAATGCAGCCTTGGTGAGCAAAAGAGACTTCTTTCAAAAACATTACAAAATCTCACTGACCCCAAACTTTTTAATGGTAGTGTAATTTTTTTTTCTTTCTGTTTCATCATATTAAATAACATCTATGTTAGATTTTATAAAATTATATAAATAAAATTAATTATATAATTTGAGGCAAAAAGTCACTGTTGCCAAGTAGATTTTGAATGTTTAATGCCAATGTTTAATGTAAAACAGAGTAAAATTCTAGTTAATGATTTATGTTTTCAGTAAATCTCAGGACGCAATATTTAATAATTTTATTTTTTAATGTACTACTATAACAATACTATAACATAGCTATAAACAGCACTTTTTATAAAAACATTTAGGGACTTTAGTAAACACATTTGAGTGAAGAATCAGTGGCTAAAATGGTGTTTTGGATTGATTCATTTTAAATATTGGTTTGCAGAAATGAATCGGATTTTGCCAGTCTGTGGTCATATTAATGTTTAAGTTTTAACAATTTTTATTTTTAAAAGTTTACATTTTTAAGTTTAAAAATCTGAGACAAGGAAGGAGTGTGAAACTATTCCTGTTTCACTTTGCAAAAACAAAGACGTTACGTCACAATGTTCATGATGTTGCCTATTTTTATATAACCATCAAAAGAATCTCTGTATATCATAAATATTCAGTGTATATTGTTGAGTTGATATGAATTATTTTCCTTCTCTTCCCAGCATACAATGATAAGATTGTAGCGTTTTTACGGCAACCAAACATTTTTGAGGTGCTACAGGAGCGACAGCCGAGCCTGGCGAGAAATCACTCACTTAAGTATGACCCTCTCTGCCTTCCTCTGTTATTGTAATGAAATGCATCATTAGCTCTTCCAAACAGTTCTCAGTTTTTCTGCTGTGTTTATGTTTTAAGGGAAAAGGTGCACCACATCCGAACCGAAGGCACACAGAGACTGGAGAAGCTGTCGTGTGATGCTGACCTGGTTATGCTGTTAAGGTAAAGCAGGCTGGCTGCATAAAAAAAAAAATTATTGCACCAATTTCCTGGGCGGCACAAGGGTGTGCATTTGTAATTTATATTCTTTCACACGTGCTTTCTTCAGAATGTGTTTTGCTTTGCTTTTCAGTTTGTTTGAGGAGGACATCATGTCTTACGTTCCTCTCGCTTCCTTTCACCCCGGTTTCAACTTCTCTCCACGCTGCTCGCCTGGTTCTTCTCCCCAGAACTCTCCAGGTGAGTCGGCTGAGAGCTTTAACCACAGGCCTCAGATGGTCTGCATATTACATTACATTATTTAGAAGTAAACTTGATATAATAATTCCCAATTCAGGCCTCATTTGCACCTGCTGTTAAGATCCTTCTCAAATGTTCAAATCAAAATCTCCTGACCACCTTTTCAAGACACATTAGCCCATATACATTAGTTTTTAGCACTGGGATAGGATCTGAGATGGATATTAACACCAGTTTTTACAGAGCTCTTTGAAATGCTTGATTTTGATTGGTCAGCTTTCTCAGTTTTTTCAGAAATCTGAGGTCAGTCGATAAGGTATGTTGTTAAAAGCAACGTTGTATAATGACTGCTTATCTGGGTTTTTGAGGCCAGCACGTCTTTCTCTCATATCACGCCGTGGATGGACTCTGATGCCATCAGTTATCGACTCTATTTACTGTAAAATGAAACCGGATGACTTCAGTATTAATAGTAGCCCTGTAGTAATATTTTAAGTGTTCGAAAACAGCTTTTCACCACATAAATAATAAAAATAAGTAATACTATTACACATTATTCCTGAATTTTTTTGAACTTTTTTTTTAATCTAGGCTCAAAGCTGCTTGCTAGGAACTGTTTTTCTTTGTGGACGCTTTGCGTTATTAAATGTTTCAACTCAAATCAATATTTTGTGTCTAATTATTTACTTATGTGGCAAGTAGCCTTGTAATAAGCGGGATAATGTACATCCAGCCGGTTGTTATCGCAAAATGACCCCATTCAGGCTCATACAAGCGATAATAACTGGGCTTACTTAAAGTGATTTATTTACATTAAAATCCTCAAGTTTGCAAGGAAAGTGATAGTTGATTCACACACACTCTGATCTGCTCTGATAAAGGCTTCCTTGAGCGAACTCCTCTCGTTCCAGCCTGCTGTCTGTCTGGGGAGGGCTCTCCAGGTCAGCTGCTCTCAAGCCTTAAATACTGTCCCCACCCAGCTGCCCCTCTCTGTGTCATGATGGACATTTTACAGACCCTAAGCCTGTTTTGTGTGAATATTCAAACCTTTATCCACAGAGTTTCCTTATTCTGTCCATAAAGTGGTTAACTAGTCTTGTTTTGTATTCTTTCATTTTGTGAAACTTGACCGATGTGCATGTTTGAACACTCTCAAAAACCAGACAAAAAATGATCAAGGATAAAACTGTACTGTATGGTACAATATCAAAGATCCTTGTCCTGAAATATATCTTTTGACATTACAAAAGGATAAATCATATTACCCATTAATGTGTTTGTTCTTGAGGTGAACAAACTTCTCTTTCCTTTTGAGTTGTTTTATGGCCTGTTGATCCTTGTCAGTCATTCCCTGATGATTGATATTTGAAGTAAGCTGTAGTTCACATCTGTGGTGATGGTTTGAATGTCTTTTCTTTAGGGACCCAGAGGGCTCGGGCACCAGCGCCCTACCGCAGAGACTTTGAAGCCAAACTGCGCAACTTCTACAGGAAGCTTGAGGCAAAAGGCTATGGTCAAGGACCTGGGAAAATCAAGTGCGTTAACACTCACAATTTATATATATATATATATATATATATATATATATATATATATATATATATATATATATTCTGCTCACTAATGCTGCATTTATTTAAATAAAACTACAGTTAAAACAGTAATATTGTGAAATATTATTACAATTTAAAATAGACTTTTTTTTATTTTAGTACATTTTAAAATGTAATTTATTCTTGTCATCATTTTAATGCATCCATGCTGAGTATAAGTATTCATTTCTTTCTAAAAAAAAATAAACCTTACTGACCCAATAATTTGTGTGTGTTTAAAGGTGCCGTAGAACGTCTTTTTAAAAGATGTAATATAAGTCTAAGGTGTCCCCTGAATGTGTCTGTGAAGTTTCAGCTCAAAATACCCCATAGATTTTTTTTAATGAATTTTTTTATCTGCCTATTTTGGGGCATAATTAAATATGAGCCGATTCAGGGTACGCGGCCCCTTTAAATGCTCACGCTCCCCGCCCACGGAGCTCGCGCTTGCCTTTAACAGCATAAACAAAGTTCACACAGCTAATATAACCCTCAAAATGGATTTTTACAAAGTGTTCGTCATGTAACATGACTAATCGCGTAAGTATGGTATTTATTTGGATGTTTACATTTGATTCTGAATGAGTTTGATGGTGCTTCGTGGCTAAAGCTAACATTACACACTGTTGGAGAGATTTATAAAGAATGAAGTTGTGTTTATGAATTATACAGACTGCGAGTGTTTAAAAAATGAAAATAAGGACAGTCTTGTCTCCGTGAATACAGTAAGAAACGATGGTAACTTTAACCACATTTAACAGTACATTAGCAACATGCTAACGAAACATTTAGAAAGACAATTTACAAATATCACTAAAAATATCATGATATCATGAATCATGTCAGTTATTATCGCTCCATCTGCCATTTTTTGCTATTGTCCTTGCTTGCTTACCTAGTCTGATGATTCAGCTGTGCACAGATCCAGACGTTTATACTGGCTGCCCTTGTGTAATGCCTCGATCATGGGCTGGCATATGCAAATATTGGGGGTGTACACCCCGACTGTTATGCAATAGTCGGTGTTATGTTGAGATTCGCCTGTTCATGGGAGGTCTTTTAAACAAATGAGATTTATATAAGGAGGAAACAATGGTGTTTGAGACTCACTGTATGTCATTTCCATGTACTGAACTCTTGTTATTTAACTATGCCAAGATAAATTCAATTTTTAATTCTAGGGCACCTTTAAATATTTCATCATCTTTTTTTTTTTTTTTTAGATTGATTGTCAGAAGAGATCATCTGTTAGAAGGGACGTTTAACCAGGTCATGGCCTACTCCCGTAAAGAGCTCCAGAGAAACAAGCTGTATATCACCTTTGTCGGAGAAGAAGGGTGAGGCTCTTGAATAGTTAGTGTTTAAGCAAAAGTCATGTGTACTTGTTATATCTGAATTCTGCTCTTCTTTCCAGACTGGACTACAGCGGACCGTCACGAGAGTTTTTCTTCCTGCTGTCTCAGGAGCTGTTTAACCCTTACTATGGCCTGTTTGAATACTCCGCTAACGACACGTACACTGTCCAAATCAGCCCCATGTCTGCTTTTGTGGAAAACCATTTGGAATGGTAAGGTTCTTTCCACTTCCTCCCAAGGAATTCCACTTCCTGTGTGGTATGAGAAAGCATACTGAATTGCCATTGACAGAGAAATAAATTATTATGTCATTGGCTGCTCTCACAGACTGCTGTTGTTTTTGCCAGAATGTCTGTTTTTGAGCTTCGTTCATGGACCGCATGATGTGACGTGTGTTTTCAGGTTCCGTTTCAGTGGTCGAATTCTCGGCTTGGCATTGATTCATCAGTATTTGTTGGACGCCTTCTTCACCCGCCCATTTTATAAAGCTCTCCTCAGACTGTGAGTGGACCAGAAGGCATTTAATGCATTAAATTAAATCTACATGTAGAGTTTGAAGTTGACAAAAAAATTACATAAATTATATGAATTTATTATATAAACTTCTTTATTAAAAATTGATTTGTGAATTTTCAGCAGGCGTTAACTCCAGCTTTCAGTGTCACATGATCCTTCAGAAATCATACCAATAAACTGATTTGCTGATGAAGAAAGATTTCAATGTTGATAACTTTGATAAATATGCTTAATATTTTTGAGAAATCCATTATACATTTTTTTGCAGGATTCTTTTATAAATAGAAAGTTCAAAAGAACAGCATTTATTTGAAATAGACATTTTGTGTAACATAATGTCTTTACTGTCACTTTTGATCAATTTAATGCATCCTTGTTGGAGATAAGTATTTATTTCTTTCAAAAACAACAAAATCGTACTGACTTACAAACTTTTGAATGGTAGTTTAAATTCGCTTCTGAATTAGTGGCTGAACGAAAATTGTATTTTTGATAGCCAGTAGGAAGCAGATATCTAGATTTATTTGATTGAGGGTTAATTGCAGTAAATTAAAGGGTTAATGACAGCAATCTCAAAAATGTACTTTAATTCACTCTAATCCAATTTAACAATAAATAAATCAGACATGCATAAAATCAAATTAAAATAGTTTAAGTGAATATTTATATTTTCCACATTTAATATTCACAGAAAATATATTTTAAACCAACGCAATGGAAAGCTAACACATCTGTTATTCGATCAAGCAGCCACAGTAATCTCAAAATAATTTAAAATATCAGTGAAATAGCTGTTTCGACCAATATATCGGTCTAGCACTTATCAGAATGTCCTGTAATCCTGACCTGTAAAAGCACTTGTTCATTGTTACCCCTGTTTGCAGAGCCACAGATCTCAGTGATCTGGAGTATCTGGATGAGGAGTTCCACCAGAGCTTACAGTGGATGAAGGAAAATGACATCACAGATGTGCTGGATCTCACCTTCACTGTCAATGAGGAAGTGTTCGGCCAGGTGGGAGAAACCCTGAAACATTATTAAAATGTTTGGTTTCCCTTTTTATCTTAAAATGAACACAAATGCAAAAATGGGTAAGTTACATATGAAGAGTTCAGATGCAAAAGCCGCTAAACGCCACCTCCGTCAAAAATGAGATGATATTGAGTGAATACTAGTATACGTTCATCAAATACTTCTGCTTCAAATCCGCTAAATCCCAGCGTCAGCCCATTTAGAAATACCGGTTTGTTGGCAGAAACCACTAAACGCCAATTCCCTTTGTCAGCAAAAGCCTTTAAGTTCACACAAAAACCAATTGGAAGACGCAAATCGAATCATATGATTTCAAGATGAATGACGGTGTGCGCATGAGCCGCTTTCGGTTGCTGAGCTGCAAGTTTTTGTCATGTTTTGTCTATCGTTACAGTGGCAATGACAGGAAATATCTTTGCTGAGATTGGATGTGTGTGTGTGTGTCAGGTAACAGAGCGGGAGCTGAAGTCCGGCGGGACAAACATGCAGGTGACAGAGAAAAACAAGAAGGAATATATTGATCGGATGGTGAAGTGGAGGGTGGAGCGAGGCGTTGTCCAGCAGACACAGGCTCTGGTCCGAGGCTTTTACGAGGTAAGCATGATCTGAATTACTCTCTGCCTGTCCATGTGGCCACCATTTAACCTCTGACCTGTGTGTGTGTGTTTAGGTGGTGGACTCTCGTCTGGTTTCTGTGTTTGATGCCAGAGAGCTGGAGCTGGTTATTGCAGGAACAGCAGAAATTGATTTAAACGACTGGAGAAACAACACAGAGTACAGAGGAGGTCAGAACACACACAAATACACAACATAAATGTACTCGGAAATCTTGATATTAGGGCTGTGCCGATCAAATCCAAATGTGTTGAAAGATATCAATATATGTCCGGATTCTTTTCTCACTATATTGTATTGTCACTTCAAGACCTTGTATTCATTATGTATTATATTTTATTTATTTATAATTTTCCTACAGTGTATATATAGAAGCAGGTTGATGTTTCTCAGTGCAGTCAGAGCAGCTTCTATGAGAGAAGTGAAATGTTAAATTCTAGTTGTAAGAAGGTTGTGTATATTTTGAACTCTCCGTCTCCTCGCCGTCAGGTTATCATGATGGGCACATCGTCATCCGGTGGTTCTGGGGTGCGGTGGAGCGCTTCAATAACGAACAGAGACTGCGTCTGCTGCAGTTTGTGACGGGCACCTCCAGCGTGCCGTACGAGGGCTTTACCGCCCTGCGCGGGAGCAACGGCCTACGACGCTTCTGCATCGAGAAGTGGGGCAAGATCACATCGCTCCCGAGGTATAGTGACACACTCTTTTGACTTTCACAAATCTGACTTTGATTTGAGCTGGTATGCGAAAGGTTTTACATGAATTCAAAGGTGCAAATATCAATAATGAAATGGTGAAAGATAGAGATTTTAATAAAAATCTGTCGCCTGACAACTGTAAGCATTTGATTGATCTTTAAATGTATTCTCCTTAGTTTCTTCAGCAGTGATAAAGTCAACCAGTTTACTTCCATTTTATTTCTGAGTGATGTAGATATGGATCATTAACAAAATTATATACCTCACCGACTTTTAAAATAGAAATTTTAAATAGTCTAGAAATTCTGTGTAAAATTCTTTTAATATGAAAGGGTTTGACTGACAAATGAATTAAACTTTTTCTTACAAAAAAATGTATGAATTTGTCAGTGCCTTCTGTTAATTTAAATAAAGCTGAAATAAAATATAAATATTCGTTTAAAAACTTTGAATGAAAATTAGAATATGTTTTAAATTTTAAAATTAATTTTTTAAAATTATATTATTAAATAATGTTAATTTGAAATTATTTATATTACTAAATGTAAATTTTAAATTACTAGAATTGTTGCCTTGGCAATAAACTGAAATAAGTTAAAGCACTAAAATTATTACCTGGAAATGAATAAAAGCTAAAGCTAAAATAAATTAAACCTAAATAGTAATATTTAAAAAAGCACATAATGAAATTCCTAAAAATGAAAATAAAATTAACATGAAAACTAAAAATATAAAAATAAAAACTAATTCAACACATTAATAAAACTAGAATAAAATTAACAGTATTTAATAATATAAATAACTGAAAAAGATTAACATTAATAATTTAATTAAAAATTAACCATTTTAATAAAATAATTAATTTAACATGAACATCAATAATATAAATAATTTAGAATTATCACTAAGTAATAGTATAATTACAGATTAAGTGTATTTAATAATATTATTAATAATAATAATAATACCTTGATTTAGTTTTTTCATCAGTGTCACCAATGTTAAAAACATGACCAGACCTAAAAAAAAAACAAACAAAAAAAACAGATTGGCTGTGATTGTAGAGACTGATGTTAATTAATAACTTGAAGGGGGGTGGATTCTGGAATCCACTGCCGCTTCACTGAAAACCAATCAATTTGAGACTGGATGACCGAAACGTGTTTTCAGTCAGGCTGATGGATGTGTCATGTCTGGTTTCTCAGGGCACACACATGCTTTAATCGTCTGGATCTTCCGCCGTATCCATCCTACACGATGTTGTACGAGAAAATGCTGATCGCCGTGGAAGAGACCAGCACTTTTGGCCTTGAGTGAGGACTTCACGACTTTCCATGTACACTCTATGTAATTATCTACTAGCGTGGATCATGTCCTGTGTTCGTTTCTTTGGTTTGTTCAGGACACCACTGCATGCATCAGTCACCTGCGCGGGTGTACAGTGTGTAACGGGTATGCAATAGTGAAAGAGAAGCCTTCAACCTGCTTTAACACTCAGGGCCTTGACCTCCGCTGGAGTCACTCTCAGTTCGCACACAATCATTTCACCGCAAACACTCATTTTCCTTTGGTGCATTTTGACATTGACAAGAATTGTAAAGTTAAAACCAAATACGCTCACGGTAAAAATATATCTGACTGAGGTGCCGTAATTACTGTAAATGTGTGCACTAGTGATGAGTTCACCTCTCACCCAACACGGCATTATCACAGGAAGTGACATCATGTCATGTCACTTTGCAGGAGTCAAAGATGGACTAGGAGGAAACGGCAAGTCTAAACCTTGATTTGACACTTTTGATGTATTCGTTTATTAATCAATACATTTTAATATTAAAATCATTACAGCGTCAACAATGTTCAAGGATGTTCAAGGCTTCATGCTGTTTTATGTCTTGTCTGTAATGTTCGAATTTCTAGTGTTGACACATGATTGCTTTCAATGAATTAATGTTTTTGGGTATGTAAAAAAAAAAAAAAAAAGCCCCAACACAGCATATTTTCTTTAAGGTCATCACTGAAAGCGAAAATGCTAAGCAACACAACAATTCCAGTCAGAATATATTTGAAGTTTATTATACAGCTGTGTGTAGCGGGATTTTGAACCAATGAGATTTCACTGTGGGCGGAGCTACCCAGCAGAACAAAACAAAAAACAAGGGACTGACAAAATGTCTTGTTGGTTGTTAAGACACTGTGTAAAGGCGCATTCATCATGGTGACACTGATTCATAGCGATTTGTGCTTGTACTTTATGTAAATGAGCAATGCAGTGAACTGCCAATGGGAGTGAAGATATCTCAGTAACTAAATCCTCATAATGAGCAAGTTTTACTGTTCATGATGCGATTCTTTATGCACTGCTGCAGTTTATATACAAATTTCCCTTCAGCATGTTCATTTTTATTGCCAAAAATGTATTAGTTGTCAAAATGAAATGATTCTTTATTTTATTTATCGTATGCTTTCCTGTAGCTCAGTGGTTAGAGCGTGGCACTAGCAATGCCAAAGGTCATGGGTTCGATCCCAGGGATTGCACATACTCAGATACAAATGTATAGTATAATGCAATGTAAGTCGCTTTGGATAAAAGCGTCTGCCAAATGCATAAATGTAAAATGTAAATGTAAAATGTATGGTTATTATGGGTTCAAGCATGTAGCTCTGAAACCCTATTGTAATTATTTAAACTTCCAAGGATCAGCATTCTCCCCTAAAAGTGATCGGGCAGACCAAACCATAAGTTGTAGAGACTTGAAACTTTGAGGGCTGGTAGTACTCACACCGTCTACAATGTCACCAAGGCTCACCCTGATAGGCCTGACGGTGGTGCTACAGCGGTCAAAAGTACGAAATGACTCCTGAACCGTTAGGCCTAGGCTCAAGTGTCTTATATCGTTGGAATCCTTGGCTCAAGACAGATGGATTTGCGAAGGATTTTTGATTTTTTTGAAACCTACTTTTGCGAACTTGGCCCAATCGGAACCAAACCAGTGCAGCAAGATTCTCTGGAGTCTGATTGTCTATAGCAGGGATGGACAACTCCGGTCCTGGAGGGCCAGTGTCCAGCAGAGTTTAGCTCCAACCCTAATCAAACACACCTGAACCAGCTAATCAAGGTCTTTAGGATTAGTAGAAAGTTATAGGCAAGTGAGTTTTTATCAGGGATGGAGATAAACTCTGCAGGACACTGGCCCTCCAGGACCGGAGTTGTCCATCCCTGGTCTATAGTTATCGAAAAAAAAGTTGAAATTCCGATTCACAGTCCCTAAGGGCGCCGAAACGTTCAAAGTGGGTGGAGCCACTTTTACTATAATGGCTATAACTTTTTAACAGAATGAGATATTTTCACCAAACTTAGCACACCTATGTAAGAGCTCATGCTGTGGTCATGTGAAATAAAAGAATGTGGCGACTGGCCACTTGGTGGCACTATAACAGGAAAAAAAAAACATGAAAATTGCTATAACTACTTCACCGTTAGTCCAATCAACTTGAAAATTGGCATGAGGTGTCTTTGTTCAAGGTGCCATGACTGTCTATGACGACATTGACACATCTCATAAAACATGGCCACCATCGGACAATGAATTTTGAGCGGACAAGGTTAACAGAGGCCAATCAGAATGAGGCTACGTTTACACGTGGGTGGCTATTTTCACAAACGGACATTTCAACCTCTCCGGTTTCAAAAATAGCATCGTGCACACATGTCTGTTTTTAGAAAAGTGTTCATTTACACGTACCCATGTATATATGCCGTCAAGAGCATGCCAAACCTGTAGGGCAGAGTAACGAGAAGCTCAAGCCCACGTAAGCCAATCAGGACCCAAAACCGACGGCGCTGGCGATGTATTCATTAATAAGGTTGGCGAACAGTTTTGGAGAATTTGATGTTTCCCCATTCAAAGAGATTGCATGATGCCCAGGATGCCCAAGAGGCGTTTCAAAGATGGCCGCCGAGTGAAATGACTTGTCTTAAAGGGACTTTGCTGCTACTCTGAACGCTTCCATGATCACATGTAAACATAGGTCGCACTTTTGACGTAGGTGCGAGCTCTGCCGCATACTGTGATGTTGGCTGCCTAAACACCCGTTTGTCACAGTTTACATGCAAACGAAGATTTTCAAAATCTCCACTCTGGCCGGAGTTTTTAGAAAGACTCGTTTTCAGAGGCGAATTCTCAGTTTGCGTGTAAACGAAGGGCGCAAACAAAGGGAAATGTCTCCGTTTTTCAAAATAACCATGTACGTGTAAACGGGGCCTGAAGCTTGCTGGACCTGTTTGACTCGCGGCCCTAGAGGCCTCTGAGAAATTTGAAAAAAATCGGGCGCCTTCGTGTGCGTAAATGTTTGTGTATTGCGCATACCACATGGTAGAACTCCCTAATTCTGAGAACCTTTGCCTCTAGGACTGCCTCTGTCCACCAAATTGTTCGTTTAATATTGGAGATTTATTTCAAAAAAAGTTTGGCAACTAGTTCTAGGTTTTTGGCTCAACCTTGATAACTGTTAAAAACCTTTTTATAAACCATACATTTCCGATGGTAAATTGCCTGTATTGGCTGTAAATGGTCTTCTACTTCTACGATCTAAGTAGTTACATGCTTGCTAAATAAAACATAATACATTTTTACGCATGTGCTTAAAGGCCTTAAAGCGATTGAACCCCAATAATTGCTGCTCGCAGCTATTTTTTATATATTTCAATTTTCAAAAACCGATCATGTGGGCGTTAGTCTGCACTCTCATTGACAGTTGCTGCATTACATCGTGGCTCATTTGCATTTGATTAAATCTCTCACTGTCACTTAAAATTTACTTAGTATTTCCTGATGCCATGATATGCACTCATTTTCCCCTATATTTATAAAATGTATTATCTATTTATATGGTGTTTTTTATTACTTAAATTGGTGAGGGGTATGTAAGAAATGACAGACCAAATAGTAAAAGAATTTGTGCGCCACACCTCAGCTGTTTATCAGAGTGTTTCAGCTGTTTTTGCATCTAAGGTGAAAAGCAGTGAGATGTTCTGAAAGTAATATATTTATTCAAAAAGGAAGTTGGTTTAAATGTCAGGAAACTTTTGAAAGGTCAGAGTGGTTCGTTCTGTGGGTCGATTTATTGACTATTAGATTCCAGTGCTGAAGTTTTCATTATTGTTCATGTTTACATTTTAAAATAGCGTGAATGTGTGTATTATGCATTAAGATCATCATAAATCATCTTAACATGATGCCATTTAAAGGTGCATGTGTTTGTCTAATCCACATTTGATGAATCAGTCTTTTATTTTTATCTCCTAATATTTTCATAAAGGGATTGTTCACCCAAAAGTGCAACATGCAGACGATTTAATAGCTGAAATGGTTAATTTTCTTTCCTTCTTTTTTAGATAAATAAAAAAAAAAAATCAGAATGACATGAGGGTGATTATTTTTTTTCTTCAGTTTTCATTTTTGGGTGAACTGTCCCTTTTAAGTGGTGATGGAAAACTAAAGCAATCACGGCTTTGATCGTCTCTGAAATGTAATTCTCTCTGAAAGCAATTGCAGCTCAAAATGAACAACACTTCCACTCAGCTTAAGATATTAGGAATGTAGAGAAAGTGCATTTGTATTATTTATCCCAATTAAGAAATTATAAAATGTCTGTATATCAAATGTGTACATATTTGCTTGAACAGTTTATGTAAAATCTACATTTTAAAATGTGATGAATCAATTCAACAGTCAACAATTCATCTTTTTTTAAAAATCATGTCCTCATATTACTATTTGCATAATGTTAGTTCAAAATGGTTTTCTCAGATGTATATTACTATGCATATTTGGTTGGAATTATAAGAAATGCTACTCTTTGGCGGTTGTGAAGGACGTTTCTTCATTTATCAAGCCCTGAAATGAAAATGTGAGAGAAATGAGAAGGTTCTGCAACAAACTGCCTTTCTATAAACATGGCATTCTGGGAAATGCAGAAAGAGTTGGCTCCTGCTTCAACCTCGGACATACACTAGCCTGCTTTTGTCTTTTTACACTTTTAATCTATCTGTATGGAAGAGAATAAGAGCGGAAATGTACAAATGTTTTGAATTGTGTATTGAGGTCACTTATAGCGCCTCTCTCAGGCTGAGATCTGTAACTACAGCATTACACTGTTAACGAATGTCAATAAACAATCACTTTCTATCTCAACATGACTGTCGCTCGTGTGCGTAATCCATCGGATGTGGTCTGACATGCTGACTCTAGGAAATTGTACCATTTCTTAGTAACATTAGATAATAACATTATTCTGTGTGTGCTGTTTTATAATCTTCTCCCTTCTCATACTTTTTTTTTTTAGTTCCGTGATCAGTTAGAAATGTGCCAAAACCACCCAGCACATTGCTCTGTGACCATAGTAATATGCAAAAATAAATAAATAAAAATATATAGCTACTAAAAACTTCATATCATTTAATGAAAGATTTATACATTTCATTGGCTAAAATACTGTGATGTAATATAAAATATATTGCAAAATCGGATCAAAACAGATTGGAGGAAGTATTCATATGCATGGATGTTTTGGCAGATGAAAGCGAGGACAGATGGTCCCCAGAGCTCTGTGGAATATGAGGATATTTCTGGAGCAGGGGCAGGGTGGTTTTGGGGGATAACAGTGGGATTTTTGAAGAGCTTGAGAGAAGAAGGAAAGTTTTAGACATGAAGCCTCAACTCGGTCTGGAACCGAGATGTAGTCAGATTCAAAACAGATTCAGAGAGATCTGAAGAAGACTTGATGAACAGATCAATAGCGTACTGCTTACCGCACTGTACTGGATGTACTACTACTATGTTGTTGTTGTTGTTATATTATTATTATAGCTTGAAGTGTTTCAAGATTCTTCGGTTTAACCAGCAGTTTTGGGCTCCTATGGTTCTCTGGCCTCAATCTTTGACAAAAAAAGTAATGAGAAGATTTGGTTCAGATCAGAGTCGACAGGCCTCGGCTAAACTGGGTCACTGTGCTGCTGTGGATGAAATCTGCTCACTCCTGTGAATGATGATTTTTCATACGTAATGGTTATTATGAACTGAGCATGGTATAAATTAATCAAATGAAAAAAGATAAGACGTACCATAGGAAATCTTATAGTACATGACTCGAAAAATCAACAAATCATACTTCATGTCGTTTTATTTCTAGTGAACAAAAAAAATTTAAAGGGTTAGTTCACCCAAAAATGAAAATAATGTCATTTATTACTGACCCTCACACCCGTAAGACCTTCATTCATCTTCAGAACACAAATTAAGATATTTTTGATGAAATCCGATGGCTCCATAGACAGCAAGGTAATTCATGTACAAACGCCCAGAAAGCTACTAAAACATATTTAAAACAGTTCATGTGAGTACAGGTTCTACCTTAATATTATAAAGCGACGAGAAAAAAAAGAAAAAGAAAAAAAAAAAAAAAAAATATATATATATATATATATGACTTTTCAACAATATCTAGTGATGGGTGATTTCAAAACACTGCTTCGAATCTTTTGTTTCGAATCAGTGATTCGGATCGCGTGTCGAACTGCTGAAATAACGTGACTTTGGCGCTCCGAACCACAGATGCGAAACAAAAGATTCGAAGCAGTGTTTTGAAATCGCCCATCACTAGATATTGTTGAAAATTTGTTTTTTGGCGCACAAAAAGTATTCTTGTCGCTTTATAATATCAAGGTAGAACCACTGTACTCACATGAACTCTTTTAAATATGTTTTAGTACCTTTCTGGGCATTTTAAAGTGTAAATTAACTTGCTGGCAATCATTGGAGCCATTTGATTTTATCAAAAATATCTTAATTTGTGTTCTGAAAATGAAGGTCTTACGGGTGTGGAACGACATGAGGGTGAGTAATAAATGGCATTATTTTCATTTTTGGGTGAACTAACCCTTTAAGAGAAAAATATATATTTTTTTTAAAATGGCACACAATTGTCTTATGTTTAACTTAACCGCATGACCTACAGCACTTTGACAAAGTGCACTTGTTTTTCTGCATATATTGCAGCTTTTTAAATTTCTCAGAAAATGAATCAATTGTGATTTTTTTTAACAGTGTCATGAGAAACGTGATTCAAATTTCTGTAGTGACTGAGGCTTAATCTTTTACTGACACCTGTTGGTAAGGTTTAGTAACTACAGTGGTACTAAACTAGTCATGTCAATAGAATAAAGATCCCAGTGTAGGTAAACTGTATGAAAGGGTAGTATTCATTTTTTTTTTTTTTTTTTTTTTTTTTTTTAAATGTAACCCTGCTTTTTCAATATGATCAGACATCTGCTGTTACTACATAAACATGTTCAACAAAATAGTTCAATTAAATTTTGTCTTATAAAATTGAGTGGATAATTTAGTGGAATTGTTAATTATTATATATATATATAAAGATGACAAAATGCATAAGATTACAGCGTATGACATCATCCATCTTTAATGATGCACATAAAACAGCAAAAAAACTACTAAATTAATCACAATTTCTCCAAGCTGCCCCATAAAAAAGTGCATCATATGACACAGCTTCCATACATGCCAAATAAATATATATTAACATTTAAATATATATAAATGCCATAATCACATGTGCTTAAAAAAAAATGCTGTCAATCATCTGTTGTACAGGAACTCTCTCTCTCTTGTCTGAGTTTAACACTGATGCAATGTTTTTGTGTGACGTTACTCCTCATTTTCTGTCCTGTTGAAAATCTCTATGGTCTCTCCTTCCCTCAGCTTCAGGAACACTTGCTGGAGGTGCCATCTAGTGACAAAAGAGGTTAAGATAATTATATAATGTAACAACATACATCAGCATACACAAGGTTACTTATCAAACCCATGGAGACACAGTTCTGCTTTGTGGGCTTCAGAGGAATTTCTCTATTCTGGGATTTTTAGAAGTGAAAACATGGTACCTGTTCATGAGAGTGTCTCTGGTGGACGTTGTGTAGAGATAACCTCCATTCTTTGACCCGGTAACTGGGATCTTCAGCTGAAAAATGATTAATATATTGCTGACCAGTAGTAGAGCGAGTATTTCTCATGTTCTGCGTGGAGGATGGTTTATGGTGAGGCTGTAGAGCTGCTGACCTGAGCGCTGCTGTGGTCCATACGGTTGTGTCGGTCAGATAAATGGATGTTGTGGATCTTTAGAGGAGGAGCGCCCAGACTGGCCATGGCAGTGGAATTATTGTTCAGTTGTTCAAGGGCCAGACGGTAGTACTCTGCTTTTGCAAAATTTTCTGAAAGAAAAAGGACACAATTGTTTAAACGTTTTTTAACAGATAACATAAGCTTTAATTAACAATGACTTACTTTGCATGAGGTAATACATCATAGCGCAGCCGCCGCCGGTCACTACAGTGATGAATATGGTCATCTGCTGCAGGAGGCTGGTTGATCGACTCATCCTTCCTCACTTCAGCTGGAGGAAAACTCTATACAATAGTAATGACAAAAAAAAAATGAGCTGAACTTGATCATATAAATATAACTGAATTTATTTCCTTCGTGATCTTAAAGACCATTTCATCTTAAGGCTTCTTCTTCAGTGCTTTTTTAAAAATTAATTTGATACATAAATGTAAATTGTGCCTCTCTCTAGTTTGATTTTCGTCATTTTTGGTCACTACTTATTGTCATACTGCCATTTGATATTTCAATTTTAGTTCAGCTTTACTGTTCTAAATGGGTATTTACATGGTACTTCAATGTCCTTGAAAGACAGTCTTAGCATGGGACATTGTCAAAAAAAAAAGTATATATGTATATAAACGTAAACAGTATGATGCAATATGCTACAATAGTAGCATATTATATCTGCCTTCGTCTTAAAGAACGATACTAGTAAGATATGGATTAATATTTTTTAAAAACGTCCATGAATTTCAGAGGACTGAGTCCTAATTTTTTCCATTCATGCATCGATTTCAAGGGCCGTTCATAATAATAATAACTCACCGTCACATCGATTATTTTTATAAGACACTAACAGGAGCGCGCTATGGGCGCGGCCATGTTCGTTTTACTTTGAAAAACTTTATTCAAACATTGATGAATATAATATGATTAAACGCATTGTAAACATTCAGTTGTGCGATTTCTTATCATATAAAGGATAAAGTAAATGTGTCCGTACTCTGTAAAGTTTTAATTCTTGATTTTTAAGATAGATAGTCTGTTTATTTTCTGTAGCCTATTATTTGTCGACAACAGGAACACGTGCGGCTGGAGCGCGTGACGTCTGACGCATGCGCGGTTACGAAAAAAGAGTTATGAAAGTTCTTTCCTGAGTCACAGTAGAATGTCATTCATCCCTCTGATTTCCCTGCAGATGCGTTAGAGTTCCACACCAAAGGCTCTTCAGGACATTCAGAGGTGAGGACATTTATATCTTGCTCTTGTACTTGTGCATAGAGAAGAATTAACATGATCTGTTGTGTAATCACTACTCACTTGAGCGCGATGCAGGTGCGTTTCGTTAATGTGACGCTTTGGTGATTTAATTAACGCGCATTGAAGCGTGTTAATAAACCGATTTCTTTTCAGTATGTCAATATACGATTTCTAGCATTTGAGAAAATAGCCATGTATTGACTATTTTAATATCCAAATTCCTGTTCTCAGTATTTTCTACATGCTGCTGCCTGCTGGTTAGTTTTATAAACCCTGTTACATGACAATTAAGCTTATATATTATATATAAGATTGTTTTTATTGTGTCATTTATACTATACTTTACTACTATAACCAATATGTTTTCCATTATGCAATCCAATTGGGAGTCCAAGTCAATTCTCAAGTAACTTTTTTTGGTAAATGTTGCGCGACTCGATCTCTGGTTACTGCTTAAACAAGCCCTTATCAGACAAACACACATGCAGACACACCATTTCAGCAAACGCTCTTCTCAAACCAGTTTCTCAGAAATGTGCTGCTCTGTAAGATCTTTGCATCGACTTGTTTTAATAGGATGACAAGGTCAGTGCAGATTAGGATTGATCCACTCCATGCTTGTTTAAACCTTTTCCACAGATGTTGCATTTATGTTTTTTCGTCATCATGCAGAATTTAAATCAAGTTCAGAACAAACTCAGTTGTATTTCTCTCCTATAAGCACACTTGTAACACTTGTAGTTAATGCTGATTTTCTGCTCGTGCACGTTGTGTTCCTGCAGGAATCATGTTGGGATCAGTGGTTGTAGGTGTAGGCATTGCAGGATGTGTGAGAATGAGAGATTTACTCGCTCCTCTTCCGTCCAGCGCTGCAGAGAAGCTCAGCATCAAAGGCTTTGTGTCCAGGTCAGTGCATCATCCAGACATTCATACAGACACTTGATTTGTTTCACACATTGAGCCTGATTGGCTTAAAGCACGTAGCATGTTTTAATTTTTTGACCCCATAGAACACAAGATAAGCTCTCTGTAACTATTTCATATCATATAGCAAATATTTACTGTTCTGTCCGTGGTGTGCAGTTGAGAAATCTATACGCATACATACATAGACCATGCTGACGTCTGCACTTTAAACGTGTTTTTGACTCCTCATACTGAAAGGTTCATATTGAAAGTTGCACATAGACCAGTACTAGTGCTTGACTTTGACTTTGACTTTGTATGTATGTGTATATATATATTATATATTAGGGGTGTTACGGTTTCGGTACAGTTCGGTACGTGCTATGTTCAGTAAAAAATGGGACAATTGTCAAATAAAGAAAATAAAAACAAATAATCTAATTACAAGAAACAGAACAAATAAATACATGAGAGCTAAAATACAAATAAAATAAACAATGCTTTACAGGTTTTTCAGGTATCTAACAGCTTTCAGGTACAGAAATTGAATAAAGTAATCAAATATATAATAACACTTCATATATACTTCTTTGAATAATTTAATATAGTTGAAACATTATTGAAGTTACAAAAAGCTATTCAGTCAAGAGCGAATTTTTTTTTTTTCGTCCTTTGTCATTTGATTAACGTTAAAAACACAAAGAGCAGGAATATTAGACTGCTGTCCCTTTAAGAACCTTCAAATATCCAGTACACTGATACTAATACAAGTGCATTGTCTGTCTCGTTTTTCTCCTAAGCCATAGCCTACTATGTTTGTTAGGATACTCGCTAAGCTGGGCATGTTGACCAGTTTAGGTGCAAGACTTGAAAGAGAATTTGAGTGAGAGTATTTGAAGGTTTACATTGACAAGGTTTAAATGAGATTAGTTTTAACACCGATAGCAACGTGAGATGTTCAGGTCTCACCTGCGCTCAAGCGCAAGACTAAGTTTTATGTAACATCTGTTTAACTTATAACATAAATGTAAGGTTAATAATATAACTTGGAGAACAAAATTTTCAGTTTTACTCAAATAAGGGTGATGCAAAAATGAGTACACCCCACTGAAAATCTCTGAAGCAAAGCTAAATTTTAGACTACAAATGTCTAATTTAACAAGAATTCAACCACAGGTGAGTCTAATTATTCATTGCACAGGTGTCCAGAAGACAGTTGACTATAAAAGGGTGTTAACCCCTTCCCATTTCGTGCTGTCAGCAATGGCACCACATGGAAGAGAAATGTCACAAGACCTGAGAAATATAAGCCTTTTGAAAAATGTCCTCATAAGTCACCCTCTCCTTGTAATACCTATGTCATACCCATGTCATTATGCAAATTTGTGTCCTGATATGTCACAAAGACACACACATGCAATTTTTAAAAACATTTTTAAAAGAAGTCTCTTCTGCTCACCAAGGCTGCATTTATTTGAACAAAAATACAGTAAAAATAATAATGTGAAATTTTATTGGAATTTAAAATCACTTCTTTCTTTATTTAAATACAATGGGTATAAAACTTTTTAGTTTGAAATAGGTAGTGTATCACGGTTTCAACAAAAATATGAAGCAGCACAACTGTTTTCAACATTGATATAATAATAGATGTTTTTAAGCATCAAATCATCATATTAGAATGATTTCTGAAGGATCATGTGACACTGGAGACTGAAGTAATGATGCTGAAAATTCAGGAAAAAATTAAAATAAAATTTAAAATATAAAAGTTATTTTAAATTGTATTTAACAATTTTACTGTTTTATTGTATTTTTTATTTAAAAAATGCAGCCTTGAGCAGAGAGACTTCTTAAAAATTCCAAAATTATCAGTCATCAGTTGGAAACAGTCGCCTCAACTCCTGTGATGTGTGGCAGCAGCAGCACGAGATTGATCTCGGGAGGATGATCAAGTAGACAGTCTCAAAATTCTCAAGTTTATTAAGGAAGAAGGGTCATATTTATACACAAGATAAAGTAGATTCATCTACAATGTCCAGTCCATCCAATCATAGTACACAAAGATCAACCCCTACTATATATGGCAATATAATAACAAGTAAGAGAGGTCAGATATTCAAATGTATGTGCGTGTCTTGAGTTCCCGTTTGCATACGAGTGTATAAATGTGTCCAAGGCCTACATGTAGTTCTTGTTTTGTCTAGGTGCTCCAGTAATGTGCATAAAAATATTAACATGAATAACAGTGAATAACACTGATTATGTCTTCATCACGGCATCTGTTAGTGGGTGGGATATATTATGCAGCAATTGAACATTTTGTCCTCAAAGTTGATGTGTTAGAAGCAGGAAAAATGGGCAAGCATAAGGATTTGAGCAAGTTTGACAAGGGCCAAATTGTGATGACTAGACGACTGGGTCATAGCAAAAACTGCAACTCTTGTTGGGTGTTCCCGGTCTGCAGTGGTCAGTATCTATCAAAAGTGTTTCAAGGAAGGAACAGTGGTGAACCGGCCACAGGGTCATGGGCAGCCGAGGCTCATTGATACGGAGCGAAGGCTGACCCGTGTGGTCCGATCCAACAGACGAGCTACTGTAGCTCAAGAAGTTAATGCTGGTTCTGATAGAAATGTGTCAGAATACACAGTGCATCTAGGGCTGGGCGATATATCGCATGCGATTGTCATGCGCATTTCGTCAGTAAAGCCGGTTCACTGATTACCACTAAATCGCCATCACCTGCTTTCAAATGCATTTAATAAATAGAGCCGTAGTTCACTGATAAGCTACGCAATATCGCGTTCATTATCGAAGGCGATTCATCTGCGATATGAACGCGATATTGCGTAGCTTATCAGTGAACTACGGCTCTGTCTATTAAATGCCGCTCCTTTTGAAAGCAGGCGATGGCGATTTAGCGGTAATCAGGGAACCGGCTTTACTGACGAAATGCGTGTGACAATTGCATGTGATATATCGCCCAGCTCTAAGTGCATCACAGTTTGTTGCGTACGGGTGCTCATGCTGACCCCTGTCCACTGCCGAAAGAGACAACAGTGGGCGCGTGAGGAGTCATGCCAGGGCTGTTTTGGCAGCAAAAGGGATATATATATATATATATATATATATATATACATATAATACCATCAACCCTTTGCTCAACTTATATGCTCAAGCCATTGTGATATGTACATTTGCGATATTTCATTATATTGTGCAGCTATATATTTTTCTCTCAGGATGTAGTAGTCATGTTTCTTTAAAAGATACATAGGTAAGATACATATATAATAATATATTAGCATTTCCTTTGTTTAATATGAATTTGAATCTCTTGAATCTACTGGTGTTTTGTGTTTGTGTAGGAGGACTCTTGAAGATCAGCAGGGTGTGAAGCAGATCACGATGACGGAGGCGTTGGGCAGAAGTGACATCCACGTGGCATTTATATGCACAGAAAACACCAGCCATGAAGAGAGCATCAGGTATCACACAGTCCATAATCTCTTCTGACTGGCAGAAATGATCATGTGTGAGTGTCCTTCTTTTAATATGATGGTTTCTCCCCTGATCTGCTCAATCTCAGGCAGTTCCTGGAGGCAGGGAAGCATGTGTGCGTTGAGTATCCCATGACCCTCAGCTACACATCTGCAGTGGATCTCTGGAATCTGGCTCAACAGAAGGGTGAGCTGCTGTCTTCATTAACAGCTGTGGATGCATGTCTTCTTGAGTAAATTTGAAACGGTAGAACGTTTGTCATTATAAATTAGCTAAATAATATTTTTCTGCATCATACTTAAACGTTTTAACTTCTATATGGTATCTTCAGGTCTGGTGCTTCATGAAGAACACATTGAACTTCTCACTCCTGACTTTAAACAGCTGAAAAAAGACATATCTGGGAAAACACTGGAGAAGGGAACGCTGCACTTCACAGGTATAATAGCACCCAGTTACTCTTCCTTTTAAAGGGTATCACTAGGGTTTAGAGTGACAGTCATTTTTCTTTTCAGGTGGACCCCTGAAGCCAAATTTTGGGTTCCCATCATTCAGCGGCATTGCCAGAATGACCTGGTTGGTTGATCTTTTCGGGGAGCTCACGGTTACTGCTGCATCTCTGGTGGAGGAGAAGGAGAACAAATACATGAAGATGACAGCCCACTTTCTGACCCAACAACAGAAGTAAGTACACTACAACCACAGAGAGGGGATTTTTTGTTTTATTAAAAAAAAAAAAAAAATGTATTAAATTTATTATATTTTTAATGTATAGCTGCCAAATATTGTGACCATGAACGCCAAAATTTTAGGCTAAAATACAATATAAATGAATGTACTCAGAAAATGTACACAATTGTTCAAAAGTTTGGGGTCAGAATCTAAAATGGATATTTTACATTAGAATTAGGGCTGTCAAATCGATTAATCACATCTAACATAAAAGTTTGTGATTATATAATGTGTGTTTGTAATATAATATACATTTATTCATTTACATTTATTAATTTGGCAGATGCTTTTATCCAAAGCGACTTACAAGTGAGGAATACAACAAGCGAGTCGTCATGACGAGGCAAATAGACAAGAAGTGCTCATAATACAAGTTATAGGCAGTGCTCAGATTATCCTAAGCTACAATAGAGAGGGATTAGAGGAAGTGAAAGGATAGGAATAAGTTTTTTTTTTTTTTTTTTTTTTTTTTTTAAGATGAGGTTAAGTGCTCACGAAAGAGATGGTTTTCAGCTGTCTTTTGAATATTGCCAGGGATTCCGCATTCCGGATGAAGGCAGGAAGATCATTCCACCAGCAAGGGACAGTGAATGAGAATGTTCTGGAAAGTGATTTTGTGCCTCCTTTAATGAGCGCAGGCTTCTGGTAGGAGTGTAGACTGGAAGTAGGAGGGTGCTGAGCCTGTGGTAGATCTGTAAGCAAGCGTCAACACCTTGAAGTTGATGCGAGCAGCAAGTGGTAGCCAGTGAAGAGCGATGAAGAGAGGTGTGACGTGGGCTCTTTTGGGCTCGTTGAAGACGAGACGTGCTGCTGCGTTCTGAATCATTTGTAGAGGCTTGATTGTGCATGATGGCAGTCCAGCCAGAAGTGCATTGCAGTAATCAAGCCTAGAAATGTCCAGGGCCTGGACCAGAAGTTGTGTTGCATGTTCTGTTAGAAAGGGCCTGATTTTCCTGATGTTGTATAGTGCAAATCTGCATGACCGAGCTGTCTTTGCAATGTGGTCTTTGAAGGGAAGTTGATCATCAAGGATTACTCCAAGATGTCTGGCCGAATTTGATGGGGTAATTGAGGATGTGAATGCTGGAATCTGGATGCTGAAATCGTGATTTAGAGTCGGATTGGCAGGGAAGACGCGAAGCTCAGTCTTAGCCAGGTTGAGCTGTAGATGATGTTCTTTCATCCATGCCGAGATGTCCGCCAGACAGCTTGAGATTCGTGCAGCTACTGTGGGATCATCTGGTTGGAATGAAAGGAAGAGTTGTGTGTCATCAGCATAGCAATGGTAGGAGAAACCATGTGCCTGAATGATGGGACCAAGTGATGTAGTGTAAATGGAGAAGAGGAGGGGTCCAAGAACTGAACCCTGAGGAACACCCGTGGTCAGTTGATGAGCTTTGGATACCTCCCCTCTCCAGGCAACCCTGAAAGACCTTCCTGAGTGATAGGATTCAAACCAGAGAAGTGGAGTACCTGTGATGCCCAGTGATGAGAGGGTGGACAGGAGGATCTGATGATTCACCGTGTCAAAGGCAGCAGATAGATCGAGCAGAATGAGAACTGATGATTTGGAATCAGCCTTTGCAATCCGCAGGGATTCAGTGACAGACAGCAGTGCAGTCTCAGTCGAGTGGCCACTCTTGAAACCAGATTGATTGACATCCAATTGGTTGCTCTGTGAGAGGAAAGATGACACCTGGTTGAAAACAACTCGTTCAAGTGTTTTTCCTATGAATGGTAGGAGAGAAACGGGTCTGTAGCTGTCTACAAGAGACGTGTTTAATGTGGGTTTCTTAAGCAGTGGGGTTACCCAAGCCTGCTTGAATGTGTTAGGGAAAGTGCTAGTGTGGAGAGATGTGTTGATGATGTGTGTCAGTGCTGGTAAAAGTGTGGGTGCGATGGCTTGTAGAAGGTGTGTGGGGATGGGATCTTGAGGGCAGGTAGTAGGATGATTGGAGAGGAGAAGTTTGGATACTTCTGTCTCAGTGAGGGGGAAGAATGAAGAGAGGAGGTGTGTGGCTGTGTGTGTGGTTGGTCTGAGTTCCTTTGTGTGTGGAGCGGAGAACTGACTGCTGATGGTAGATGTTTTGTCAGTGAAAAATTTAGCAAAATTATCAGCAGTAAGGGATGAGGTGGGTGGTAGTGGAGGGGGGCAGAGGAGAGAGTTGAATGTTTTGAAAAGTGTGCGTGTGTTTGAAGCGCTGTTGATTTTGTTGTGGAAATAGGAGGATTTAGCAGCATGAATTTCAGCAGAAAAGGATGAGAGCAGAGACCGATAGCTACTTAGGTCAAATTGGTCTTTTGATTTGTGCCACTTCCTCTCTGCAGCCCTGAGTTTGGTCCGATGTTCACGAAGAACATCAGATAACCAGGGATTAGAGGGAGTGGCACGTGCAGGCCTGGATGACAGAGGACAGATACTATCAAGAGAAGAAGTTAATGTGGAACATAAAGTGTCTGTTGCTGTATTCACATCCAGAGATGAGCATTGTGAGGGTGAGGGAAGGGAGGATGATACAGTAGAGGAAAGATCAGAAGAAGAAAGAGAGCGCAGGTTTCGTCTGAAGGTAACTGGTAGAGGGGTTGGTGGTGAACAAATGGGGAGTTGAAGATTAAAAGTAATGAAAAAATGATCAGAAAAGTGCAGAGGTTTTACCAGAATGTTGTCGGTGATGCAGTTGCGTATGTAAATGAGATCAAAGTTGGTTGCCAGATTTGTGTGTACTTGTGGTGATGAGCCGATTAAGATCAAATGAGGCTAGAAGAGAGTGGAAGTCTGAAGCATAAGGCTTCTCTAGATGAATGTTGAAATCGCCAAAAACTACAAGTGGGCTACCATCCTCTGGGAATGAGGACAGCAGCATGTCCAGTTCCTCTACAAAGGTACCCAGTTGGCCTGGGGGGTGATAAATTACTACGATATGAATTTTGACAGGAATTGAGATTGTAATAGCATGAAACTCAAATGAATTGTAGTTGCAAAGAGAGGAATGAGTCGAGTATTTCCAATTGTCAGAATTGAGAAGACCTGTGCCCCCACCCCTCCCAGATTGGCGAGGGGTATGAGAGAAAGTGAAGTTGTTAGACAGAGCAGCAGGGGTTGCTGAGTCCTCTGGACGAATCCAGGTCTCAGTCAAGCCCAAGATATTAAGAGAAGAATTAGTAGCAAAGGCTGGAATGAAGTCAGCTTTGTTAACTGCTGACTGACAATTCCATAGACCCACAGAGACAGAGAGAGGAGTGTTAGTGTTAGAAGAGGAGTAAATAGACCGCAGGTTAGAAGCATTGCGCTGCCTTTTACGAGGGTTAGTGGAGCGTTGCCGAGAGACAACAGGAATGTGTTGAAAGCACATGCTGCGGAAGAAGGAAAAGTGTGAAAGGAGGGAAGAAACTTAAGTGCCTACCGGTTTCGTTGCTCGGTGGAGTCGCGCAGGTAGAGTCGCAGGCCTTTACCCGAGTCGGTCTTCACACGAGGAGGCTGAACGCTCCCGCTGATGCTTCCGCGACAGCGCGCACACACAATTGATATACTGCTTATTAACACATGATTGAAACGAGCCAGGCATCATTACTCCAGTCTTCAGTGTCACATGATCCTTCAGAAATCAGTCTAATATGATGATTTGATGCTCAAGTATTATTATTATTATCAGTGTTGAAAACAGTTTGATAACTGTTTGATATTTTTGTGGAAAATAAAAAAAAAAGTCTTCTTTTTTTCAAGATTCTTTGATGAATAGAAAGTTGAAAAGAACAGCAGTTATTTAATTTTTTTTGTTACATTATAAATGTATTTACTGTCACTTTGGATCAATTTTACGGAAGAGGATTAGGGCCAAGCAATAATAAAAAAATAAAACCATCTCGAGATTAAAGTTGTTAAATTTCGAGAACAAAATCGTTAAATTATGAGAAAAATGTCGTTAAATTTCGAGAAAAAAGTCGAGATAAAATGTTGAGAATAAACTCGTTAAATTACGAGAAAAAACTTGTTAAATTACAAGAACAAATTCATTAAATTGTTCGAAAAATGTCATTACATTTCGAGAAAAAAGTTGAGATAAAATGTTGAGAATAAACTCATTAAATTATGAGAAAAAAGTCGTTAAATTACGAGAACGTTAAATTACAAGAACAAATTAGTTAAATTACTTGTTAATTAATTAATTGTTCTCAAATTGTTCTCAAATTCGTAATTTCGTTAAATTATGAATTTGTTCTCATAATTTAATGACTTTTTTCTCGTAATTTAATGAGTTTATTCTCAACATTTTATCTCGACTTTTTTCTCAAAATTTAACATTAAATGCACAATGTTAAATTACGAGAACAAATTTGTTAAATTACGAATTTGTTCTCATAATTTAACGACTTTTTTCTCGTAATTTAATGACTTTATTCTCAACATTTTATTTCGACTTTATTTCGACTTCTCTTCTTTTTAATCTCGGGATGGTTTTATTTTTTTATTATTGCTTGGCCCTAATCCTCTTCCCTACAATTGAACGCATCTTTGCTAAATGAAAGTATTAATTTCCAGTATAAAAAAACAATACTTATTGACCCCAAACTTTTGAATGGTAGTGGATGTATTTAGAAGGTGAAACTGGTCACCATTTCTTCAAGTTTTTCGGTATTTAATCACCTTTTTGCACTTGAATTGTCTTGCAGAGTGACGCATGAGTTTTTAAAAGTACTTTTGCTTTCCTGTGTAGCCTCTCAATAAATATGAGGTCATGAAACTGCAATCACTATAACTAGATTTTATGGGTGGTGCTTGCATTGCTATGTGATTGCTAAGGGTATTACAAAACAGTTAAGTCAAAGAGTCCATGCCCAAAACTACATACATTTTTTTTTTATTTTATTTTTTTTATTAATTTAGATTTTTTTCCTCTGTTTTATCATCTAACATGCAAAAATCAGATGTTAATCAAAGTTGTTTCTGACACAGGCCTCTTACTTGGATTGAAGAACGAGGTCCAGGACTGGGCAGAGCCAAAACCATAGACTTTAACTTCCAGGACGGCACTATCACAGAGCTTCCTGCCGGTCAGCGGGAGCCAGTGGGGCTGTTCATGCAGGATCTGGTGCTGTTCGGCCGAAAGCTGCAGGGTGACGTCTCTGCCGCGGAGCTCCAGGCAGAGAGGAGCCGGATCTTACACTGTCTGGAGCTGGCGGACCGCATTCAGCAGCTCAGTGAAAATGCTCAGGCCTGAACCTGTCCTGAAAGCATTCTCACAGAATTAGCCACTATGGGATTTTCGCTCTCTTTTCCCAAATGTCCCATATGGAATTATGAGATATAGACTGTGGGATAGAGACAGACATCTGCAGTATAGAATAATATTATAATAAATATACTTTTTTTTTTTTTTTTTTTTTTTTTTTTTTAGCACTTTACTTAAAGCCTTTATATATAATGCATTATAAAAATTTTATGATCTCATTAATAATTATAACCGCAGTTATAATAGCTTATAATGCATATCTAGTCATTAAACACACCTTTAGAAAGTATAATGCATTAAAATATAAGGCAAACAACCAATTTCTGATATACCAATACATTTTAACGTTATAGTTATTTATGAAAATGCATTATAATGTACATTATGAATAGATTTATAATGCATTATACAAAAAGGCTTTAGTGGGTAACACTTTACAGTAAGGTCTCATTTATTAACCTTTGTTAATGTTAGTTAATAGAAATGTTTGTTCATGTTCGTTCACAGTGCATTAACTATGCTAACAGATACAACTTTGGATTTTAATAATGCATTAGGAAAAAAATAATTAATTAATTAAAGAAATTAAAATGAAAAATTAATGAACAATGCTTCTACAGCATTTATTAATCTTAGTTCATGTTAAACCTTATTGTAAAGTGTTACTGTAAAGGATAATACTTTTGTAACAGTGAAAAAGCGTATCTAATGAGTTAAGCTCTAAAAAGGACAAAAAAGAACCACCATAAAAGTAGTGACTGTTCTATTATTCACAAAAAAATGACAACTTATGGTCTTTTTGTCCTTTTTGGACCTTGACAGCTATTTTTATGTTAAATATATTTTAAAAATCAGTATTGGGAAATTGCAGTGATTTAAAAATATATAACATATCAGCATAAAATCAAAAGTCTTTGATTTGGGAATTTAACTAATAGTTTTGTGTTTTAACTAGTGGGCCGCATCAGAATATGCAGTAACAGCACATTCTTTCATTGTATCGTGCAACTAAACTCAAGTTACTCAAGGTTACATGGCTAATTTATTATTCAACAAAAAGGGATGTTTCTTGCTGACTTCTTGTTTTTTTTTTTTTTACATTTTTTAAATCAGTTGGCATTTTGTACGTGACTGATGCAGTGGGTTGTGTGTTTGTGTAATGCATCTGCACCAAATTCAAATACACATTTCAGACAAATGAACCAGTGATTTTGGTCATTGGTGTTCATACAGACTGGTGCATTGCAAAACCCTCTTGTTTGCTTTGATATTTCTCTTTGTCATAGTACATACTTAAGTTGCTCTGTTGACATGCTGTAGTTTGTTCTGTGAAAACTGGAGGAGCTCTGTAGACATTCATACATGCTTGAAGCAAAATCAAAGGTTCACTTATTCATGAAATGCTCAAAGTTTTTCTTTAATCTGATCTATGTTCTTTATGAGGAGATTAAAGTGAGAACTCTGGGAAAGCACTGAATTGAGCAGATCATGGGCTCTATCAAGGAAAAATAAGTGTAATGCACATATCATAAAGAGGAATGTTTAATTTTGTTTCTAACCAAAATGCATCATTTACATTTGTCTTCACGTGTACATGTTTGTGTTATTCAGTTATAAATAAATTGTGCCTGCTTTATGGAATTAGATTTTGCAGCTGAATCCACACAACACATTTCAACTGTATAACTTGAAATCTTGAACTTTTATTTTGTATTATGATAATGAAGCCTACTTTTTTAAACACTTTTTTTTTTTTTTTTTTTTTTTTACATTTTTTTTAAGCATGTCTATCACAATTTACTAAAAAATAAATAAAATCAAGTATTCTGTCTTGCGCTTAAGTTCAATTCAATTCACATTTATTTGTAGTGCTTTTCACAATATATATTGTTTCAAAAATTCAGTAAAATGTTTTTGTATTCTTTCACATGATGGGTGCATATACTTAATTGCCTGGATCAAAAAAAAAGTTCATTTTCTTAATGCAAAATATTTTTCTGTTAATGCTGTTAAGGTTGAGTTATTCACTAATTAAAATATTAGTTATGAACTAACAGTGAACTAAATGTTCACAGCAATTATTAATCTAGGCTAATTACTATGTATACATTTTAAAATTATATGTTTTATACATTAACATCAGTTAATTTAAAAATTCATGTCTAATGCATTAACAGCAGAACCTCATTGTAGTTAGAATTTATCTTTTGCTTTTGAGATATGAAATATGATCCAGACATGAGATTCATGAAACCCTACATTCCTTCCTCAAAAGTGAAATAACATGTTCAAGTATTTATAAATCATAAATCATGTTCAGACACCAAGAGTGAAAAAAAAGTTTCAACTTTTATTCAAAAGACAAGTCAGTCCTAATGCCACATTAGTTAACAAGGGCAGGGCCATATTTTTCAGAAGCTGTGGTAAGATGATGCAAACACTGTCACGTGCTCAGATTCACACACACACACACACACACACACACACACACACACACACACACACACACACACACACACACACACACACACACACACACAAAAAGAACAAACATTCAGATGAGACATTTCCATTTGGAAAGTGTCTGACAATAAACTGCATCTATACATTAAAAACAAGAACTTTTTTTATTTTTTACTGGCTGCATTGCTGAAACGCAGTTTCTAGATCCTCATTGGACAGTTTCGATTTCTGATTGCGAAATTTGCTGAAACAGTTTCTAGATCCTTATTGGACAGTTTCGCTTTTCTGATTGCAAAGTTTGGTTGATACAAAAAAAGCTTCAAATAAATTACAACAACAAATTAACCCTAGAAAATAAAAGCTGTACTTTGTATATTTGTGGAAGAAAACAAAACAAAATGGGAGCAATGGAGCTTTAAAGAGCAGCTGATTTCAGTTCAGGTTCTGGTCTAGTTGAAAAGTGTCTGGAATGTTTGAGAATGGAAGTACTTGTGTGCATCATCATCATCATCATCATCATGCTGGACAAACACAACAGTAATAAATATACAAAAAAGTAATGAAATAATAGCAGAAAAAATACAAAGTCCTTGTTTACAGCACATCGCAACAGCATCAATCTGCAGTCGATCTTTAGTCTTTAACCTTCAGCTGTCGGTCAGGTCTTTCTGCTGGCTCTGTCACTTCAGCCGGTGCAAAGGGAATGAGAAGAAACAGAAACATTCCTCCTGGGTGACTAATCAAACCTGAGAAGAGCAGGGCATTCTGGGATGCTTCTTCTGGAAGTCAAAGTGATGCGGGCTGAAGATGGTCGGAGGGGCTCACGTGGATTTCTGTTTATAATGAAGGGTCAGGTCTCCACCGCTCTTCCAGATAAAATGCTTAACAGTCCGGAGGTCCATGTTTGGATCCAAAACCTATGAAGACAGCAGACGTTTTTAACAATAGTCTACAAAAACAGCATTTCACAATTTTTACTATTTAAAGCCGTTCACACAACGAACGATAATGATAAATATATTAGCATTCACGCCAACCCATGATACTTCACAAACGAGGGTCAATTCAACGCTGGATTTGCACAAAAGATGAACATGACGGCACATGCTAGTCGATGAGTTGAATCAACTCCACAGCAACTGCATAAATTTATCCACTAACCATTCAGAAACGTCCAGTTTCATTCTAAAAGTTGTAACTTCTTCCTGAGTCTCTCCATCAGTGTCGACTCTGGTTTGAACAATGTAAGGCTGAACACCGTTACTGACAATCCTCATTTTGGCTGTGTGAGATTCTCCAGTTTTGTTGTTGTTGAGCAACTGAAGCGCAAGCTGTTAAAGCTCCGCCCTCTTCTGGAAAGGGGGCCGGGAGCAGCAGCTCATTTGCATTTAAAGGCACACACACAAAATTTGCATGTTTTTGCTCACACCCAAATAAGGGCAAATTTGACAAGCTATAATAAATGATCTGTGGCGTATTTTGAGCTGAAACTTCACAGACACATTCTGGAGACACCAGAGACTTATATTACATCTTGTGAAAGGGGCATTATAGGTCCCCTTTAAATTTAGAAAGATTTTTAAAACTACTTTATCATTGTGGTTATCATCCTTGGTGCGAACGGATCTTTAGGAAGACAAAGCAAATGGTATAATCTCGCCTGAAATTTCAATAAAATTCAGTGCATTTGAGCATGCATTGTAAGGATGAAAATAACATTAAAGCAGGGGAAAGTAACCAAAACTGTGAGGCAGTGAAGGATTTACTTATGTTTTAGTATCTGTAACTAGCTTTTCACACAGTTTAACTGGGGTTATAGCCACTTTTAACCCTGGGTTAATCAATGTTTCACACTTGTAATATTGTTATGAAGGGTTATCGATGTCACAAAAGCAGTGCTACTGGACTGCGCTGACAAAGGTCAGTTGCTTAGCAATCGAAACTAAATAATGGTCACCTCATTTACATTTGTTTCTGCATCTGAGGAAAATAAAATGTTGAAGAGCAAATAATGAGTACACTGGAGCACTGAGTGCAGTAAAGAATGTGATGGCAGGTCTCACCTGATCTAAACACATGAGCTCAATCTTCTCTTCGGCCATCACTGCCACGTCTTCTTCTTTCTCCTGCTCTCCTGGCTTGTCATTGGCTGAAGAGCTGGTGGTCTGTGACTCCGTGTCAAGGTTGATGATCTTCTCATAGACGTGTTCCATCACTTTCCGCACCTGAAGCATGTCACTCGCAGACAGACGGTCTCTGAAAACAACAGGCCGGGATGAAAAAAATCTTCAAAACATTGTTGCAAATTTAGTCAAGTATCACTTTTACAATTAAGATGCATTTATCTTATGAGATGTCAAAAATATTCAATTCGACTAAGCATAATGATTATTAATTATTCTCGTGTTACTTATAGACACAACATACTTTTTGAGTGTTTTGGCTCCAGATGATGAATGAGGTTGGAGGTAGAATGGGATCTTGTTGAATTTTGGCATGTTTTTCTGAAGCAGGAAAGAAAGCAGTCAATATACAGTCAAAAACATTATCCATATGATGATGATTGTGGGATTTTAAACACTCACATCTACAGTGATATCAATAACCCACTGAGGTACAGTTTCATTCAGTAACATAGACTCTGTCTCTCCCCCAGAATCACGGCATAATAACCTGGAATTGGAAGGAAATATGGCTTATAATGAAGACAAGATCCAGGAAGGATGGTGAGTTTAATCTCTTCATCAGTACTGGACACTTTCATTCTGACCTAAACAACGTCCTTCCGCCTGCTTCACCAAAGATGACAGGAGTGTGTGGGGGAACCTGGAAGTAGCCGTTGCCCTTTTGAATTCGGCTCTCCTGTTCACCGTTTACTACAGAGAAATAAACACAGAAGATAATGAAGTCAGAGACCAAGTGCATATTTACATGTTGCAGAATATCAGATGTTTTATAAATATGTAATCTGAATTCAAGGAATTAGCTCAGAACCCAAAAAAACAAAGCTTTGTATAAATGCAAAAATAATTGCATGCATCCTTTGCGGATAAGGCAAACTATGCTTTGCAGCAAAATTTTCATCCAAGATGGCAGATAATAGTCAAGGAAAATATTTTTCAGTACTGAAAAGTATTACTAGAAAGTAATTTCTCCTACAAAATGAAATTCTTATTTAAAGTCCATTATTAAAAGATGCATTCAAAAGTTTTGTTTTTACAAAAACACATCTACCATGATTGAGTTCATTTTCCTCCTCTTCCATTGGGTTTATGTGAGTTCTGGGCCAGAATTCCAACAGGGCCTGCAGGAGCAGCCCACCCAGATTCACTGGAACAAACGAATAAACACAAAGAATAGTTATGTTACATAATTCCCACTGCTGAGTTAATATTGTAAGGTTGAAAAACAAACACTTCATAAATCCTATTGTTTATATGTAACATTGTCTTGTTTTTCAGAACAATATTCTAAATGTCCTACAGGTACATCAAAATGACCATAAAGTAGTAAGATTTGTAAAAGCATTTTAAAGAATTGCTAAATTAAAATAATTTCTAGCACCAAATGGAATTGCAAAAATTGATGTAGTATATGAAAACAGTTTCGTCTATCAACCATAAGTTTTTTGACCACTAGGTGGCACTGCACCAAAACTGTGCAGGTATTCTCAGGTCCTGGTTGTCATAACACACACCAAGTTTGATCTGAATGCGCTAAAGCGATACGGCGATATAGGCTCAAGTCCATTTTGACGTGCTCTTCGTGGAATTTGTTTAAGCGTCATTCGAGACCAGTTTGACTAATCAACTTGAATTCAATAACTTTGTCTGCATAGTCTGATGATGATCTGGTTAAATTTTTGTCAAAGGAGGAGTTTGAAAAAGTAGGTTTTGAAAAAAAAAAGAAAATGACATGCAATCAAATCGTCTTGAGACAAGGAATCACAGTAAAAAGAATTTTGTTTTTAGCCATTACAGTTCAAAAGTTATTAGCATCAATGTGAGTGTAAATTTGGACAGTTGGTGGCGCTAGAGTGTTTGAGTTAGAGACTCCAAATTTGATATGGTAATAGTTCAGAATGTTCTTTATCTGTGTGCCAAATTTTATAACTTTCCCGCAAGCAGTTCTATAGGTTGACATAGAATCAAGAGCGGAAGAAGAAGAAGACTAATGATTACAATAGGTGCCTACGCATAATGATAATAATTTTAAAAAAATCATACAATTTAAAGAAAAAAAAGTTACTCAAAAATGCATCGTCGGCAAACAAATAGTCTAGTATGAATAATAATAAAACGTTTTATTTATATAGCGCCTTTCCATTGCTCAAGGATGCTTTACATGGAGGCCCGTTTCTGCCACAAATGAAAAATAAAAAAGGTAATTGCAACTTTTTATCTCACAATTCAGACTTTTTCTTGCAATTCCAAGATTATATCTCACAATTCATTACAAAAAAGTACAAGATATAAAGTCATAAAGTCTGAATTGCGAGATATAAAGCACTTTCAACAGTATGTACTAAGAAGACAACTTTACACTTAGGGTCAGAGCCATCTGGGCTTGTAAAACCAGCATCTTTAGCTGCCACCCACGCAGCAAAGGAATCGCTTTCATCCAGCGTGATAGTCAGCATCTGAAAAACAGCAAAAATATATTTAACACTCATTATCATGAAAACATGATGCTAAAGCAAAAGGCATTGCCTCTAATACTCACCCCTGTTTTGAGGTCTACAGAAAACCAGTTCGGCACATAAACCATCTTGAACCTTTTTTTAATTTCCTCATCAAAGTCCACTTTACCCAGGTCTTCCCCCTTGCATGCCTACAAAACACAGAGCAAGATTGCATAACGGTTGGCCAAAAGATGCCACAAATATTCTCATGATCTGTTCGCCTCTTACCTTGAGGACATCCCAGAATGCCACACTGTTATTGCTGTCTTTAGTGAGTATGTGCCTCTTGTCATTGAGAATATGACACTGAACGATGCTGGTGCCACCTGAAATTAAATTAAACTCAGTTCAATACAAGTTTCAATCAATTATAGATTGAAAAAAACAGTAGATGTTTTTATCCAAACCCACTGACAGTACACTTGCTATAGGTTCCTTATACAATTTCTCTGGAGAAACTAAGGTTTGGTGTCTTTCACAACCAAACTTTAACACAACACCACTCTGACCTCCACCTTTAAGGTCAGATGCTTGTTCTAGCATACAGCGAGGGTCTTTTACCTTTGATGACCTGCTCTGGCTGTGTGCACAGTGGAGTCAGTGGGGCACTACAGTCGTTGTCGTAGTCTCCAGATGTTCTGAAGTTATGCATGCCCTTTAGAGACTGATGATGACAAAGAAAGAAAGACCAAGTAAGTTTAAGACCAAGTAAAGAAAATTGAAGGAAAAACTATCTGTCAATATGTTCTCTAAATGTAAATGCTATGGAGAAACACAAAGAGTTGTATTAGCGACACTTCAGAGTTTGAAAATACATTCAATTTACAATAAAGGGTTAGGGTAGCTTGAATCGCTCTGCTCCCAACCACTAAAATATGCACAAAAAAATTTTTCCTGTACCTTCTGATCACACTGCACAAAAGTTTTTCCTCAGTATTTTTGTCTTGTTTTCCAGTGCAAATGTCTAAATAAATTAAATATATCAAGATGCATTTACTGGAGAAGCAAAATTACATAAAATATGAAGTTTTGCTTTTTTTTCTTTTTTTTTTTAAGAACGTTTATGATTAAAACAAGAACAAATATCTGCCAACGGGGTCAGAAATTCAAAGGGAGGTTTTCATACGCCACTGACACATATCTGTTCTTGTTTTGAGCATAAACTCGCTTCATTTTGACAATTTTTTGAACCTTCATTTTTACGTTTTCATCTCAAGTACATGTATCTTCATTTATTTGAAAACAAAAATACTGAAAAAGAAATATTAGCAATGCATGCAAGATTTAATGCCATGACTTAATGAACTAAAGACTTTCAGCTCTAATTTAAGACCTTTTTAAGGCTTTAATTTGTGTAAAGGCAAATTAATACCTTTTTAAGACCTTTATAAGACCTACAGAAAACATCATGCATATTTAAAGTGACAGTTCAACCTGAAGTGACAATTATGTCATCATTGCTCACAATATATACAAGGTATATAGGTCATAGGTAACTCCTATTGTGTTATATTTACATTTATTCATTTAGCTGATGCTTTTATCTAAAGCGACTTACAAAAGAGGTACAAAACAAACAGTTCATCTTAAGGAGACAACAACATGAGAAGTGCCAGCAATACAAAGTTACAAACATCCAGAACAGTATAAGCTAGATCAAGGAGGGGATATAAAAAATAGTGAAAGCATAGAAAAAAGTTTTTTTTAAAAGTTAGCAGGATGCAATTAAGTGCTAATGGAAGAAATGAGATTTCGGTTGTTTCTTGAATACTGTCAGTGATTCGGCTGTCCGGTTAGGGTTAGGATAGGGGCTCAAGGAGAAAAATTAATTGAGCGATATGAGGCTGAATAATGACAGAATTTGTATTTTGGCTGAACTATTTCTTTAAGGACTGAACCCTCTGAATTATGATTATGTAACTCACCCATTTGTTCACAAATGATTTAGTTGTGGACACCCAAATGGCTTGAGGAGGGTCAGCTGATTTGTCCAATTCCATCTGCACAGAGCATCAGATAAGTTGTAAGAGCAGCTTTTTTGAAGGATTCAACACTTGCATTTAAAGATGACTTCATTTCTTTATTTCCGAGCACTATGCATCTCAAACTCGCTCTCACCTTTAGGACAGGAGCTTTCTCTTCACATATGAGCACACGTATGTCAGGATTTCGCAGGTCAGTGCAGTAGATTTTTCGGTCACGTCCACCGGAGTAAATGTGCGTGAAGGCCTCGTTCACCTGCAAGGCCCACACACCCTCATCGTGGACCCGGTATGTGGCGATACATCGCTGCTGGCCGAGAGACCACAAGCGTATTGTACCGTCTGAGCTACCGGAGAGACACTAGACAGAGAAACACAGCAGGAGGATAACATTATCAAAGTCAGTGAATGGTTGTGTTCAGTTTTTGGCTGAATAGCAAAAAATAAAAAGTCCTACCTGGGTGCCGTCTCTGTTTAGTAATAATGATTTGACGTTGTCACTGTGGCCTTTCAGCTTCATTAGCTTGGCACATGTTCGTGGATCCCAGACCCTCAAGACCTGCCATAACAAAAAAAATGTGACAAAACACGTTCTGTAAGTAAAGCCTTTTTATTTGAACCTGCCTGCAGTCACATGAATGACAATATTCCTTGCTTTAAATGTGAAAGTAAAACATCGTAAGACTAACCTTTTCTGTAGATCCTGAGATGATCACGGTTCCTGCCTGATTCATGGCCAGACTGTAGATGGAGTCCTTGTTTCCACTCAGCGAGGAAGCTGTCACAGAAAATATGAATGCAATACTGCACTCACTTCAGAGCAAAAGGGTTTTCACATTCATCTGCTTTATTCTTACTCAGTGAATAAGAAGGAAGACTGTGTCAAGAGTTAAATAAAGAGAGTTTGCTCACTGGTGACTGTATTATTAGAGGCCGTCAGAGCGGTCAGCGTGTTCACATCCCACAGGAAGATCTGCCTGTCCAGCCCGGCTGATGCCACCAGCTCCTTGTCTTTCGCATATGCTAAAGCTTTGACGTAGTCCTGAAGTGTGAATCACAACCATCGCCACCATCAACATAATAGTATGTCTCATATATAGTAATTTTGCACACAAAAATAGTACAAATTAGCATCAGTCTGTTTTCTAGGCAGTCTGTTTTCTGTTGTCTGGCTACCATCAACATAATAAAAGAGGCCACTTTTACAAAGTCTTGATTTTGTTTTTGGGGTCTACAAGAATAGGTTTTTAAGCTTGAATGTTTAAAAAACACATTATTATTCACATATTTTACATTGTTTCAGCACCTCTCTTCTGTCAGTAACGCTCTGTTTAGTTCCTGTCTCTATGAAGCTCCTCCTTCTGAAAAGCACAATGTGTTCTAATTGGACGGCTGGACCAGTGTGATGTGATTGGTCAACCTCTTCTAGTGTGTTTTGAAAATGTTACGTCCTTACCATAACTGCGAGTTTCAACACACTACTAACTGACTCAACCAGGCCCTGCCCCTTTATTTTGTGCATACCTTGGTTAGGAATTTAAAGAGGAACAGGGCGGATATTTAAATGAGGAATATTTTGACATGTTCTTTCCCGGAAGAGAATTTAGGACTACAATCGAGGCGTTTCAGGGAGTTCAGAAACATTGCGCACTGATTTAGAGAATAACTCTCTTCAGAGTGACATTTTTCATGCTCATGATTACAGTAACAATACAGTTGAAAATGAACAATACACAAAGTTGACTAACAATTTAGGTCTAACTAAACATAATATGAAACATACCTTATGCGTCCGTAACGTGGACATACAGAATCCCTTGTGTGCATTCCAGACTTTCACAGTGGTGTCTGAGGAGGCTGATATCACTACAACACAGAACAATCCCCTGAAACTGGCTGATGCTTAGAATATATTCAATGAGATTTAAGCATGAAGTTTCCTGTAAAAAGCTTCTGAAGCGCTTAGACGTACATGTTTTTCCATTACAGCAGAGGATGATGTCATTCACCCAGTCAGTGTGATGCTCCATCGAAGCGATGTACGGATCCTGCTGTAATAGTAAACAGCTGTCAGTAGCACATTAAGCTGAATATATCAGAAACATTTAACTATAAAGAGAAAGAACTTAAAATTATGATTTTGTTGGAGATGGAAATTAAGTGATGCTTGAAATAGAAAGATATGGTCATATAGAAGCAAAACATGGGACCAAGTGCATTAATATTCATAAATCAGCTTTTTGTACTTTGTGTTGGTTGACACTCCATATCCTGACGATGGAGTCTCGTCCGGCCGTAAAGAGTCTGTTGAGAGCAGGATCCAGCTGAAGAGCGTTCACACCGTTACGATTGTACTTCTCCACCTCATCTCTAATAACGTAGGAAACCTGTAAACTCAACATTATTAAAAAAATTATTAGACAATTAGAGATTACCTACAGTCTATCAAATTACCTATTTAATAAAGTTAAAGGGAAATGATTACATAGAGTCTTAGGAACCAGATGTGTCTTGATTTTGAGGCTATAAAAAACCTGTATACAAACACATGTCTATATCTAATTATTGAGCCGACAGTTGTACTCAAACAATAAATTAATTTACAATATCATATAACTGTAGTGTACAGTGGCCCAAAAAATGATTTAGACACACCGTAAAATGACTGAATGCCATTGCGATAGATATCATCACTGTACCATGGTAACACCACAGTACTTTTTTGTAAGGGTGGAAATGTTTCGGTTTGTCGATATTAGGAATGCTACATTGGGCGAACCTTTCCTAAAACACGTAAACATATTACAAATTCACTAATACGTAGTTTTAAAGGTTTAAAATATTATGTGTAAATTATCACCTGGACTTTCCTCCGTCCAGCAGCGTTCTGTCTGTGATGAGTCGCCATCTTGCATGTTGACAATCAGTGAATGCGTCACTTCCGGTGGACAGCGGAATACGTTCTGGTGTTTGTTAGGCCGAAATCTGTCACTAGAGGCCGCCGTTGAGTACATTTGCGCACGAGTAGAATCTTTCTCTGGTAGTTGGTAATTTGCAGGAACAGGACATCATAGCTCTTAGACCCTAAATTTAAAATAGTTCAATGGTATCGAACTGCATATGACATAACGGAAGTTAAAATATAGCCTATAATTATATACTACTATAGCCTAGTGTCTGTACAAAACAAGATGTGTACAATCTGGGTTACACATTATGGGTCTCATTCATGAAACATTCGTAAATATACGACTAAATATGTGAGTGATTTGCGCGTAAAGAGACCTTCCCGAAAACTCTTCTCCTGATTCACAAATACTTCGTAAACCTCAGAAGTGATAGTGAAATGTGTGTGTGTGTGTGTGTGTTAATGAATTCCAATCAGTCGTAAATGGGACGCGCGTGCACGCTCATTCTCAATTACCATAAATCCCGCCGACAACTACATGGGCATCATATTATGACACCAAACGAAGGATTTTGTCCATTTTAGGAAACAATTTCCATAACAAATAAGGGGGCCATTAGTTTGCCCAACCGTATTGAAATCTATCCATTATTTGATTAAAGTGCTCCGTTTGCAGATGCTATTCATTTTATACCTAATCTTAAAAAAAAACAAAAACCTTCTTATTCCTATCCTTTCACTTCCTCTAATCCCTCTCTATTGTAGCTTAGGATAATCTGAGCACTGCCTATAACTTGTATTATGAGCACTTCTTGTCTATTTGCCTCGTCATGACGACTCGCTTGTTGTATTCCTCACTTGTAAGTCGTTTTGGATAAAAGCGTCTGCCAAATGAATAAATGTAAATGTATTACTGGCTCTTACAATAAAAGTAAAAAGAAAAAACGTATGTAATTACTATATATAATATTTTTTCAAAATGCTGTGTAAATATGTACCTTATTAAGGTGAATTAAAATGCAGCCTTATTAATGAGCAAAACGTTCGCATGTTAAACGCACTATTTACGCGTGGCTGGGAGCAGGTGTAGATTTCTTTCGTACCAACTAACATTTGGAAAATACGAATATTTTAATGAATCCGAAAATTTACGCCAGAACCACTTTACACACGATTTACACAAAAATTCGTTCTGCTCGTGTTTCATGAATGAGACCCTATGTCTCCATATAATCAAACACAACTGATTTAACTCATTAAAGCGGTCCTCAGTAAGATTTGCGAAGCTCCCCCTACAGTTTCCTTCAGTGAATCACACTGTCATAAATACTCCAAGCGCAGCTCTGGACTACGACTACAACGCTCACCAGCGAAGTAGTTTTGCAAATACAGTACAAGAAAGAGGAGGTGGGTAATTTGCAAATACAGTACACTCGATGGAGGTGGGTAATTTTCGAAATTGTCTTATAAAGTCATAATATATATACATTGTTTTTGAATTACCGTAAAGCATTTTGTCACTCTCGCGTGAACGTGAACATGAGGCGAGATTGTGTCGGGTCGATGCAGCTCAACTTGCAAGTGCTGTATTCTGGCGTAGACGTGCCAGAGGGGGTTAGTGCTCGCCTCAAACACACCACTACTAGGGCATTTTGACTCCTTGTCCCGCACGTCGCATATTGAGAAAATGTCCCGCATTTTCATCAGTTTGTTGATTTTTAATTATAATATTTAGAAAACGCGTGCTTGCGTTATTTTGACTTTTTAAGAAAGCATTAAATTTATTATTTTTGCTGCGTAGTTTTTCACCTACCAGCGCTTCAACAGAAGTAACATCCCAACAGCCGTTTTTTAAATCCTATCCAATGGTTGAAAAGAAAGGAGTAAACACGGTCACTAGGTTGTGACGCTGTCAATCCAAATGTGGAGCGGAGTCAGAACTGTTTCAAAAATAGGGTGACCAGACCGGCTTTTGATGTTCTGTCACCTGAAATGTCCCCGTTTTACAGCTCGTTCAAACCAACCCGCATGATTGCAAAAAGACCGACGAGCATACAGCAGCCTGCTGGAGAAATTGTGTAGTGTATGAGGGGTGACTTCAACAAAATGTGATGATTGCTAAGCAAACTGAGAGGAGAACTAACGTGTATACGCACGCCAGCCGTCTGGCCAAAATCCCATAGTATTCAGGCGTCAGACGTCAGATATGAGACGTTAAACGTCACGGTCACGTGTTGGAGCTGCGCTCAAAGTGCGCGGCGGCGATGGCGGCGACGTAGTTGAGAAAGTATATTTTTTACTTTGCGTCTGGATAACGTACGTGTGGATAAACGTCTGGATAACGTACGTGTGGATAAACGCCTGGATAACGTACGTGTGGATAAACGTCTGGATAACGTACGTGTGGACTAGCGTCTGGATAATGTATGTGTGGATAACATTGATAATAATATTTTAGCTTTATTCTTATTTTGTCCAAAGGAAGCTTTAATTAAGGTGTAAATGTTCATAAATGTAGGAAGCATTACAAATCTGTCTCTCTGAATGAAGCTTGGCCATTCCTCCGGCCACCTCTGTTGCGCAAGCACCGCATTTGCTGACTTTTCTCCGTTTAAAGGACACACCGGCCATTCCAGCTGAACTAAGGCTTTCACTTCTTAATATGGAAAATAATAATAATAATAATACGCTAATAATAATAATAATAATAATAAAATAACAAGCCCAAAAATGCATATAAGTGGCCATGGTAACACTGCAAGTGCGCGCTTGGCTTGAAGCAGCTAAACAAATAAAACAGCAGAGACGAGCTCAACGGTCAAACAGGTTTTTGTTTTTTTGTTTTTTAAGCGCATGTTTACGTAGAAAAATAATGTAAAAGTGCTGCAATGGCATAAAAAACATTAAGGTTAGCACAACGAAATAAACAAATATATTGCATGGTTATACACGCTCGTTTGAGATGTGTTGCATTAATTATTATTAGTAGGCCTAGACTTATTTATTTGTTCTCATGTGCTTGCATTCGATTTGTCTAATGCAATAAATTGAATTATTATATTTAAGCTTTAGTTATATTTTAGGTGATGTTGCTGGGTAAGTGAATTAAGAACAGTGCTCAGTCATAAAAAAATAAATAATGTTGTGTGTGCGTGAGGCGCCGACGCGATCACTTACAGTTTCTTATAAAAGCGGGAAAAAAATAAAATACTCAGACATTTATGGTCACATTTATGTAACATTTCGAATCTGTGAAGGGTTAAATGGGCCTATTATTTCACAAGAAAAAAAAAATGCCTGTAAAATAAAGAAAGCAAAAAGAATTTCCTTTCTGTGGACTTCTCAAAAATGAACCGAAACTCAAATAACTTACTTGTCGCAGTTTGTTCCTTTCATTTTGTTAATGTTTATTATTTAGGTGAAATAAATTTCGCGCAGAGGTTATTTATTCCTTTTATAGGATTTCTCCATTCAGAAGTGCTGCTGCCCGATGATGATGATGAATCCTCATGTTCTGTTGTTTATTCTGCTATTTGTTCATATAGGCTAAAACTAATTAAACCCCTGGGATTTTATTAATGGGTCACAGACACGTATTCATTGTAATTTCGTTTAATTCTAATTTTATTTTACCTTGTCGGTTAATGAAAAGATAATGATCTCGTCGGTTGAAAGTCAGGGGAGGAAACGAAATGGCATCGACAAGGCAACATTTAGTTTTCGTTTAGTTTAAGTTTTTTTTAACTAATATTTTTTTTTTCTTATATTCAGGTTTATTTCGATTAGCATAAATGTTTAATAGCTAGTTTTATTTTTTCTTAGTTAACTATAATAACCCTGCCTGGGAAAAACATCCACAACTGCAGTACAGTCAATTTTACAGCTGTTTAAGCCATGAATATTTACAAATTCACGAACTATTTATTGCCATCTGGGACACAATCTCAGGCCGGGAGTCTCAGACTCATCGAAGCCAAATACAGTTATTGATGCTCGGAAAGCTAAGCAATTTCTTAACGATCAGCATTTCATCTGAAAGAGGTTCGCCTGAAAATGTTGTCCAATAGAGGGAGCCACAGGATAAGGAATATTTTAAGCTTATTTTCCTTATTTTTAAGCTTATCTGTTTCCATACTTATACTTTTGAACTATAACCATTAAATTTCTTTAACCATGTTCTGACAATATAGTTTTACTGTACATTGACATATGAGAAATGCTTATCCCAAGAATAATTATTTTTATATGCTGTCTTAACTAATAGCCTATGACAGTTTGTTCTGCATGTGCATTTCTTTTTTCCGGTATATAGGCTATAGCTTACAATATTATAATTTCTATTAAAATACATGATTAAAGCGTTTGATAGTAGGCCATAGCTTGCACTCTGAATTAATCTTTTAATTTCGAATTTGGTCTTTTAATTTAACTGTCTTTAATGCATCATGCATTTTTTTTTTTTTGCTTGTTTGTTTTGTTTTGTTTTATAAAGGATTTCTATGGGGGACAAAACTCTGTAACAATATGTTTTACTTGGATAATGCTGTCATTATCTTAGCAGTAGTGTTTATGACAGGAGAAATGTGTTGATTAGTTGTCTCTGGTTGTCATTTTAGGACATTAAGCCCAGGCATTTTCAAGTTAAGCAATAGCACATCTTTTAATGTCAGTTGATTGGCTAATAGTGTACTTAGGTCATGTTTTCGTCAACATATTTAAACAAAATTAGGAATGGAGAAATATTCAGCGATTTTGAGGTGCGTTAAATGTGTTTTCTTTTTGCTCAAAACAAAGCAAAAACACTAATTTACAGAACTTCAGACAACTTACAAAATAACACCTGGCAAAACTTACTTCAGACGTCACGGCGCAGACGTCACGTAGCTTCTCACGTAGCTTCTCACACGGTTTCTCAGGCGAGAAGGGGGGCGACGAAAGTGTCACGCTTCTTATCACACGTCATTGGTCACGGCTTCTGCTCACGGCAAGGTACGCGACGATCGACACGACTGATTGCTTAGTTAGCATCGTAAATAGAGAAACGACACCTCATAGTAGTGATCATATTCTCCAACAGTGGGGGCTGTGCAGCTACACTTGGTCGCGCGCGCGCCGCCACTTCATGAGGATTTTTTTTACAGTCTATGTGAGGAACCGGATCTGGATCTGGAACAGAGCAAAGCGCCATTATCGTCAAATATCATAATAAACATCGTTATCAGTTTCAAGGTTAGTAACATACTAACTATTCATTCTGTTTGTATGTTTTATAACAGGGTCTCAACAGGGTGCGAGATTGTTTTGCACAATTTTAAACGTCCACATAAGTTACGTCACAACGCAGCAATTTCCACACACACGTGGTGAAGGTACACTCAGATATGAATAAATATAAAATAAAATAAAATAAAATAATACACGTACTTTGTGCTTAAAATGAGTCTAAAATGCAGAATAATAGTTAAAAAGAGATAAAACTGTTGTAATTACTGTATACAGCTAAAACAGCTTGTGAAAATTAAAATATTAAATTCAATAATGTTAAAAAAATATTTGTTAAATGCTGTAAAATATTTATCTTCTATTTATGTTTTATTTTTGTAAAGCAATGTGCTTTTGTAAAGTCACACTAATGTTATAACAGGCATATTGTTTTGAACTGGGTTTACAATGGTTACTATTAATCGTGTAAAAGTTTTTTGGTGAATTGTATTTAGACCAGAGCAAAAATCCTAATAATAAAACTAAATAATAATTATAAATGTAATAATAGCCTATAAGGAACCCACAACAATTAAAAACAAAAACATTCAAAAATGTATTGTCCCTATTTTTTAAATAGATAATAACAAATGAGATTTTGGTGATATTTTGATCACTCGAATAGAAAATGTCCCCAGTTTCCATTTCAGAAATCTGGTCACCTTATTAAAAAGAGTTATCTGCATGATGCCTGCTGCCTTTAGGGTCAGTGATGTTTAATTTAATTACATGTAAAATAAAGACATGTTGTTATATTGTGATGTAATGGTGTTTTCTGGAAGGGACTAAGAACAAAGTATTTTTATCAGCTGAAAGGAAGAATACTAATGTTGTTATTAAGTAAGACAGACATTATATAACAGCTTCAGGTTGTGTATTAGTGTTGGTAACATGTCCCACATTGTCCCACACAAACTTACTAATCGTCCCAAATTTGGTTTGTTTGTTGGTGGTCACCCTAACCACTACAAGTCAATTAACCATCGTAAGGACTTAGAAAACTATTTATGAAGGTAAAAAAAAGTTACTTAGTTCTTACTTCATGTCCTGAAATAGGTGTCAGATAAGGAAGACTTCCAAAATGTGTGTTGCAGAATCAAACCCAATGTGCCATAGAATAGAAGCACACAACACTGAGACAGACTAATCTCCAGACATGATCCAAAATCTCTCCTTTTTTCAAATTTTGAAAGGTTCTATATCAAACAAGATCATGAAATTGATTCTAGCTTGTTTTTTGTAGGATTAACCCTTGCTTTTAAGTTATGAAATCTTTAAAAATGCCTTCAGGATGTAAGGGCTTAATAAACATAACAATAGACTGCACACACCATATGAATAAACACATATTAACCCTTCACTTTCTTCCTGGATAACATTTTATGGTGTTTTTTCTGGTTTGGTATCAATATTAGACAAAAGTGTGATTCCTGGATATAAATGTAAATGACTGCTTTAAGAGCAGCTGACATGTGAGTTCAGCACAAGCAGAATGCACACATGCAGAAGACATTTGCCACACCATTGATACTAAAGTGGTATGTTTTCAGCTTAAATGCTTGATATTGCTCTGTTATGTATGTCACTATTAAAGCTAATGCACATATAAACATTATACTTTTTTTTACATACTCTGAAACATGTGTACAACATAAGTGTTATGTAAGTTAAGTGCCAAGCAAAAATCAAACCTTATTTCATTCACTCAGTTTATTCAGAATTGACATAATCACACAATTTAAAACATGTAGAACTACAATATGTCTGTGATAACCATGAGTACAAATCATATTATTTTTGCTCTGTATGTACTATATAAGCTTTCTAAAGATTAAAGTGATTAATTAGGAAATCATGGTGCATTTTCATCTCTGGTAAGTGAAACATGTGGTCCAGGTTTAAGATACAAGTAACATGACTCTCCAAAATGATGTCCAAAATGAAATAAACAACAAAAACAGTAAATACAATTTGGATTGTCCATCACAGTTTAATTTATCTTCCAAATTCCAGCCAGGGCCAGATTGCATTATCACATCGACCAATTTCCTAGCATGGATCTAAAAGTCTTCAATTTCTTTTTTTAAGAAGAGGATACATTTTTGACACAGTAAATCATTAAACATTTCCCACTAGCTTTAACAGCCATGTTTGTCTCCACTTTGATGGTGAAATAAAAAGCACAGCAGAGTTACTAAAAAAACACCTCCTACAAAAGCATAATGTACTGCATCTATCAGTTCAGTGTGAAACAGTATTTGATTTGGCATTTGTTTCTAATTTCATTTGGTATTTGTTTTTTTGTACTTTCTATTACATGTACTGTAAACTCTCCAGAGCATCTTTTTTTGTGTATTTTTTCCATTCAATTGGAATCTGACCATATCCCTGAAATGTTTTACTGTAGTACTTTTCCAGATCTTTCTGGAATCTGCACACAAACCACTTCCAGTACGGCAGCTCAGAGTGGTCTGGGGTGATGCTCCAGTTAGCATAGTAAGAACCTCCTTTTCTGTATTGTTTCCAGGGGACTGTGTCATCTGAGGAATTTGGATAAAAATATCGATCACTCGCTACTGCTGTTGTGCAGATATCAGTAGACAAGTTTGTTGTTCCTCTGTAAAAACACCCATTCAATCCAATACTGCGGTGAAAAGGAACGCTGTGATCTCCAGGATGGTCTTCCATCGTGTTGGTGCAGATGGCTTTACAGAAAGGACACTGAACCCAACAGCACTGACAGAAGTGCTCAATCAAAATCTCATCTGGTCTTTTCCTGCACATTTTCATGTCATTAATGCTTGTAAAGCTGTTCTGTAGCTTTGTCATCCCTTTCTTCAGACTGCCATTTAAAAGACTCTCAAGAAAATCTAAGTCAATTTCGCTGAGATCACCACATGAATTCTCTGTGAGTTTCAGCTCATCTGTCAGGGTTTTTGTGAAGCATTTGAACCACATGTTGCCGTCTCCTCTCCGACTCTTGACCTGCTCTGTAGCTGCTTTAATTGCATTACTTACAATCTGCTCTTTTTGTGTCAGATTTCCTTTGAAAATGTTTAGAATCATTTTGGCTTTTTTGGTGAAGTATTTGTTCACTTTATTTTTTATGAATTGTTTGAAGTGTTCTCTGGGGTTATGAATGTATTTTATGTACTGGTCAAAAGCCTCCTTTTCTGCAAGAGATTTCAGAATGTGTTTCTCCAGATTTGGTCTGTTCTCACGTAATGCTTCTATGTCAGACCTCATCTGTGCTGCCAAATCAATAGCAGTTTTGTTGTAAACCGCGTGTAGGATAGAAGACTCAAGTTTGCTGCAGATGAATTCACTCAGTATGGCTGTTGTTGTCGCTCCTTTGTAGTAGTTCTTGAAGATGTTCCAATACTGAGTTTTCTGCTTCTCAAGATAAATTCTTGGGTCATTTGCTTCTCTGAATTCTTTGTGAAGTTCAGTAAACTTCTGTCTTGCAATGTCACACACGTGAAGACTGAGATCTATGGTAAACTCTTTTTTCAAAGTGTATTTTTGGCTCACAGATTCATGATGCTTTATTGACTTTTGAACACAGTCTGTTATTTCCTGAATGTAACTGTCACTGTAGCCTCGTGTTCCAACTGGTGACTTCTTCATTATTTTCTCAGTGTCCTGAATAATTTTTTGAGTCAGACGCCTTATAGAGTAATGACATTCAGCATTTAGGTCCATGTTCTCTTGTGACTTTTGAGTCCATGTAACATATTCTATACCTGATACAATTTTTTGACTAAACCACTTCAGTAATCCACCCTTGCTTTTCCTAGAGCTCTCACCAGCTTCCTGTGAAGATTCAGCTTCATCAGAATGCTCTAGATGCTTCTTTAGTCTCATGTAGACACAATAATCACTGCGGAGGTCTATCAGTTCATAGTCTTTCTGATATAACCGCTCATTTACAAGAGTCAATTCCTGATTTTCAGATAAGATTTGAGTCACATCCTCCCAGAAGTTCAGGTCTTCCAGTGGAGGAGTATCTTCAGTCATTTCAGTGACCCATTTGTTCCACATTTTGTCAAACTCCTTGCTCAGCATATTTTCATCTGTTCCTGTATCTTTCAGTCTCAAAGCTAGTTCCTTGCTCCGACTGAAAAGCTTGTTTTCATACTCTGTCCTTCTTTGATCCAGCTTCTCCCTGGCTTTTTTCTGTTCAATTGCTTCATCTAACTTTCTTTTTGTTCCCTTCACAAGGTCATCATGAAGATCTTTGATTCTGGTTTCAAATCTTCCTCGCCACTGACACAGAATTTCTTTGTCTTTGTCCTCCTCAAAGTAAGACATCATTGATTTTTCGACCTGCTCTTTTGTCATCCTCATGTCAGCCAATAAGTCATTATCCTGAACCTTAATGTTTCCATTGGCAATTCTGTTGTAGAATTTGTCTTCAGTGCTCAACATGGCGCTTCTGAGGGTCCATGTCCAGTCACTGTACTTAGTTTCTAGTTTTCTGTATACAGCAATCTCAAGTGTGTTTTTGAAGCTGAACACAAAGCTTTCATTTAGCAGTGCATTCCACAGATCTTTAATACGCATTTTAAACTGAGACAGTGTAATGCCGCTAGATGTAGAAGCTTTTGAGAGAATTGTGTCCTTCAACTCTTGAATATTTCTGCTGTAGTCTGGGTTTGGTGGTGCCATTGGTGGGCTGCCTTCCCACAGCTGTGCAAAATACTTTACATCAGTCTGAACATCAAATGTAATGACGTCACTGAAAAACTCTGTATCACAGTCTTCTTCTTTAGCAGCGAGTTTCGTCATCTCATCAAGTTTCTCCTGCAATCGTCTCCTTCCTTCCATGTTTTTCTCTCCGGCTGTAACATCTGAAACATTCTGATGCACAAACATGCAGCCTGGATTCAGCCTGATCTTCTTCATCCTCATGAAGGCTTGAACAACAATCTGAAGAATGTCCTGCATCTCGGCTGTGTTTTCTCCAAAGATGTTGATCAGTGTCATATTTCCGAGACCAACAACAAATGTGGCCATTTCATTGTCATGATTTCTTGTCGATCTTCCAGCCAGTTCTAGGGCACGAAGTCCCTCAGTATCAACAACTAGAATGTAGTCAAACTTCAGCTGTGATTTCATCTCTTTTGACACTCTGACCAGCTGCATGAAAGCTCCTCTGGTGCACCTGCCAGCACTGACAGCAAACTGCAGTCCAAACATGGCGTTCAGCATAGTGGATTTCCCAGAGCTCTGAATCCCTAAAACTGACAACACATAGACTCTCTTGTCTCCCAGTTCGTGGATGAGTGCATCAAGAACTGCAGTAACCCAGATCAGAGGAACATGGGCAGCATCACCATCCATCAGCTCCAGTGGAAATCCAGACATCATCATCTGTGCTGCAATACTCGGAAGAGAAGAGAAGTTAAACGTCAGGTCTCGATTGTGCCTTTTAACAGATGAACATGATTCGTAAATCTGACCGATCTCTCTCAGTATGTGCTCCACGCCAAAGGTTGCTGCTTGTAGTTTCTCTGATACTGTCTCAAGTTCTACTTGTGCAGCTGCCAGTTGCTGTGATTTATCATGTTTCTTTTTAAGATTTAGGACTGTTGACCATTTTTTATCATACTCATGAAGAAGGGCTGAAAGACTTTCAGCCGTGTAGTCATCCAGCAGGATGCCCAGCCATTTGAGAAAATATGACACCTTATTTCCTACTGGTGAATTCAGGTTTTGAATGAAGATTTTGATAAACTCGCTTAAGACTGATGTTTGTTGCTGTTCACGAACTTTTAGCATTTCTGATTGCTTAGAACTTTTGCTTTTTTCTATGTTGCTCCCCTTATACATCTCTCCTAATGTTGGTCGATGAAGTTCTTTATTCTTCTCACACCATTGATGCCACAGTTTTCCCTGCAATGGCAAAATTGATTCTTTGATTTCAGTCAGATCTTTACCCTGCAGTAATCTCATCATCTGCTGTGCTGACTCTTTTCCACTCCTGAGGTCTTCATCATTGTCCTCGTCTACTCTGATACCGGAGTGCTTGGCCACGTCTTCAAGCTTGAAAATGGGAGATGATTCATAAGACAAGAGCCCATTATTTATAGCTCTTCTGATTTCTTCAAATACAGCTGACTGATTTCTGTCTTTTAAACCAATTTTGTATTTCCCTTCTCGCATTTCTGTGAGAGCTGAATCATTATCAGTAAGGAGGCAGATAAGTGGCTTTGAGTCCTTGTAGAAGTTTTGGATCTTGGTCATGCTTTTGTCATTCTTGCCAAGTTGTGGTAAAATAGCAACATTTACAGAGGCCATTTCAGTCAGGATATCCAGCTGCTTCTCATTGGCTTCTGCATCACCATGGAGGTTACAGAACGCAACACATTGAGTAAATCTGTCTGTTTTCTCTCCAGAGGGACAGTACCAGGCAATCTCCACCAGTCCATCCATCAGGACTCTGGTTCTGCTGCTGCCTGGGCAGTTCCTGTGGAAGAAGGTGTTGTGTTTTTCATTGATCAGGCTGTTCATCAGTTGAGACTTGGAGGTCACAGGGCCAAACCTGAAGAAAGCCACCATTGGAGTTTCTGCCTTGTAGACTGGCTGGAATTTGCTACAGATTTTACCTTTATCATCAGTTGTCTTCCAGCTCTTGTTGATTTGTCGAAATGTCCAGAGTGGGAACTCAATCTGTTGTGTGAATGGATTTGGTACAAGCAGAGGCAGAGCATACTGACACTGTGAGAGTTTAGTCACCATGAGCTGCTTTAGGAAACTATCAGCACAATGAAACACTGCCAGCTGAACATCCATCAAGTGGACAGCATCTAATTTGTTTGTTTCATCAGAGGGTTTAGCAGTTTCTCCAAAAATATTAGCAAAGGCATCGCCAACATCTTCAGACGAGTTATTCTTTGTTTGTTGTGTGTGATGATGTTCTTTAATCTGGAGGCATCTTGCTCTGTAGTCCATCATCATCAATTTTTGTAAAAAAACTGAAGCCAGCTCCTCCTCTGCAAAAGACTCTTGGGACTGTGATTGTACAATTGGCTTAAGGAAATCAACAGTTCTCAGGTTTAGCCGTTTGCCTTCGAGATGAATCCTGTCAACGAGATGCACAGCACCTAGCTGTAAAAAAAAAAAAAAAAACAGTACCATAATACATAGTTAAATGGTATGACTAGTTGAAAAGCAATGGAAAAGAATGCTAATTAGTACACTTTTTGGTCATTTGGAATTAGAACATATGCTAAGTATGAATATGTAATGTGATCCCATTGTTGACATTTTCAGGTACAAACACGAACATAGGCTATTTGTACACTTGGATAGATGCTGAAAAATAGGCTACAGTATATTTATTGACAGCATCTAAAAGTAAACATTACATTTACAGCTGTAGAAACATAAAATGTGGGTTATTATATCATAAATATAGCTCATTGTAGCTCCATTTTTACTATTATAAAATAGGCCTTTATTGTATATCCCTTAACCCTACCCAAAATCGAATCACTTAAATTTTTGTTACAACATAGGCTAAAGTACTTTTAAGCCGCTATCCCCCACTTTTTCTAAATATAGCCCAAAGAAAAACTTGAATCAAGTGAATCAAAAAATAGTCTATCAAAAGCAAGTACAGACGACAATATGTTCCATTCTTCCACATGAAGAACAAATGTTCCACTTCTTGGACGGCAAATTTAAAAAAAAAAAAAAAATTTTCAAGAATGCATTATTTGATGGTTAATATTTAAACAGTTCGGTTGCTACTGAGGAGACATGCTGCATCCATAAGCTGTAAATAGGGAGGTATGTCCATTTCCATAATAAGATCGCTGCCTAAAGATAGGCCCCTCCCAGTATTGGTTCTGTGACTGCTAAAAAAATAAAAGGAAAGTTGCGGTAACCAGTAGCCTATATGTAAACAGTTTGTGTGTACGTTTTTGACCAACATTTTCCACTGATGTAATTACTATAGAAAGAAATATTGTAGTAGCCTAATACATATTTTCTTAGTTATCACAAAAGTTTTCTCTATTTATATTGCATGTCATAACTTATATGCTGCCTGCCCTTAGAAGTCTGTCTGACTCCAAAATCAGTGTTGTGAGGCAGGTAGGCCAACCTCTGTGTGAAAACACTGTCTGCAAACTCATTGACTGATGGGGGGCAGCGAGGCAAAAGCTGCACCCGAAAACTGGAAAATGATGCCTTCGGAGGACATATTTTAATGTAAGAAGGCATCATGGTATGTCCAAATCCAATGTTAGCTTTACTTCCTGTTTCCTGAGATACCTTCATCTGATCTATTTTTGAAGGCATCATAGATGTATCCTTCGCTGCTTTGATAGTGCTTTCTATTCTGTGACAGTTGAGATAAAATAAAGATGGCATCTGAAAGTTGCATTTGCTGGTCAGTTTGTGTGTAAATGTATGTTTTTGACCAACATTTTTCACTTTTGATGTCATTTCTAGCAAGAAAATACTATTGTAGTAATTAAATACTTGTTTAGTTCTCACTAAAGTTTGCGCTATTTTGCTGTAGATCATTAAACTGTTATGCTGCCTCAGAATCAGTTTCATGAGGTGCCTTCATGCACAAACACTGCCTTACAAGTCATTGCCTTATAAGGCAGAGAGGCAACAATCAGCTGCCGAGGTTTTTGAATGCAGCCAACAAGTCAAGTCTACTTTATGGTTATTAACTATGACGTGGTTTGGTGGCAACCAACCGGGATGTAGAGGTCCTCTGCTTCCAAAGAATGCGGTAGTGTAAACTTTTGTTCAGACCAAATATTAGTTCCTTTTTAGGCTAAAGGCTATGCAAATTTTAGATCTGTATATGCAAAGTTGCAAAAATAAATGTAGATTATGTCTTCTAGAACCACATACAAAAACAGAATACATAGTGGTCGGTAATAGGCGGCCCGCGGGCCAAAACTGGCCCGCCAGCAATTATATCTGGCCCACACCCACAGCCAGATTTTTTTTGATAGCTGCTGGTTATGAAATAGATCTTCGTCTCGTGGTGCCATCTAATATTATCACCGTGTCTACACTAGACGCGCTGCAACAGCTAAAAGCTGTCTACACTGAACGTGACAAACTAACCGTTGCAAAGCACTTGGACTACTTCAGAAACAGAACAGGGAATCCGTTTACTGTCGGAAATTTGTTGTGTCGCCTCGCACCCTGCAGCATCCAGTGTAGACAATATCACTGATTATAACGGGTTCTATTATCTTTTGTATCTATTATCTTTTTGCATCTCCCACATATGTGTGTTTTAGCAAGGCAGTCTGTGTTGCAAGTTGGTGAAATAAGGTACTTGCCAGGATACGTGTCACTACTCTGCTTTATTAATTTATCTAGTGTAAAACCCGGACACTGCCATACAAATGTTGCTTTGTGTTAATGACTGTCCTACGACAGGATTTAACACAGAGTAACAGCTCACTACCAGTTACAAAAGACACTGTAACAGTCTGTCACAGTCAATTCTAGTTGCATTTTTCAATTAATTTCTTACATTTTCCTTTGGCTATGTTCTACGGAGCCCCTAAAGGGACATGGTGGTAGAAAAAAAAAATGGGAAGGAAGGAAATTTTACGTGGTGGTGGAAAAAAATTTGGGATAGGAGGATTTTTTTTTTTTTTTTTTAAATCTTTTGCGTTCCCTCGCAAAGATGTTTTGCGTTCCCTCGCAAAGTTATAATCGTTCCCTTGCTGTGAGTTCGGACAAACACTTCCTCTTTAGTGTCCCGCTGGCTGGCAGTAGTGTTTCAGTTAGTAACATACGTTAATAATGCACACAAATAATGCGCGGCTCATAGAGTTTGAACTTGTTGGACTCAAAAATGAAGAAATGCAGTCAGTGCTTATTGCAGTTCAGTTGGCAATATATTCACAGATTCGAGCTTCCCGGATTAGTAACTCGTGAGCTAAACGTTGTTAAAAACACAAATGAAGCTACTTCCAATCACCTAGACAACAAGCTACAACAACCCAATTTTCCTCAAATGTGTTTTATAATAAATTGGCGGCGGAGATACACGCCTGAAGGGACCGTCTGAAAAGTGCAAAACCCAACACTTAGTTTGATTTAAAAAAAAAAAAAAAAAAAAAAAAAAAATGCATAACATTTATGATTATTAATTATTAAATAAAATAATATAATAATAACTTCACTGTTATTAGTAAAAATATTAAATAAATTGTAATGCCATCAAATCCAGTAAGCCATTATCATGCAAAAGCTGTTGTATGTAAGCTGTGTACCAACATCATTTGTGTAAAGAAGGCCTTTAAGTGCTACTTGCCAAACTAAGTGTTGTAGTACCTATAACCAGCAGGAGAGCAGTGGTGTATGAACTGAATTTGGTGCCAGTACAGTGTGTTACAGTGAAGTTATTGAGTATTTTTCATAATATAAAATGAGCAAAAGTGTTTTGGGTTTTGCACTTTTCAGACGGTCCCTTCAGGCGTGTATCTCCGCCGCCTGCTCATAGAGACCAATTTATTATAAAACACATTTGAGGAAAATTGGGTTGTTGTAGCTTGTTGTCTAGGCTACTATGATTGGAAGTAGCTGCATTTGTGTTTTAACAACGTTTAGCTCACGAGTTATTAATCCGGGAAGCTCGAATCTGTGAATATATTACTAACCGAACTGGGGCGCGTTTCCCGAAGCGAACTATGGTCGCAAGTTCGGTCGTTACCAATAGAGTTCAATGGGATTTACGACCATGGTTCACCAACGATGCTTTCGGGAAACGCACCCCTGCTTGACATAAGCACTGACTGCATTCATTTTTGAGTCCAACAAGTTCAAACTCTATGAGCCGCGCATTATTTGTGTGCATTATTAACGTATGTTACTAACTAAAACACTGCCAGCCAGCGGGACATTAAAGAGGAAGTGTTTGTCCGAGCTCACAGCAAGGGAACGATTATAACTTTGCGAGGGAACGCAACATCTTTGCGTGGGAACGCAAAATATCTTTGCGAGGGAACGCAATCTTTGCGAGGGAACGCAATCTTTGCGAGGGAACGCAAAACATCTTTGCGAGGGAACGCAATCTTTGCGAGGGAACGCAAAAAATCTTTGCGAGGGAACGCAATCTTTGCGAGGGAACGCAAAAGATTTGAAAAAAAAAAATTTCCTCCCATCCCAAATTTTTTTTCCACCACCAAGTAAAATTTCCTTCCTTCCCATTTTTTTTTCTACCACCATGTCCCTTTAGGGGCTCCGTAATGTTCTGGCCTGCCATCTAGTGGCGAAACATTTTTTTGGCCCGACAAGTTCTACAAGTTCTTACCTTTTGTTTGTCACATTTATCAGTTTGTAGTGCCAAGGTCCCCGATGGATGTGCGTTATTCTCACCGATCTTGGCTTCTGTTTCTGAACCTTGATTTTGTAAAAACAGAGGGGCGAAAAATCAATGGCGGCCAATTTATAGACTTCCAAATAAAGCAAATGCCTCTTATGAACTGATTCTTTTAAGTTGGCTAATTAACAAATATGGATATAGACAGCAATACATCCAGTGTCTTGCAACTTGACAAATATATTTTCAGTATCATTAGGATATATTAAAATTAAGGTAATCGTTAAGTATTTTGGAGATCACTCATCGATCCATGCAGTTTTATTACTACTACAATACAATCTTTTGAACCAGTTACACAGATTTATTACTACTACAAGACATTGGCTTCCTCTGGTGGACAACATTTGTCTGGCTATCACTAGACCAACCTCAATTTAAAATTGAGTATTACGACCTTCACTAACAACTTTCACATGAATCATAGCCTAATATTTAAATATATTGCAGTATTGAATCTTGGATGAAAATGTTAAAATGATGTAAATAAAGCATCTGTGTTACCACTTTGACCTTCACTGTTTTTCAAGCCTCTTGAAGGTGTGCACATCTCTCTGGTGTGGAACTGCTGATTATTGTCAGTGAACAGATGCTTAATCTTGTCAATCAATTCTCTCATCTCTGATTGGTTGTTCATGTTCTTGCTGCAGGTGTGATATCTTCCTCCACATTTCTCCAGCAGCTGCTCCAGAACAGAGTTGTTCTTCAAGTCATCTATTATAGTGTCACATTCTTCCTCTCGCTCATAGGTGAGGAGAATAATGAGGAGAACTCTGTCACCAAATATTCTCTGTAGCCATTCAATACCCATCTTATCCTCATCTGTCAACTGTCCGAGTCGCACAACAAAGATGAAGGCATGGATTTCATTCAGTATTTGACCAATAACAGGTTCAAGATCAGTCTCATGTGAGCCAATCATGTTGATCACAGTGACATGATGTTCTGATATCTTCCTCTGTAATGGAATGATCTCAGGGAATTCTGCATTTTTTATACAGAATTGTTTCTCTCCAAGTAGAATGTTGTCACCTCCAAACTGGACTGCCTCGGAGCTTCCAAATAATGCAACAGTCAAATCGGGATCACCGTGATCTAAAGCAAACACAGAACTGTTCTCAGACTCAGATAATATAAGAATAACAGCACAATATGAGATAATGTAATGGTGCTTCTGATATAGGCACATGTCTTACTCTTACCCTTATTGCTCTGAGATGAATCATTAAATTCTGAGCACACATGTACTGTACTTGTGTTTGGATTACAGTCTGGTTCCAGGTTACTCCCTTCTTCTACTGGCTTTACATTATCCTGGAGAAAGAACTAAGGACTGGTTCCTTATTACCATGACTTTAAAAGGTTGTATAATTGTGCATGAGTAAACATTTGTATACATATGCCATGTGGCCGAAAGTATGAGCACATCTGAACATCACTTGAATGTTTATTCTACATCTGTGTAGGTGAAATTGCCTTGTGAAAACAAAAATTCATAGAAAAATATATTTGGCCTTATATACTGTATAAAGTGCAGCAAGATATTTCAAAACAGAAAGACTTTTCTTTTTAAATTACACTCCTCATTCTTAAAAATAAAGTGTCTTTATTGGCATCCAGCAGCATGAAGAACCTTTAAAATCAATGGAACCTTCCGAACTGCACAACATTAATTATTAAAAATGTTTTATTATTAAATCTTGTCCACACTAAGAAAAAAAAAAAGTTTTTTTTTTAAGAACTGTTCACAGAAAGTTTATTTTAGAGTGGGGGAACCAAAAATGGTTCTTCTATGGCATTACTGTGAAAACCCTCCTTTGGAACATATTTAGGAGTGTGTTAACACTTTTACCTTGTATTCTCCATGTGCTTTATTTGAGGTCTTTGATCCAGGGTCTTGATCAAGTGATGTGAAAGGATCTGAAGTTGGTTGCAGTTCTAAATTAGTTGTTGAATCTGTCACAGCTGGTTCATAATTGTCTTTGTTTAGGGTTTCTGTGTATTTTTCATCATGTGTCATTAGAGGATTCCCCAATACATCATCTGGTTCTTGATATGTTACCCGAGGATTTTCCATGATGTCGTCTGTATATTGATGTGTGACTGAAGGATTGATACAATCTGAATCTCTATATGACTCTGGAGAGGTGTCCATTTCATTATCTTCTGTATCTTGATCCATAATTATATGACTGTAAAACAAAATAAACATTAAACAGGTTTGGTGGATCACATAATCCCCAGACAAGATACAGTGGTCCCAAACAGTATTTGAACATTTTGACTTTGATTGTACTGAATACAAAATATACTGTATATAAAATATCCACAAACAAACAATGCTTCCCTTCAAAATAGGTATATATAGAGTAAAATAAAAATTCTCTTGACATTTATGCCATAACAAAGGTGTTTCATAAACACTCAGTTACAGCAGCCAGAGAACTCTTGATGCAATAAAATCAAGAGCCCAATTAAAGCCAACGCTGACCTCAATAAATCATTAACATCTAAACCTCTGTTAATTCTCATTTGAACTTATATAGATGTATGACAGAAGTCAATCTAGTTAGTAATGAGTGAAGCTGGTAATGTATTGTAAAGCTTATGGAGTTGTTTAATCACATCGTGAAAGATTTAATGTATTTTATCTTCAATTGATTTCAATGAAGGCTGTGACTGAAGTTAGTTGTTTCTCTTTCCTTCAGTGAGTCTGCTTGTTAACAGCAGGTGTTCATCATTAATGTTCAATCATCACTTAATTATCTCATTAACTCTGACACTGCTTCAATGGTACTTTAACTCAGTAGTGCACACACACATGAACACTTAGCAGTGTCATATAACCCAGGCGTTTTTCTGCATACTATTACATAAATCTTACCCATTTCATTTACATATGACTTACAAATATGGATTACACTAAGTTTATTAGTTTGTTTATGTAAAAACTATGTAATCCAAATGGTTGAAAAATTTGAATGTAATTCAATTACATAAAACTTTATTTTTTTTATTTTTTTTGAGTGAGGATGGGTGTATTGGCCCGGATGCAGTCAATGACTTGTGCTGGGCCACAGGAAGTTTCTTTTCCACAGAAATTTTTATTAATTTATTTATTTATTTTGGATGGGGGAACCAAAAATGGTTATTCTATGGCACTACTGTGAAAAACCCCTTTTGGAACATTTTAAGAGTGTGTTTTCACTTTTACCTTGTATTCTCAGGTGCTTTATTTGAGGTCTTTGATCCAGGGTCTTGATCAAGCGATGTAAAGGGAAGTGGAGTTGGTTGCAATTCTACTTTAGTTGTTGAATCTGTCACTTCTGGTTCATAATTGTCTTTGTTTAGGGTTTTTTCATCATGTGTCACTGGAAGATTCCCCAAGACATCATCTGGTTCTTGATTTGTTTCCCGAGGATTTTCCATGATGTCATCCAGATATTGATGTGTGACTGAAGGATTGATACAATCTGAATCTCTATATGAATCTGGAGAGGTGTCCATTTCATTGTCTTCTGTATCTTGATCCATAATTATATGACTGTAAAACAAAATAAACATTAAACAGGTTTGGTGGATCATATAAACCCCAGATAAGATGGTCCCAAACAGTATTTGAACATTTTGACTTTGATTGTATTTAATACAAAATATGCTGTATATTAAACATCCACAAACAAATGATGCTTCCCTTCAAAAAAGGTATATATAGAGTAAAATAAAAATACAAGTTTTGAATGCTTAAGTATATGTCAGTACATAGAAGATGAAAAGGGCTTTTTAAGCATCAAAAACAAACAAATAAATAAATATGTGTCCTGTTTAATTTTATATACATGATTTACAGAAGACACCCATTAAAATGTCATTCAAAGTGTAACAATAGTTTATACCAAAAATATTTTTATTTAAAACAAGAATCATTTGATGACAAATTAAAAGACTCATTTTAAGGATCAGAGTACAGCCCCTAAATACTATTTAATTGCCTTTTTTGAGTCTTTATACTTTGTCACTATCCTTAAAACCAGTAGGTTTTACCCATCTGTCAGCAAGAGGTTTTTGTAAGGAAGTAAACATCATACCAATAACATTTATTATCTCATATTGTTATATATATTTCAATAAGTACAGGTCAGAATAAGATTCTTCTTTTTTTTTTTTTTTTTTTTTACATAAAATATATCTATTACATTATATATGACCATGGTTTGGTACTCTGAATGACATTTTGCCAAAAAGGGAAAGAATATTGTCATTGTTCCCATTACTGCAATATTTTTAGTATTAGTATGTATCAGTCTGTATTGAGTAAATGACGGCAGAAGCAGATGTTGAAAAATAATAAGCATTTTATTTTATTGTTCTGATGCTCTCTGCCATGCTTGCATAGATTGTCCCTTTGTTTCCGACTTGCTTTGCCACAAAAATGACTGTAATGCTAATGGTATATGGTACTGTGTGGTAACCTTTTGTAATTTAGGTTACCGAACCGTGAAAAGGTGAAACTGTCAAATATTTAAGAGCAATCTTTGCTGCAGCACCACATGGTCTTCCGGGTGCCTTTTGATGATGTCACAAACTGTCGAATGACTATCAGTTTTTTATATGATTTCAGAATGGCTTCTTGTTCCTGTTACACTATGATAAGACAATAAGACAAAAAACAACAAGACACAGTCCTTTAAATACAGCCCCAATGTATTGTAATGTAATAAAATCAAGAATTTGTGAATTGTTAGTTTTCTTTAACTTTTTATTTAACTGTTTTCACTGACCACATTAATTGTGTTCTGTAAATATAAACAAATTTTGATGTTGATGGCTGCAACACACTTCAAAAAAAAAAAAAATTGTGACAGAGGCAAAATAGTAAAAGTAAAAATTTTGTATAATATTTTGAAACAATCCACAACATGGTAATACACTTGCCTAAAGGATTATTAGGAACACCTGTTCAATTTCTCATTAATGCAATTATCTAATCAACCAATCACATGGCAGTTGCTTCAATGCATTTAGGGGTGTGGTCCTGGTCAAGACAATCTCCTGAACTCCAAACTGAATGTCAGAATGGGAAAGAAAGTTGATTTAAGCAATTTTGAGCGTGGCATGGTTGTTGGTGCCAGACGGGCCGGTCTGAGTATTTCACAATCTGCTCAGTTACTGGGATTTTCACGCACAACCATTTCTAGGGTTTACAAAGAATGGTGTGAAAAGGGAAAAACATCCAGTATGTGGCAGTTCTGTGGGCGAAAATGCCTTGTTGATGCTAGTGGTCAGAGGAGAATGGGCCGACTGATTCAAGCTGATAGAAGAGCAACTTTGACTGAAATAACCACTCGTTACAACCGAGGTATGCAGCAAAGCATTTGTGAAGCCACAACATGCACAACCTTGAGGCGGATGGGCTACAACAGCAGAAGACCCCACCGGGTACCACTCATCTCCACTACAAATAGGAAAGGCTGGTTTTGTGCTGGTCTGCACACCTTTTCTTTTATTAATTCTGAATAAAGTAGCCAGTAGTCAAAGCTGACCCTGTCCTCTTCCTTCCTAAACAAACAAACTCTATTACAGCAAGATTGCAAAGTATTTGTCTTTCAACATAATATTGTGAAAACATTATTTCACCCATATTTTGACATTTTAATTTCACAAAAGCTATTTGAAACATGAAAGTTTAAACACTATTAAGAAAGTATAAACTTTATTTAAATGATTTTTTTTTATGTATAATGTATCTAAAATTACTTTTGTAAATTTAATTTGATGCAAACAACAAAATGGCAACAAAATTTCATAGCTCTATATTGCAGGGAATAGACCATTAAAGACCAACTGTACAAAATAAGTTTTGTTTATTGGTTATTTGAAATAGTAAATATATAAAGTAACAAAGGTGAAGTCTTATGAGTCATTAACAAAGAAAAAACATTATATCGTGCAAATGAACATGATGTAAATCTTCTAACAAAAGAAAATAAATAAATAAAAAAGGACATTATGACCAATCAATGCATCTTGTCATTAATGAAATAAAGGTTTATCAGAACACCAAAAATCAAATAGGCTCTATAATACACAAAATAATATTGCGGGCTTTCAACAAACAGCATGAAGAAAATAACAATAATAAGAAAATATAATAGCTGCGAGCAACAAATAAGAATAATAAATTACTGTAGTTGATTTGAACATCCTGGAGAAACACAGACAAACTTCTCATAAAACTATTAATTAAAAATAATAAATGAAAATCACCTGTTGTTCGGCAACTGGAATCCAGCTTGAAAGTCAATAGGATTAAAAAAACTGAAACACTTAAAAAATGACACACTGCTTATGAAGACAGAGGGTGATCAAATCCTTACTAAGAGAATCTCAGACAGCCTCATATAATCATAAAGATCCAACCTCTCAACTAGCTCATTCTGATTATTTTATTCTCTCTAAATCTTAGAACAAATCTGGTTAATACCTAACTTTAGACTGATGGTCATTGAACTGATCAGGTTGAACTGGTAAAAATGAAACTTTAATCTACAGAGTTTCTAAACAGGTCACGTGATTTCTAGTAAACTGAAAGTATCAATTCCCTGTCAAAAGTAATGCAGTCACAGATCAAAAAATAATAAGCGTGCATCGGTCACAATTTTGTTTTGTTTAGTTAGTTTACTTTTCATGGACTTTTAGTTTTGTTTTCCCTATAGTCGTGTTTTTTGTCTTTGTTTCCCACCAATCATTAGTTTTTATGGATTCTCACAGCTGCTTGTCACTGAATTAGTTATTCCAGCACAAGGTCACGCCTTACAGAGGAGGGAGTAATGCCATGTTTCTGTTTAGTTAGTTTCATTTTCATGGAATTTTGCTTTTGTTTTCCCTAGTCAAGAGTTTCTTTGCCTTTGTTTCTAGACAATCATTTTGTAAGACTTCATTTTCCTGCTAGGACAAAAACTGAGATCAAGTGCCCTGCAATAAAGCAATAAAATTCATCTGGATAGACGATCTCAAAGAAATAGGAAAGGACAACGCCTTGCCCTAAACTGTCCTCACACGTCTACAGTATGAAACCCCGCCTCTGAAAAGATATACCTTCTGAAAAGATTTAACCTTCGCCCAGGCAGTCGGATTCCTTTTTGGGCCGATGGGGGGTTCTCTACAATTTGTTCACTGATTATTCTCACAGCTGACTGTCATTGAGTTCATAATCTCTGTGTATTTAGTTCCTCCTTGTTCACCCTTCAGTTGTCATTTGTGTTATGTGCACTCTGTCATGCCTTGTGGATTTACCTGAGTTTATTTTATTATTACAGTTTTTCTCAGTTGCTTTATTTTGTTGTTGTTGTTTTCTCAAAACAATAAGTTCAGGTCTCTGAACAAGTATGTTCTTGTTCACATCAGATTTGGATTTCTTATTGTTTTAAGCAAATTGCATTTGTTTTGCCACGTACATACTATGTACAAAAGAGTAAATAGAATTGTCTACAGTTTGCACAACATCTAAATGCACATGGCTTGTTGATCAAAACTTATGAGTTGATTCTCTGTGAAACTGTCAAACTCTTCAAAACTTATAAACATTCTTTCATCAAGCGAGCCTCCACATGCAAAATAATCTATTCAGATATCAAAATCTGTCAGACATGCATGCAGTCCATAAATACTTATGACATTGAATGTTTGTAATGTCTGCTGAATTGGCAAATGGCCTGCCATTGTAATGAAACAAGAATAACAATATTTCAATCACCCAGTCAAGTTTGGAAGCATACAGTAGGCTATATGGAGTTTTCCCAGCACAATCACTGCCATTTTTGGACATGCAGAAACGTCTAAATCTCTAAACAGCTATGGCAGTTTATTTTTGTAGAAATGTGTTATATATAAACTAACAAAACACAGTTGTTTGTAGTGGAAGGTATGGAAGATATGTGAGAATATGTGGTGTTAGGGGAAGACAATAGAATATGTAAAAAAGAAAAAGCAACTGTGAGTTTCCAGTTTACGTAACATATTTCTACAAAAATAAATGTGCTGTTTAAATAAAAATGTTCAGTCCCACTTAATATTAGGTGTCTTTAACTACTTTGTACTAACATTTACTGTAAATTAATCATTTAATACAATGCACTTATTGTGTACATGTTTTATATTGTATTTATTTAAAAAAATAAAAATAAAAATACAGCTGTAAGGCTTTCTGAAGTGATTAAGGCTTTCAACAAATTGTGATGAAAAGCGGTTCATTACTCAAAGCTTTTAACATAGTGCAAATTAGCAACATCTGGTGGTCAGACTTGTTTTCTCCACCATATCTAACAAATCATCGTGGAGCAGATCTATGGTTTGAAAAAGCATGTGACCAAACAAAGCTTCGGAAGTCTGTGACATACAGAATCACTCTTGTCTTGTCTTTGATCAAGACCAAAGTCATGACAACATAATTTAGAGTCCTGTCCTATTCATCATGGCAGATTAAAGGGGAGTCCTGGGTAACACTTTAGAATACTGATCCTTCATTAATGAATAACTACACAGGAACAAATGAGTAATGCATTATTAACACTCTAGTAACTACTGTTAACTAACAAGTAACTCTGATGAATGAATTAGTAAGTAATAGTGCTTAGTTAAAGGTGGTAGTTCACTATTAACTAATCAGTAACTACTGTTTTTTCATTCCTCCCAGAGAACTACTAAGAACTACTATATACATGTTCGTAATTAATGTGAATAATGAATAATGTATAATTAATTCTAGAGTAAAGGCTTTGGTAACACACTAGTAATGACTGAAGTATTACCAAATACTTAAGAAGGAATTACTAATTATTTGGATCAGTATTCTAAAGCGAAAAGCATGATAACTCTCTAGTAACTACTGAAGTCTTTGTAAACTTTTGAGGTTTTTGTAAAGTATTGAATAGTAATAACTCAAGAGTTACTATATAACTCTAAAGTAACTACTTTTTTGGATCAGTATTCTAAAGTGAAGATCATGGTAACCCACTAGTAATTACTTAAGTGTTACTACATCCTTCTAAAGGAACTACTAATTATTTGGGTCAGTATGTGAAGATCATGGTAACCCACTAGTAATTACTTAAGTGTTACCAAATATATCATAAGGAATTACTGTACAAAAACATACAAAAACATCAAAAGTTTACAATGACTTCAGTAGTTACTTGAGAGTTATCATGCTTTTCACTTTAGAATACTGATCCAAATAATTAGTAATTCCTTCTTAAGTATTTAGTAATACTTCAGTCATTACTAGTGGGTTACCAAGGCCTTTACTTTAGAATTAATTATACATCATGCATCATTCATGTTAATTATGAACCTGTATATAGTAGTTCTTAGTAGTTCTCTGGGAGGTATGAAAAAAACAGTAGTTACTGATTAGTTAATAGTGAACTACCACCTTCAACTGAGCACTATTACTTACTAATTAATTCATCAGAGTTACTTGTTAGTTAAAGTTACTAGAGTGTTAATAATGCATTACTCATTGGTTCCTGTGTAGTTATTCATTAATGAAGGATCAGTATTCTAAAGTGTTACCGAGTCCTGTTGTAATAAGGGGAGTCTACCCTCATGTTTGCCTGCTGATCACTACACTTCAAGGGTTAGTTTAAATAAAATGAAACTAAACTTTTCGTCGCTTAATAACATTAAGTTTGAACCTGTAGTCACAGGTTCAATTTTAACAATGTCATCAATTTGTTTTGATAATTCCAGTTAGCATCTTGTGTAGGTACTGCACACAGGCAGGACTTCACTATATTGTGAATTGTGAAATACTGGTAAATAAAATAAAATGTTTACAACCATAAACACTATACCCTCACTCCAGTCCTCTAAATAAAAAACTACATAAAAATACTCAATGAAGAGTCTGATTGCATGAAACTATATTCAAGTGACATGAGAGGATCAAAGAAGCACTCGTTCATAACATCTGCAGTAACTGACTGAAGTTCATTCACAACAGTAAGAGTATCTGTACATTTCCACAAGAGTTAAATGAAGACTTTAAACTCGGTTTGTGAGTCCTTCAGCAGTCATGAGCAGATTATAATCTGTGACATCTGCAGGAATAGAGATGAACAGACATTTTAATCTCACCTCAACATCATCGTAGTCTGTATCATCACTCTGTTTGACACCTGAGAGTCAGAATGGAAGTTGTATTGGATCATGTTTGTTTGATTTTGATTGCTGTCAGATTTTAGCATCAAAAAAATTGAATTGAAAAATTGAAAGTCGAAAGAAACTGTCATCTAACATGGACAATATACACTTGCACAATGAGGAATTCAAGGAGACAGGCTTTAATAACAAATACTTAGTAATGTATAAAATATATAATATAAATATATAATATATATATATATATATATATATATATATATATATATATATATATATATATATATATATATATATATGTATATATAAAATAATTAAAAAATATGAATAAAGACATTATCATAAACATACACCACTTAGAAAACAGCATTAAAGGATTAGTTCACTTTCAAATTAAAATGTCCTGATAATTTAAGTGTTTGGACTTTCTGTTTGCATTTTGATTTGTTCCTGTGGTCCTTTGTTAAGTTTCCCGTCAGTACTTTGTTTCTATGGTTACCTTCATGAGTTTAGTAGTGTCAGCTGTTCATCATTAATCATCTAGTTTCTGTTTATTATTTAACCTCCACTTTTCCCTGCAGGTCAAGTATATAACAATAGTTCAAACTTTGATCTGTGGAGGGCAATAATACACTTAGCAGCATCTACACTGCTGGAATTCTGATAGAGGAGAAGAAAAGTGCTAGTTCAAGACAAGCGTTTATGGTTAAAAAGTATATTATTTGTAATTTATTTAGAAAACGACTGATTGTTACGCTAGATAAGACCCTTATTCCTCGCCTGGGATCATGCAGAGCACTTTGAAGTTTCAATGAAACTGTAATTTTGACCTTCAACCGTTTGGAGTCAGTTGAAGTCCTCTATAAGGAGAATAATCCTGGAATGTTTTCATCAAAATCCTTCATTTCTTTTCAACTGAAGAAAGAAAGACATGAACATCTTGGGTGACGTGGGGGTGAGTAAATTATCAGGAAAAGTTTATTTGAAAGTGAACTAATCCTTTAACTCAGGAGAAATCCAAAAACAAAACCTGGTGGTCTGACTGTAAAAAATTGCAACATAAGAAGTAATGTTTTGAGTATTTGTTTTCAACACCTAAGATTTAGTGTAGTCAGAACAAATGCAAAAATTTAACAAATTAATCTGTTTTTAAACAAAAATAAAATATGGCTAGAAAAACTAGATGATGATGTATCTTGGTTTAATATCCTATTGACTGTCAAAATACATATTGTTTCTCTATATAAACTTTGATGATTATTTCACCCCATTTAATACACTGTAAAAAAAATCCCTGTAAAATTTACGGTAAAAAAACGGCAGCTGTGGTTGCCAGAACATTACCGTAAAAAATACAATAGCAACGTAAAAAAAATATATGTTAAATTTACGGTAAAATAACGTATTTCATTAACTGATCTAATGTTAATTTACCAACCTAATGAAGTACTAATATCTGTTTTGTACCTTTATAATACACTGACAGTCACCAAACGCAGTGGTGATAAGAGTCACATGATGAATCAAAGTTCATCACAAGCAGATTTTCCACAAGCTGAGAAGAACAACACTAACATATAGAGGGTGCACACAGTGTCATTCACACACACACATTAAACACCATCATGGTAACATGCATGAAATTTTAAAAATGCAATAAACATTAATTTAACAACATTAGATGTAACATAAAACCCTAATGTACATAACTGATTAGAAAAAAATGAGAAAAACTAAGAAGAAACAGTTATTTCAACAAAAATATATCAAATGTGAAGTCACGCAGGGAATTGTGGGAATGTCAATTTACGTTTTTTCACTGTAAATTTTATGATGAATTGTTATTTTTTACTTCCAAAAACTGCAAATTTAACGGTATTTTACCGTAAAATTACATTAAATGTACCGTTAGATCTATTACAGTTATTCACCGTATATGGTACGGAAACTTTCTGTAAACCAATTGACAGTTTTTCACCGCAGCATTTTTACAGTCTTTTACTGTTAAAATCATGGTCATTTTTTACAGTGTAACTTCCATATTCCAACATCCTTTCAGTACTAAAAAAACCATTTCAGTTTTTCGAAATTAGCAAGATACTTTTATTATTCTTGCAGCAACAGAGTAGGAGCAAACCACAAAAACACAAATCACTCCCACAATACCAAACACAATAAACACATGTATGTAAGATGAACTGTAGGAGAGTGGGATGGTCACTTCCAATCACTTTCTGAAAAGTAAGAGATGAAGAACTGCAGTAATCAGTTTATTCATAGTAAACTTTACATTTAATTACAGTATCTAACGACATGATGATTGCAGTTTGTAAACCAAAAGAAGTTAGCATTGTGAGAATAAAAATTAGTAGATAATGCTCAGTGTCTTGAATAGAAGCCGTTTCAAATAAACAATATGAAATAGCATAAATTATTCTTGAACTGACCAAACTATTTAAAGGGAGAAAGTTACATTAAAAACTTACATTTCAACATTGGATGTAAAATTTTTATGTTAAGTCCACTATTGTTTTAAATAGAATTGTTCTATAGTTTATGCAGTATTTAGTGCAATTACATCAAAAGTAATTGTAATTAAATTACAGAAACTGATTAACACAAAAATGAACACACAAAAATGAAAACTTGACAAAAGTCAGTTAAAAATGTTTTTAAATTCCAACATGCTGGAAATATGTACGGTAGAGGTAAGTGGGATCTGTAGAGCAGGAGACAAGAATCCATGGATGTAAAAATAAAGAAACAAGCCCCAAGAAGCCGTGGTTTACAGTGAATTGAAAACAGCTAAGCACCGTTATTAGGCACAATGCAGAGCAGAGTCCCTAAAACACCCTTAGCTGTTCTAATGTTCTAATGGCTTTCATTAAAAACAGTCCATTTTTTATTATTTAGTTGGTGTACGTTTGTAGAGTAATTTACAACGGCTTAGAACACGGCTCAACCAATCAGAATCAAGGACTAGAACTATCTGTTTCTATAATTTTGTAAGATTGTTCGTGTATCACTTTAGAGGCTCTGCAGCACCAGCAGTATCACTTTGTGCATTAATCCCTAAAAAAGTGTTAAAAGAGTCTGTAGACAGATGTACATTTGGTTTTCTTTCTCTAACAAAAATTATTCTCTAACACTATCTTTCTCTCTAGTGCTTTAGTTTGTCATCAGGAGCAGAAACCGTTCATGATATAGCAGACTGAACATGACGCTTGAAACACTTGCAACACTTGAAAACAAGACATTTCAGTTATTTAGACACATTTAATAATTGACTGTATTACCTGTGTTACTGATGAGGAGAAGAATGAAGGATGTGAGCAGATGATCTACTGCCATTGTAACAAACATCAAGATGGCTGAAGTTGTGTTCTTAAAACAGGAAGTAGAATAAGTGAAATGACATTTGTGTTACATATCTGTAAATCTCCACCACAAAAAGCCCAGTTCATTTTTTGACCCTGTGCTAGCTGGACAATTATTAGTTTAGATTAGTTAGATTTGACTAAAAACTAAAAAATAAAGCAAGAGATGTTTACAATTTAAGCAAGTTACGTCCCTTTAATAACAGTAAGAAGAGGAACATCACTGTGTCACACTTTTTTATTTTCCTTAGTGTATTGACTACTGTGATACATTAAACTTTTAATGGGTGGTTTTATTTTTACTTCTGGTTTATTTTTGTGTATGTGTGATATTCTTGCTCTTCTGTAAAGAGCTTGGGTCAGCCTGGGGGCTGTTGGAAATGTGCTATACAAATAAAAATGAACTTGAACTTGAATCACTGTGTCACATTTTTCTTTGAGAAACAGCCTCTTACCTCCATATAGATGAGACTAAACTGAAAACAGACATTAGTTTGAATCAGTGACAGAAAACACTGCAGTGTCAGACAATAAACTGAACAAATCTAAATGAGTAACTGTATGTAATTGTTAAATTGACATTGTTATTGTTGGGCTTTCAAAGAGACTCAGTTTATCTTGTTAGCACGGCCTGTTTGCCCCTGCAGGTAGAAGGTGTAACTACACCAGCATCTTTCTCCATTGACAGCCATTCAAAACGATCAGTGTAAAAAAAAAAAAACATTTTTTTTTAAAAAGTCAGATTTCTTCATTCCTGCAGCACCTGAGGAACTGTCTTTGAGATGAATACTAGCTTTCTCTAGAAATTATAGAGCTCATAAGAAAACATCAATTTTTTGGTCAGTTTCAACTGCAAATTTGATTTATTATTACAACAATTGACCCTTCACAAAGACCCGCCCACCTTAGTTACTGTTGCTACGTCCGACAAGCCATGGGCTCTCGCGCCACACATCATGTTCTCATGCAGTGAAAAATACATCACAGAGCAAAAAGGACACCGACAGACAAGATAGAGCAGGTTTCTTTAGGTATGAAAGAAAGTCAAAGAGAGTTTGAAGAATGCAGTTAGCATTGATACATCACTGACTCAACATTGTTTCAGTGATTGCTTGCTATCTGGAATTCTCAGAACCCTGAGGAGAGAGAAACACACAATTCGGCAGCTTTTTTGGGATTTGAATCCATTTTACACCTCCATCATCAACTCACACTCCTGTATTTGGTTAGATAAATAAATCATAAGGTTTATAAGAAAATAAAAGTATTATTTTCTGTTGACTATCATCATCAGAAACTTAAGTGACCAGAAATAATGTGATTATTCACATTATTTGTTGTTAATGTTAATTCCTGTCAATCTTTGACTGGCATAGTCAAAGACATGACATACATCATATAAAGGTGATCATACCAATGCTCGCATAAAAGAAAACAGACTAGATATGGAAAAATATCAAGCGTAATGTGATTAGTACTGGTTATATAATAATAGTAATAAAGTAAAGATTTACAGTAGCACAGATATTGAATGCAGTGTGATCTCTGTATGAGCAATCACTGTTAATGCACTGAACTGAAATAGACTCTCTGATACACACAATTACTGATCTGAGCGCATACCATAGACTTCTGTTAGCTATTATAATTACTGAGAACTAAATATATCCTTTAACTCTTTTTTCAAATAAGGACATTGCCAATTGTCTCCACTGGAAGGTTTTGGTACTATTTATCCAGCATCTCTACACACACAAGCTGATAATGCCTGTTGCCAAAGCTGAAGCAGAGCACAGAAGGAAGGACTGACCACCAGTCTCACCTCACTAACACACACGTGGTGTGTGTGGTTTGAAGTGCTGCAGTCAAACACCATTTGCAGTCATAAACAAAGACCTTATCTAGATTTTTTTTGTCTCTATGGGGAATCAATGATAGAAATCTTTACAGCTTGAAAGTCCTTGTAGAGTTTCAAAATAAACCTTCATGTCAGTTTTGAAATGGGTGATATTGGGTTTCCTTTGAGACCATTTATATTTGTGTATGCAAAACTTACCAAGCAATATTATAAGATTTAAAATAAAAATATGACTCATTTATATCTTTTTGCCTTAATTAAAAAATATCTCTTATCTCTATGTTAATTTCCAATTAACGTATCCATATTACAGAATACACAAGATTCAGAAATTTTTATATCTTTTTAGGAATTGGTTTGTTCAATAAATGATATGTATAATTTTGAAGTATATTTCATGAACTTTGTTGACACAGTTTTTGTTATTATTAGTCAATTTCCAATTAATATTCTCAAAATGGTTATTCTAATATTACAGAACGTTGCAGGACAATGAATCAAACATCTAAAAAAAATGTTTTATTGTATTTGCTATCTTTAATACCATCACAATTTAACAAAACCTCTTTTTAAAAACATCTGTTTATAAGATTCACTGTTGCTTTGCAAAAGTCTCCAAAAACCTGCTGGTATTACATTGAATAGAGCTACATTTTCAAAAAGGCAAAATCGTCTTTAAAAAATTGTCACATGTATACTCCTAGAGGAATGACCAACACACGAAAAGAATAGGAAATATGAAAAAAATACATATAGCTTTTATTTGGAGAATTTGTGTACAATATAAAATCAGCCACAATGCAAAAAAAAAAATAAAAAATAAAAAATAAATAAATCACAATGAAGGGGTTAAACACACACACACACACACACACACACACACACACACACACACACACACACACACACACACACAGATTATAGTCCTAGTCCCACTGAGATTTTAAAATCTCTTGTTCAACAGGGACCTGGTCAAGAAAGGCAGCAAGCAAATTCAAAAAGCACAAAACATGAGGAAATAAGAGAAGCACTCGTTCAAAACATCTGCAGTAACAGACTAACATTCATTCACAGCAGTAAGAGTATCTGTACACTTCCACAAAGAGTCATGAAGTTAAATTAAGACTTGAAGCTATGGTTATCCAGTTGAGTCTGATCTTCAGCAGTCATGAGCAGATGAAGGTGTTTGGTGTCCTACTGTACAGTAGATGATGGTGGTCCAGGTATCTCCTGTCATCTTCTGCGTCAGAGTCTGAAGAGAAATAAATCAAACATCACAGAATGTGAAACACAGTTAATATTCAGTATTGGCTGATATGACTTTTATAATCTGTGACGTCTGCAGGAATAGAGATGAACAGACATTTGAATCTCACCTCAACATCATCGTAGTCTGTATCATCACTCTGTTTGACACCTGAGAGTCAGAATGGAGCTTTATTCACAGATTACAGCTTGTGTGGAAACATGTTTCTTTGTGTTTGATTGCTGTCAGATGTTTGATTTCTCTCATGTATCAGACTGACTGTTCTGGATTCATTAGACTGATGTTACTATAAAAGGGCATGTTAGACATTGTTTTGAGTTTTTTCAAAGCTTAAGTTATTGCAACATGTATGAAATTCTTAATAATGTGTTGAGTATTCAAGTCAGAACAATTTTTTAGTACTACCCTTTTTTTTCTCTTTTTTTTTTTTTTCAATATTTGCAAGATGGACATACCTTTATTATTCTTGCAGCAACAGAAAAGGACCAAACCAGAAAACACTATCACTCCCACAACACCAAACCCAATAAGAAGCACATGTATGTAAGATGAACTGTAGGAGGATGGGATTTTAAGTATCTCATTCTCTGAAAAGTAAAAGATGAAGAAATGCAGTAATTAGTTTATTCTTATTAAACTTTACAGTCACTTTATTATCTATATAAATACCTTGCCGCTTGCAATTTGTAAACCAAAAGCAGTTTGTGAGACTAAAGAAAAGTAAATAATTCTCACTGTATCTACACACACACACATGTCTTGAATAGAAGCAGATATTTACCTCCACAGAGTTGTTTAATCTCTATTCTGTCTTTTTTGCTGCTAACCGGGTTGCTATGGTTACAGATGATGGATTCCTCACTGCAGTTCAGGGTGAGAGTGTAGATCTCATGTGATGTCACTTCCTCTGGAGAGCATCTGTTGTTCTGATAGCTGGAGTGAATCATGAGGTCATGAGCTCTGCATGTGAAGTTCACAGTACAGGAGTCACTGCTGGACCAGTTTGAGTTTACAGTCAGAACAGGAGCCTCCACAGCATCTGAAACACACATTTACTCCAAGATCAGTCACATTCACAGTGATACTATACATTCAAATCTAAACACAACACTGTATTAGTGTAAATATAAAGGAATATTATATGAGCAACAATTTCTTTTGCAGTTGTTGCAGTAGCAAATAAAATCATAGATTATATATAACATATAAATGAAAAAGTGAACAAATTGCTCTTGTGATTTTTCTTTTATGCAGGAACAAATTACATCCCACAAAGAAAAGAAACTCACCTATAACAGATACTCTGTATGCAGCAACATGTGAGTCATCTCCTACTGTTCTTGCTCTGTAGAGTCCACTGTCTGTCTTCTGCATGTTCTTCAGTGTGAGAGAGAAGGTTTTATTATTGAAATACACTCTCTTCTTGTAAGAAGTGTCATATATTACTTCTTTTATTTGACTTATATAAGTAACTATTTTTGCTGAATTGTCTTTGACCCAGTACAAGAAAGGTAGTTCATGTGTCTGTAAATCCAGTTGAACAGAATCTCCTGTCTGAACAAACACAGAGATCTCAGCACTGAACCCTGAGGAGAGAGAAACACACAGTTCAACAAATTTTGGATTTGGACCCATTTTACACCTTCATCTTACTCCATCATCAACTTACACTTACATTTGATTAAATAAACAAGGTTCATAAGGAAATAAAAGTATTGTTTCCATTCAGAGTATTATTTCCTGTCATCATCATGTCAATTTAACATTGGCAATCAGTTAATTTACTGAATAGTTAGGCTAACTGTTGCTTTAGTTATGTATTAACACCAGTGTTGGGTAAGTTACTCCAAAAAAGTAATTAATTACTAGCTACTAATTACATCTTCAACAGTGTAATTAAATTACTGTACTATTTTTTCTCTTTATAAAAATAATTGCATTAATTACTACTTATTACTTTTTAAATCCCATATCGACCAGCTGAACAATACAAGATTAGACATGAAACTGCTCTTTTAATTCTTTCAAATAAACAATATGAAATACCATAAATGATTCTTGAACTGACCAAAGCATTTAAAGGGAAAAGGTTTTATTAAAATCTTACATTTTAACATTAGATATTAAAACTATTGTTTTATATAGAATTGTTCTATAGTATTTAGTGCAATTTCATCATAAGTAATTGTAATTAAATTCCAGATCCCTTAATTAATTTATCCCTTAATTTACTTTTTCCCAGGAAAAGTAATTAAATTTAAGTAACTGACTACTTAGTTAAAAAAAAAAGAAGATCCAAACATGCAGGAAATGTACAGTAGAGGTATGTGGGATCTGTAGAGCAGGAGACAAGAATCCATGGATGTAAAAATAAAGGAACAAGCCCCAAGAAGCCGTGGTTTACAGTGAATTGAAAACAGCTAAGCACCATTATTAGGCACGATACAGAGTGGAGTGCCTTAAACACCCTTAGCTGTTCTAAATTCACTGCAAACCATGGCTTCACAGAGATTATTGCTTTTATAAAACAGTCCATATATATATATATATATATATATATATATATATATATATATATATATATATATATATACAGTACAGTCCAAAAGTTTGGAACCACTAAGATTTTTAATGTTTTTAAAAGAAGTTTCGTCTGCTCACCAAGGCTACATTTATTTAATTAAAAATACAGTAAAAACAGTAATATTGTGAAATATTATTACAATTTAAAATAACTGTTTTCTATTTGAATATATTTCACAAAGTAATTTATTCCTGTGATGGCAAAGCTGAATTTTCATCATCGTTACTCCAGTCTTCAGTGTCACATCATCCTTCAGAAATCATTCTAATATGCTGATCTGCTGCTCAAGAAACATTTAATGTGTACAATTGTACAAAATATTTGTGTACAAAATATTTGTGTACAATATTTTTTTTCAGGATTATTTGATGAATAGAAAGTTCAAAAGAACAGTGTTTATCTGAAATCTAATGTTTTGTAACATTATAAATGTCTTTACTGCCACTTTTGATTGATTTAATGCATCCTTGCTGAATAAAAGTATTCATTTCTTTAATTTCTTTTCAAAAAAATAAAAATAAAAATTCTTACTGACCCCAAACTTTTGAACGGTAGTGTATAATGCTACAGAAGCTTTGTATTTCAGATAAATGCTGTTCTTTTGAACTTTCTATTCATCAAGGAATCCTGAAAAAAAAAGTACACAACTATATATGGTGTATGTTTGTAGAGTATCAGCAAGTTTAATATAAAATTGAGTAACTTTAGAGGCTCTGTAGCACCAGCAGTATCACTTTGTGCATTAGCCCCTAAAAAGTGTTAAAAGAGTCAGACATGCTTTTCTTTCTCTAATGTAACAGAAATGTTTCTTTAACACAGTAATGTTAGAAACGATCCACTCTTTCTCTCTAGTGCTTTAGTTTGTCATCAGGAGCAGAAACCATTCATGAGCAGCAGAACTATAGCAGACTGAACATGATGCTTTATACAAACATCATTATAGATGAAGCACTTGAAAACAAGACATTTCAGTTATTTATACACATTTAATCATTGACTGTATTACCTGTGTTACTGATGAGGAGGAGGATGAAGGATGTGAGCAGATGATCTACTGCCATTGTAACAAACATCAAGATGGCTGAAGTTGTCTTAAAACAGGAAGTTGAAAGAGTGAAATGACGCTCATGTAGCCTCTTTATAACTCCTCCATGAACGGCTCAGTTCAGTTTTTGTCATGATCCTCTGCTAGCTGGACAATTATTAGTTTAGTTAGATTAGTTACATTCCATACAAGTAATGCTTCCAAAACAAACAAACAAGCAAAATAAATAAATAAATAAATAAAGCAAGATATGTTTACAATTTAAGCAAGTTACGTCCCTTTAATAACAGTAAGAGGAGGAAAATCACTGTATCACATTGTTCCTTGAGAAACAGCCTCTTACCTCCATATGAGACTATAACTATGAAAAAACTGAAAACAGACAGACATTGGTTTGAACCAGTGACAGAAAACACTGCAGCGTCCAACAATAAACTGAACAAATCTAAATGAGTAACTACATGAATGTTAAATTGACATTGTTAGTTGAGCTTTTATCTGGTTAACATGTTCCTGTTAGGCCCTGCAGGTAGAAGGTGTATAACACCAGCATCTTTAATTAAATTTATTTCAATTTAATTTATTCTTTAGTATTACAACAACTGACCCTTCGCAAAGACCCACCCTCCTTAGTTACTGTTGCTACGTCCGACAAGCCATGGGCTCTCACGCCACACATCATGTTCTCATGCAGTAAAAAATACATCACAGAGCAAAAAGGACACTGACAAGACAACAACAGAGCAAAAGACAGGGCAGGTTACTGAAAGAAAGTCAGAGAGTTAAATGACTTTAAACTCTCTTTGTGAGTCCAGTCAATCATCAAAGTGTTTTTATCCAGTTGAGTCTGATCTTCAGCAGTCATGAGCAGATGAAGGTGTTTGGTGTCCTACTGTACAGTAGATGATGGTGGTCCAGCTACTGTATCTCCTGTCATCTTCTGCATCAGAGCCTGAAGAGAAATAAATCAAACCATCACAGAATGTGAAACACAGTTCATATTCAGTATTGGGTGGCATTGTAAACTAGGGAGCTAGGAATGCAGATGAAAATGGAGGATAGGTGCAGGAATGAATTCAATAAAAAAGTAAAACCAAAACAGAGAAACACAGTGACCAAAAACATGAACAATACATTCAACAACTGACAAGAACAAAGGAAGCACAAGGGCTAAGCTAACAAGACTCATCTGGGAACAATCAAACTATTCAACAGGGAATCCTACAAAGGGCTACAAACATGGCACTTGGGACAGGAAGTAATACAAAAGTCCTATACATAGGGAACATACAGTATAACAGACATGACATTTATAATCGGTGACGTCTGCAGGAATAGAGATGAACAGACAATTGAATCTCACCTCAACATCATCGTAGTCTGTATCATCACTCTGTTTGACACCTGAGAGTCAGAATGGTGGTTTATTTCACAGATTACAGCTTGCATTGGGTCATGTTAGTTTGCATTCGATTGCTGTCAGCAGTGTTGGGGAAAGTTACTTTTAAAAGTAATGCATTACGATATTGCATTACAAATGCAGTTGAGCAACTTCCTCTTCCAAAACAGCAGATGGCGCTTTGCTATGGGTCAATTTACACTAGTCTCAACTCATCTGTTCACTGCTCATTTTTCGTCAGCTGTAAACTTATTTTCTAAATGTGATTATTTTGTTTTATATTTAACTATATATGTCTTGAAATGTGTTTTTATGTATGTTTCTATCTTTTATTTCCCCTATTGAATTGTATTTTATTTGTATGTTCTTGTAAAGCGCTTTGAGGTGCAACTTTTAAAGGCGCTATAAAACAAAGTTTATTATTATTATTATTGTTATAAATATGTTCTCTCAGGAGACTATAGCGTAAATTGACCCTTACCAAAGCGCCATCTGCTGTTTTGGAAGAGGAAGTTGCTCAACTGCATTTGTGAAAAAATCTGCCTCCTCATAAAAAAGCAAGTGTCTTACAATCGTAGACAGGTGTGTGTTTGTATGCAGTAGATTTGGAATTTGTTCAAATGTTACATGCCATTTGTTGGATGTTTTGTATTTATTTGTGAAATATGATGTAGACTCATTTATTTATATTTTGTGAAACAATAGACATATATTTGTTACTCCTCTGTGTTTTCGCTCAAACTGACCTTTGTATTTGCACATCACTTTCTGTCTGTTTGTTTGTGAGTCGAGTTTTCCTTTCCTTCGAGTTTTCCTCTACCCAAAAAATATTTCTTTGACCACATTATATTTATCTGTATTATGTAAATGTTTGCGTAAAGGACTCCAATGTGGTTTTTGAGGCTCATGAGGCTTAGTTCTCATATATCCCTCATTTTTACTATCAACAGAGTTTCAGATGTTTCTCCTAAAATTCCTTTAGGAGAAATAAGAGTAGACAGAAATGAGACATGATAAATATCTGAGAGAAAAGGAGTTAAAACTCAGAATGTGGTGGAATTCGGAACATAGATAATCTCTTTACTGTCTTGCTGCAATCTCTTTCAAGACTCCATTATAAGAAAATTTTATTGCTCAGAAGTTGCTCTTTGTAAGCTAGTGAGACTTAGTTTTGATTCTCATATATCTCTCAATGTAGTATAAAGTTTTTCAGATGGTAATAAGAAATAGAAGAAATAAAAGTAGACACAACTGAGACATGAGAAGAGAGATATCTCTTGTCTTGCTGTAATCTCTTTCAAGACTCCATTATAAAAATATTTTCAGAGGTTGCTTTTTTTGGATGACATTTTTTTTTAACCTTTAATGGAAAAGACTGTTTGATGAGAGAAAGGAAACAATGGGAGAGGTGAGAAGTAAAGTATAGTTGTGACTCGAACTTGTGCTGTTTGAGGTGCCTCAATGTTGATGTGCTGCCCACAAGGCTATTGACAGAGATTTCTCTAAGCTCAGGAAGGGCTGATTATTCTCTTTTATGTCTCATTTAGGTATCAGCTTTGTCTTCTGGTGCCAGCTGCATAAACTTAGCAGAGTTGCATATTATTTTAAGAACTAGTTTGATTAAGTAGCAGTTAACCAAAGGGCAATCAGTCTTACTTTTCCAATACAAATTAAACAGATCTACCTTTTTATGTAACTGTTTTTAAAAATTAAAAATTAGATGTCTAACTTTTCAGACAAAGTACCCTTTCAAAAGAGAACTAATGCTACGTCCCCTCCCCTGCTATGGAGAATGACTGGTGTCTGAAGCGTGTCTCAATCAGCTCCCTAGTTCAGTAGACAGGGCACTGATCAGGGAGTCGGCCACATTAATTTACACAATATACTGATTCACGACGTAGGAAGCTATGGAGCTGATTGAGATGTAGGGAAAACACTACAATGAACTTGACATTGGCAGGCGGCAGCCTATGACGTCACCACTGGTGCAACTGCGAGCATAAAGGGGCATCTGTATAGTACATCATCCTCTTTAGAAGGAGAAGAAGAAGAAGACGTCATCCTTTTTCCTGTCTTTGGGAGACTGTCTGTACATGAGAAATGCAGCACACATGTTTAGATCCTGAGTGAGCAGAATGCGCACATTGCATGGGTCTCCTGACGCTATAGAGAGTATTTCTCAATGAAAAGCTCTAGTTGTAGGATTGTAGACCAAGCAGGGACAAGTCGAACAGGAAGTTTCCTTTTTTGGCTCCTCTTGTTGGCTCAATGATCACTATTGTGATAATAGTAATTGTAGTAATTGTTGATATCCACTTTCTGTGGATTTTTTCCCCTGTGAAAAGGGGGAAAAAGCAATTAATACAAATTGGGTCAACTAAGACTCTTCTCGTCGACTAATGGTTAGTCAACTTTTAGGGGGAAGCCCGACTTTAAAGGTCCCGTTTTTCGTGTTTTTTTGAAGCTTTTATTGTGTTTATAGTGTGCAATATAACATGTGTTCATGTTTCGCGTGTAAAAAAAACAGTATTTTTCACATAATTTACTTATCTGTATACCGCTGTTTCCACGGTCATAAAAACGGGCTGATGACTTCCTTGTTCTATGAAGTCCCTCCTTCAGAAATACGTAACGAGTTCTGATTGTGCCAGCGGTTCCTGTGTTGTGATTCGACAGCAGCTCTGTGCGCTCCTTGCCCGGTAAGATCATGCCTCTTACCATAACGTGTGCTGCACATAGTTTAACGTGGATTATTGTGGTGTTGTGCCGAATGAACACAAAAGACAATAATTCCAGAAAGACTGAACTCTTTAATCTCCACAAGCAGCGACAGAAAATGTACAACGTTAGCACTCACTCAGAAGAGTACCTCATACGGAAAACAGCCATATACATAAACATAGTCCCCTCTTGTGGCCATTATGTGCACTGCAGTCCAACATTAACTACTGCAGTAAGGATACCACAATTATAATTTTCGGGAACCGAGTTAAACATAAATTGTAACCATTGATCTCTAAGTACAGCGTCCCTGGGAAGGCCAAACAAAGGTGATTGGACTGCGGGATGAAAATAACACCGTTTCGACGACATGAAGACACTCTACAAACGCAACTCTTGCTCTTCTCTGTGGGAGCGCAACAAGACCACGCCCCCTTTTTTGTGTATTCCTGTGGGCGGAGGTTAGTCAAAAAACTGTTTTAGTGACGTCATTAAAGAAGGGATCCAAACTGGCCGTTCGATGTAGGCGACTTCTGTTAAATAAAATATCTCGCTTGGCATTGAACTTTGAGCTTTAAAATTGTACAGATTTTATTTATACTCTAAAAACAACATTACACACTAACTAAAGTTTGAAACATGGGATCATGAAGAACGGGACCTTTAAACACCAGTCATGCTGGAGGCATTCCCAATTGCGACCCCTAGGGGACACAGCATCTCATTCCCTATTCTCAGGGAGCCATGCATGGTTATATGCGTAACCTGAGATGTTTTTGCAATGTAAATACTGGAACTATCATTTAAATAGCACTATACATTTCAGAATATAAAGGGTTACTTCAGTGCCCAGCATAAGATAAGACAAGTGTAAGATGTTTAGACTTAAAATAAATAGTTTCTTTTAACAAATGTAATACTAGTGTACCAATGCTTCATGGTTGTTGCATGGTTGGTTGTTTTTCTCCAATTAACATTTGTCTTGTACAATTTTGCTGTCCTGAGACAAAAACTCTAACAGTCTCACAATGGTCTCTTTTAAAGTTTTTGAAGAGATCACATCACACACTATGCTCAGACTTTTCTCCTTAGCTAGTGTGGTAGATTATCCCCTACACACCTGATTTTACCCCAAGTTTACCTGGGGTGTCTCCAGTCGACACCTGAACATCTATATTCGACAGTCTGGCTTTGAGTCGGTGCTTGAACACTATCACTTGGGAATAAGGTCTTTAGTGCCTTGTTAGTTAGTTCCCTAACTAACTCCCTAGACAGACTATATACATTGCCTTTAAATATGCTTTAATCATGGACAGAGGACCAGAGAATCCCACTGGAAAAAGAATACAACAGTTTATATAGGAGCACGGCAAATCATCCTACAATATGATTGGTTCTTCATGTGTCAAACCCTTCTGTTACTAGGTAATGCAAGATCTGTCCAAATCATGGGTTTATTAGTTCGTTGATTACACAATATGTTGATTACTCAATATGGGCTATTCTATTTAGACAGTTGTCTAGTTTCATTTCCCCTTATATTTGGAAATGATTCAGACAGAAAAATCTGAGCACAATGTGCGATGTTAGAGATCTCTTCTATACTTTTAAGGGGAAAATATGAGAGATCCAGAGTCTTTAGTTTAGGAGAAAAATCTGAGCACAGTGTGGGATGTTTAGATATCTTCTGAATCTTTAGGGAAGGCAAATGTGAGACTGCCTGAGTCTCTAAGGAGAAAATCTGAACACAGTTTGTGATGTTATTGAGATCTCTTCTACAACTGTAAAAGAGACCATTGTGAGACTGTTAGGGTTTTTATCTCAGGAGACAAGTGAGAAGCAGGAGACTCAAGCAAAAGTCTCCATTTGATCTTAAAGTAACCTCATATTTTTGTTTAGGAGAAATATTTGAGATGTTAAAGAGATCTCACTTTTGATTTTTCTTTTCTATGGGGTGTGCACATATAAAAGTGAAAATAAAACAAATTACTCTTATGAACTATCTTTTATGCAGGGAAAACATTAAATTATAACAGATACTCTGTATGTAACAATATTGTTCTCAGATTCTCCAATTGCTTTTGCTGTATAGAGTCCACTGTCTGTCTTCTGCATGTTCTTCAGTGTGAGAGAAGGTTTCATCATTGAATTATTATACATTATATAAAGACATGCAGAGGTCTGATTTTTATCTCTAATGCAATTCCAGTCCTTGGTCAAAGATATGGCATAAATCCACAGTAGTCAACAGTACCAACCATCACATAATGTTTTATCATTTTTAAAGCGTTACCAGCTGACTGAGTTTGTTACACATTTCAGAGTGATGCTCTGTATTGAAGAACCAAATTTCATTAAAATAACTGAATCCATTTTGGAGTTACAGATATTTTAGTCAAAGACACCATACATTATTCATTGCTCTCATGTGGCCAATTAAGAATTAAAGGTTTGTTGATTATTGACATATTGGCAATGACACTCCACACCACATGCATACAAAATTTGGCCTTTTTTATATATATATAAAAAAAATTCAGCCAGAATTATGTGGAATCTCTAGAGCATGAGAGAGGGAATCAATCCATTGGTATTAAATACTTGTTTCTATGACAAGTGGTTCATAAAATATAAAAAAATATATATCTCTAATAAATAAAACAGTTTAACTTTAAACTGCTCTAAAGCATCATCAGAATCACTTTGTGTTTTAACCCCTGAAAAAATCCCTCTCTGCTTTAGTTTGTCATCATGAGCAGCAGAACTATAGCAGACTGAACATGATGCTTTATACAAACATCATTATAGATGAAGCACTTGAAAACAAGACATTTCAGTTATTTATACACATTTAATAATTGAGTGTATATTGATGAGGAGAAGAATAAAGGATACAAGTAGATGATCTACTGCCATTGTAACAAACATCAAGATGACTGAAGTTGTGTTCTTAAAACAGGAAGTTGAATGTGTGAAATGACGCCCATGTAGCCTCTTTATAAATTTCTCACCAAAAAAAACTGCTTAGTTCAGCATTTAATAACAAAAGGAAGAAATGAGTTTCACACTGATCCCTGAAAAAACAGTTATTTCCTCCATATAGATGAGACTAGAAACTATAAAACTTGACTATATGGAAAAATACACATACGTGGTGTGAGTAATGGTTATAATACTAGTACTACTACTACTAATAGCACAAGTGTTGAATGTATGAACGTGTTATATTTTATATATATATATTTTTCATAAAGACTGATGTATATATACATCAGTCTTTATGAAAAATATATATATAAAATATAACACGTTCATACATTCAACACTTGTGCTATTATACCCTTACAAAAAAATTAGCATACTTCAAGTTCAAGTTTTCTTAAACAAAGCTCAAGGTAAAGCCCCGCCCTCATCCGGTTGTATCCAAATACAGATACAAATAATTTTGAGATTGTTACAAATACAGATATTGGCTACCTGCACACCCCTGTTGGTGTACGGTTTTTAACACTACTTGGGACTAAACTGGCCTACTTTTTAGTGTATAAAAGTAACAACAGTCAACTAGTACACAACTAGTTTTTCATTTTACTGCAACTATACTACAAGTGAACTTATAATAGTTTAATAGTCAAATACTTGTAGCACATTTTTTAGTTTATGAAAGTACACTTCAAAGTATACTCTCAAGTATACTTGCAAGTAAGTTTTCTTTAAGGGAATGTAAGGGTTAGTTCACCCAAAAATGAAAATGCCGTTCCAAACCCACAATTAAGATATTTTTTGATGAAATCCGATGGTTTCTGAACAGGCGAATCTCAACATAACACCGACTGTGACGTAACAGTCAGGGTGTACGCCCCAGTATTTGCATATGCAAGCCCATGTTCCCAACATTATGAAAGGCATTACACAAGGGCAGAATGTTTGGATCTGTGCAAAGCTGAATCAACAGACTAGGTAAGCAAGCAAGGACAAAAGCAAAAAATGGCAGATGGAGCAATAATAACTGACATGATCCATGATATCATGATATTTTTAGTGATATTTGTAAATTGTCTTTCTAAATGTTTCGTTAGCATGTTGCTAATGTACTGTTAAATGTGGTTAAAGTTACCATCGTTTCTTACTGTATTCACGGAGACAAGAGCCGTCGCTATTTTCATTTTTTAAACACTTGCAGTCTGTATAATTCATAAACACAAATTCTTTATAAATCTCTCCAACAGTGTAGCATTAGCTGTTAGCCACGGAGCACAGCCTCAAATTCATTCAGAATCAAATGTAAACATCCAAATAAACACTGTACTTACGCGATTAGACATGCTGCATGACGAACACTTTGTAAAGATCCATTTTGAGGGTTATATTAGCTGTTTGAACTTTTTTTTATGTTGTTTAAGGCAAGCGCGAGCTCCGTGGGCATGGAGCACCAGATTTAAAGGGCCACACACCTGAATCGGCTCATTTCTAATTATGCCCCAAAATAGGCAGTTAAAAAAATGAATTAAAAAAAAATCTATGGGGTATTTTGAGCTGAAACTTCACAGACACATTCAGGGGACACCTTAGACTTACATTACATCTTTTAAAAAAAAGTTATAGGGTACCTTTAAAGACATTGTTAAAATACATGATTACAGTGGTTCAACCTTAATGTTATGAAGTGACAAGAATACTTTTTGTGCGCAAAAACAAAAGAAAAATAATGACTTTATTCAAAAATGTCTCCTACACTGTTGACGTATGAACGCAGTGCAGTGCTTCAGTGTTCTACGTCAGACCACCGAAGTTTCATAAAAAGCAACGTTTTAAGCAAAAAGCTGAGAAAAATCATATTTTTGTCAAAGACCGGATGGGATTCAGAGTGATGATAAAAAACAAAGATGGAGTAGATCGAGTCCATCAACACCCCCAAAGCTTTACAGTCATTTCCTCTTCTCAGGTCGACATTTCATTCAGTAACTTTAGGCAGTTTTGATTTATATGCTGTTTAATGTTTGATGATCGTGTTATTTTAAATCTTCTATCGCTTGATTCTGCTTCTTCTTCATTTGTGTTTTGAACTGGAGATTCTGTAGATCTGAAGTAAATTCCTATGTACACTATCATTGGACTAGCCTACACAAAAATTTAGATACTCAGAATTAGAAACAAATCTGTTTTATTCATAAATCAATATTTTTAATTCATAAATCAATATTTTAGTTTATAAGACAGTATGTAAAACTATGTGAAAAAAGTTTTTAATAGGCTACTCAATCAAAAGAGTAAACACAACTACAAGCCATGTATACTTAGAATACTTGATTATACTTTTACGTTTATCTCGATCAAATGATTGATTACAAGTATAGGCCTAATATGCTTAGACCTTACTATCAGTATAAGTCAAGTACACTTAAAGGGATAGTTCACCCAAAAATTAAAATTTGATATTTATCTGCTTACCCCCAGCACATCCAAGATGTAGGGGACTTTGTTTCTTCAGTAGAACACAAATAATGATTTTTAACTCCAACCGTTGCCGTCTGTCAGTCAAATAATGCTAGTGGATGGGAACTTCTACTATAAGAGTAGATAAAACATGCACAGACAAGTCCAAATTAATCCCTGCGGCTCGTGATGACACATTGATGTCCTAATGAGTCCTAGACATCACTGACAGTGGCAGTGATGTCTCGCTCTCATTGAAGTATATGCGCGAGACATCACTGCTGTTGTCAGAGCGTGATCAGACCTCACTAAGCGAATGCTGAATGCAGTTGGACATAGTGGTGTTTTAGAGGTAAAAAATGATATAAATACTGTTCAGTTTCTCGCACAAACCAATCGCTTCGTGTCTTAGGACATCAATGAGTCGTCACGAGCTGCAGGGATTCATTGGACTTGTCTGTGCATGTTTTATCTACTCTTATAGTAGAAGTTCCCATCCACTAGCATTATTTGACTGACAGACGGCAACGGTTGGAGTTCAAAATCATCATTGTATCATCACTGTATTGTTCTACTGAAGAAACAAAGTCATCTACATCTTGGATGTGCTGGGGGTAAGCAGATAAACATCAAATTTTCATTTTTGGGTGAACTATCACTTTAAGTACAATTGTAGCTCTGAGAAGTACATAAAAAGTAGACTGAAATATACCTTCTTATTTTTAGTTTAAAAGAAGTATTCTAATAGCACACTTGAATAAAGTAAGTTTTTGTAAGAGTATGGCAGTGATCAAAATAGAGTAAATCCCCTTTTGAAAGAAACTTCATCTCTATTTAAAAAAAATAAAAAAATCTCAATTTATGCAGAGTTGTGCATCTCTAACAGCAGATGATGGTGGTCCAGGTATCTCCTGTCATCTTCTGCGTCAGAGTCTGAAAAGAAATAAAACAAGCCATCACAGATCTTCACAGAATGTGAAACAACATTATCATTTTGAGGAATGCTAAGCATTTGCGAGAGAAAGCAAAAGCATTGACATATAATTTTCCCTCTCAATTCATATTTTTTCATCACCATGTCCCTTAAGGGGCTCTGTAGATTTTCATTATGGACATACCTTTTTTTTATTCTTGCAGCAACAGTAAAGGACTAAACCACCAAACACTATCACTCCCACAACACCAAACACAATAAACACAGAAATGTGAGATGAACTGTAGGAGAGTGGGATGATAGTGTTTCATTCTCTGTAATGTAAGAAATAAAGAAATGCAATGATCAATTTATTCACAGTAAACTTTACAATAATTGAATTACATCTAATAACATTTAATACTTAATAGTTTTTAATAAAATGCTTCCTGCAATTTGTAAACCAAAAGCTGTTTGATTTGCGAGAGTAAAGACAAGTAGATAATTCTCACTGTATGTACACACACGTCTTGAATAGAAGCAGATATTTACCTCCACAGATCTGTTTAATCTCTATTCTGTCTTTTTTGGTGTCAACTGGGTTGCTATGGTTACAGATGATGGATTCCTCACTGCAGTACAGGATGAGAGTGTGGATCTCATGTGATGTCACTTCCTCTGGAGAGCAGCTGTTGTTCTGATAGCTGGAGTGAATCATGAGGTCATGAGCTCTGCATGTGAAGTTCACAGTACAGGAGTCACTGCTGGACCAGATTGAGTTTACAGTCAGGACAGGAGCCTCCACAGCGTCTGAAACACACATTTACTCCAAGATCAGAATCAGACTCTGACAATCAAAGGTTTAAACATTCATTCACACTGTATATATATCACAATAGAGATGCAGTATACATTCAAATCTAAAGACAACACAAAGTATAAACAAGAATATTATATGAGCAATAATTTGTTTTGCAGTTCTGCAGAAGCAGGTAAACTCTTGAATTAAAGACAGTGTGCCACAAGCTACATTAAATGTACAAACTGTACACTGTAAAAAAAATCCCATTGTTTCTACGGAAAAATACCGGCAGCTGTGGTTACCAGAACAATACTGTAAAAATGACATCAAACCGTAAACATACTTACGGAGTTACATGTAAATTTTACATTTTAAATATGTATATTTAACATTGGATTTCAGTACACTGTAAATTTTCCAACCTAATGAAGTACTAATATCTGTTTTGTATCTTTATAATACACTGACAGTCACCAAACACAGTGGTGATAAGAGTCACATGATGAATCAAAGTTCATCACAAGCAGCTTTTTGAGAAGTTGAGAAGGACAATAATAATATATAGAAGGAGCACACAGTGTCATTCACACACACAATAAACACTATCATGGTAACATGTATGAAATTTTAAAAATGCAATAAACATTAATTTCACAATATTAGATGTAACATAAAACCCTAATGTACATAACTGATTAGAAAAAAATGAGAAAAACTAAGAAGAAACAGAGTTATTTCAACGAAAATATATCAAATGTGAAGTGTCACGCAGGGAATTGTGGGAATGTCAATTTACGTTTTTTCACTGTAAATTTTACAATGAATTGTTATTTTTCACTTCCAAAAACTGTGAATTTAACGGTATTTTACCGTAAAATTACATTAAATGTACCGTTAGATCTATTACAGTTATTCACCGTATATAGTACGGAAACTTTCTGTAAACCAATTGACAGTTTTTCACCGCAGCATTTTTACAGTCTTTTACTGTTAAAATCACGGTAATTTTTTACAGTGTATATAAAACTGAACATAAATTACTCTTATGAATTGTCTTTTATGCAGGAACTCATTAAATCACACAAAGAAATGAGACTCACCTATAACAGATACTTTGTATGTAACTATATTTTTTTCTGATTCTCCAATTGTTCTTGCTGTATAGAGTCCACTGTCTGTCTTCTGCATGTTCTTCAGTGTGAGAGAGAAGGTTTCATCGTTGAAATCCACTCTGTCCTTGTAGGAAGAGTAACGCTTTACTGTTTTAGATGCATGAATATATCTAACTATAACCTCTGATTTATCATTTGTCCAGGATAAAAGATCAAACTCTGGTAGTTTTTGAGTCTGTATATTCAGTTGAACAGAATCTCCCGTCTGAACAAACACAGAGATCTCAGCACTGAACCCTGAGGAGAGAGAGAAACACACAGTTCAACAACTTTTGGGTTTGGACCCATTTTACACCTTCATCTTACTCCATCATCAACTCACACTTACTATTGATTAAATAAATAATAAGGTTAATAAGGAAATAGAAATATTTTTTTCCTTGAAAGTACTATTTCCTGTCATCTGTCATCATCATACAGTACATGTAACATTTCCCCATGACTTTGCCATTCAGTTAATTAACTCAATCTAATGAACTGGTTGTGCAGTTGTTAACACATACAGTTCCTTTTTTTTTAACAAAAGGCAATTATAAGAGTATACATTTGATTTTCTTTCTCTAATGTAACAGAAATTATTCTTTAACACATAAATAGTGTTAGAGAATAAACTTTAGCTCTCTAGCGCTTTGGGGTTTTATTTATCAGGAGCAGCTGTGCATGAAATGTAGAACTATGGCAGACCCCAAATGGCATTTTTACAAACGTCACAGATAAAGTCCTAGAAAACGACTGAATACAAACTTGATTATTTTATGCACTTTAAATAATTGGTGTATTGTCCTACCTGTGTTAGACAGAAGGAGAAGGATGAAGGATGCAAATAAATCATCTATTGCCATTGTAATAAATATCAAAGTAGCTGATGTGTTCTTCAGAGCTGCTGAGTTGCGAGACTTGCGAAATAGGAAAAAGAAATGAAAGAATGTGGAAGTAGTGCGTCGTCTCGTGTTTTGTTTTCTGTAAAAGTTTTACACCAAATGGAGAAATCAGGATATGGGTTGATTTAAAGCTTCCAACTAACACATAATCCTATATGGTTTAAAATAAAATGAGTAAAATGTTGTTGAGTTCTTACAAATCATATCATCAAATTAGAAGTAAAAGAAATTTTCATAGCAAAAGAACATTTAAAAAATGACTCTATTATCCTCATGCTGCTGACTGATAACACTGTACCCTTTACATTGACTGCTTTAATAACAAACACATTTGTACAGGGCCAAAGCCATCATTTCAGAAGTGAGGGGGACAGAAATGTCAAGTGCGCTATAAGAAACTGACTGTGAAAATCACAGTAATGGCAGCCACTGGCAAGTAATAATGTAAAAAAATAAATAAAAACAGTTATTAACTGGCAGCCATTGACAAGTGACTTAAAAATATTCACAGTAATTAACTGGCAACAATTGTCAAGTAACAAATGAAAACAGCAAAAATATGGTTATTTCTTCTAAGTAAAACACTAATTTGAAAGTATTTTTAACGGTAATAATGTTTTCACTGTAAAAAAAAAAACACACAGTAATTTCTTATTTTTACTGTAAACTAGAAAATTGTATTCTGTATTTTTAAGTTACAGGGCCAGTAATGTAACATACACAAAACTACAGAAAAAAAAAAAAAAAAAAACTTTTTTAGGATTCAATAATAACTGCAAAAATACAGTAAACAATAATATTTATTCTTATTTGTTGAACAGTAACAGTAGTTAATGTGTGAACATACCATGGCTACCACACACAGTTTGCGGGTAGCAGATACACTGTGACACACCTCCAAGGCAAAGAGAGGTTTTAAGATGCCTCAAAACAAGACCACTAGAGATGGCGGAATATGATAACAAAAATCTTTAATTTAGACAAAAAAAAAAAAAAAAAAAGAATTTAGATACCACTTGTATTACGTTATGGGTTCAAATGTACTATAAGTAGTATCTAAATACATTTTTAAATATAGAGTTAGTATATTAAAAGCACATTTTATTTCATACTTCATGCAGTGCTTCAAAATAGCACAGTTGAGTACACTTAGATGTTCTAAGATTATCTTAAGTGCTTAAGAAGAATTTTAATATATTAAGTACAAAATTAGTGTGTGAAAATAGAGTATTTTAAGTACTTTATAGAGATGTATCTTTTTTCACTCGGGTTTGGATTTGAAAATTCCATTCAGACAAATTCTCTGCCCATCCCTATTTGTGACGCTACAGGCAAGACTCAGAGCATTATTTCATCTCAGGCCAAGTATAAATATCAGAGCACTGGCTAACAGTCAAACAGGCGAACAGAATGACAAAATTTGATTGACTGATTGATTAAGTTTATTTTGAGCAAAAATATATTATATATATATATATATATATATATATATATATATATATATATAATAACTACACACACATTATTTACACATATAATACTTGCTCGAAAGAGAGTGGAAAGAAGTAGAACTTATTTACTCCCACCCCCAATTCATTCCCTTATATTACACCATATACTGTAGTTGCTGCCATTATCTGTTAAATTACTAATAATTTATGTGATATTATAATATTTATATACAAAATACCCATTAGGACCATCTCAATATTACATTAAATCACATTAGGACCATCTCAATAATCACAATAATACAATATAAAAATCCTCATTATCATAACCATTCTAATATGTATAATATTATTAATAAGAACAATTATGATGATAACTACTACTGTTTTCATACAATAACAATCACCCCACGATCACAATCCTGAGAACACCAAGATCCCTCCCTCAGCCGGTGAATATTTGGGCATTGCTTGAGCTGTATCCCCAAACCATTCCAAAGTTTGACACCACACACAGACATACACAAACCTTTCCTGGTGGTTCTCACCAGCTGGATTTAAAGTTACCACATCCCCTCAGGTTATAGCCCCCCTCGCTTCCTGTAAAGAACATTTGAATATTGCCCAGTAGTTCATTTTTGTTGGCTTTACACAAAAGATGTGCAGTAGAAAAATCTTCAAAATCAAACAATTTTAATAGTCTGGATTGCAGAAATAATATATTTGTGTGATCAAAATATCCCACCTTATGTATAATTCTGACTGCACTTTTTAGGAGTATGAAGAGGGGATGAAGTGAACTTTTATAGTTATAGCCCCAAACTTCTTTACAATAAGTTAAATATGGCAAAACTAATGAACAATACAATATATATAGTGCATATTCAAAGACATATTTAACTTTATTAATTACAGAGATAAATCAAAACAGAACTACACATTACACCTATCTCCTAGTCATCGACTGCTTCTCAAGGTACATTAAAGTCAAAATGATGTCCATCACCACAGCTAATGGTTTAATAAAAGCACTGATGGCCATTTTTTCTAGGCATGGAGAGAAGCACTAACACGTGATAATGGCCCACAAACTGCAAATTTGATGTATTAGTATTATACAATTTACCCTGTACTTTTCCAGTTTATTCCAACTGAGATTTTAAAATCTCTTGTTCAGCAGAAACCTGGGCAAGAAAGGCAGCAAAAACACAAATATATAGGATGATTACAGTACATGAAACTATATTCAGTTGACATGAGGGAAGCAGAGAAGCACTCGTTCATGCAGTAACTGACTGAAGTTCACTGGACTCAAAAGAATATCTGTACACTTCCACAAAGAGTCATGAAGTTCAATTAAGACTTGAAGCTATGGTTATCCAGTTGATTCTGATCTTCAGCAGTCATGAGCAGATGAAGGTGTTTGTTGTCCTGTACAGTAGATGATGGTGGTCCAGGTATCTCCTGTCATCTTCTGCGTCAGAGTCTGAAGAGAAATAAATCAAACCATCACAGAATGTGAAACACAGTTAATATTCAGTACTGGCTGACATGACATTTATAATCTGTGACGTCTTCAGGAATAGAGATGAACAGACATTTAAATCTCACCTCAACATCATCGTAGTCTGTATCATCACTCTGTTTGACACCTGAGAGTCAGAATGAGAGTCAGATGTTTGATGTTTAATATTGACCAGAGTTCTGGATTCACTAGACAGCTCTTAATAATAATAAAAGGGAACATTTTTGAAGAGTTTCTGCAGAATTTACAACATGTTCTCACTCAAACCTTGTCACATTTGGACACTTAGTCAGGACCTCTTGGGGTCACTTTTTTAACGCACAGGTTCCCCTTTAGTGCCATTTTTTGAGGAGCAGGATACTCTTTGGTGTCAATACACAGACACAATGTGATGGTTTTGCAATAAATGCTGTGGCTGTATTTTTATTTGCCTGTTAAGTGTTTTATATTGTTGAAGTGGTTAGGTTTAGGGTAGGGGTGGGTATACATATATTTATAAAATAATTTCTACTTTTACAAATACATGCAGATAATTAAAAGCATATTGATCTGATGCATAAGGCAAACAACAGAAAGCAAAGGAGTAGCTGCATGTCGAAAAATGAAGGGATGTGTGTTAAAAAAGTCAACACACGCCAAATCCTGTGCAATAATCATGTCTTGTTGCTCTTAAACCTTGTTTTCAGTATCACATAAACTATTTCATCTATAAATGTGAGATCAGTTTTTCAGTATTTGTGAGATGGACATACCTTTATTATTCTTGCAGCAACAGTAAAGAAGCAAAACACCAAACACTAATATTCCCACAGGAATCACAGTAATGATCAACATGAAGGTTAAATTGAATCCTGAGCTTGGACTGTCTGGGATTGATTGTCTTTCATTCTCTGGAAAGCAAGAGATGAAGAACAACATGAATCAGCCTGTTCATAGTAAACTTTACAATCACTTAATTATCTAATAATATTTAAAATTAAACATTGAATAGTAAACCAAAAAGTAAACAAAAAGCAGACTGATTTGAGCATTATCTACTTTATTCTCACTGTATGTACACACACATCTTGAATAGAAGCAGATATTTACCTTCACAGAGTTGTTTAATCTCTTTTCTGTCTTTTTTGGTGCTAACTGGGTTGCTATGGTTACAGATGATGGATTCCTCACTGCAGTTCAGGATGAGAGTGTAGTTCTCATGTGATGTCACTTCCTCTGGAGAGCAGCTGTTGTTCTGATAGCTGGAGTGAATCATGAGGTCATGAGCTCTGCATGTGAAGTTCACAGTACAGGAGTCACTGCTGGACCAGATTGAGTTTACAGTCAGAACAGGAGCCTCCACAGCACACATTTACTACAAGATCGGAATCAGACTCACAGACCAGTGGTGTAAAAAGCTTTAAATGCTAGTTTTGTTGAATAAAGACCACAGTAGTGATGCAGAACACATTCAAACCTAAAGACACACAAAATGAGTTTTCATCGTTAACCAAAAATATTTTTTTAACCACATTATTTATCTGTATTCTCTGTGAAAACTTTTGAGTAAAGGACTCCAGTGTGGTTTTTGCTTTAATTAAAGTTGCAGAAATACCTGATGAATTAAAAAAAATGTGCCACAAACTGCTTTTAATGTTCACATTATATAAAAGTGAAAATTAAACAAATTACTCTTATGAATTGTCTGCAGGAATACATTAAATCACAAAATGAAATCACACTCACCTATAACAGAGACTCTGTATGTAACAATATTCTTCTCTGAATGTCCACTTGTTCTTGCTGTATAGAGTCCACTGTCTGTCTTCTGCATGTTCTTCAGTGTGAGAGAGAAGGTTTTATTATTGAAATCCACTCTGTTCTTGTAGGAAGAGTGAGGTTTTACTGTTTTAGATGCATGTATATATTTAACTATATTCTCTGATTTATCATTTCTCCAGGATAAATCATCAAACTCTGGTAGTTCATGTGTCTGTATATCCAGTTGAACAGAATCTCCCGTCTGAACAAACACAGAGATCTCAGCACTGAACCCTGAGGAGAGAGAAACACACAGTTCAACAACTTTTGGATCCAGACCCATTTTACACCTTCATCTTACTCCATCACCAGCTCACACTCTTGTATTTGGTTGGATAAATAAATAAATCACAAGGTTTATTGGTTTATCAGTAATTTGTTGGGGCTGTGCTCATAGTAACTATAACTGTCACATACTGAAGTGTTTTATCATTTTTATATCACCAGCTGGTTGTTTTGTTAAGCGTCTCAGAGTGAAGCTCAATCCATGAATATAAAATACTAGTTTGATACATGGACCATGAAATATAACTAAAATATCACTAATAAATAAAACTGTGTAACTTTAGGAGCTCTAAAGCATCAGCAGTATGACTTTGTGTTTTAACTCTTGAAAAACTGTTGTCTGCAAACAGATTCACATTTCTTTTTCTTTCACTAACAGAAATGACTCTTTAACTCTCTAGTGTTAGTGATGTTAGAAATGATCCACTCTTTCTCTCGTTTGTGCTTTAGTTTGTCATCAGGAGCAGAAACCGTTCATGAGCAGCAGAACTATAGCAGACTGAACATGATGCTTTATACACACATCATAGATGAAGCACTTGAAAACAAGACATTTCAGTTATTTATACACATTTAATAATTGACTGTATTACCTGTGTTACTGATGAGGAGGAGGATGAAGGATGTGAGCAGATGATCTACTGCCATTGTAACAAACATCAAGATGGCTGAAGTTGTGTTCTTAAAACAGGAAGTTTGGTTTCAGTGTGGTTTCTAGAAACTCTACACCGTAGACATGGATGTGCTTGACTGTCTGCCTGCAGTCCAGATCTGTCTCTTAATGAAAATGTATGGCCCATCATGAAAAAGAGAATCTGACAACGACGACCACAGTTGTGCAGATGTCATGTATCAGATGAGATTGGGTAAAAACTTCACCCGCAAAACTGCAACAATTAGTATCCTCAATTCCCAAACATTTAAAAATGTAATTAAAAGGAAAGGTGATGTGACACAGTGGCAAACAAGCCTCTGTCCCAACTTTAGTGGAGTGTGTTACAATCATCTAAATGTTATAATCACAAAATACACTTGAGTCGGTCAGTGAAAACATTGATCTCATTTGTTTCTTTTTACTTTGTCAGTTAAATAAAGATTAAAGAATATTGAACTACAGATTCTTGATTTTATTGAATTTTACAAAATGTCCAACTTTTCTAGAAATTGGGGCTGTACATGAAACTATATTCAAGTGACATGAGAGAATCAGAGAAGCACTCGTTCATAACATCTGCAGTAACAGACTGAAGTTCATTCACAACAAGAGTCATGAATTCAGAGAGATAAATGACTTTAAACTCAGTTTGTGAGTCCAGTCAATCATCAAAGTCTTTGTATCCAGTTGAGTCTGATCTTCAGCAGTCATGAGCAGATGAAGGTGTTTGGTGTCCTGCTGTACAGTAGGTGATGGTGGTCCAGGTATCTCCTGTCATCTTCTGCGTCAGAGTCTGAAGAGAAATAAATCAAACCATCACAGAATGTGAAACACAGTTAATATTCAGTATTGGCTGACATGACATTTATAATCTGTGACGTCTTCAGGAATAGAGATGAACAGACATTTGAATCTCACCTCAACATCATCGTAGTCTGTATCATCACTCTGTTTGACACCTGAGAGTCAGAATGGAGCTTTATTTCACAGATTACAGCTTGTGTGTTTCTTTGTGTTTGATTGCTGTCAGATGTTTGATTTCTCTCATGTATCAGACTGACAGTTTAATATTGATCAGAGTTCTGGATTGACTAGACAACTTTTACTAATAATAAAAGGGAACTTTTTTGAAGAGTTTCTGCAGAATTTACAACATGTTCTCACTCAAACCTTGTCACATTTGGACACTTAGTCAGGACCTCTTGGGGTCACTTTTTTAACGCACAGGTTCCCCTTTAGTGCCATTTTTTGAGGAGCAGGATACTCTTTGGAGTCAATACACAGACACAATGTGATGGTTTTGCAATAAATGCTGTGGCTGTATTTTTATTTGCCTGTTAAGTGTTTTATATTGTTGAAGTGGTTAGGTTTAGGGTAGGGGTGGGTATAAATATAAATATTTATAAAACAATTTCTACTTTTACAAATACACGCAGATAATTAAAAGCATCTTGATCTGATGCATAAGGCAAACAACAGAAAGCAAAGGAGTAGCTGCATGTTGAAAAATGAAGGGATGTGTGTTAAAAAAGTCAACACACGCCAAATCCTGTGCAATAATCATGTCTTGTTGCTCTTAAACCTTGTTTTCAGTACCAAAGAAGCTATTTCATCTATAAATGTGAGATCAGTTTTTCAGTATTTGTGAGATGGACATACCTTTATTATTCTTGCAGCAACAGTAAAGGAGCAAAACACCAAACACTAATATTCCCACAGGAATCACAGTAATGATCAAAATGAAGGTTAAATTGAATCCTGAGCTTGGATTATGTGGGTTTGATTGTCTTTCATTCTCTGGAAAGCAAGAGATGAAGAACAACATGAATCAGCCTGTTCAAACTTTACAATCACTTAATTATCTAATAATATTTAAAATTAAACATTGAATAGTAAACCAAAAAGTAAACAAAAGGCAGATTGATTTGGCAATTATCTATTCTCACTGTATGTACACACACATCTTGAATAGAAGCAGATATTTACCTCCACAGATCTGTTTAATCTCTATTCTGTCTTTTTTGGTGCTAACCGGGTTGCTATGGTTACAGATGATGGATTCCTCACTGCAGTTCAGGATGAGAGTGTTATCATGTGATGTCACTTCCTCTGGAGAGCATCTGTTGTTCTGATAGCTGGAGTGAATCATGAGGTCATGAGCTCTGCATGTGAAGTTCACAGTACAGGAGTCACTGCTGGACCAGATTGAGTTTACAGTCAGAACAGGAGCCTCCACAGCATCTGAAACACACATTTACTCCAAGATCAGAATCAGACTCACAGACCAGTGGTGTAAAAAGCTTTAAATGCTTGTTTTGTTGAATAAAGACCACAGTAGAGATGCAGAACACATTCAAACCTAAAGACACACAAAATGAGCTAACCAAAAATATTTCTTTAACCACATTATTTACAGTGTCCTCCACAAATATTGGCACCCTTAGTAAATATGAGCAAAGGCGGATGTGAAAATAAATCTGCATTAAATTTCACAAAATTCTAACCTTTCATTTAAGTAAAACAATTGAAAATGGGTGGAAAAGCTCATTATGAAATAAATGTTTTTCTCATGTTGGCCACAATTATTGGCACCCAATTATTGCAATGTCCTTTTCCCAAGAGAACAGCTCTGAGTCCTCACTTATAATGCCTGATGTGTTTGGAGAACACCTGAGGAGAGATCAGAGATCATTCCTTCATGCAGAATCTCTCCAGAACCTTCAGATTCCAGCTCCATGTTGGTGCTTCTTCTATTCAGTTCACTCCACTCATTTTCTTTAGGTTTCAGGTCAGGGAACTGGGATGGCCATGGCAGAAGCTTCATTTTGTGCTCAGTGACCCATTTTTGTGTTGGTTTTGATGTTTGTTTTGGATCATTGTCCTGATGGACCATCCAACCACTGCCCATTATAGGATTTCTAGCAGAAGCGGTCAGGTTTTAATTTTTTATCTGTTAGTATTTGATAGAATCCACGATGCCATGTATCTGAACAAGATGTCCAGGGCCTCCAGCAGAAAAATAGGCCCACAGCATTAAAGATCCAGCAGCATATTTAACCGTGGGCATGGTGTACTTTTTATCCATGTGTGCACCAAACCCATCTGGTGGGTTTGCTGCCAAAAAGCTATTTTTTTAGTTTCATCTTACCACAGAAGCCAGTCCAGTCTTGTCTGACAACTGAATATACTGGAGATTGTTTTTGGATGAGCAAAGAAGGATTTTTCTTGAAAACCTCCTGAACAACTTGTGGGGATGTAGGTGCTGTTTGGTAATTTTTTTAGGCTTTCTGAGAATCAAGACTCAACTAATTTCTGCAATTCTCCAGCTGTGATCCTTGGAGAGTCTTTGGCCACTCAAACTTTCCCCCTCACCGCACATTAGGATGATTTAGACACACGTCCTCTTCCAGGCAGATTTCTACCATCTTTAGTTGATTGAAACTTCTTCATTTTTTCCCTGATGGTGAAAATGGGGATTTTCAATGCGTTAGCTTTTTTCTTATACCCACTTTCTATTTTGTGAAGCCCAATAATCTTTTGCTGCACATCAGAACTATATTCTTTGTTTTTTCTCATTGTGATGAATGATTAAGGGGATTTGGCCTTTGTGTTTACACATATTTGTACTCCTGTGGAACAGGAAGTCATGGCTGCACAATTTCATGCTCCTAGTCACCCTGGTGTGCTAAAAAATGTAAATGTGAATGGGAATATACTTCAGAGATATTTTACTCAGAAGAATTTCTAGGGATGCCAATAATTGTGGCAAACATGTATTGGAGAAAAACATTTATTTCATAATGAGCTTTTTCCACCATTTTCAATTCTTTTCCTTCAATGAAAGGTTAGAATTTTCAAAAAGATAAACAATGCAGATTTTTTTTTCACAGCCGCCTTTGCTCATATTTACTAAGGGTGCCAATATTTGTGGAGGGCACTGTATCTGTATTCTCTATGAAAACTTTTGAGTAAAGGACTCCAGTGTTGTTTTTGCTTTAATTAAAGTTGCAGAAATACCTGATGAATTAAAAAAAAAAGTGCCACAAACTGGTTTTAATGTGCATATTATATAAAAGTGAAAATGAAACAAATTACTCTTATGAATTGTCTGCACAACACATTAAATCACACAGAGAAATCACACTCACCTATAACAGAGACTCTGTATGTAACAATAATTTTCTCTGTTTCTCCTGCTGTTCTTGCTGTATAGAGTCCACTGTCTGTCTTCTGCATGTTCTTCAGTGTGAGAGAGAGGGTTTTATCATTGAAATCCACTCTGTCCTTGTAGGAAGAGTGAGGTCTTGCTTCTTTACTTTTATGAAAATATTTAACTATATTCTCTGATTTTTCATTTCTCCAGGATAAATCATCAAACTCTGGTAGTTCTTGTGTCTGTATATCCAGATGAACAGAATCTCCCGTCTGAACAAACACAGAGATCTCAGCACTGAACCCTGAGGAGAGAAACACACAGTTCAGCTGCTTTTGGATTTGGACCCATTTTACACCTTCATCTTACTCCATCATCAGCTCACACTCTTGTATTTGGTTGGATAAATAAATAAATCACAAGGTTTATTGGTTTATCAGTAATTTGTTGGGGCTGTGCTCATAGTAACTATAACTGTCACATACTGAAGTGTTTTATCATTTTTATATCACCAGCTGGTTGTTTTGTAAAGCGTCTCAGAGTGAAGCTCAATCCATGAATATAGAATACTTGTTTGATATGGACCATGAAATACAACTAAAATATCACTAATAAATAAAACTGTGTAATTTCAGGAGCTCTAAAGCATCAGCAGTATGACTTTGTGTTTTAACTCCTGAAAACTGCTGTCTTCAAACAGATTCACATTTCTTTTTCTTTCACTAATAGAAATGATTCTTTAACACTCTAGTGTTAGTGATGTTAGAAATGATCCACTCTTTCTCTCTAGTGCTTTAGTTTGTCATCAGGAGCAGAAAGCGTTCATGAGCAGCAGAACTATAGCAGACTGAACATGATGCTTTATACAAACATCATTATAGATGAAGCACTTGAAAACAAGACATTTCAGTTATTTATACACATTTAATCATTGACTGTATTACCTGTGTTACTGATGAGGAGGAGGATGAAGGAGACAAGCAGATGGTCTACTGCCATTGTAAGATGGCTGAAGTTGTGTTCTTGGAACAGGAAGTTGAAAGAGTGAAATGACGCTTGTGTAACATATCTGTAAATCTCCACCACAAAATGACTTGTTTAAGGATGTTACAGCCTTTTAATAACCTGCATATAGAAGAGACTAGAAACTATGAAAACGGAAAACAGACATTAGTTTAAACCAGTCACAGAAAACATTCCAGCATCCAACAATAGACAAATCTAAATGAGTAACTATACATAAATGTTAAACCTGATTCAGGATACAAGCCACACAGGTTTAGATGATATATGTAAACTGACATTTGTGAAACCCAACTAGAACAAAGGCCCAGTTTATCTGGATAGCATGAACCCGTCAGCCTCTGCTGGTAGAAGTTATAACTACACCATCTGACTGCAAAAAACATCTTTTTCCATTAACAGCCATTCAAAAATATCAGTGTAAAAAGGCAAAAAATGTACTTAAGGGATTCTGAGCACCTGAGCGACTGACTTTGAGATGAACAAGAATGCTCTGTTTGTTAGTCCAGTCAGGATAGTTTTCTCCAGGAATTATAAGAAAACATTAATTGTTTGGTCAGTTTTAGCTAAAAATTTGATTTATTCTAAAGTATTATCAAAATAACCCTATACTTAACGCTAGTCCCACTGATATTTTAAAATCACTTGTTTACAGTATTGACGAAACCTGGTCAAGAAAGTCAGCAAAATCAAATAGCACAAACAGTACAAATAAACAGTATGATTACAATATATGGAAGTATTTACTTCCATAACAAAACAATCCCATTTCCAGAAAAGTTGGGATATTTTGTAAAATGCAATAAAATCAAGAATCTGTGATTTGTTCATTATCTTTAAGCTTTATTTAACTGACAAAAGTACAAAGAAAAAATTTCTAGTGTTTTCACTGTCCAAATTAATTGTATTTTGTAAATATAAACAAATTTTGATTTTGATGGCTGCAACACACTCAAAAAAAAAAAAAAAGAAAAAAAAAGGCAAATCCAGAGAAATCTCAGTCCCTGTGGCAAGGCAGGAAACCTCTGTTGAATGTGTGTGACCTTTGACCGGCATTGCATTAGAAACCATCATGCTATTGTGTTAAACGGGCTCTGGAATACTTTGGAAAACCGTTGTCACAGTCTGCCGCTGCATCAAGACATGCAACTCGAATCTCTGTTACACAACGAGAAAGCTATACATCTGTTCAATGCAGAGATGCTGCTGAGTTCTCTGTGCCCGAGCTCATCTCAGATGGTTCAGAAGACAGTGGAAATGTGTGCTGTGGTCAGATGAGTCCATGTTTCAGCTTGTTTTTAGAAAAAAGGACATTGAGTTCTCAGTCCCAAAGATGAAAAGGACCATCCAGACTTTCATCAGTGACAGTTGAAAAAGCGAACATCTGTAATGGTACAGGGGTGCATCAGTACAAACAGTATGGCTGACTTCCATTTGTGTGAAGGTACCATTAATGTGAAGGTATATATTGGGATTGTACAGAGACATATACTGTCATAAAGATGTTCCCTTTTATGGGAAGCAAGACAGTGCCAGGCCTTATGCTACATCAGAGTGGTTTCTTAGACACTCTACACCATATAGTGGATGTGCTCGACTGCCTGTCTTCAGTCCAGATCCTTTTCTTATTGAAAACGATTGGCCCATCATGAAAATCAGACAACAACGACCACGGACTGTTGTGCAGATGTCTTGTATCAGACGAGATTGGGCAAAACATTTGCTTGCAGAACTTCAACATTTAAAAAGTGTAATTAAAAGGAAAGGTGATGTGACACCGTGATAAACACGGCTCTGTCCCAACTTTAGTGGAGTGTTTTGTAGTCATCAAAATCAAAAAATGTTCTCATATTTACAAAATACAATTGAGTTGGTCAGTGAAAACATTGATCTTCTTTCTTTTTTTTTCTCTCTCTTTGTACTTTTGTCAGTTACATAAAGATTAAAGAGAAATAGCAAACCACAGACTCTTGATTTTATTAAATTTCACAAAATGACCCAACTTTTCTGGAATTGGGGTTGTACATGAAACTATATTCAAGTGACATGAGAGAATCAGAGAAGCACTCGTTCATAACATCTGCAGTAACAGACTGAAGTTCATTCACAACAAGAGTCATGAATTCAGAGAGTTAAATGAAGACTTTAAACTCTGTTTGTGAGTCCAGTCAATCATCAAAGTCTTTGTATCCAGTTGAGTCTGATCTTCAGCAGTCATGAGCAGATGAAGGTGTTTGGTGTCCTACTGTACAGTAGGTGATGGTGGTCCAGGTATCTCCTGTCATCTTCTGTGTCAGCGTCTGAAGAGAAATAAATCAAACCATCACAGAATGTGAAACACAGTTAATATTCAGTACTGGCTGACATGACATTTATAATCTGTGATGTCTGCAGGAATAGAGATGAACAGACATTTGAATCTCACCTCAACATCATCATAGTCTGTATCATCACTCTGTTTGACACCTGAGAGTCAGAATGGAACTTTATTCACAGATTACAGCTTGTGTGGAAACATGTTTCTTTGTGTTTGATTGCTGTCAATCATGTTGTATCTTGGCTTAATATCTTATAGGCCAATAAATGTTCAGACTGTGCAGTAATCTTGTGTTGTTTCTCTATATAAACCTTATTGCTTTTTCACCCTTTAATAATTTTCATATTCCAACATTCTTCAGCTACTAAAGAAACTATTTCAACCATAAATATGAAATCAGTTTTTTTAATATTTGCAAGATGGACATACCTTTATTATTCTTGCAGCAACAATAAAGGACCAAACCAGAAAACACTATCACTCCCACAACACCAAACACAATAAACATAAGCCCAGACATAGATAAACCATGGTGAGTTTCGATTGAGAATCTTTTATTATCTGGAAAATAAAAGAAGAAGAACCAATATAATCAGTTTATATAAGCAGTCTTGATTTGTGAGATAAAAATAAAAGCAGATATTAACCTTCACAGAGTCGTTTAATATTTATTCTGTCTTCTTTCCAGCTGACAGTGTTGCTATGGTTACAGATGATGGATTCCTCACTGCAGTACAGGATGAGAGTGTAGATCTCATGTGATGTCACTTCCTCTGGAGAGCAGCTGCCATATTTAAAAGCAGAGCTGAGAGTGAATTCATGACTTCTACATGTAAAACTGATCAGACAGGAATCACTGGACCAGTTTGAGTTTACAGTCAGAACAGGAGCCTCTACAGCATCTGAAACACACATTTACTCCAAGATCAGAATCTCAGTTTAACAGCCCAGTGATTCTAAAAAGCTTTAAACATTCATTCATGCTGTATAAAAATCACAGTAGAGATTCAGTATACATTCAAATCTAAAGACAACATAAAGAATAAACATGACCAAAAATATTTCTTTAACCACATTTTTCTGTATTCTATGTAAACGTCAAAGTATAAATCAGCAGGACTTTTGTTTTTGCTTTAAATTGAAGTTGCTTAAAAACCTGATAAACTTAAAAAAGTGTGTACACTATATTAAAGTGAAAATTAAATTACTCTTATGAATTATCTTTTATGCTGAAACACATTAAATCACATCCGAGACTCACCTATAACAGAGACTCTGTATGTAACAATAATTTTCTCAGATTCTCCAATTGTTCTTGCTGTATAGAGTCCACTGTCTGTCTTCTGCATGTTCTTCAGTGTGAGAGAGAAGGTTTCATCATTGAAATCCACTCTGTCCTTGTAGGAAGGGTGAGGTTTTTCTGTTTTAGATGCATGCATAAATCTAACTATATTCTCTGATTTATCATTTGTCCAGGATAAAACATCAAACTCTAGTAGTTCTTGTGTCTGTATATCCAGTTGAACAGAATCTCCCGTCTGAACAAACACAGAGATCTCAGCACTGAACCCTGAGGAGAGAGAGAAAGATACTGTTTTGTTTCAAAGTACCAAATTTGATCAAAACTACTGATTCCATTCTAAAGTTGCAGATATTTTAGTCAAAGACACCTTATATTATTCATTACTCTCAGGTGGCAAAGTTAAATTACAGGTCAGATGTGTTTAATGAATGTTGACAACAGCACTGTAGATTGCACAGATGGCACAGATAACGAAAACAAACAAACTGGGACTTTAAAAAATTCTCATGCAGAAATACATGTAGAGCAGGAAACAGGAAATCAATCCATGGATATAAAATAATTGTTTCTATGATACATGGTTCATATATAACCATATTAGTGATGTTAGAAACGCTTCACTCTTTCTCTCTAGTGCTTTAGTTTCTCACCAGGAGCAGAAACCGTTCATGAGCAGCAGAACTATAGCAGACTGAACATGATGCTTTATACAAACATCATTATAGATGAAGCACTTGAAAACAAGACATTTCAGTTATTTATACACATTTAATAATTGACTGTATTACCTGTGTTACTGATGAGGAGAAGAATGAAGAATGTGAGCAGATGATCTACTGCCATTGTAACAAACATCAAGATGACTGAAGTTGTGTTCTTAAAACAGGAAGTAGAAAATGATGCTCATGTAGCCTCTTCATAAATCTCTCACTTAAAACTCCTCACTTCATCATTTAATTACAAAAGGAGGAAATGAGGAAAATCAGTTTCACACTGATCTCTGAAACAGCTCAAGAGTTAATACAGGTTACACCACTCTAAGGACAGCCCTGAGTACATACCATATGAAGCTAATAATAATAATAATTACTAAATACTACATATATATGTTTTAATTGTTTTTCAAAACGAGGATATACTCAAATGTTTTGTCATATAGCCAACTTCCCTTCACATGCACACACACATACAGTTCTCGGTTTTGCTGTCTTTTGAGGACTCTCCGTAGGTGTAATGGTTTTTATTTTGTAAAAACTGTATATTCTATCCCCTACCCCTAAACCTACCATCACAGAAAAAATTCTGCATTTTTTGCATTTTCAAAAAAAACATAATTTCATATTATTTATGAGCTATTTTCTTCATGGGGACCAAAAAAAAAAAAAGGAAAAGTCCATTGGTCCTCATAATGAAGGGAATACCAGGTACGCACACACACACACACACACACACACACACACACACACTATATTTGCAATAACTGTTGCCAAATGTGAAACAAATGAAAGCACAAGGAAGAAGTGACCAGCAGTCTCACCACACTAATACATTTCGTGTTTGTGCTGCAGTTAAACACTATTTACAGACATAAGCAAATAACTTTTTTTAGAGTTAGTGGGGAGGGCTTTCTCTCAGTATATAGAAATAGCATTAAAATTACTATGAGGAACAAGTGACAGTGTTTCCAGTACTTCTGCATCCAGCCATGTTGGGCAGTAATGAAGTACATGGAATGTGAATTATGCAATCACTCGTAATTAGCACTAGCGGTTCTTGGGGGTTGCAGTGCCCCTGTGACAACAAGCTTGGACCCCTTTGTGGCCCCCCTAAATGTGGAGTGTGAAATAATTTTTACAAAACTGTTTTTTTTTTTTTTTTTTTGCGATCGTTGTTTTTTTTACATCAGTTATTAGACAGTGGCAACGCGGAACAGAAATGTAACTAGGGATGGGTACCGACACCCGGTATTATATTGGCCCCGGGGCTAAATTATAAAAGACTGGTGTATCGATAAGCTCTGACGTTAACGGTTCTGCTATCGGTACTGGAGAAATTATGAAGAAAATACACGTTAATTCATTATTGCTATATAGACATTATCTTGCAAATTCTATCTCGCCAGAGTCGCCAGCTGAGTCTGTATGCAATAATATTAGGACATTTGTCTATGATGCATTTTTGCTTTCGCAATCCAGAAGAGAGGAGCTACAGCGTGCAATGAAAGCCTAATGGTGATGATGGAGGAGAGAACTAAACAAACGTCTGCTTACACTTTAGGCCTGTGATATTAAGCTAATTTTATTTTTGATTTCGATTTTGGCTTCCAAGGATCAGACAGAAGATATCTGAGGTAAAACTATTAAAAACTAAGAATCAGAATCAGCACAATCTGTGATTCTTTACTGTTGCTAAATTGCAGTAAATGTTTGATAATTATTAACGGTTTAAAACGTTGAAAGCACAATAATCCGCGCAAGAGACGCTGTTCCTCAGGCTGAATTGTGTGTGCATGCGCGCTCCAAAACGGATCGCAAATCGACAAACAAATTACACGTTGGGCTTCAGGGGCACGTCCAAGCGATCAAATACACACAAAAATGTGTTAAAATGACCGGATTGGAGCGTGTTTAACTACTTAAACGCAGTTTATATCGTAAGTGTACATGAACAGCTGGGAGAAAATCTGATGTTTGTATCTATTGTCTTAAAGTGACAGCAGTCACCTTCTGACGATTGTGCCATCAGTGTTAATCAAACAACAAAATGCAAAGAGAAAATCACTTACAGCTCTTCATCTGAATATAGTTAGCTTTAATAGGCGTTAATCTATTAATTTATACTGTGAAAACCATGCAGTGCAGTGTTATTTTACATTTGGTTACTTTACTTAGATTTCTTTTATAGGCTAGGCCTATATTACTTGCCTGAACACATGAACAAAACGAAAGCACTTTATTTCATTTCTATCTTTGTTTTATTGTATTTGTCAGTTTGTTTTACTTTGTTTCTTTGTTCATGTTCTTACTGTATCTTAAATAAAAGACCAAAAATGCCAGACACTATATAATATAAAGCAAAGTTAATTCAGCTCTTTTTATATATTATATTATATTATATTATATTATATTATATTATAAACAAAAAGTACCAATAAGAATACTGTTAAAGTACCGGATCAATAAGCAGTAGGCCTATCAGTAAGAGTAGTAATACCGTTAAAACCTTAACGATACCCAGTGCAGAAAATGATATGACAACAATAAGGTCTAAATGTAACTGGCCCCTCTAACAGTACATCTGGCCCCAGCTTGGCCCCCCCAGTTGAAATGGTCTAGAACCACCACTGGTAATTAGACCAAGTTCCATTTTAAAATGCATAATTAGATTACAATCTTTGTGTTAACTCTGAAGAACAAGTCAGATAAAACTATATATTGAAGACAGTGTGGTATTATTCCTCAGTTGATCACATACAGAAAGAGAATCGACACTGGCAAGAAAACACCTGCTGAAGTGGCAATAAGCTTCATGGTATATGCGATATTTATGCTTGCCACAGTAGTGCTATCCCAGCTAGCAAAAACATGTGAACTTTTTGCTAACGTTCCCATTAAGATTTTTTTATTGTTCTCTGAATGTTAAAAACGTCTAATTTTTCAAATGTTTGAAAAAGTTAATGTTTAAAAAAAGGGAACATTCAATTTTATTGTTTTGCAAACATTAAAAAAAAAAATGAAAAAAGCTAGAGCTAGATAATGTGCTAATGTTTTGAGAACATTATTAAAGACCAGATAACTCTGAACAAACATTTTATTAACATTAGGCTATAGAAGAATGTTTGTTCATAATTATGAGAAAACCTTGCCAGAACATTATGGAAGTTCCTGTTAGCTGGGATCTATTGATCTAGACAGATAGCACACGTACGTCTGCAAGATGTCTGTTAAAGATCACATCATCTGGAAAGGATCTGCTGTTTACAAACATCTGATAGACATCTTTAAGATGTCAGTTTTTTTCAATCATAAACATCTTAAAGACATCTTCTAAATGTCTATTTGACATCTGACAGGAAACGTCCTATAGACGTATTGCAGATGAGCAAACACTCTTCCAGACGTAAACACACACATCAAATAGATGTCTCCAAGATGTACGTGTGCTATAGACAGACAAAGCATAGGCCTAAGAAACAGCATCCAATTGAATGAATAAGTGGAAGAAAATACACTCCCAAACTCATTTTAAAAGCTGACCTTGTAAGGAAAGAACTAAAGCAATTGAATAAGAAGATTATTATTTGTTTGAAAATTTTGACTTTTTTTTCTTTTTTTGGCATCAAACATTAATATAAAGGTCAGCCATAATGATAAATAAAAATCATGGAAAATAAATATTTTTAAAAGTAGGCTATTTTTTAATTGAGGTAAATAGCTACATTACATTTAGCGGGCTTTCGTTCTTTGTGATACTTTATTTAGTGTTGTGTTTGATAAGTTATAGTGTTTAAATAAATATCGTATTTTACGTTTTCTTAACGAAAGTGCAAATTAAAATGACGGAGAAACAGCGAGCCTTCCTCAAAAAGGACCTCAGATGAGGCGCTCTATATATCGCCTGCTTGAAATTATGCGAATATTTGTGTAAAGCTTGAATAACAATAAAACGGCATACTTATAATGTATATTATATACAAATAAGCTTTATTATTTCATCTTAACGATTATCACAGGATTGATTTGCGATATATAAGTATTACAAACATTATAGGCTACCTATTTACGCGACGCTGCGCTATCAGGCCCTGCAAACATGGGATCCAAGAAGAATCGTAGGAGCCGATCGCGGTCCCTCTCTCGAGAAAGATCCAGCAGACATGTCCGCTCGCCAGAGGACAGACGCGGTCGGAACCGTTCACCTGTGAAGGGCTCTCGCAGACGAAGCCGGTCTGACAGCGGCGGCTCTAGGAGCAGCGGAGCTTCCGCAGGGCCGAGCCGACACAGAGGCAGAGAGTCCGGCCACTCCAGCGACTCTGACCGCTATCAGAGAGACAGAAGAGTGCGATCACACGGAAGATCAAAAGACAGAGACAGAGACAGAGACAGGTACTTTAAAACATAGAGACTCAAATAATCAAACTATTCTGTAGGGATTTTAGTTTATCCAGTGGAGGGGGTCCGTGGAAATGTGTAGAGAAAAACTGTGTAGAAATGACATACTAACTGTACTAACAAGTGGAAAGGCGTAATAATGTAACGTAATAGGCAAGACAGTGTTAATTCAAGTGCTTTAAAAGAAAAAAGTAATCATAAAAAGGCTAATAAGAAACAAAAAAAATACAATACATAGTAATAACCCTTATGAAAATTAACCATGGCTTTACTTAAATACAAAAAACAAACAAACAAAAAACATGGTCACTATAGATAAACCATGGTAACCAAACACAAATTAGTATACTTTTAAACTTTTACTAATATATATATATATATATATATATATATATATATATACACACACATATATATACTTGGGTAAAGTTGGTTTTATATTCGCACATTCGGACTTCTGATAAATTAAGACTTTCCAATAAATGTGCAATAAATTAATGTTTGCGAATTTTAAGCAGCGACATGATATTGACAACCAACGATTGTCAACTTACAATATTTTTCACAGTCGATCAAAATAGGCAAGTATTGTTTTAATGGCATATTTACTTGTGAATGTCCACTGAATGTCCAATGTAGTGTGATTAACAAGGCTATTGAATACGGATGTCCGAATGTGCGAATATAAAGGTATGTTTATTGGAATATGAGGGATAATAGAAACTAAATATTTTCCAAATAATATTTTAGACATATTTATAATAATATTTTTTCTCAGTGTAAATTGAGTCTTTATACAAGAAACTAGGTAGAAGTCAGCGTGAAATGGAAGTTGCATATACTTTTCTTCCTCATTGTGATGTATATCTGAGTGAAACTGCTTATTGAACAAGAAAAAATGTAGGGCGGGACTTGATTTTGTTGATGGAAAATTGATTGGTTGGTTGTGGTTTGCTATTGGCCGATCTCATGTGAGTGACATGTTGCCCCGCCCTCGTGCCAGTAAACACATCATCAGAGAGGAGAGGAGATGTCACTGCAATAGGGAGAGGAAGTTATTTTGATTAAAGGTTATGACGGCACATGAATTATAAAGCATAATGATGTGCACTGAGAAATCATTTATAATAAATGCTACAATATTTCTTAAAAAAACAAGAATCGTCAATATTGATTTTATGGTGACTTTAAGATGGGGATCCTTTGTACAAGGATGATCATATTTTACCATATCCAAAAAAACTGAAAACTCCTGATTGTGATTGCAAGAGTTCTAACCCTTTTTATTATTATTTACTCTTGTAGCTCTTCAGGTGATGCTCACAGTGATCATAAGAAACATAAGATGAAGAAGAAACACAAGGATGAGAAGGGCAGGAGGAGGATGAGTAGAAGCTCCTCACGCTCAGGCTCAGATTCCAGCGTGGAGCGCGAAAGAGAGAGGAGGAGACGACAGAGCAGGAGCCCCAGCCGGGAGAGATGGAGGAAAAAGAGTAAAGAGAGGGAACAAGACAGACGTAGACGCTCCGAATCCAGATCCTCGTGTTCCTCAACCTCCTCCGCCGACTCCGACCGGGGGGGCAAGACAGCAGACGGCCCTTCTGCCAAAGAGGAGATGAAGAAAAAGAGGGAGATGATGAAAGCGCTGGAGACCCCGGAGGAGAAGAGAGCCAGGCGTCTGGCAAAGAAAGAGGCCAAAGAGAGGAAGAAGAGAGAGAAGATGGGCTGGAGTGAAGAGTACATGGGCTACACCAATGCTGACAATCCGTTTGGAGATAACAACCTGCTCGGCACGTTCAAATGGCAGAAGGTGAGAGATGCTTTGATAGTAGTGGTCAAATACTAAGGGTGGAAATTTGACTTTTTGATCACGATATCGATTCTCTTAGCCAGTGAAACAAAATCATATTTACCTTTATTACAATTACTTTATTACAATTATTTATTACAACCAGTAATTTTTACTCACAAATGCAAAAAAAACACAAAACAAAAAGATTTAATTGAACTCTCTGAAAATCCTGCAAATCTTGTATCCTAATTGGGACATCCACAACAAAAAATACATTTTTTTTTTTTTTTTTTAATAATATAGAAAACTAGGACAAAAAAACCATCAGGTTGCACATGAGTTTATCAATCATCTGATGACAGCTCATCATTGACTTGTGCAATGAAAACATTTAAAGGGATAGTTCACCCAAAAATGAAGATTCTGTCATCATTTACTCAGCCTCAAGTTGTTCCAAACTGGTATAAATTTCTTTTTTCTGCTGAAAGCAAAAGATATTTTGAAGAATATGGGTAACCAAACAGTTGATGAACCCCATTGATGACATTCTTCAAAATATCTTCTTTAGTGTTCAGAAATTCATACAAGTTTTGAACAATTTGAGGGTGAGTAAATGATGACAATTTTTATTTTTGGGTGAACTATCCCTTTAAGATAGATATAGATGTATACTGATCGATATCGTATTGTGAGTCATTTGATCGTTGCATAGATTCATATTGATGTACCGTTAAACCCCTAAATGCGTCTTGATATTGCAGTGATGTTGCTTGAGAAAGTCTGGTTAGGACTTGTTAACAGAAATTGTTCATTTGCTGTGTATGTATTTTTCAGGCTCTGGAGAAGAAAGGCATCGGGCACTTGTCAGAAAAAAATCTGAAGGAGAGAAATAAACGCATCCAGGAGGAAAACCGCAGGGAACTACAGAAGGTACCAAACACTTCTGAACACTGAAACGTTATAGAATTAAGGTTGATTAGCATTAGCATCTGCTCTAGAGTTTTGTTTTGTGTGAAACATGACAGGATTAGGGATGAATGTAAACAGTGTGTAAATGACATAATCGATTACGTCGACACGCCGTTCCAGCCCTAATAGAATTGGGAATTTATTTTGATTTCTAAATTGAATTAAGAATTACTACAAAATTTAGAAAGATTATATATACTTGATACATTAAAAAAATGAACACTGAAACATTATAGAATAGGGAATTTGTAAGACGATTTTGATTTATAAATTGAATTAAGAATTACTACAGAATTTACAAAAGTAATATATACTTGAAAAACTTTTTATGTATCAAGCATTTTTAGTCAACATGACAGGAGGCTCCATAAATAAATATGAGAGTATTAGTCAGTGTCAAATATAAAAGGTCAGTAGTTCATTAGCTTTCAAATATACGGAAGAGGATTAGGACCAAGCAATAATAAAAAAAATAAAACCATCTCAAGATTAAAGTTGTTAAATTTCGAGAAAAAAACTCGTTAAATTTCGAGAAAAATTACGAGATAAAATGTTGAGAAAAAGCTCGTTAAATTAAGAGAAAAAAATCGTTAAATTTCAAGAAAAAAGTCGAGATAAAATGTTGAATAAAGTCATTAAATTACGAGAAAAAAGTTGTTAATTACGAGAACAAATTCGTTAAATTATGAGAAAAAAGTTGTTAAATTACGAGAACAAATTCGTTAAATTACGACTTTTTTCTCGTAATTTAATTACTTTATTCTCATAATTTAATGACTTTATTCTCAACATTTTATCTTGACTTTTTTCTCGAAATTTAACAACTTTAATCTCAAAATGGTTTTATTTTTTTATTATTGCTTGGTCCTAATCCTCTTCTGTACAAATATGATGTGACAGCAACATAAGTTATTTTTTATTAATATTTTGAATTAGTTTTTATTTTTTATATTTTTGCTTATTATGGTTTTAAAGTTTAGTATTTTGTTGAGTGTTTTTGTCATTTTTATAGTTTTAGATTTTTTTTTTTAAAATATGTCAATAGTTTCTATAAATCTTTATATCAGTTAAAGTTTTTTGTCTATCAAGTTAAACTGAATGGCAACTAGCTGAAATAAAATGTTTAATTTTTAAAAAATATTTAAGTGTAAATTTATTTTATTTAAGGAACAACTTTTTTTCTTTACTTTACTATACTTGTTTTTCTGAAAAACAATGCTATAGCTAGTTATTCTCGAAATGTCTGTTTTTGTTTTGGTCTTTGATCCTGCCTGCTGCCAATTTACTCAATAGTATTTCGACACCCCGGGTTGCCAGTTGGTTGAAAACAAAGTTTATTTCAGCCATAGAAATCAGCAAACAAACTGGGTCAGAGATCACAGATTCTACCTGACCTTAAAAGCCTCTGCATCCACCTAATAAGCTCTATGACCAGAGGAATATTAAAACACGGATAAATCAACTCATCAACTTACTGTGTAAGGCTCATACATAGCCTTCCAATGTCAATTGCGCTGGATCCTGTTGCGTGTCCTCAATCTGGCCACCCACATGAGCCTTGAGTCTGAGGAGGAGGGGGTGGGGGAAACAACTCTCTCCAATATTTTGAATTTGGACTGCAGTACCCATTTCAACCACTAGCTGTCAGTATTGCATACTGAATCTTATAACTATAATAACCCTGCAACATATGAATTAATCTTTCATGACATTTATAACTAACATGATTAATTTCCCTAATGAAATGTTCTCTCATAATAAATTGTACTACTTTTTATGTCTAAATGTGTATCCAGATGCTTTTGGGAAATGAACTAAAAACTGAACTAAATGTGTGAGTCTTGTGTGTTCAGGTGAAGCAGCTGCGTCTGGAGCGAGAGCGGGAGAAATCCATGCGCGAGCAGGAGCTAGAGATGCTGCAGAGGGAGAAAGAGGCGGAGCATTTCAAAACGTGGGCGGAACAGGAGGACAACTTTCATCTGCACCAGGCCAAACTGAGGTCACGCTCTTCAGATGGCTAATCTTTTTAATACATACATGCATGTGATTGGATCATTTGTAATGTGTTTCTGTGATGTGACGCAGGTCTAAGATTCGCATCCGTGACGGCCGAGCGAAACCCATCGACCTGTTGGCTAAATACATCAGCGCTGAAGATGATGATCTGTCGGTGGAGATGCATGAGCCGTACACATTCCTCAACGGACTCACCGTCACAGACATGGAGGACCTGCTGGAGGACATCAAGGTGTGTAGGAGAGAGAGAGTTCAACACATGATTGGACTGCCAGTTCAGACATTACATTAAAAGTGTAAAGTGACAGTATTTCTTGCATAACTTCTGTGATGATTTTGGTCATAGTGTTGTAGTTTTAACAGCTGTGTCACTGGCTGCAGGTGTACATGGAGCTGGAACAGGGCAAGAACGTGGATTTCTGGAGGGACATGACCACCATTACTGAAGATGAAATCAGCAAACTGCGCAAACTGGAGACATCAGGGAAAGGACCAGGTGATGATGTGATCTTCGCTATCACATTAACATCCTGTTTACTTTACAGTTGATTCATGTCAGAGTAAATATTGTGTGAAATAAATCTTCACTAAAAGTTAGTAATTTTCATTTATGCTATCAATTAATGTTTATATATATATATATATATATATATATATATATATATATATATATATATATATATATATATATATATTTATTTATTTATTTAAAGATTTTTAAAGGTATTTACACTGCTATTCAAAAGTTTGGAGTATTTTTTTTAAAGAAATTAATGCTAGCAGTACAGCAATAGGCATTTATAATGTTACAAAATATTTCTATTTCAAATAAATTCTGTCTTTTGACCTTTCTATTCATCAAAGAATCCTGAAGAAAAAAAAAGTATCAAGGTTTTCACAAAAATATTTAGCATCACAACTGTTTTCAACATTGATAATAATCAGAAATGTTTTTTGAGCAGCGAGTATATTAGTATATCAGTATATTAGAGTGATTTCTGAAGGATCATGTGACACTGAAGACTGGAGTAATGATGCTGAAAATTCAGCTTTGATCACTGGAATAAATTACACTTTAAAATATATCCAAATAGAAAATAGTTATTATAAATTGTTATAATATTTTACAATATTACAGTATTTTTGATCAAATAAATGCAAACTTGTTGAGCTGAAGAGACTTTTTTTTTTTAAAAAAGACCAACTCCAAACTTTTGAATTGTAGTATATATTTTTTATTGTATTATAGTTTATTTATTTATTTGTTATTATTTGATTATTTTTTTTATTAGTTTTTCATACAGTAGTGGTCAAAGGTGATGTTCGGAGGGGATTCGTTTTGGTGACGTTTGTTGTTAATGACCCTACAAGATTGATTAAACCATCACATTATGAGGAAAATATTTTATATTTTTTATTATTTTAAATTTGAGGGAAGAAAAAAACAGTAAACTTGATTAAGGTATTTATCTGACAAAATAATTTGGCAAAAAAGGGATTAACGACAGCTACACGTTTTATTTTACTATGCAACAACAACAACAACAACAAAAAAAGCATAGAAAAACAAAAAGCACACATTAAATACAACATAATCAGTTATTAATATTTTGCTGGTTCTCTTATTCATAATTTCTTTGTATTACAGCCTGGCCAAAAATTATTTTAGGACAATTTGGCATGTTTCATTGCGTTATCTCAAATAAAACAATTGACAATTGACTCCAAGCACAACTACGCAATATGCGTACAAAATCTTTAACACATTTTTAAATAAAGGGTGAAGATGTCAATTTTCCTAGGCCGGACATCACTTTTGGCCACTAGCTACAGTTCTCTCTAAATATCTGCTGTGAACTCTTTTGAAATCTGCAAATTCATGTAATAGTGCAAATGAAGTTTATATGAAATCTGTGACTTTATATAGTTTTCTACAACATTTCTCATAGTTTAGTACATTTAGTAAAAAGAATCCAGTGCAGAACCCCTCATCCATCTCTTTTGTTGGTGTCAGGTGACCGCCGTGAGGGTATAAACACATCCGTCAGCACAGACGTGCAGAGCGTGTTTAAAGGGAAGACTTACAGTCAGCTTCAGGCTCTTTATATGAACATCGAGAATAAGATCCAGGCCGGAGGCTCCAACCTGGACATCGGCTACTGGGAGAGTCTCCTTCAGCAGGTGCGGGTCTACATGGCACGAGCCAGGTGCGTATCAGACTATAAATCATGAGGCCTTTGGAGATTTTTAGCATTCAGTAATGTATTAAAATAATTGCTTGTGTGTCTGTATGAAGGCTGAGAGAGCGCCATCAGGACGTCCTGAGGCAAAAGCTGTATAAACTCAAGCAGGAACAGGGTGTGGAGAGTGAACCGCTGTTCCCCATCATCAAAGAGGAGCCAGAGAATGAGCGGCCCATGTGAGTGATTTCATTTCTACCTGAATGTTCAGACTTACAAATGCTATTTTTTTTTAAAGAGAAATGTGGGTTGAAAATTCAAAATAGTGATATTTTCCAAGATGGAAAAATAAACTGGAACCTGCTGAATTAAATTTGCAATAGAGTGGTCATGTGATTTATGTAGCATGCTACATTTTAAAAATGTTTGTTGTGTCATTCTGCATACTTTTTCACATATCATTTTTTTAAAATAATAAATCACCTTTAGAAAGTAACTTGCCGCTTCAAATAAAGATTGTATCAATTACACCATTAAACCAGTAGGTGGCGACAAGTGACTCTTTCAAAAAATGTATTTGTCCCTGAATCATTCAAAAACGCAGATTCATCCAATAATGAAACAAGTGAAGTCTTTATAAGTGAGTCATTGAATCATTCATTCAAACCAATTATTTTTTTTTATATTAGTCTGCAGCAATTAACATTTTGTCAGAACCTTTAGTAAAGTTGTTGTGTTTAGTTTTGTGTTCAGAATCATGGGAGAACAATATTTTGAACAAAAAATAAATAAATAAATAATAGTGATTCTCAATTTTACCAGAATCATTTAGCTCTAGTATATACTACACATTAACCAGTACCACGGTGACAGAAAACCTGGACATATTAGGGAATTTTAAAATAATAGGGCCTGAAATTACATGGACATTTTAATAATATTAAGAAATATAAAATTTTAACATAATATAAATATACATTTTCTAGTTCTAAATATCTCAAATTCTTAAAATTGATCTATAAAAAATATCCTGGATACAATTATCTAGCTACTCAGCTCTAAATAACTAAAAATTCTAACTAAAAGTCCGTTCTGTTACCCAGTAGCCCTAGAGAGGCGGAGTCTGCAGACGAGGAGGCGGGCAGCTCTCAGCAAGGTGCCAACTTGGAGAAAGAGGAGGGCAGACGGACCAAAGGGAAGGATGGAGAAGAGGGTGAGCGGTCTGGAAGGAGCAGTCCTGAGGAGAGGAAGGGTGGAGAGGGAGATGGAGAGGAGGGAGAGAAAGATGAAGCGGCGGAGGCCGTGTTAACGGAGGAGGATTTGATCCAGCAGAGTCAGGCAGAGTACGACTCCGGCCGCTACAGTCCCACCCTTCTGCAGCCCTCCGAGTTACCGCTGGACACGCACATCATCAACGTGGAGGAGGACCTGCAGAGGCTCCTGCTGGCCCGGAGACAGCTGCAGGTGACAGGTGTGTATCGCTCTATCGCATCATATACCATTGTGAAATTACACACACCACATGCTTTAAAGGGATAGTTTACCCAAAAATGAAAATTTGATGTTTATCTGCTTACCCCCAGGGCATCCAAGATGTAGGTGACTTTTTTTCTTCAGTCGAACGCAAATTATGATTTTTAACTCCAACCGCTGCCGTCTGTCAGTCAAATAATAGGAGTGATTGGGAACTTGAACAATAAGAGTCAAAAAAACTTCCATAGACAAATCCTAATTAAACTCTGCGGCTCGTGACGACACATTGATGTCCTAAGACACGAAACGATCGGTTTGTGCGAGAAACCGAACAGTATTTATATCATTTTTTACCTCTAATACACCACTATGTCCAACTTCGTTCAGCATCCTGTTGGTGAGGTCAAAAAACGCGTTCTGATGACGGAAGTGATGTCTCGCCCATATACTTCAATGAGTGCGAGACATCACTGCCGTTGTCAGAGCGCGATCAGACCTCACTAACCGGAAGCTGAACGGAGTTGGACATAGTGGTGTATTAGAGGTAAAAAATTATATAAATACTGTTTGGTTTCTCGCACAAACCGATCGTTTCGTGTCTTAGGACATCAATGTGTCGTCACGAGCCGCAGAGTTTAATTAGGATTTGTCTATGGAAGTTTTTTTGACTCTTATTGTTCAAGTTCCCAATCACTCCTATTATTTGACTGACAGACGGCAGCGGTTGGAGTTAAAAATCATAATTTGCGTTCGACTGAAGAAAAAAAGTCACCTACATCTTGGATGCACTGGGGGTAAGCAGATAAACATCAAATTTTCATTTTTGGGTGAACTATCCCTTTAAAGGGGCTCTATGTAGGAATGACACCCTGTGGTTGAAATAGGTACTGCAGTCCAAATTCAAAATATTGTTTGCCCCGCCCCCTCGTTCAAAGAAGTGGGTGGCCAGCTTGACACGCAACAAGATTGGGTGCGCGATTGACAATGAAAACTGAGGAGACTTACACACTGTAAGCTGATGAGTTGATTTATCTGTCTTAATATGCTGTCGTTCATGGAGATTTTTTGATGGATGCAGAGGGTTTTTAGGTCCGGTAGAATCTGCGATTCTCTGACCCAGTTTGTTTGCTGGTTTCCATGGCTACAGTATGCAGTGTTTTCCGCCAACTGGCAACCTGTTGTGTTGAAATACTATTGGATAAACTGACAGCACACGGTTTCTAACAGACCAAATCAAAGACAGACATTCCGACACGGAACACACATTTCAAAGTAGAATATCTGGCTGTAGAATTGTTTTTCTGAGAAACAAGTAGGTGAACTTGGCATGTTTCCTAAATATCTGCAAACATATTGGAGTATTTTTATGCTTTATCAACATAAAAATCTTGCATATAGCCCCTTTAACATTTCAGTACCAGAATTGCACCAGGAAAAAGATCAAATGTGAACTTTTAAAGTTGAAAATAAGCATGCTTTTTCATGGTTTGAAAGATTTTTTTTTATGGCTGATTTTTTTTTTTTTACCTCCCTACTTTATTTCTTACTTTTTTTACTTTGTCCAACAAAAATAGGCAAAAAGTTTATTTTTTTCCTCAAATTTTCTGCACAATTTTCCTGCACACTGGGTGCTCAGAAAAGGCAACATGAAAAAACAACTTTTTGCTGTTTGAGCAAAAACTTGAGAAACTCCTTTTTGTCAAAGACTACATCTGGATCAGATTCAGAACCATGATCAAAACAGATGGACTCCATCAACACCCCTAATGCTTGCACAGCTCATCCTGGATCAACATTTCATTCAGTAACATTAGGTAGTTTTGATTTATATGCTGTTTAATGTTGGTGATCGCATTATTTTAAATATCCATATGAATCCATATGATATCGTTTGTTTCTGCATCTTCTTCGCCTGTGTTTTGATCAGGACAATCAGGACTCTTTCAGAAGATGAGTAATAGCGCCCCCTACCGCAGTAATACGGAAAATTCCGTCAATGGCGGGGAATGAGATAAGAGTTCACATTTGCCTTCTGTTAACATCTATTCATGTTAACTTTTGTCTTTTTCTTGAACAGGTGATGCAAATGAAAGTGCGGAGGATGCATTTGTGCGTCGCGCTAAAGAGGGAATGAGCGGCGACGAGGCCCAGTTCAGTGTGGAAATGCCTTTGACTGGAAAAATGTACCTGTGGGCGGACAAATACCGTCCGCGCAAACCCCGCTTCTTCAACCGCGTTCACACCGGCTTCGAGTGGAACAAATACAACCAGACCCATTACGATTTCGACAACCCTCCGCCCAAGATCGTCCAGGGTTACAAGTTCAACATCTTCTACCCCGATCTCATCGACAAACGCTCAACTCCACAGTACTTCCTCGAGCCCTGTCCCGACAACAAAGACTTTGGAATTCTGCGCTTCCACGCCGGACCGCCGTACGAGGACATCGCCTTCAAGATCGTGAACCGTGAATGGGAGTATTCCCATCGCCATGGCTTCCGCTGCCAGTTCGCCAATGGAATCTTTCAGCTGTGGTTCCACTTTAAGCGGTACCGCTACAGACGGTGAAGAGGGAGGATTTGATAGCGTCTGATTAATATTAGCCAAGTGTTGATTATTGGGAACACTGAACATTCATTTTCAAATCCTGTAAAATTGGTGTAAATCTAAAAATGCAAGTACAAACTCTGTTTATTAATGCCACACACATCCCCGTTAGTGGAAAAACTGGTTTTCAATTGGATAGGACCTAAATATGTCTACTTGAAATCTTTTGTACATTTTCAGTTTTACAGGCACTTCGCTTGAGTTTGATTCTTTTTAAACTGTTAGTAGTTTGAGGTCTACCTTGAAAAATGTTATTCTTGTACTGTTTGTCTTTGAGATGATCCATTAAAGGTTGTTTGCTAATTTTTAATAGTTTGTGCTCATGTTTTATTAATTTGTTTTTCATTGGCAAAATGCATTTTAAATGAGGCCTTTTACAGCATTTTAGGTACAAAACGTTCTGCAAAACATGTAACATAAGCTGCATTATTGACTAAGATGCAGTCATTTGACACTTGTCTTGGCATCCTGAAGATACAGGAAGTTCGTTCTTGTCCATGTGGAATTTCCTTTAAAGGCAACATACTTGGTTTCGTGGCAACACCCACGGCAGGTTTTAACAGGACAGCATGTCTCACTTTAACCCCGATGAGTGCCCCTAAAACAGCAACGCAACCATTACAATTGTCCTGACTCAGACGTCAGGGCTCGATTGTTTTGTACCCACATTCTTTGCACTTGATAACATGTCTACTTCGTTGACATATTTCTTGTGTTAAAGTGGTG